>OY743187.1:13322132-14572132 GCA_963555705.1 Ligustrum vulgare | reverse complement strand
ACAGTAAGCAAAATTAACAACAAATCGCGACTTAACGGTATACACCAATTGGTTGCCCATCGTCTATCATCTTTAAAATGTGTTTTTCAAGTTACGATAATGTTCATAAACTTCCTCTTTGCAAATGCCAACCACCATTGGTTGGGCGTCCCATTGGATCAATACGCCACACTCAATAATCTTCCACTTGTTTCTTATCGTATTTGCTTCAAATAATTTTTGAAGAGCTCTGTATATCAAGAAATTTAAGTAATTAAGGAAGAAGACAACATTACAGTTACCATATAATTATTAAGAAAAAAAAATTGAAATCAACCCCAGCCAAACATCCAGACTTGAGCAGAAAAAAGTAATTGTATTGCAAAAAGAAGATTATAAAGCAGATAGTAATTGTATTGCAAAACCAACATGAAAATTGGAAGCTTTACCTGCTTCTTTTTGTGATTGTGGAAGAGCAAATAGCCTTGAAAACGGGAATCCAGACTCTCAGGTACAGGAACATCTTCCAGACCAAGATTAATAATTGCTTTGGTTCCCTCGGCCAAAGTGTTGAGATTGTCAACGATTTTTAAAAATAATAAATTGATTATTTCCTTAGATAGAAGATTATCTATGCAGATTTCTAGGGATTTAATTAGGTTTCTACCCCTATTTAAACTTTGTATTTCGTTACTCTAAAATATAACAAAAACATCAGTTCATCTTCCTTGTTATTATGGTATCAGAGCCAAACAATGTCCTCAAAACCTTGGCAATCCAAGCCCAGAAGTCATCCCAAAATTCTGACTTACAAAACCACAAATATCCATAATCAAACTCCAACTATCAAAATCAAATCACAACAAAACAACAAGCTAAATCCAAAATTCCCCAAATCTTGAAGTCACCGTTTGAAGTCCACTGAAAATTGGTACAAAATTGCTTCGGTACTCCCGCCAACCTGCACCAATACCCACGGCGGACGTTGTTCATCCACAATCATAGTCGTCGTCCACCAAGTTGATTTCTAGTATCGTTGTTGTGCTGTGGTTAGAAATCATCAGCTCAGCTCTCCACAAAATTTGCCCGCCTCGAAGTCTCAAAAACTACTTTGATTGAAGGGAAGGTTCTGTAAGCCCTTATACACACACCCCATCTCATACACAAAATAAATAGTCCAATTACAATAGCAATATTTGCTACAGTCCAATTGACCCAAGGAAACCAACAACCCATTTTTTTTTTTTTTTTGCACTCATTATCTGGCCCATTACACCATTAATCCATTAATCCCCCCAAACCCACTTATATACTAGCCGACAGACCAATTCCTAAATAAATATCCAACCCATTAAAAAAATGATGAGTGACCACGTTGAAGTTGAGTCATCTGGAACTAAATCTGTTCCAATTCTTGTTCAGTCGGAGGGAGCCTTTAATGCCGGCATTCAACTTAACGAAAATAATTAAGACGTGTGGTCCCAATTGATGGAAATGCATATTGCTGAACGAGAAAAACTCTCCTACATCATAGGAAAATCCGATCCACCTGCTGTGTCGGATAGAGGATATGAAAAATAGTATGCTGAAAATCAGAAAGTGAAACGTTGGCTTCTGATGTCCATGACTCCTGACATTATGAAGTGCTATCTTCGTATACCCACTGCCCGTGAAATCTGGAGTGCTCTGTCCAAAGCCTTTTATGATGGTACTGATGAGCAACAAGGTGCCAAATCACTTACTGTATACTATGGAGAGTTAACGGAAATATTTCAGGAACTCGACCATCGTGATAAAGTGGTCATGAAGGATCCTGATGATATTACAGCATACAGGCAGTCTATTGAGCACACCCGAGTACACATATTCCTTGCTGGATTGGATAAAATTTTTGATCAACTTCGACGAGAAATATTACGTCGTGATCCACTCCTAAGTCTGGAAGAATGTTATGCCTTGGTCCATCGTGAGGTCATACGATCTACTACTTTGAATGATGATATTGAGAAACCTGAAGCTTCTGCTATGATTTCCCGCCATTGACCCAATCAGACGACCCAAGATCGGACCAAGGCCACCTATTCGAAGAATAGCTCAGACAAACTTACATACAAATGTACTCACTGCAATCAAACAGGTCATTCAAAAATCCGATGCTTTGAACTTATTGGATATCCAGATTGGTGGGACCCAACACGGCATCTAAATTCCAAGCGACCTTCCACTGCCGCAGTTGCTCAAATAAAGGAAGACGATGCTCCTCTTACATCATCAGCATTGCTGACCGCTACAAACTCTGGAGGTAAGGCCTTCACCACTTCTACACCTGTTTTGAATAGTACATGGATAATTGATTCAGGTGCTACTAATCATATGACATTTGATGTTAGACAAGTCACAAATCTTCGCCAATCCTCCAACAATTGTGTCTCCACGGCCAATGGTAATACCACCCCGGTAGTTGGGGAAGGGTCTTCACACCTTACTAATACTTTATATCTTGATTCTGTGTTAGTTGTTCCCTCCTTAGATTATAACCTTGTGTCTGTCTCTCAGATCACTACTACTCTATCTTGTGTTGTTATTTTTTGGCCTGATCATTGTGTATTTAAGGACATTCAGACACGACAAACGATTGGTTATGGTGTTAAGAGAGGGAAGCTGTATCACTTGGACTTGAACTCACAAACTTCCAACAGATTACAACAGGCTTTAGCTGTAGAGAGCAATGGTTCACCAAAGAAGATAACTGAGATCTTTCTCTGGCATCGACGTTTGGGACATGCCTCATTTGGTTATTTTAAAAAATTGTTTTCGAGTTTGTTTACAAATTTAGATATTTCTATTTTCAAATGTGATGTGTGTGAACTTGCAAAATGTCATCGTGCTGCATTTCCTTTGATTTTGAATAAAAGTCCTGTTCCTTTTATGGTTATTCACTCTGATGTTTGGGGACCATCCAAAGTTCCCACCTTGGGAGGGTCGCATTGGTTTGTTACCTTTATAGATGATTGTACTCGGATGACTTGTTTGTGTTTGATGAAATCCAAATCAGAAGTTAATTTGCTATTTCAGAAGTTTTATAATACCATTCATACACAGTATAATGCTCGGATAAAAGTGTTGCGTAGTGATAATGGCGGAGAATACCATAGTTCTGAACTTCAACAATTTTTGGAATCTCATGGCTCAATCCATCAAACCAGTTGTCCTAATACACCTCAACAGAATGGTGTGGCTGAACGCAAAAATAGACACTTATTGGAGGTTGTTCGCGCTTCCCTCATCGAGGCCCACATGCCCTTATGTTACTAGGGCGAAGACCTTCTCTCTGCAACATATCTCATTAATCGTGCGCCGTCTCGTTCTATCAACTTCAAGACACCCTTCCAGGCACTTGCAGAAGCTGTTGTTTCTCAGACAGTCCCAAACCTTCCCCCTCATCTTTCGGATGTGTTGCATATGTTCATCTGCCCAAGCACCAACGGAGTAAGTTAATGCCTCGAGCCTTGAAATGTGTCTTTGTTGGCTATGCTATTCATCAAAAAGGATACAGGTGTTATCATCCCCCAACTAAACACATGCTTATCACTATGGATGTTGTCTTTCATGAGGATACTATGTATTTCTCCAAGTCTGACTTTCAGGGGGAGTATCTTGAGGAAATTCAGACTCTTATATACAACTTTGAGGAAGAAGTTGTAGAAGTTGTGGAAGTATCTGATCAAAATATAGGTGATTTGGATCCTAGTGGTCAAAACTTGGATGTAAGTGGTACCCTACACAATGACACAATAAGTGTGGAAGTAGATGAGTCGGAGTCAAGTGGTCGAACCTTGGATCAAAGTCAAAATGAGCACCGAGAAAGCCAAGAAATATCAGAAAACGAGTCTGGATCTCTCCCAATTGATACACCAAACCAACCGTTGTCTGATGATATTCCTTATATAGTGACTGAGTCATCCACGAGAAAGTTACCACAGCGTCTCACCAGAGGTATTCCAAAACCTACATACGAACCTCAGTTGTCTAGTAAAGTAAAATACCCAATGAACCATTATATATCTACACATCACTTGTCACACAAAAAATCAGTCATTTGCCAATCAATTATCTACTGTATCTATACCTAATAGTGTGCAAGAAGCCTTAACTGATCCAAGATGGAAAGCTGCAATGAATGAAGAGATGGCCTCCTTGCAGAAGAACCAAACTTGGGAGCTCGTTGACCGTCCTATAGGAAAAAAAATCAGTTGGGTGTCGATGGATCTTTACTGTGAAATACAAAGCTGATGGTTCGATCGAACGTTTTAAGGCTAGATTGGTGGCAAAAGGATACACTCAAACTTATGGAATTGACTACGCTGAAACGTTTGCACCCGTAGCCAAAATCAACACAGTCCGAGTCTTGTTATCCTTAGCTGCAAATTTTGATTGGCCACTACAACAATTTGATGTGAAGAATGCATTCCTACATGGTGAATTATCTGAAGAAGTCTACATGGATCTCCCACCAGGATGCATGGTAACAGAAAGACAAAAACAAAAGGTATGCAAGTTGCGAAAATCACTATATGGATTAAAACAGTCACCTAGAGCATGGTTTGGACGATTCACCAAATCTATGACAACATTTGGTTACAAACAAAGTAATTCAGATCATACATTATTTTTAAAAAAGCAGCATGGGAAAATTACTGCACTCATTGTATATGTGGATGACATGATCGTCACAGGCAACGACTCAGAAGAAATGAAAGCTTTGAAGGAATACTTGTCCAAGGAATTTGAAATGAAAGATTTAGGCCCCTTAAAATGCTTTTTGGGAATTGAAGTATTTCGATCGAGTAAAGGAATTTTCCTATCTCAAAGAAAGTATGCCTTATATCTACTTCATGAAACTGGTATGTCAGCCTACCAACCAACAGATACTCCAATGGAAGAGGGTTTGAAGTTATGCATTGAGACAAGCCAGGTAGTGGTGGATAGGGGGAGATACCAGAGACTCGTTGGAAGACTAATGTACTTAGCTCACACAAGACCAGATCTCGCATATGCTTTAAGTGTCATTAGTCAGTTCATGCATAATCCCGGTGAACAACATATGAATGCAGTCATGCTCATTTTGAGGTATCTAAAATCTGCTCCAGGAAATGGAATTTTATTCTCTAAAAATACAAACAAGCAAAATATCGAGGTATATACAAATGCTGACTGGCCGGAGCACTTGACGATAGGCGGTCAACTTCTGGATACTTTACCTTCGTAGGCGGGAACTTAGTTACATGGAGGAGTAATAAACAGAATGTTGTTGCAAGATCTAGTGCAGAAGCCGAGTGTAGAGGGATGGCTTTAGGAATTTGTGAAGCACTGTGGTTGAAATTTCTCTTACAAGACCTAGGCTATTCCCTAAAGCAACCAATTCAGCTATACTGTGACAACAAAGCATCATGTGATATAGCCCATAATCCAGTTCAACATGACTGTACAAAGCACGTCGAGGTAGATAGGTTCTTTATTAAGGAGAAATTGGATGAAAAAGTTGTGGAATTACCAAATATTCGATCGAAAGATTAGTTAGCTGATATCCTTACCAAAGGGGTATCCAATCGGGTGTTCTCAAAATTCTTAGACAAGTTGGGCATGGGTGACATCTATGCACCAACTTTAGTCCTCCAATTTACAACTGATGTTTGTTTTTCCATTCTTCATGTCAATCACATTTAAATAATAGGAATATTCCATATTAAGTATCATGGTAGTATCAAAAACAGGAGAATATGATTCCTCTATAATGATGGAGGTACAATATCAATTATCAAGGGAAATATTAAACAAATTATCCTCCACTCAATGTCGTACAGTTCACATGCTAGCTCTCAGTTGCTCACTAAAAGAATGCATTTCCTTTGTTTGAGAAAGCAGGTCCAAAATAATAGCAATCTCTCTCTCCCCCCCCCCCCATCCCCCACCTACAGAGCTCCTAATGCCCTAAACTTCTATAATACAGATCAGTACGCCAAAACAGCAGGGAAGAAAATGCAATTTAGAAGATCGCAAAAAATCAACTGTCAATAAGCAAACGTAGAAATAGCTGCAATTATGCTTACTATATTAATTGTATACAGATGGGTCTTTTATCATAGAATCATAATGCTACTGTCTGATGAAGCAAGCAAATATCTGCAGAGATATGAAAAACATGTTAATTATAAACAAGAAATTTATGTAGAAACGTTGATTTATATGTTATACAGATCCTACTTACATAGTAAAGCTCTACTAGGTAAAACTCTTCTAATAATTCTTGGGCAATTTCGTGTAAACCTATTATATAGAAGCACTTTGACATTTGAACGTGTCATCTAATCGATGAATCACAAAATAAGAATCGCCTTTAACAATCACATTCTTAACCCTCATCTTTATCTTTATCTTTGTATATATTATAATAATAAAGTTTCCAACTAAAACACCACACAGTTTCCCGCCTTTTTTACACTTGCCTAAAATGGAAATTCATGATTTATAGAGATTAAAAAAAAAAAATTGTGATTATTTATATAAATTTCAAAATTGCTCTTATCTAGAGAATATAAACGGTCACTTTGAAAATGGTTTTACCTCATTATTATTAAGAAAATTTGAAATTTGACATGTTAAAGAAAAATTCAAAATTTGTTCAACACAAAACTCAAGATTAATCATGAACTATCCAAACATATTTTAAGCATCTTGCACTATCATCTATTTTTTATCAACTAACGAAAGAAAAGTAAAAAGAACGAATGAATGCTATATATTGAAAATGAAAAAGAATCGAAAATATTAGATGATATATTGTCATGTAGTGTCTATTACAACACAAAGAACGTGACCTAAAATAAATATTGTTAAACATTTATTCATATAAATTGAATAACCAATATATCTACCAAATATTCGCTCAATGTTTCGAGTCAATGAAGAAAACTACAATAGAATTCTATTGCTAATTCAGATTAAATCGATAAATGGTTAGGATAATATTATCAATTATTTTAAATTGAAATATCACTACATACTATTAACGAAAATTATTTTAACATTTCTTCAAATAGCTTTTTAACCACGTGTACTTTTTGTAGCACATTTTATTCCCATTGTTTATTTTTTCATAAAAAATCTTTTATAACCACACATTTCTTGATAAACATTTATAAGATAATTCATTCAAAAAAATTTCTTTATAAATAGCAATGTGACAATATTCCATTAGTTTATTTTGAAATACCGAAATAGGTGAACAAAGAATAATTGCTTTCGTCAAGAATTGGGCATTTTATTTTATTTTTTTTATAAAATTGTCGAAAGATGTGTACCAAGTGGACGGGTATAAACGAAGCTCATAAAAAATACGATAAAAATTATAAACTATGTCATAGTTAACATTTGTAATTTTAATTAACAACACGTTTCACAATCACACCACTTTTAAATCATACATTTCATTAACTTTTATAAAATATATATGTCAAATAGTGGTGAAATTCTAAATTTTGTCTCATGTATTGCATGGGTGTGAATACTATTTTCTAATAATAATTCTAAACTGCTTCATATTCAGCTTCGCTCTTAGTGCATAGTTCGTCTAAAGTAAAGGAAAATTGATGATTTGCTCCAAACGGGTCTATTTACACAATCTCGACCCCTGCATCTTTGACAGTTTTTGAAGCATCAAAGTACAATGTCTATGGCTTTATGTCGCATAAATCAGTTTCTAATTCAACTTCTCTTGGAATATTAACATATGGATGATCGGCCAAAAAGTCAATCAACGCCTGATTTTTAGTAGTTTTTTGTGGCACGTATTGTATTTTAAATTCTGATAATGCCATAGTCCATAATCCAATTCTTTGATGTGATACAGGGCGAGAACATGTACTTAATTAAATTTACTTTTGATACCAATACATCGTAATATATCGAAGGTAAGCGCTTAACTTTGTACATGTAAAATAAAGAGCTAGGCATTACTTTTCTACAGCTGAGTATTTACATTTATTAAGTTGCCTATTAAGATGGTAAATTGTTCTTTCTTTTCCCACATGGTCTTTTTGAGCAATCATTTCGGCTGTAGAGTCATGTTCAGCTGATATATATACCTTCATTGGATTTCCTTGAATAGGTGAAACTAACATTGGTGGCCTTGATAAGTATATCTTCAGGCTGTCAGAAGTTTTTAATGTTCTTCTTTCCAGACGAACTTGTCTTACTTTTTTAGCTTTAAAAGAGGCAAAAATGATTTTGTTCGTCCTGCACAATTGTAAATAAAACGCCTAAAGAAATTAACTTGACCCATAAATCCTTGCAATTCTTTTTCACTAATAGGCAATTTGACCTCTAATATGTCATTCACTTTGTTTTTATCCAGCTAAATACTCATGTTACCCAAAAAGTTGCCTGAATTTACACCAAATTCACATTTTTATCGACTTTTGATGTTGTATTAACTGTTCATGACTTTTTAACTGCTCATGAATTTTCAAACTGCTCACGTCTTGAATAACTCCTAGAATAATTCAAATAGATCATGAGTTAGATTGTAGAGCTTTTCGCTCGTCCAAACGTTCAATCATACACACCTTCCAACTCACTGAAATTGCATAGCTTACCCAAAGGCTCAATTGCCTAGACCATTTAATATCACCTTGATTCTGGGCCTCAGCATTGGGCTCAAAACTTCTGTATTAGGCTTTTGTATTTGAGTATTTGATTATTTTCATGTGTTGACACTATCCTCAACTCCAAGAAGCTTTCTTCGCTCTTTCGGTGGGAACAACGGAATTAGGAATTAGGATGTCTGAAATCTACTTTTTCAATAATCAGACTTGAGGGAAACAATTTTTAACCCAGTGTTGATGAATATCGCATGATATTCTTCCCAACTTTATTTTTCTTGCGCATTTGATTCAGAAAAGTGAAAACTAGTAACGTGATGTCACTTGTACTGATCCAGAAAACTTCATAGAAATTGAATAATCACAGAATAACATTGTACCATATAAAATGAAAGCGTGAAACTTTAGGCTCTAACCTAATTCAACAAGAAATGGTTCAAAAATCAACATTGTTTAGAACAACAGTCACCATTAACACACAATTCTCAGCTACAAATGTGTGTTTTCACTCCATTTCAATTCTCACGTCACATAAATAAGTCAATAGTTCAAACTTTTGTTTAAAATACGTAAATAAGAAAACCTTGCAAGATCATGACAGCATTTGAAAATCCAGTCATCAAAATACGCTAATTCGCCGATTTAAGATTCCTATTAGATGAATCGAACATTCTTGAACCAAAAAAAAAAAAGTATACATTATTCGACATGACATGTTGAAATATCAATAGTTTAGAAAATGCATAGTAAAAATTAAAAAAAAAAAAAAGGGGGATTTCATTACCGGCAAAGAATATTCTCTACCGTGTGTTAGACTTCGCGGGGTTGCTAGAAATTGGAATGGTGGTTAGATTGGGACCCTTTGGGATGAAATTCTTAAGATCTCGTTTGGCTTGGGTTAAAATACTTATTTGCAGGCTACATGCACTACGATTTTTGTTAGTTATAGATCAGGATTTTTTTTTTTTTTTTTTAATCTCTGTTTAGTACTCTAAATTTTAATCTAAATCAAATTTAACGATCAATTTCAATCATATTTTCATGAATCTCACAACTTTTCAACCATATCTCATCATTATAGAGATGACAAAAAAATCCGATCCGATTCGAAAAAATCCTGATCCGTGGATCAGTGGATCGGATTTGGATCAAGGGTGATCCAATCCGACCCGATCCGCGATCCGATTTTTTTTTTTTAAATTAAAAAAATATTAAAAAAATAAATTATTAAATATAAAATATGTAATCTTTTATTAAATTTGATACAAAATCATTAATTCTCTATATATGTAATATTTGGTTATATGAATTAAATATTATATTAGTTATTTTATGAATTATGTATTGATTTATTTGTCGTTAACGAAAATATATAACGAAAATTTCTTAATGTTTGTTCCGATTTGACCCGATCCAACCCCGACACGATCCGAGATTTTTACTGTTTGATCTGATCCGAAATTTCGTGAAGCGGATTTGGATCAGCACCGATCCGCTCCATTGCCATCACTACTCATCAACTATTATAAAAAATTATTAAAAATTTAATTTTAATCACCACAAAATTGAGGCTTACTTAAATAATTTTAAGTAAAATTACATAAATAGGGTTTAATATATTTTTTACATAAAATTATCTATTATTTCACTACTATTATAAACATGTTTTTCCCCTTCCCTCGACTACATATGTTGCTTAGCTTTTTCCATAATTAATCTCCTACCTACCATAAATAAAAACCAATTATATCTTTGCACACGTTGTCACATATTTGACTTTAATTAATGTATCGTCCATTTTAGGTAAGAGATGAGTTTTTTAGCTTTTCCATCGACAAATTTTTAAAATATATCTGGAATAACAGTAAGTTCATTATTCATTACATAAGGTTTCAGAATTTTTTTTCCTTTTTCATATTGCAAATGACTTTCATCATCACGACAATGAACCTAATGAGCAACTCACTCACTCTCTCTCTCTCTCTCTCTCTCTCTCTCTCTCTCTCTCTCTCTCTCTCTCTCTCTCTCTCTCTCAGTAGCATTAGATTCCAGTTTTGGCTCAAAGGATCAATTCTTTTGAGAGATCTCTCCATATTCATCCTTTTGCTTTATGACAATTCTTTTTCTTATTTCCTTTTGTTAAGCCTACTCTTATCACTTTAGTCGCAGGCGTAGAAAATTAATTCGATTTTGATCATTATTTTCATATCCAAAATAGTGCGAAAAGAAGGCCCAAGAAATAAGTAGCTTCCAAATAGGGCTGTACAACAAAATCGTCATACCGAAATGAACTCGCAATTTCGAAACAGTTGATTCATATCCACAGGGACCCGTCAACGTTTTGGTTTTAATTCAAACAAAACCACTTTTAAATGGTTTAGTTTAAGTTTCAGTTTTCAAAACCCGTTTCAAACTGTCAACCTGCAAAAAAAAATTTACAATTAAAATTAAAATTTTCAATTACAATTTAAAAAATTTGTTAATGATTTGTTATTTTCAATTTCACTTCACAGTTAAAAACTTAATATTCTTACAATACAATAACAAACATGGGCTTAAAGTTTGTATCTCAACTCCAGCACACCTCGACCCGCAAGCCCAAGGCAAATCTAAAACAGTAAAATCGTAAAAGATCGGGCTCTGGAGTACAGACACAAAAGCCATAGCTAAACAATTTCTCCCTCCATTCCGCGCCTCTGCGATCTGTGTTCTTCACTCCTCTCCGTCAGTGTTTAGTTCTAAAAGAACGTGCAATTCACAACGTCTTTCAGCAAATAAATATGTTCTGACCTTCAAGCATTCGAAGCAGAGCAGCGTTCTTTCGTTTTCTAACATTTTTTGTTTATTTTCTAGTTTTTGATGTAGAAAACTCAATGACACACACACACACACACACACACACACACACACACACACACACACACACACACACACATATATATATATATATATATATATATATATATATTCTTATATATGTTCAACAAATTAATCAAGAAGAAAGAAAGAAAGAGAGATGTGAGGCAACCCTAAAATGAATTATCAAGAAAAATATATTGAATTAATCATAATACTCAAAACTATATATAAACATAATACAATCTAAACTAGGAAAGCTATAATAAGGAAAGCTTCTATAATTATAATAAACTAATTATGCTAATTATTCTAACATCTTCCCGCAAACTCAAGATGTTATAGCAAGAAGCAGCGAGAGTTTGTCAAGTAAAAATCGAAAGCAATGAGTCGGATGGCACTTTGTGAAGAAGTCTGCTAGCTGCAACGAGGAAGAGACAAAAGGTAAGACAATAGTCTCATGTTGAAGATGACGACGAACAAGATGACAGTCAATCTCAATGTGCTTCGTGCGCTCATGGAACACAGAATTGTGTGAGATTTGTATGGCACTCTTATTGTCACAATACAAGGGGGTGGGAGAGGAAAGGTGAACACCCATATTTGCAAGTAGCCAATGTAACCACACAATCTCAGTAGTAGTGGAGGCCGTGGCACGATATTCTGCTTCAGTAGATGAGCGAGAAACTACTGATTGCTTCTTACTTTTCCAAGAGATAAGAGAATCACCCAAAAATACACAAAAACCAGTAGTGGACTTACGATCAGTTGGGTTCCCGGCCCAATCTGCATCGGAGTAAGCACGAAGCTCTAAAGAGGAGGTCGATGGGAATAAAAGACTCTGAAAACAAGAGCCACGGAGATAGCGCAAGATCCGAACAACCGCTGCCCAGTGAACCATGGTAGGTGCTGAAACAAATTGACTAACAACATGTACAACATAAGCAATGTCAGGCCTAGTGATGGTAAGATAAACAAGAGAACCAACAATAGTGCGATATAAATCAGGATCTGTTAATGGTTCACCATTAGAAGGTGAGTAACGAACATTAGTCTCAATAGGAGTATCAGTTGTTTTAGTATCAGTAAGGCGAGCACGCTCAATGACATCTAAGGCATATTTAGACTGAGAGAGCATAAAACCTCTAGGAGAAGAAGCAACCTCAATCCCTATAAAGTAGGATAAGGGACCCAAATCCTTCATTTCAAAAAGACAAGTCAATTCAGATTTTAGATAAGTTATCCCCACAACATCATCACCAGTAATGATCATGTCATCAACATACAATAGAAGGAGGATACGACCAGCGGGAGTAGACTTGCAGAACAAGGCAGAATCATGATGGCTAGATGTAAAACCAAGAGAGAGAACAACTGTAGAGAACCTCTCAAACCAAGCACGAGGTGCTTGTTTGAGACCATATAAAGCTTTCTTGAGTTTGCAAACAAATCCAGGAGAATGAGGAACACCAGGTGGAGGAACCATATAAACATCTTCTTGAAGATTTCCATTCAAGAAGGCATTTTTAACATCCATTTGAGAGAGACTCCACCGACGAACAGAAGCAACTGTGATAAGTGTACATACAGTAGTCATTTTTGCAACAGGGGCAAATGTCTCCTCACAATCCAAGCCATACTGTCGAGAAAATCCCTTAGCAACCAATCGAGCCTTATAACGCTCAACTGAACCATCAGATTTAGTCTTAATTTTATAGACCCAACGAGATCCAATAACATGTTTACCCAGTGGTAAGGAAACTAATTCCTAAGTGTCTGTCTTATGTAGAGCAGAGAGTTCATTAGTCATAGCATGTTGCCAAAGGGGATCTAAAGCTGCTTCTTTATAGGAGGAAGGTTCAGAAAGCTTATGAATGGAAGACAAGAAACAACAAAAGGATTCAGAGTAACAAGAATAATCAAAATCAGGTAAGTGAGTAGACTTACGTATACGTTGGGGATATCGAGGAGGGGGAGACAGCGGATTCTCAGCCTCAGATGGTGCTTGGGGAGCCATAGGAGAAGGAAGGACATTCTGAGATGGCGCATGTGTACCTGTAGCATGTGACGAAGATGGAGAAGAGATAGTAGGAGTGGGTGTAGGTGGTCTATCAATGTCGTCGGTGAATGGATCAATACAAATGAGATCTAATGTAGTCATGTGAGAAGTATTATCAGTAATAGAAAAGAACGGAATGTGTTCAAGAAACATAACATTACGAGAGACATATAACTTGTGACTAACAGGATCAAAACATCGATAACCTTTTTGTCCCACACCATATCCTAAGAAGACACAAATAGCTGAACGTGGAGTTAATTTACTACGTTCTGTGGTGGGATGAAGAACAAAACAAGTGCACCCAAAGACTTTTAAGAGAGAATAATCAGGAGAATAACTAAACAAAGATTGAAATGGTGACAAACCAGATGTGTGAGAAGATGGTATCCTATTAATCAAATAGACAGCGGTGAGAACAGTCTCTCCCCAAAATTCACTAGGTACCTTGGCAGATAGAAGAAGGGAACGAGCAGTTTCAATAATGTGTCTATGCTTACGTTTAGCAACACCATTCTGTTGAGGAGTATCAGTACAGGAAGTTTGATGGATTGTACCATCAAGAGCAAGCAACTCACGAAAATCAGTAGAAACATATTCCCCACCCAAATCACATCGAAAACATTTAATGATAGCAGAATGTTGAGTTTTAATGAGTGCTCTGAATGAACGGTAAATAGAAAGAAATTCAGAACGTCGCTTCATAAGATATACCCAACAATAACGACTACAATCATCAATAAATGAAACATAATATCGGGACCCTCCTTTAGTAGAAACAGGAGCAGGGCCCCACACATCTGAGTGTACAAGATCAAATGATGCAACAGAAGAAGAAACACTACGAGGAAAAGGTAAAGCAGAGAATTTAGCAAGTTTGCAACCACTACAATCAGAAATGTCATGAGGTTTCAAGTCTCCTAAACAACCTTTAGAAGCTAAAAATTTTAAATGACTAACAGACACATGTCCAAGGTGAGAATGCCATAAATAGAAATTAGAAGAAGAAGAATTCAAATGAAACGATGATAAATCAATACTAGAGGCTGCAACATGCGCTGGTTTCAGACTATCCAGAACATAAAGTCCTCCTCTCTGCCTATGGCCTATCCCAATCAGCTTCTGAGACTGCGGATCATGTACATAACAACAAGTAGAAGTAAAGTGAACAGAATGTCCAGAATCACATAATTGACCAACAGAGATAAGATTTAAAGTAAGACCGGGAACACAATAGACATCTGAAAGAGATAGATTAGAAGTATGAACAGAACCAACGCCTACTAAAGACAACGGGGAGCCATCAGCAGTCATAACAGATGTAGACGACGTAGAAGGATATAAAGAGTCAAAAAGTGATGAGTTAGAAGACATATGCTTGGAAGCACCCGAGTCAAAAATCCATGAGGAAGGTTTACCTGAGGAATTCTGAGAGGAAAAACCTTCATGAGTAGAGGCAGACATGGCATGTGGCTGCGAGGCTAAAAACTTCTGAAACTGCTCACTAAGATCAGTCAACCTGGAATCAGATGAGGGTGGTGGTCCAAGTATAGAGGAGCCAATAGATGGAACTGTAGCGACCAAGAATTTTTACGCGATTAATAATTATTTTAATAGAAAATCGTGTCGCTACTATTTCACCCATTTTTATTAAGTTAACGCCACGACGTATTCGTATAGCCAAGTCAAGAAATAATCGAGATCGTTCGATTTTAAATTAAATTCCGAATTTCTAAAAATATCTCCATTCTCTTGATTTAAAGTATATTAAGTCCAAGTACTTAATTCAATGTTATCCCAATATTTATTTATACAAAAATTATTTTTATTATTGAAATTAAGAAAATATATGCAAGCATGAGAGGTTCCATTATATATAATAATTATGAGAATCTTAATTTAATAAATATGAAAAAGTATATGAATGAATTATATACTCCATTATATGTAATCATGAAGAGTATAATATTTGTATAAATATGGAAAAGTATATGAATGAATTATATACTCCATTATATGTAATCATGAAGAGCATAATATTTGTATAAATATGGAAAAGTATATGAATGGTGCTTTACTTTAAGAAAAGGATGTGTTAAAATTAATAGAATTGAATGATTATGTTTACAATATGCCAACTTTATACATCTATTTAAACCCATCTCTTTTACACACAACTCTACACATATACACTTATTTCCAATCTCTTGACAAAATCCACAAGTAAGAGAAATTCAAGGTGGTCAAGAAAGTTTTGGTCCATTTACTACTACACTTCATTTTAATCTTTTAAAAGGTAAGTATATCTTATGTTTTTATGAAAAGTAAGTATGTTTTTTTATGAAAGGTAAATACACCTTATGTTTTTATGAAAAGTAAGTATGTTTTTATGACAAGTAAGTATATCTTATGTTTTTATGAAAAGTAAGTATGTTTTTATGAAAGGTAAATACACCTTATGTTTTTATGAAAAGTAAGTATGTTTTTATGACAAGTAAGTATATCTTATGTTTTTATGAAAAGTAAGTATGTTTTTTTATGAAAGGTAAATACACCTTATGTTTTTATGAAAAGTAAGTATGTTTTTATGACAAGTAAGTATATCTTATGTTTTTATGAAAAGTAAGTATGTTTTTTATGAAAGGTAAATACACCTTATGTTTTTATGAAAAGTAAGTATGTTTTTATGACAAGTAAGTATATCTTATGTTTTTATGAAAAGTAAGTATGTTTTTATGAAAGGTAAATACACCTTATGTTTTTATGAAAAGTAAGTATGTTTTTATGACAAGTAAGTATATCTTATGTTTTTATGAAAAGTAAGTATGTTTTTATGAAAGGTAAATACACCTTATGTTTTTATGAAAAGTAAGTATGTTTTTATGACAAGTAAGTATATCTTATGTTTTTATGAAAAGTAAGTATGTTTTTTTATGAAAGGTAAATACACCTTATGTTTTTATGAAAAGTAAGTATGTTTTTATGACAAGTAAGTATATCTTATGTTTTTATGAAAAGTAAGTATGTTTTTTATGAAAGGTAAATACACCTTATGTTTTTATGAAAAGTAAGTATGTTTTTATGACAAGTAAGTATATCTTATGTTTTTATGAAAAGTAAGTATGTTTTTATGAAAGGTAAATACACCTTATGTTTTTATGAAAAGTAAGTATGTTTTTATGACAAGTAAGTATATCTTATGTTTTTATGAAAAGTAAGTATGTTTTTATGAAAGGTAAATACACCTTATGTTTTTATGAAAAGTAAGTATGTTTTTATGACAAGTAAGTATATCTTATGTTTTTATGAAAAGTAAGTATGTTTTTATGAAAGGTAAATACACCTTATGTTTTTATGAAAAGTAAGTATGTTTTTATGACAAGTAAGTATATCTTATGTTTTTATGAAAAGTAAGTATGTTTTTTATGAAAGGTAAATACACCTTATGTTTTTATGAAAAGTAAGTATGTTTTTATGACAAGTAAGTATATCTTATGTTTTTATGAAAAGTAAGTATGTTTTTATGAAAGGTAAATACACCTTATGTTTTTATGAAAAGTAAGTATGTTTTTATGACAAGTAAGTATATCTTATGTTTTTATGAAAAGTAAGTATGTTTTTATGAAAGGTAAATACACCTTATGTTTTTATGAAAAGTAAGTATGTTTTTATGACAAGTAAGTATATCTTATGTTTTTATGAAAAGTAAGTATGTTTTTATGACAAGTAAGTATATCTTATGTTTTTATGAAAATGTTTGGATCATTGCTATGAAATCAATCTCACAAGATTGTTATGGGTTCCATATGATATGTTTATGATTATGCTAAGGGGACCGGAGTTTAGTAGCGCTACACATAAGAATTCTTGCCATTTAAGTTCGGTAAAATTCTTGTGTCTCCCTATGTTTATGAGTATTTCGATCCTATCCTATGTTATGATGAAAATGATCCATATGCTTTCAAAAGAAAATTTATGCTTGGTATACTTACTGGGATTTTATAAATCTCACTCCACGATATTTACCATTTTCAGATAATTGAAGGTTCGAGGCGGTCAACATGGAAGTGGCAAAAGTGGTTAAGATTGATGAGATAATTATGTTGAACTTTATGTAAGAAAATTATGTTCTATTTTTATTCACAAATAAAATTATGGGATTCTAATTATTCTTTTGAATAATTTTACATTTCTATTTAAGTCTCGATAATATGATATGAGTCACTTTTAATGGCACTCGAATGGTCGAGAATTCGGGTCGTCACAGTTGGTATCAGAGAAAAGAGTTTTAAAAACGATTCTGTAGATTTTTGAAATTTTATTTCTTTAAAAAAAAAAAAAAAATCACTATTCACGTGAACAGTAAAACGACGTGCTATTCATGATGAACAGTGAACGAAATCACTATTCATTATAAAAAAAAAAGTTGAATTTTCACATGTCAAGTATGGTTATGATTTTGAAAAGCATGATGAAATTTGATGTGCGAATTTCAAGGACAAAATTCATTTTAAGCAAGGGAGTTTGTAATGTCCTGAAAATTTTATGGAATATAATTAGTTAGTGATATGATGTTTATATTGATGTCTTTGATAAATTTCTAGAAGTTCGGGGACTAAAGGAAAAATAAGATTTGACGATAAATTTTATTTGGGTTAAGTTATTAATTATTGATGGGGGAGATAATTACTATATCGATATTGGATTTGTTTTGAAGACTGTGATTAATTAGGAATTATGATTCAAGAAAATGTTGATTTGGATACAACCACATTAAATTATTGTTGATTAAAGGAAAATAAGATTATATGAAATATTTTAACTCATCACTCTACTATGTCACTCTCCACGTATTGACTCCTCGAACCAGGTATGTTATATGCTTTGCAAGTCATTTACGATTTTATTAAGACATGTTAAGTATGAAATCTTCATATGTTATGAATATTTAAGTGAAATATACATGTTGAGTATGATATGAATTGATAGAAGCCTGAATTTTAATTTATTCCTTTTTATGTAGAATCATGAGACATAGAGGATATTGATATGAATTTTGGTTCATATTAAGCTTAGTAAGACTGACTAAATTAGAAAAATAAGTTGGTTCGTAACTTTTGCCAAAAAATATATGGAATAATATATTAAACAAACAAAATTAATAATGAATTTGTACAATAATTTATCCCTTTATCACTACCTTTGTGTAAAAACAAGGGAAAAACTGTGGATGGTTATTAGTACTTCCTCTTCAAGTTTCAATTTTCGGTTCAATAATTTATCCCTTTATCACTACCTTTGCTTAAAAGCAAGGAAAAACTGTGGATGATTATTGGTACCACTCTTCAAGTTTCAATTCTGAAAAAAATTCGGAAAGAAAGAAAGAGAACGGGTGTTGAGCATAATGGGAATAATATGACTTAAGAATGATTTTCAAAATAATTGTTGTCCTCGAGTTTAGAAATGATGAACCTTAAATGGACTTTGCATAATTGATTTTAGACATGGCACTAAGTATAAGAAGTCAAAAGAAATGATTAGAAATATGTTCAGATTATCTATCATTTAGATTTAATGAGAAATAGCGAGCCATTTTTATGAAGTTTTATGAGATGTTAAGATTATAAGTGATATGATTTTAATGAGACTTTTATGAGAAGCATTATGAAGTTAGAGATTTAAAGATTTGGTTATTGGGAATTAAGTAATGGCTATTATGTTAAGTAAGTGAATTATGCCTCTATATTGAAGAGAAATTTATTATGAACTTTGGCCTTGTGATTAAATTTTGGGAATATGATTTATGACTTATAAATATAAGTATGAGTAATCTTTTGAGCCAATTAAGGTATTGAAGGATGTAGCGACCAAGAATTTTTACGCGATTAATAATTATTTTAATAGAAAATCATGTCGCTACTATTTCACCCATTTTTATTAAGTTAACGCCACGACGTATTCGTATAGCCAAGTCAAGAAATAATCGAGATCGTTCGATTTTAAATTAAATTCCGAATTTCTAAAAATATCTCCATTCTCTTGATTTAAAGTATATTAAGTCTAAGTACTTAATTCAATGTTATCCCAATATTTATTTGTACAAAAATTACTTTTATTATTTAAATTAAGAAAATATATGCAAGCATGAGAGGTTCCATTATATGTAATCATGAAGAGCATAATATTTGTATAAATATGGAAAAGTATATGAATGATTGATAAGACTCCATTATATGTAATCATGAAGAGCATAATATTTGTATAAATATGAAAAAGTATATGAATGATTTATATACTCCATTATATATAATCATGAAGAGCATAATATTTGTATAAATATGGAAAAGTATATGAATGATTTATATACTCCATTATATATAATCATGAAGAGCATAATATTTGTATAAATATGGAAAAGTATATTAATGATTGATAAGACTCCATTATATATAATCATGAAGAGCATAATATTTGTATAAATATGGAAAAGTATATGAATGATTGATAAGACTCCATTATATATAATCATGAAGAGCATATTATTTGTATAAATATGGAAAAGTATATGAATGGTGCTTTACTTTAAGAAAAGGATGTGTTAAAATTAATAGAATTGAATGATTATGTTTACAATATGCCAACTTTATACATCTATTTAAACCCATCTCTTTTACACACAACTCTACACATATACACTTATTTCCAATCTCTTGACAAAATCCACAAGTAAGAGAAATTCAAGGTGGTCAAGAAAGTTTTGGTCCATTTACTACTACACTTCATTTTAATCTTTTAAAAGGTAAGTATATCTTATGTTTTTATGAAAAGTAAGTATGTTTTTATGAAAGGTAAATACACCTTATGTTTTTATGAAAAGTAAGTATGTTTTTATGACAAGTAAGTATATCTTATGTTTTTATGAAAAGTAAGTATGTTTTTATGAAAGGTAAATACACCTTATGTTTTTATGAAAAGTAAGTATGTTTTTATGACAAGTAAGTATATCTTATGTTTTTATGAAAAGTAAGTATGTTTTTATGAAAGGTAAATACACCTTATGTTTTTATGAAAAGTAAGTATGTTTTTATGACAAGTATATCTTATGTTTTTATGAAAAGTAAGTATGTTTTTATGAAAGGTAAATACACCTTATGTTTTTATGAAAAGTAAGTATGTTTTTATGACAAGTAAGTATATCTTATGTTTTTATGAAAAGTAAGTATGTTTTTATGAAAGGTAAATACACCTTATGTTTTTATGAAAAGTAAGTATGTTTTTATGACAAGTAAGTATATCTTATGTTTTTATGAAAAGTAAGTATGTTTTTATGAAAGGTAAATACACCTTATGTTTTTATGAAAAGTAAGTATGTTTTTATGACAAGTAAGTATATCTTATGTTTTTATGAAAATGTTTGGATCATTGCTATGAAATCAATCTCACAAGATTGTTATGGGTTCCATATGATATGTTTATGATTATGCTAAGGGGACCGGAGTTTAGTAGCGCTACACATAAGAATTCTTGCCATTTAAGTTCGGTAAAATTCTTGTGTCTCCCTATGTTTATGAGTATTTCGATCCTATCCTATGTTATGATGAAAATGATCCATATGCTTTCAAAAGAAAATTTATGCTTGGTATACTTACTGGGATTTTATAAATCTCACTCCACGATATTTACCATTTTCAGATAATTGAAGGTTCGAGGCGGTCAACATGGAAGTGGCAAAAGTGGTTAAGATTGATGAGATAATTATGTTGAACTTTATGTAAGAAAATTATGTTCTATTTTTATTCACAAATAAAATTATGGGATTCTAATTATTCTTTTGAATAATTTTACATTACTATATAAGTCTCGATAATATGATATGAGTCACTTTTAGTGGCACTCGAATGGAAGAGAATTCGGGTCGTCACAAAGGAAGTGATATTGTGATATTGACGACTATGATTTGAAATTTCTATGTTGAGGAATTATGAATTGATTTTCTGGAATATTTTTTTTATGATATTGAAGTTTGATGAAATTGTGGTCAATTTTTAGATCGTTGTGATCAAATGTGGAATTATTTATTATTGTAAGTTATGAAGTATGCTTACGGTTTGAATAAGTCCAAATTTCAAAGGAAACTCTGCCTAGAATTTTATCGTTTGGAATTAAGAGCATAGTATGTGTGACGACCCGAATTCTCGACCATTCGAGTGCCACTAAAAGTGACTCATATCATATTATCGAGACTTAAATAGAAATGTAAAATTATTCAAAAGAATAATTAGAATCCCATAATTTTATTTGTGAATAAAAATAGAACATAATTTTCTTACATAAAGTTCAACATAATTATCTCATCAATCTTAACCACTTTTGCCACTTCCATGTTGACCGCCTCGAACCTTCAATTATCTGAAAATGGTAAATATCGTGGAGTGAGATTTATAAAATCTCAGTAAGTATACCAAGCATAAATTTTCTTTTGAAAGCATATGGATCATTTTCATCATAACATAGGATAGGATCGAAATACTCATAAACATAGGGAGACACAAGAATTTTACCGAACTTAAATGGCAAGAATTCTTATGTGTAGCGCTACTAAACTCCGGTCCCCTTAGCATAATCATAAACATATCATATGGAACCCATAACAATCTTGTGAGATTGATTTCATAGCAATGATCCAAACATTTTCATAAAAACATAAGATATACTTACTTGTCATAAAAACATACTTACTTTTCATAAAAACATAAGGTGTATTTACCTTTCATAAAAACATACTTACTTTTCATAAAAACATAAGATATACTTACTTGTCATAAAAACATACTTACTTTTCATAAAAACATAAGGTGTATTTACCTTTCATAAAAACATACTTACTTTTCATAAAAACATAAGATATACTTACTTGTCATAAAAACATACTTACTTTTCATAAAAACATAAGGTAATACCTTTCATAAAAACATACTTACTTTTCATAAAAACATAAGATATACTTACCTTTCATAAAAACATACTTACTTTTCATAAAAACATAAGATATACTTACATTTCATAACAACATACTTAATTTTCATAAAAACATAAGATATACTTACATTTCATAACAACATACTTAATTTTCATAAAAACATAAGATATACTTACATTTCATAACAACATACTTAATTTTCATAAAAACATAAGATATACTTACATTTCATAACAACATACTTAATTTTCATAAAAACATAAGATATACTTACCTTTTAAAAGATTAAAATGAAGTGTAGTAGTAAATGGACCAAAACTTTCTTGACCACCTTGAATTTCTCTTACTTGTGGATTTTGTCAAGAGATTGGAAATAAGTGTATATGTGTAGAGTTGTGTGTAAAAGAGATGGGTTTAAATAGATGTATAAAGTTGGCATATTGTAAACATAATCATTCAATTCTATTAATTTTAACACATCCTTTTCTTAAAGTAAAGCACCATTCATATACTTTTCCATATTTATACAAATATTATGCTCTTCATGATTACATATAATGGAGTCTTATCAACCATTCATATACTTTTCCATATTTATACAAATATTATGCTCTTCATGATTACATATAATGGAGTCTTATCAACCATTCATATACTTTTTCATATTTATACAAATATTATGCTCTTCATGATTACATATAATGGAATCTTATCAACCATTCATATACTTTTCCATATTTATACAAATATTGTGCTCTTCATGATTACATATAATGGAGTCTATAATTCATTCATATACTTTTCCATATTTATACAAATATTATGCTCTTCATGATTACATATAATGGAGTATATAATTCATTCATATACTTTTCCATATTTATACAAATATTATGCTCTTCATGATTACATATAATGGAGTATATAATTCATTCATATACTTTTCCATATTTATTAAATTAAGATTCTCATAATTATTATATATAATGGAACCTCTCATGCTTGCATATATTTTCTTAATTTCAATAATAAAAATAATTTTTGTATAAATAAATATTGGGATAACATTGAATTAAGTACTTGGACTTAATATACTTTAAATCAAGAGAATGGAGATATTTTTAGAAATTCGGAATTTAATTTAAAATCGAACAATCTCGATTATTTCTTGACTTGGCTATACGAATACGTCGTGGCGTTAACTTAATAAAAATGGGTGAAATAGTAGCGACACGATTTTCTATTAAAATAATTATTAATCGCGTAAAAATTCTTGGTCGCTACAAACTTACCCCCTTAAAATAATTTCGTCCTCGAAATTAAACTTACTTGATCTTATGATTTCTGAACACTTAATCAGAATCTCTTCTTCTTCTTCTTATGTAGCATCATCGCTACCATATTTAACCCAACCATATTTAACCCACTGGACTTTGACTAAATGCATCAATTTGTTTTCTTAAGACATGGACTTTTCTATCAATAATAGACATATGTCTACTCATAAATTCTTCTGAATCAAAATGAAAATTCCCAATCGTATGTGATATTTCATCATATCTTGTAGTATTCATGTAACTTGTCATTTATCATCGTATCATGTGACCTCAAATATTCGTATTAATATCTCTAAAATTTCAATAAATCTTTACTAACATATCATACCATAATAATTAGTCATTTCTTCTTATCACCAAATATCCCAAAGTAAATAAAATGGTTACCTGAATATCCCCTATGTAATATATCCAAACATATTATTCATAAATCAACATAATATCATCAGCTTATCTTTTCCCATATTTGTAACCAAAACGTTCTGCAAAATTCAAATAAATAATTAGCTCCCAAATAACTAAAATTCTTCACTTAATTGTCACAACATTTCCCGCAAGGTATTTCTTTCACTTGTACATACTTATGAATTCTGATTCGATACGGTCCTTATTTCACTTTCACGTATTCCCGTATCATCACACCATACCTTAATTACTTATTATTATACCTAAAATATCAGTACCAAATCCAAGAAAATATTCTGTATCTCAAAATCTTATCATCAAATCTTCCTTTATCGATAAAATTAAACAGCGCATTAATTCTTGTCTCTTCTTTTCATTATTCTATTCCGCACTTTCTTGCTGGAATCAATATCAGATGGATCCACTTAGTTCCTTTATACCTTTAAATAGATCATGTTGGGAAGAGGTTAGATCCATCAAAAATGGATATCATCCTTTCAAACATTCGCAAGTATTATTCCAATCTTCCTATGAATGATCTGAGAAAAATTTATCGAATTAGGCTCGAAAGGTTGAGGTTGCTGATGGCTCATGGTATTCCAGAAGATGTTCGCTGGTTGATCGAAGCAAAAGTTCGATTATCTGGTGAATTACCTATGACATTTCCAAAGCACATGCCTGGTTTAGGCAAAAGCACCTTCGCAAAGAAACGAAGAGCAAAAAGGCTGAATGGTTGCTACAAATGTGCTCGTTGGAACTGTGATACTCGTTGCAAAACAGTAGGATATTCTTCTACTAATCGGGATGATAAAATCAAATTCATAAAGGGTGGACTGAGTAAGGAGTCTTTGGATGATATTCGACTGACTCTTGAGACGCACCCAAGTGGTTATGTGCAACGTGAACTTCTCTCCTTATACGCTCAGTTTAACGAAGACAAAAATCGTTATAGTCTCAAAAATATAACTGCAAAAGATCCTATCTGCCAGTCTGTTTTACACAATGAGGTTGTGGCAAATCAGCATTGATATAAGGTAAATCTCTTGATACATATTTAAAATATTCTTCTGTTTCCTTTCACGCGTTTTGATAAAGGTTGGTAAAAATATATTTTCCTTTCTCGAGGTTTGATAAAGCTGGAAAATAAATCACCGAAAGATGAAAGCTTTGATAAAATAGTCAAAAGTAGGCTGATTTTGTCAAAAGTAAATCTTTACTTTTTCAGAATCAATCAAAAACAGTAAATTTTTCCGGTTTTAAATAGCCAAACATATTTCATAGTTCAAGCATCCCAAAATCACATCTTCTTGGTAAGTTTTCTCTTCTATACTATCAAAGATGGAAGCACCAAAACTTCGACAGATCAAAACTATTTGTGTATTTTGTGGATCAAAAGTGGGGAAAGGCTTCAGTTATCTAGAAGCGGCCGTAGATCTTGGAAAGAAACTGGGGGAAAAATGTATCACTCTTGTGTATGGGGGTGGTAGCAGTGGTCTAATGGGTTGTGTTTCCCAATCTGCTCTTGCAGAGAAATCAAAAGTAATCGGTGTCATACCTGTCCCTTTGGTAGATGTTGCAGGAAAAACACGAGGGCATGAAGTTCAAACCTTATCCATCCATGAACGCATAACTTGTATGCTATATGGTTCTGATGCCTTTATAGCCCTGCCCGGAGGTTTTGGTACCTTAGAAGAAATCTTTAACATTACCTCATGGGCTCAACTAGATCTCCATACTAAGCCTATTGGGCTTTTGAATGTTAACAATTTCTTTGATGGCTTGTTAACCTTTCTTGATTATGCTGTGGAACAGGGATTCATCTCTCCATTTTCCAGAAGACTCCTTATTTCTGCTCCTACTATTGATGAACTACTGGATAAGCTGCAGTCATATATCTCAATACAAGATCCAGCAGGGGTTAAGATAGATTGGTCGCAAGGAAGGGGAATCAAGCGAAAATGGAGTCCGGTTAATGTAAACTTAACTTTATGAATCTTAGAATAGGTGGGGGTAGAGTACGGAGTATTCTTACTCTCGAGACACCCCTCTAATTTCCTAGGATTTTCCTTAATGTTTAAATCTTGTGTGTACCTCAAAGGTTCCAGGTGGTAGATTACGGAGTATTCTTACTCTCGAAACACACCTTTTTGAAGGTTTCTTTATTTCCTCAAAAGGTCAGAGGTGGTAGGATACGGCTACTCCGGAAACACATCTCTCAATTTGAGGAATTTCCCATGTTGCTTTCTTTTGCTTTTGCGTGTTTTCATGTATTTCCTTTCTAGGGTGACTCTTGTGTGTTCTCCTTATGAGAAAATAATAATATCTCTGTTATCATCTACTAAATCTCGTTTGTGATGTAAATGAACTTGTATGTCTAACTTCAATTCTCTTAGTGATTGCATACCATACTATGCTCTTAACTCCAAACGATAAAATTCTAGGCAGAGTTTTCCTTTGAAATTTGGACTTATCCAAATCGTAAGCATACTTCATAACTCACAATAATAACTAATTGTACATTTGATCACAATTTCATCAAACTTCAATATCATCATAAATATTCCAGAAAATCAATTCATAATTCCTCAACATAGAAATTTCAAATCATAATTTCTAATATCACCATATCAAGTCCTTATTTCTCAATAATTAAGAGCCTAAACTTTAAATCTCCAACTTCATAATTCTTCTCATAAAAATCTCAATAAAATCATATCACTTATAATCTCAACATCTCATCATAACTTCATAAAACTGACTTTCTATTTCTCGTTTAATCTAAACGATGAATAATTCGAAAATATTATCTAGTCCTTTCTGTTGACTTCTCATACTTAGTGCCATGTCTAAAATCAATTATGCAAAGTCCATTTAGGGCTCATCATTTCTAAACTTGACGACAAAGATTATTTTGAAAATCATTCGTAAATCATATTTTTTTTTTTTTTTTTTTCAAAATTGAAACTTGAAGAGTGGTACCAATAATCATCCACAGTTTTTCCTTGCTTTTAAGCAAAGGTAGTGATAAAGGGATAAATTATTGAACCGAAAATTGAAACTTGAAGAGTGGTACCAATAATCATCCACAGTTTTTCCTTGCTTTTAAGCAAAGGTAGTGATAAAGGGATAAATTATTGAACCGAAAATTGAAACTTGAAGAGGAAGTACTAATAACCATCCACAGTTTTTCCCTTGTTTTTACACAAAGGTAGTGATAAAGGGATAAATTATTGTACAATTCATTATCAATTTTGTTTGTTTAATATATTATTCCATATATTTTGGGCCAAAGTTACAACCCAACTTAATTTCTAATTGAGTCAATCTTACTAAGCTTAATATGAACCAAAATTCATATCAATATCCTCTATGTCTCATGATTCTACATTAAAATGAATAAATTAAAATTTAGGCTTCTATCAATTCATATCATACTCAACATGTATATTTCACTTAAAGATTCATAACATATGAATATTTCATACTTAACATGTCTTAATAAAATCGTAAATGACTTGCAAAGCATATAACATACCTGGTTCGAGGAGTCAATACGTGGAGAGTGACATAGTAGAGTGATGAGTTAAAATATTTAAAAAAAAATTATTATTAATCATTTCGCATCTTTACATAAGATTGGGCCTAATTAACCCAAATAAAATTTTATCGTCAAATCTTATTTTCCTTTAGTCCCCGAACTTCTAGAAATTTATCAAAGACATCAATATAAAAATCATATCACTAACTAATTATATTCCATAAAATTTTCAGAACATTACAAACTCCCTTGCTTAAAATGAATTTTGTCCTTGAAATTCGCACATCAAATTTCATCATACTTTTCAAAATCATAACCATACTTGACATGTGAAAATTCAAATTTTTTTTTTTAATTGAATAGTGATTTCGTTCACTGTTCATCATGAATAGCACGTCGTTTTACTGTTCACGTGAATAGTGTTTTTTTTTTTTTTTTTTTTTTTTAAGAAATAAAATTTCAAAAATCTACAGAATCGTTTTTAAAACTCTTGTCTCTGATACCAACTGTGACGACCCGAATTCTCGACCATTCGAGTGCCACTAAAAGTGACTCATATCATATTATCGAGACTTAAATAGAAATGTAAAATTATTCAAAAGAATAATTAGAATCCCATAATTTTATTTGTGAATAAAAATAGAACATAATTTTCTTACATAAAGTTCAACATAATTATCTCATCAATCTTAACCACTTTTGCCACTTCCATGTTGACCGCCTCGAACCTTCAATTATCTGAAAATGGTAAATATCGTGGAGTGAGATTTATAAAATCTCAGTAAGTATACCAAGCATAAATTTTCTTTTGAAAGCATATGGATCATTTTCATCATAACATAGGATAGGATCGAAATACTCATAAACATAGGGAGACACAAGAATTTTACCGAACTTAAATGGCAAGAATTCTTATGTGTAGCGCTACTAAACTCCGGTCCCCTTAGCATAATCATAAACATATCATATGGAACCCATAACAATCTTGTGAGATTGATTTCATAGCAATGATCCAAACATTTTCATAAAAACATAAGATATACTTACTTGTCATAAAAACATACTTACTTTTCATAAAAACATAAGGTGTATTTACCTTTCATAAAAACATACTTACTTTTCATAAAAACATAAGATATACTTACTTGTCATAAAAACATACTTACTTTTCATAAAAACATAAGGTGTATTTACCTTTCATAAAAACATACTTACTTTTCATAAAAACATAAGATATACTTACTTGTCATAAAAACATACTTACTTTTCATAAAAACATAAGGTAATACCTTTCATAAAAACATACTTACTTTTCATAAAAACATAAGATATACTTACCTTTCATAAAAACATACTTACTTTTCATAAAAACATAAGATATACTTACATTTCATAACAACATACTTAATTTTCATAAAAACATAAGATATACTTACATTTCATAACAACATACTTAATTTTCATAAAAACATAAGATATACTTACATTTCATAACAACATACTTAATTTTCATAAAAACATAAGATATACTTACATTTCATAACAACATACTTAATTTTCATAAAAACATAAGATATACTTACCTTTTAAAAGATTAAAATGAAGTGTAGTAGTAAATGGACCAAAACTTTCTTGACCACCTTGAATTTCTCTTACTTGTGGATTTTGTCAAGAGATTGGAAATAAGTGTATATGTGTAGAGTTGTGTGTAAAAGAGATGGGTTTAAATAGATGTATAAAGTTGGCATATTGTAAACATAATCATTCAATTCTATTAATTTTAACACATCCTTTTCTTAAAGTAAAGCACCATTCATATACTTTTCCATATTTATACAAATATTATGCTCTTCATGATTACATATAATGGAGTCTTATCAACCATTCATATACTTTTCCATATTTATACAAATATTATGCTCTTCATGATTACATATAATGGAGTCTTATCAACCATTCATATACTTTTTCATATTTATACAAATATTATGCTCTTCATGATTACATATAATGGAATCTTATCAACCATTCATATACTTTTCCATATTTATACAAATATTGTGCTCTTCATGATTACATATAATGGAGTCTATAATTCATTCATATACTTTTCCATATTTATACAAATATTATGCTCTTCATGATTACATATAATGGAGTATATAATTCATTCATATACTTTTCCATATTTATACAAATATTATGCTCTTCATGATTACATATAATGGAGTATATAATTCATTCATATACTTTTCCATATTTATTAAATTAAGATTCTCATAATTATTATATATAATGGAACCTCTCATGCTTGCATATATTTTCTTAATTTCAATAATAAAAATAATTTTTGTATAAATAAATATTGGGATAACATTGAATTAAGTACTTGGACTTAATATACTTTAAATCAAGAGAATGGAGATATTTTTAGAAATTCGGAATTTAATTTAAAATCGAACAATCTCGATTATTTCTTGACTTGGCTATACGAATACGTCGTGGCGTTAACTTAATAAAAATGGGTGAAATAGTAGCGACACGATTTTCTATTAAAATAATTATTAATCGCGTAAAAATTCTTGGTCGCTACAGTATGGTATGCAATCACTAAGAGAATTGAGGTTAGACATGCAAATTCATTTACATCACAAACGAGATTTAGTAGATGATAACAGAGATATTATTATTTTCTCGTAAGGAGAACACACAAGAGTCACACTGGAAAGAAATACATGAAACACGCAAAAGCAAAAGAAAGCAACATGGGAAATTCCTCATATTGAGAGATGTGTTTCCGGAGTAGCCGTATCCTACCACCTGGAACCTTTGAGGTACACACAAGATTTAAACATTAAGGAAATCCTAGGAAATTAGAGGGGTGTCTCGAGAGTAAGAATACTCCGTACTCTACCCCCACCTATTCTAAGATTCATAAAGTGAAGTTTACATTAACCGGACTCCATTTTCGCTTGATTCCCCTTCCTTGCGACCAATCTATCTTAACCCCTGCTGGATCTTGTATTGAGATATATGACTGCAGCTTATCCAGTAGTTCATCAATAGTAGGAGCAGAAATAAGGAGCCTTCTGGAAAATGGAGAGATGAATCCATGTTCCACAGCATAATCAAGAAAGGTTAACAAGTCATCAAAGAAATTGTTAACATTCAGAAGCCCAATAGGCTTAGTATGGAGATCTAGTTGAGCCCACGAGGTAATGTTAAAGATTTCTTCTAAGGTACCAAAACCTCCGGGCAGGGCTATAAAGGCATCAGAACCATATAGCATACAAGTTATGCGTTCATGGATGGATAAGGTTTGAACTTCATGCCCTCGTGTTTTTCCTGCAACATCTACCAAAGGGACAGGTATGACACCGATTACTTTTGATTTCTCTGCAAGAGCAGATTGGGAAACACAACCCATTAGACCACTGCTACCACCCCCATACACAAGAGTGATACCTTTTTCCCCCAGTTTCTTTCCAAGATCTACGGCCGCTTCTAGATAACTGAAGCCTTTCCCCACTTTTGATCCACAAAATACACAAATAGTTTTGATCTGTCGAAGTTTTGGTGCTTCCATCTTTGATAGTATAGAAGAGAAAACTTACGAAGAAGATGTGATTTTGGGATGCCTGAACTATGAAATATGTTTGGCTATTTAAAGCCGGAAAAACTTACTGTTTTTGATTGATTCTGAAAAAGTAAAGATTTACTTTTGACAAAATCGGCCAACTTTTGACTGTTTTACCAAAGATATCACCTTTCGGTGATTTATTTCCAGCTTTATCAAACCTCGAGGAAGGAAAATATATTTATTTCCAGCTTTATCAAACCTCGAGAAAGGAAAATATATTTATTTCCAGCTTTATCAAAACTCGAGAAAGGAAAATATATTTTATTTCCAAAACGCGTGAAAGAAAACAGCAAAATATTTTAAATGTGTATCAAGAGATTTACCTTATATCATTGATGAACTGCCAGAAGCCTCATTTTGTAAAACAGACTGGCAAACAGGATCTTTTGCTATTATATTTTGGAGACTATAACGATTTTTGTCCTCGTTAAACTGAGCGTATAAGGAGAGAAGTTCACGTTGCACATAACCACTTGGGTGCGTCTCAAGAGTCAGTCGAATATCATCCAAAGACTCCTTACTCAGTCCACCCTTTATGAATTTGATTTTATCATCCCGATTAGTAGAAGAATATCCTACTGTTTTGCAACGAGTATCACAGTTCCAACGAGCACATTTGTAGCAACCATTCAGCCTTTTTGCTCTTCGTTTCTTTGCGAAGGTGCTTTTGCCTAAACCAGGCATGTGCTTTGGAAATGTCATAGGTAATTCACCAGATAGTCGAACCTTTGCTTCGATCAACCAGCGAACATCTTCTGAAACACCATGAGCCATCAGCAACCTCAATCTTTCGAGTCTTATTCGATAAATTTTCCTCAGATCATTCATTGGAAGACTGGAATAATACTTGCGAATGTTTGTAAGAATGATATCCATGTTTTGATGGATCTAACCTCTTCCCAGCATGAACTATTTAAAAGCATTAAGGATCGGAGGAAATCCGCGTGATATTGATTCCAGCAAGAAAGCGCGGAATAGAATAATGGAAAAGAGGGAACAAGAGTTATGCGCCGTTTACTTTCTTGATAAAAGGAAGATTTGATGATGACGGGATTTGAGATATGGAATATTTTCTTGGATTTTGGGTACTGATATTTTGATATAATAATCAAGGTATAGAAATAATACGGGGATACGTGAAAGTGAAATAAGGACTGTATTGAATCAGGATTAATAAGTTTGTGCAAGTGAAAGGAATACCTTACGGGAAATGTTATGATATTTGAGTTAAGAATTTTAATTATTTGGGAGATATTTGTTTATTGAATTTTGCAGAAATTTTGGGTTACAAATATTGGAAAGATAAACTGATGATTATGTTGATATGTGAATAACATGTTTGGGTATATTACATAGAAAATATTCAGGTAATCGTTTTAATTATTTTGGGATATTTGGTGATAAGAAGAAATGACAAATTATTATGGTATGATATGTTAGTAAAGATTTATTGAAATTTTAGAGATATTAATACGAATATTTGAGGTTACATGATACGATGATAAGTGACAGGTTACATGAGTACTACAAGATATGATGAAATATCACATACGATTGGGAATTTTCATTTTGATTCAGAAGAATTTATGAGTAGACATATGTCTATTATTGATAGAAAAGTTCACGTCTTAAGAAAACAAATTGATGCATTTAGTCAAAGTCCAGTGGGTTAAATATGGTTGGGTTAAATATGGTAGCGATGATGCTACATAAGACGAAGAAGAAGAGATTCTGATTAAGTGTTCAGAAATCATAAGATCAAGTAAGTTTAATTTCGAGGACGAAATTATTTTAAGGGGGTAAGTTTGTAGCGACCAAGAATTTTTACGCGATTAATAATTATTTTAATAGAAAATCGTGTCGCTACTATTTCACCCATTTTTATTAAGTTAACGCCACGACGTATTCGTATAGCCAAGTCAAGAAATAATCGAGATCGTTCGATTTTAAATTAAATTCCGAATTTCTAAAAATATCTCCATTCTCTTGATTTAAAGTATATTAAGTCCAAGTACTTAATTCAATGTTATCCCAATATTTATTTATACAAAAATTATTTTTATTATTGAAATTAAGAAAATATATGCAAGCATGAGAGGTTCCATTATATATAATAATTATGAGAATCTTAATTTAATAAATATGGAAAAGTATATGAATGAATTATATACTCCATTATATGTAATCATGAAGAGTATAATATTTGTATAAATATGGAAAAGTATATGAATGAATTATATACTCCATTATATGTAATCATGAAGAGCATAATATTTGTATAAATATGGAAAAGTATATGAATGGTTGATAAGATTCCATTATATGTAATCATGAAGAGCATAATATTTGTATAAATATGGAAAAGTATATGAATGGTTGATAAGACTCCATTATATGTAATCATGAAGAGCATAATATTTGTATAAATATGGAAAAGTATATGAATGGTTGGTAAGACTCCATTATATGTAATCATGAAGAGCATAATATTTGTATAAATATGGAAAAGTATATGAATGGTGCTTTACTTTAAGAAAAGGATGTGTTAAAATTAATAGAATTGAATGATTATGTTTACAATATGCCAACTTTATACATCTATTTAAACCCATCTCTTTTACACACAACTCTACACATATACACTTATTTCCAATCTCTTGACAAAATCCACAAGTAAGAGAAATTCAAGGTGGTCAAGAAAGTTTTGGTCCATTTACTACTACACTTCATTTTAATCTTTTAAAAGGTAAGTATATCTTATGTTTTTATGAAAAGTAAGTATGTTTTTTTATGAAAGGTAAATACACCTTATGTTTTTATGAAAAGTAAGTATGTTTTTATGACAAGTAAGTATATCTTATGTTTTTATGAAAAGTAAGTATGTTTTTTATGAAAGGTAAATACACCTTATGTTTTTATGAAAAGTAAGTATGTTTTTATGACAAGTAAGTATATCTTATGTTTTTATGAAAAGTAAGTATGTTTTTATGAAAGGTAAATACACCTTATGTTTTTATGAAAAGTAAGTATGTTTTTATGACAAGTAAGTATATCTTATGTTTTTATGAAAAGTAAGTATGTTTTTATGAAAGGTAAATACACCTTATGTTTTTATGAAAAGTAAGTATGTTTTTATGACAAGTAAGTATATCTTATGTTTTTATGAAAAGTAAGTATGTTTTTTATGAAAGGTAAATACACCTTATGTTTTTATGAAAAGTAAGTATGTTTTTATGACAAGTAAGTATATCTTATGTTTTTATGAAAAGTAAGTATGTTTTTATGAAAGGTAAATACACCTTATGTTTTTATGAAAAGTAAGTATGTTTTTATGACAAGTAAGTATATCTTATGTTTTTATGAAAAGTAAGTATGTTTTTATGAAAGGTAAATACACCTTATGTTTTTATGAAAAGTAAGTATGTTTTTATGACAAGTAAGTATATCTTATGTTTTTATGAAAAGTAAGTATGTTTTTATGAAAAGTAAGTATGTTTTTATGACAAGTAAGTATATCTTATGTTTTTATGAAAATGTTTGGATCATTGCTATGAAATCAATCTCACAAGATTGTTATGGGTTCCATATGATATGTTTATGATTATGCTAAGGGGACCGGAGTTTAGTAGCGCTACACATAAGAATTCTTGCCATTTAAGTTCGGTAAAATTCTTGTGTCTCCCTATGTTTATGAGTATTTCGATCCTATCCTATGTTATGATGAAAATGATCCATATGCTTTCAAAAGAAAATTTATGCTTGGTATACTTACTGGGATTTTATAAATCTCACTCCACGATATTTACCATTTTCAGATAATTGAAGGTTCGAGGCGGTCAACATGGAAGTGGCAAAAGTGGTTAAGATTGATGAGATAATTATGTTGAACTTTATGTAAGAAAATTATGTTCTATTTTTATTCACAAATAAAATTATGGGATTCTAATTATTCTTTTGAATAATTTTACATTTCTATTTAAGTCTCGATAATATGATATGAGTCACTTTTAGTGGCACTCGAATGGTCGAGAATTCGGGTCGTCACAGGAACAACCGCTGCTGTGTGAGCATTGGATCTATAAGACTGCTGCGGTGATGAGTAATAACTCTGCTGCTGTGACTTCAACAATTTAGGATATTGAGCCTTCCAATGTCCCTTTTGTCTACAAAAACTATAAACATCATTTGGGACCCGTACATGTCCTTTGGTTCGATTCTGTGTAGATGGTACAACTAAAACAGAAGTCCCAGAATGTGAAAGAGATACATCTTTAGTAAGAGATTTCAACTGTGTCTCCTCAGCAACAAGTTCACTAACAACTGAATCAACAGATGGAAGGGGAGTACGATGCAAAATAGAACCTCTGAGCCCCTCAAAATCACTACGAAGCGCCATAAAAAACTGAACTAGTCATTGCTCCTCTCTATAGGTAGTATAATCCTCACATGCTTTCAATCCTGCTGGTTTAGTGAGAGCTAACTCATCCCAAATTAATGTCATAGCAGTATAAAAATCTAGAATGCTCATATTCTTTTGTTGCAATGCCCGAATGTCAATCTCTAACTGATATCGTTTTGCAAAATTAGATTTAGTATACAACTTTTGTAAATGGTCCCAAACCTCATTTGTTGTTTCATACTTAGCCAACTGTGTACCAATACTATGTTCAACAGAATTATTTATCCACGTAAGAATTTTTGAATTGTTTGAATCCCAGGTATCTAACACAGTTGCATAATTTGCATAATTGGTTCCCGGTTTGTCAATTGTTCCACTTACATAACCCCACATCTTTTTACCCTTAAGAAAGTGTTTCATAACATGACTCCAGTAAGCATAATTTTTACCATCCAAACGCACATTAATAGCTTGAAGAGATTCATCAGATGCCATGATAAGCGAAAGAAAACGATACTAACCAACAAAGTGAAGCGGAGCAGTTTATAAAACAAGCAGATAAATTCAAACCAACACCACGGAAAGGTAGAAAATGAGAAGTCGATCACTTTTCCGTCAGCCGCGTCTCTCGAAACCCCTCCACGCGTCGTCGCAATGTCCGGCCAACCATCTCATGCGCCTCCTCAAACTGGCGCATGACACCACACTCGCCGCTCCGATGGATGCGCCGACGTCTTCTGAGTCAGAATATGGTCTTGGTTCGTCGAAATACCTACTGTAGGTGTCTCGAAAATCGTGAAAACAGTGACGATTTAGGGTTTTGAGGCGAGGAAGAAAAAACTGCACAATTATTTCGTTTTTCAACAGCAATCTGATTCAAATTGCTCTGATACCATGTAGAAAAATCAATGACACACATATATATTCTTATATATGTTCAACCAATTAATCAAGAAGAAAGAAAGAAAGAGAGATGTGAGGCAACCCTAAAACGAATTGTCAAGAAAAATATATTGAATTAATCATAATACTCAAAACTATATATAAACATAATACAATCTAAACTAGGAAAGCTATAATTAGGAAAGCTACTATAATTATAATAAACTAATTATGCTAATTATTCTAACATTTGGCAAAACATCGAGGATTGATGAATCTGAAACTGAACGAAAGTTTTCCAAACAGCCGGACTTTCTAGTTCTGGGTAAACCGTATTTCTTCTTGTTTTCTTATTTTGAGCTTGAGTATTGCAAAATTTTAGAGCCCTTCACCATTGTGTATATCGTGGGTGGTTTTGGAGTAGGAATAGGGATAGATTTAGAATGCTGAATGAATTTCATATAATATCTATACTGTTAATTCATGTAATACCAGAATAACATTCATGTAATAAATGTATATACTGTTATTGGATGAAATTCATGTAGTACCTGAAATTGATTTAATTCTTGTTAATTTACGTTGTCAAAGGAATCTACCATTGGGCAAACATTTTAGAATTGTATTAGAAGTTACTTATTTTGTGTCTATTTTGGAATCAGTAAATCTATTTTGTAATGTTGTGATTACTAGTTTGTGTGTTATTTTTTAGGTTTTTTTTTTTTTTATATTATTGTGGTCATTTGTTTGTGATTGTGCCTTTGTACCTATCTTAGAAGTTGCTTACATATATGTTTTAATTTTGTTAGATCTTATAACATATATCCGTAATGTCGTTGAGTTATTTCAATTAATTTTTGTTGGAAATGTGCTACTCACTTTTAAGGGTCAAAACACGTTTTTAGCTATTGGGCTTAAAATGATTTTTTGACCCATGTTACTTAGGCACTTCTCTATATATACACGTCTTGCATTTTGTATTCATGGGATGAAGATAGAATTGGTGGGAAACAAGAAAATGTGGAGGCATCCTATTTTCTCTTCAACATAATAGAATCGGACTCTCCTCTTCTTTGCTCTCATTTTGGTGGGAAAATTTTAGGTTAAGAGTTTGAACAAGACTTATGGTGAGGTCTAATTGTAGTTCTCCCTTTGTTATCTCTTTTCTTGATGATTAGAGAATCTCTTTTCTTGGTGATTAGAGTGGTTTTACAATAGGTGTAAAACATAGAAGATGAAGTTTATTCTTGGTGAAATTCGATTGATTGTTTGATATGGTGAAGGATTTGCTTTTAGGGATATTTTAGGTGTTCTAGATATCAATATTGTAATGTGATGAACTTCTTAATGTGCATAGTGAAATTTGAGCGTAAATCCAAATTTAATGGATTAACAAACGGGGGATGCAGATGATTCTTGAATTATCGAACATCCGGGGTCTTTGGATCGAAAAATCTTGGTGATCTTGCATTTTTACATTTTGAATATTCTTGTTCTATTGTTCAAATCGATCAAACAATTTTGATGTCTTAATTCAAAATTCTATTTCAATAGTTATTTCAACTCAATCTAAATAAATTTCGTTTGCAAAATCGTGGTTTGACCCCGCATCAAATCGCAAAAAATTGTTTTGTTTGGTTTAGGTTGGGTTGGAAAAACGTCAAACTGCTTTAAATGATATTGTTTGAAAATTTATAAAAAATCATCCAAATCAAATCGTTTATACCCCTATTTCCAAATAAATGTAAGAATTCACAATGAACCCCCAATTCCACCTTTTTTTTGTTAGCCTATCCAACTTGTGCCCATTGTGAACCTCTGATGGCTTAGCAGATTCTACAACATAGTTATCAAACTCGGTCCGAACAAAGAGTCGATTCATTGGGTTACTGGTTCAACCGACGGATCAACTCTTGTTGATCCGAGTGATCAACTTTTATCAAATATGACATATACTTGTGAATTATTGTCATTCAATGAAATAAATCTTGTTGTCCTATGATTAATGCACACTGAATCAATAATCTTGCAATCTCTTTAATGAAGTTCTTTATGTTGGGTGAACACAAGAATATTTCTAGGCTCTAGTTTCTACAGATCTTAATCGCCATTACAAAGTATTAAAATATATGGGGGAACAAAACTAAGATTTAAGTTTAACATTACCCGTTAGGCCGTTAACGCTTTTTGCAGATACTCATTCCAAGAGAAAAGGGAGCCAAAAGACTTATAAAATATATATGACTCCATTTGATAGCGATGGTGAAATTTAGATGGAAAGAAAATGAATTAAAGAGAATTAGAAGTTTAATGTGTTTAATTGGTTTAATTTTCCAAGTGGAAAAGCGAGGGATTTTCAAACCTTTTTTTTTTTTTTAAACAGGAATTTTCAAACTTTTGTTGTTTGACTAACATTATTTTTCATGAAAAATAAAGCAAAATTCTAATTAAAAAAAAATCACACATTTGTACTTGATAATAATAGTGTTAATTTTTGAGAAAAAATCAATTAACAACAATCAAAAGTATCAAAAGTGACTAAAATAGTATTGCCCAACAGAGAATTAAAAGATAATTATTTGAATTAGAAATAGGAAAAAAATTATTAAACGCATAAACGTATTTTTGAATTGTTCAACGAAGTTATAACGGGAAATGAAATTTGATGAGAAAATATTTTAAAAGTAAATTAAAACGCAAAACTTTGAAATGATAAGTGATTCAGGGTAAGATCTTGCAAAAAAAAAATGATATGTCCTAAATAGGCAACGAACTAAAACGATAGGTCCTTATTTGACTATTTATTCAAAATAATAGGTCCTTAATTAAATCATAGGTCCTTAATAGATAGCGACCTAAAACAATAGGTCCTTAATAGGCAGTTACCTAAAATGATATATTCTTATTTTGCTATTTACTCGGAAAAAAAAAAATTAATTACAGTAGACGGAGGTCCTTATCGGGCAAATAAAGATGATTCAAGGTCTAATCTTACAAAAAAAAAAGATCCTTAATAGGCAGCGACCTAAAATGATAGATTTTATTCAGTTATTTACTCTTTCAAGTAATGTCAATTGGGATTATTTAGGCCCTACACTACTCCATCTACCATATTATTGAAAAATACATTTATTATAAATATTTTAGAAAAACGCTCATTAAAATTTATCACTCATTAACTTACTCTCTTTCTGCTAATTTATCATCTCAAATCGAAAACTATCCAAAATCCTTGAAAATCAGTCTATAATTCTCACAGTAACTTATATCCAAAATAATTTCCTTGTCAATTTGTGAAACTTCTTCCCCGATTCTGTATTTGTTTTATTTGCATCAATTTAGCAAAAATATGAAAAATAAACTGCGGACTGTTATGAGTTATATGGGGTGGGAATTTTGTGGACGAGTTTCGTCACTTGTTTCAACGTCGTTCATCAACCCTTGCTACTAGTAATTTTATTATCGATCATAATGACAAAGATAATTTGAAAAGTTTACTCGTAATTAGTAACATATTATCCTTATCACATTTGTAGAATCTGAATTCTCTAAAAATTCTTTACATTTCCTCTTAGATTCAAGACGTTTTGTCAACAATTATTCACAATTTCTTCTAACGTGACACTTCTTGTAATAGTAAAGCCCTCCACGGCCCTCCTTGGAATGGAATTGAGAACGATCCCTCTGAATATAATTTCTTTCTCGCGATTCACCTTCACCATACTTATTCTCAAAAGTGGTCAACAAAACCCGGTCACAAATATCACTTGGCCTCTTCATGTTAGTTGTCTCTTACAAAGCAATCGAAACTTCATCCTTGTCAAAGTATATTTACCAACTAACAACTTATCACCACCGTCTCGTGTGATTTGGCTAAGAATACAATAAAATAATCGTGTAATCTTCTTCATCAATTTTCACATTCACATTTAACAACTCAGTCACACATTTATTAGACTTATTCAAGTGATCTCTAACATTAGTATCATCATTCATCTTCAACTCATATTATTGTTTTTATTCAAATAAAGCTTATTAGTTAGGGACTTAAACATATATAAATCTTCTAGCGTTTTTCATAACCTATAAGCGTCAAAACACTATATTTTACCCCATGTGCAAGAGTTAATCTAATTGTATTGACTATCTTCACTTTTCTGTTCTTCCCAATCAACATGTTTCATCCATTCTGACATCATGCCTTGCAAAGTTTTGTAAAGTCTATGTTGCACGAGAACATCTTCAATTGTACTTCTCCAAGTATTAAAATTATTCTTCTCGTCAAATCGCTCCACCTAAAACTTGGAACTTGTCATCATCTTCGCAATAATCTCAAACTTTGAACCTTAAGCTCTAATAAAACTATTAGGAAAAATTAATTTTCTCACTCCAAATCAATCAACGCAATGAAAATACAAAACACAAAATATAACGAATCAAAAGAGAAAACAAAACTTTAACATGGTTCATCTAACGATAACAGTCACATGATGAGAACACTTTTATTAATAAGAAAAATAATTACTTCACCCCTCTTAACTTCTTATTACACATAAAAAACAACAAATATATTGCACAAACAATTTTCTTTCTCTTTACACGCAGAAACTAACGGCATGCACGACTGCCCTCTATTCTTCAATTCACTGGGTGCACCTTTTCTTACCACTTTCCAATTCACGCACACCTACTCTTCAATCTGCCGCATGTATATAATAAAATCATGGCAAAAATTTAACTTGGCTAGTGTTCGTCAAAAGTAATTATAAATCATTTATAATCACTTCAAATTCTAATACCACTTTTTAATAACATATTTTTTTCTCTTCAATTCTTAACCCTAGATCTTCCTCGAAATCCGCTAAAATTCCTAAAAAGCTGATTTTAAGGCCTCCAAACAGAGGCTTAATTACAATTTTGTTTAATTTCGTAATTGCGTTGGGATCACTTGATTCTTTTCCTTAATATTAAATAATACTAATATTATGTTTTTCCTTTTTTACTTGGTTATATTTATATAAAACACTTCTAATTTAATTTGATCACATGCACAAAATTCATGAAATATTTTTTTTCTTGTAAACCCACCCTTTCCAACTACGATTTCACACCACTTTCTTGTTTTTTTAATTTCATTTTCTTCTAATGATTAGATTAATGAGAAATCAACCGTATAACGTTGGATACATCATACAAATGTTGGATAAAATTCAACATGTGGGGCCAACATGTATAAAATACAATGTATGGTGTTATCTTAAGGTTTTAGTCAATAAAGTGATCCACTAAAGACCATTTTAGACTAATGGATATTAAGTGTCGTGAGATTAAAGTGTAAAGACGGATACAATGTTTTAAATTGATGATGGGTCAATTTAATAACATTGAAACACGATAACTGCAATGCAGCTATTTATACAGGTCATGGTCCCCAATTGAACGTGATTTTTCATAACTATCTGCATCCCCATCAACAGAAGAGACATTAAGGAGAAAACCATGTATCGATTGAAAGACCAAACCCCTTTCAATCAAACAAAATCATGGATTCAGGTACGCTTCCGCATCAGTCTAGATCTTGATAATTACAGCATGATGTTCTTGAATTTTAGATGAATAATCATCTACGTTAAAGTATTTCTAACAAGTGGTATCAGAGTCACCTTCATGTTGAATTATCAAATCGTGCATATGAAATATATTTTCGACCGAGTTTTATATGCATTCAGTTTGCTGCCGTGATTTTAGATATTATGTATTTTGGTTTCAACCAATCGATATTTTCTGTGTGCATGTATATGTGAATAAATTTGATTTTCGAAAATTGAATACATGGATTTGAAAATCGATTTTTTGGAATTGAATCTGAAATCATTTTGGGCATTTGTATCTAATGGATTAAGATATGGAACCGATGTATATGTTTTCTGTGATTATGCATATATATATGGATATGGATCTTGAATTTGGGGTTTTGCAGTGGTCGAAATTGAGTGGTAGTGACTCTGTTTTGATTGTAGTTTCGATGCCCGTAACCATGGTCACTGCAGGCAGCATTGGCCGGCGAATATCTGGACTTGGCTGCGCGCGATGGGTTGCAACTTCGCACGCAGCGACGCTATGTTCTGGGTTGCAGCGCCGAAAATGGCGCTGCAGGCAGTTGACGACGGCGTTTTCCGGACTTGAGGGCGGCAGCTAGGGTTTGCAACCTTAGCTGTTGCGATTTTGGGGCAGGGTGTTGGGCTGGAAATTTGAAGTTCTGAAGGGATTGTTTGCAATTATGAAAATTTGGTTTATTTAACAATTTGATCCCTTTGGTTTGTTTTAAATAATGTTTAAACCCTAAATTTATAAAATCATTTAAGTTGACCCTTTAGACTTCTGAATTTATAAAATCAGCCCCTTCGGTCATGTAATCACTTAATTTGGACCTTTTGAAGTTCTGAATTTTACGATTCAATCCCAAAAGTTTCAGATTTTAATAAATTGGCCACTAGAGTTTGGGAAAGTTTCAATTTAGTCCTTCAAGCTTAAAATCTTTCATAATTGGCCAATCAAGTTTAATTAAATTGCAATTTAACCATTCAACTTAATGATTACTTAATCCTAAAGTATTGAATTTCATAATTCAAATCCTAAAGTCTTAAATATATGCAAAACAGTCAATTCAATTTCAAATTCTGGTATGACAAACTCTTTTGAGAAATATAATATTTCAAAGTGAATTAGTTGAAGCAACATGTTGACAAAGCAACATCTTCTTGGAAATTTATTAACTTAGAATATTAGAAGGTTTTGTATGTGTGTTGTTCATGCGCATATTAATCTGCCCAAAGAAAAGTCAATATTTGGCTCGAATTTCGCATGCACCTGTGGTGATAAACACGTGACGATTATTTGGTTTAACTTGTGATCCATAAATCGGTCTAAAGAAAGGTTTATTAGTTGACATATCTTATTGTCAGTGTTTGATTGCTACATTGAGAGTATCACTTACAAGTCAATATTTTTGTCCAAAGACTAAATGTTGATGTTGTGCTGAGTATCTTGTGATTGGCCTTACCATTTTTGAAATTATTATTTGCATAATAAAGTACTAATATAAGCTATTTCCATCTACTTCTCTATACATTTAATTCATCTGCTACCAAAATATCTGTAAATGTTAATTCAATCCCCATGCTTAATGTGTCAAACTTCAATGATTGGAAATAGAACGCTCTAATTGTTCTCGGCTGCATGGATCTCGACCTTGCTCTCAAGGTTGAGCAAACAGCTTCTCTTACAGATGCAAGTTCACCTGATGAAAGGAGGAACTTTGAGAAGTGGGAACGCTCAAATCGCATGAGTCTAATGATCATTAAGCGCAGCATTCCGGAAGCCTTTAAGGGCGCAATATCTGAAGAGGTAACTAATGCCAAAGAATTCCTTGCCGAACTTGAAAAGCGTTTGGGGAAAAACGATAAGACTGAAACAAGCATTCTTCTGCAAAGTCTGATTTCAATTAAGTATAAAGGTAAAGGGAACATAAGGGAGTACATCATGTAGATGTCTCATACTGCTTCAAAACTTAAGGCACTAAAGCTCGACTTGTCTGATGACTTGCTCGTGCATTTAGTATATATTGATATCGCTTCCTGCACATTTTAGTCTATTTAAGGTCATTTACAACTGTCAAAGGGAGAAATTGACTCTAAATGAACTCATTTCATAATCGGTCGTTCGGTTTTGGGCCCAAGCAAAAAATGAGCCATCCGTTCAGTCACACATTTATTAGACTTATTCAAGTGATTTCTAACATTAGTTTTATCATTCATCTTCAACTCATATTATTCTTTTTATTCAAATAAAGCCTATTAGTTAGGGACTTAGACATATATAAATCTTCTAGAATTTTTCATAACCTATAAGCGCCAAAACACTATATTTTACCCCAGGTGCAAGAGTTAATCTAATTGTATTGACTATATTCACTTTCCAGTTCTTCCCAATCAACATCTTTCATTCATTCTGACATCATACCTTGCAAAGTCTTGTAAAGTTCATGTTGCACGAGAACATCTTCAATTGTACTACTCCAACTATTAAAATTATTCTTCCTGTCAAATCGGTCCACCTAAAACTTGGAACTTGTCATCATCTTCGTATTAATCTCAAACTTTGAACCTTAAGCTCTAATAAAACTGTTAGGAAAAATCAATTTTCTCACCCTAAATCAACCAACGCAGTGAAAATACAAAACACAAAATAACGAATCAAAAGAGAAAACAAACTTTAACATGGTTCATTTGACGATGACAGTCACACGAGAAGAAAACTTTTATTAATAAGAAAAATAGTTACTTCACCCTCATAACTTCTTATTGTTATATATATTATATATATATATATATATATATATATATATATATATATATATATATATACATATATATATATATTATATATTAATTGAAATAAATAAATAAATTAAGTAAAGTGCCCAAGTGGTGGAAAATGTGGAATTTACATGGGAGGTCGGTGGTTCGATTCACATTCCACGCGCATATTTAAAAAGTCTTTGATATGGCCTTGGGCATTGGGCTTTTTTGATTAAAAATAAGTATTTTTATTATTTAATTTTTAATCATTTCCTAATTAATATTATTTCTGACTGTTGAGGCAGTTTCTTATGGAATAATGAAAGTCATAAAGTTTCAGTTTCTCTCCATTAATCCTTGTGGAAGTTATGCTTATATTTTTTTCTATAAATTCAAGTTACTTATTTCAGAACAAAAAAAAAAAAAAAAACATATTCTAGTTATTTCTTCTTTTTCTTGTTCATATATTTTTCTATAAGCTATTCTGGAGTAACCTGGAGAGTTCTGAAATCACTTGTGATTGCTGCACATAGTGATTCGATCGTTGTATCCTGAGAGTGATTGTCCAAAGAGGTCGCAGCAGATTACGGCGGGCAATTTCACTTTAGGACATCGTGCTGTCACGAGTCTCGATCGATAAGTTTTTTCTTTTCTGAAATACTATTGTTCTAAATAACAGTGCCTGCAACTAGTTTTTCTAACACTTATTACACATAAAAAAACAACAAATATATTGCAAGAACCATTTTCTTTCTCTTTACAGTTTACACGCATAAACTAATGGCATGCATGACTGCCCTCTTTTCTTCAAGTCACTGGGTGCACCTTTTCTTCCCAATTTCCAATTCACGCACACATACTCTTCAATCTACCGCATGTATATAATAAAATCATGGTAAAAATTTAACTTGGCCAGTGTTCGGCAAAAGTAATTATAAATTATTTATAATCACCCCAAATTTTAATACAATTTTTTAATTACACATTATTTTCTCTTCAATTTTTAAATCTAGATCTACCTCGAAATCCGTGAAAATCCCAAAAAATTGATTTTAAGGCATCCGAACAGAGGCTTAATTACAATTTAGTTTAATTTTGTAATTGCATTAGGATCACTTGATTCTTTTCCTTATTATTGAATAATACTAATATTATTTTTTTCCTTTTCTACTTGATAATATATATATATATATAAACATATAAAACACTTCGAATTTAATTTGATCACATGCACAAAATTCTTGAAATATTTTTTTCTTTTCTTGTAAAGCCATCCTTTCCAACTACGATTTCACACCACTTTCTTGTTTTTTTAATTTCATTTTCTTCTAATGATTAGATCAATGAGAAACCAACCGTATAACGTTGGATACATCATACAAATACCGTTGAATTTTTACCATTGACCGGTAGATACAATCAGTGTGTCACAATGTGCACCAAACCTCTCCATTTCTCATCCAACTTGACACGCAATAAATATTGGTAAATCTACAAATATGGATACAGCGATTTATGTCTCTGTTTGACTTTCATTTAAAAAAAAATTATTTTTTAAAATTCACTTTTAATCACATATTTTATGATATTCATAATTTTTATATCAATTTTTCACCCCACACGAGCTAAAGGAGGAGGAATAAAATCCACTCCAATAACTCTTGATGGTTTTGTCCAAAAAAAAAAATTTTTATCAATTTTTCAACCACAAATTTTTCGAATTTTTATAATGATTTTTTAACTAATCCGGGGGTTATACTATTTCTCTATTAATGGTTGAACTTGAGGGTTTATTAAATTTGATTGACCGATTGCAGATCTCTATTTTACATATAAGCTTGAGGCTCTGTTTGGCATGATTTTTTTAAAGTTAAATGTTATTTTTTGTGATTAAAAAATCACTTTTGACTTTTGAGCAAGTTTCAATAATTTCCGAGAATATTTTTTTCTAGCAAGAAGAACTTTTAGAGTAATTTGATTTGATATTACTTTTTCCGGAAACTCTTTGACAAGATGAAGCAAAAGTCCTACCCAAATGGCCCTAAATAATGATATCGTAATTCATGTGTATCACAACTTATAGATTTGTCTACAACAAATAATGTGACGAGATTCGACCGATTTAAATTATTACATGTAACGCCCAAAAATTCATCCTATTTTATTCATTTATTTACGTCAGTTAGGATCCATTTGTCGACAAATAGAATTTTAATTGACTTCATGTGGAAAACAAAATAGGAATAAGATAATGAAATTTAGATATTTGTTTTCTAAAAGATGAGTTACGCGCTCACTTTCGAGACGTTCGTCTAGAATTTTTCGATATTCGTTCGAACCATTCGATGTGTTTAACATGTAATGCTCGAATCAAACTTCGAGAATATGAAACCAGTTTACAAGTTTGATAGAAGAATTAACGTCAGTGAATTTTTAAAGATAGCCATTTACCGAATGTCTCGAAATCTTAATTTTGAGCAACTTACTTTGACAAAACATGAGTTTCACAACGTTTGGCCTTTCTCACATAGTAAAATGTGTGTGAAACTAGACCGTGATTACTTTCAAATGGTATCAAGAATATCATGTTTAGACTTCGTTTGATACCCTAAAATAATGCTCAAATTTACCAATCACGAATGAAGAAACCCAAATGAAAAAGTGAAGAAATTTTATTGTCACTTCATGTCCCTAAGATGAATCACCACTCTATCTCTCTTAATCTCCAAATAATTCCCTGAAATTCTCAACTATGGATAATTGAATAAGAGTTTGGTCATCCCCAAGGGTCCGAGGGTGGGTTGCGGGCCTGGCAAGGCGAGGCAAGGCAACCCTTCAATTTTTTTCTATTTCGTAATAGGAAAAAGGTAATTTGGCGGGTCCACGACGGGAGCGGGACAGAGGGCCAGTCCCAAACCCACCCTCGGAGGCTCGGACCCATTAATCGAGGCTCGGAGCCCCTCATGAAATCGGGTCTCGTGTTCGCTGAATTTTTTTACCAATCCCTAATTTTGATTAATGTGAATATCTTGTAAGTATTATGAGAATTCACAACCTCACCATTTCAGATTTTTTGATCTCCTTATCACTCTGATCCTCATTATTTCAAAATTAACAATGTCTTAGTGAAGTACAATCTTCTACATCTACATCTACATTTATCTATACTACCTTAAAAATATGGATATGGGAGAATCTTTCATATCACATTTTTTCCTCTAACTCAATTATACCCTCCTATATTACCCATTATTAATTAAATAATTAATTAGGTTAAACAAAACGAAGACCCACTAGTCCTCGACTCTCCATTTGAATTTTGAACACCCTAGAAACAAATTCTATCGACGCCTCTTCATTTGAAAACCTATATACCAAAAAGAACAGCCATCGTCGCCTCTCCATCGCCTCTATCAGAGAGCTTCCCATTCAAACTGATTTTTAGGTAACCCAATTTAGATCTACAGGTTACCAAGGAAAAGAAATTTCCCCTACTAAAGTGAAGTATACGATCTGGGGATAATCGCAGCTTCTCCATAGCCAAATTCGTAGCCTTTGTCATGGTTACCCTCTTTTTCTCTTTTCATTTGTATTAAGCATTTTTATCCTTCTTGTTTGTTCTGTTGATCCGTCCCTCATGTTTTGGAAAAAATTTAATTACAGTCTCTGATAGCAAATGAGGATTTCCAGCATATTATGCGTGTGCAGAACACGAACATGGATGGGAAGCAGAAGATTTTCCTGATTTTTTGCTTTTCTTTTTATGATTTTTTTATTATGGATTAATTAATGTGTGCAACAACAAAAGTAAAAAAACTTCAATTTTCTTCTATTAATACTGGCTTCATCTATTAGATGATTTTGTGTTTCTTGGAATCATTGCTTACAATTTATAAAGTTGTTTATGCTTTTGATCTATGTACAAATTTAATCATTCTTTTGTTCTATTTAAATGTATTCTCCATGCTGCTGCTACTTGTCATTTTGGTTCAATTTTAGATCTTGCTTATCTTGGTTGTTTCCATTCTTCACACTTGAGGGCACATTGCACCTTGCTTGACGAATTGTGATGAAACCTTCAAGATTTCAATTGGTGAGCCTCCAAATACCTTTGGATTAATCTGATCAACTCATATCTAATGCTGGAGATACGTATCATGAAGAAATCAAATGTATTAAGATGTTCCTGGTTTTTTCTTTTGTTTATTTTGGATGTTGAACCATTAATTAGTGTTACTCTGTATTGTTGCTTTGGTCACTGTTAACATTTCTTAATTATGTTTGCTCTTACTCAAGGCTATGTATCAAGCCTTGGTGGTATCTTATTGATTTTAAAGTATACGCTAACTACATTGTTTTTAGAAAATCGATTTAGAAATTTTGTTTTTTGTTTGATTTAGGCTTCATTTCTTATTAATGCATTAATTAATTATCTCATTTATGGTGTCTCATTATTTGTTATTGAAGATCAACTTAACCACGTCTTCACGGCCCACACATAGCTTTCACGTTAATCTAAAATATTTGGAATCCCAACATCAGTTTAGACGTTCAACAATAGCTACTGAAGGCTAAAAGTTTTATCTTTATTGGTTATCTTTACCACTGTGTTACCTTCCTCTGGTTGAAGATCAGCTTAATCATTGTTGTAGACTAACTATTTTTCAAATTTTACATTGTAAATGATATTGCGTTTGAAATTATCAGTATAATTACCATTGAAAGTATAGATAGTAGTGTTGCGATACTATCATTATTTTTCGTAAGTGGTTTACGAGGCTAGCTGATGTGTTGATTTGTTAATAAATAAATATTTGGTCAATTAAAATGCACATAACCTTGAATAACATTCTGAATTGTGTTATAATTTAGGGTGGAATTGGGAAGTTTAGCCTTATCCATTGCTTAATGAAAATTATATCACTTAATTTGTTGCTTTGGTCACCTGTTTTTTCTTAATTATATCTAATCCTACTTGATACTGTGTTTTAAGCCTTGATAGTAGCTTATAGATTTTAAAGCATACGTTAACTACATCATTTTTAGGAAATCGATTTTGAAAAATTGTTTTTTTGTTTGATTGAGGCTTCATTTCTTATTAATGCATTAATTACCTCATTTACATTACCTCATTTGTTGTTAGCTTTTTTGTTCATCGCGAAAGCCTCTTCCACGTTGGCATTCCTTACGACACCACGTCCAAAATTGTCACTAACATCTCCTCATCGCCATCAAACTAAGTGCTTCTGGATGATGAACACCCTGTAAATGACTTATATCAGGTCCAAATCTCTCTCTTTCAAACTTTTTTTTTCTTGAAATCTGAATTTTTATGTGATATTTTGAAATATTTTGAAACATTGTCCGTATTTTACAATTTTCATTATGGATGCCTTTGGTAGCTTTTCTCTAATTGAAATCTGAATTCTTATGTGTGAGTTTGAAATATTTTGAAACATGGTCTTCACACTTGAATGGTTTATAAATAGGATTTATTGGTTACTGTAAGTTAAAGACACAGCAGAATAGGCTTTATTTTGAATGACTTTTGTTTATCTTAAGGTCTCATGTATAATTGTTGAGATATGATCATTGTCACTCAATTTGCTGCTTTGGTCACCGTTAATATTTCTTAATTATATCTACTCCTACTGGAGACTGTTTTAAACCCTGATAGTAGATTATTTATTTTGAAGTATATGTTAACAACGTCGTTTTTAGGAAATCAATTTTGATTTTGTTTTATTAAGCCTTCATTTATTATTAATGCATTAATTACCTCATTTACGATACCTCATTTCTTATTTGACTTTTTTGTTCCTGCTCCCTTTCAGGAACTTCCGCATTGGCATCCATTACGTCACCATATCCGAAATCGTCGCCCATCAAACCAAGTGCTTTCTAGTTGTTGAACACACTACAAATGACTTTTACTAGGTTCAAATCTCAACCTTAGATTTTCTTTGTTTGGAATCTAAATTTTTATGCGTTTTGAAATATTTTGAAACATTGTCCGCATTTTACAATTTTTTGTTGATGCCTTTTAGTAGTTTTTCTCTAAATTGGAATCGGAATTCTTGTGTACGGGTTTGAAATATTTTGAACCATAAAAGTGTTATTATAATCAGAATATTACATTTTGATTTATTCAACATTTTCACATTATATACATAAATTCATAAAATTATTCATGTATAACATTTCAACATTTTTAATTTTTTCTTTTAATAATTTCTATTACCTGAATAGATTTCAAAAAATAGTATAGACATTACGCATCATATTCATCATATACATAATACGTAAGACATGTAATGCACGTTCTTACTACTAGTATTACATAAAATTATTCATATCTACCAAGTATTTTTTCTTATTGTTATTTAATTCTTGTTGTATATTTATTAAGTTTCCCTTTACTTAACCCAAAGAACATGTATTATTATAATGGAAAAAAAAAGTGCAACTTTCTACACACGGTTGAGATCTATTCGATAAACATTTTGCCAAGCAAAAAAAATTGTCCCCACGTGAAACATCAAACATGGGATAGGTGGCTCAAATTCCCAGTGAAATATAGTTTGGTGACCGATGCAATAATTAGATATATGTTTAGGAATTCTTAGAACATCTCTAATAGTAATATAATTTTAGACGTAAAATAACACTTCGAAAATCACTTTTACATCCCGATATATATATCGTAGATCTAAACTAAAATCTACTCCGATGGTGATAGATATAAATTAACACTTATAAATTCCAGTAGTTCACATAATTTTTTAATTTGCACAAATATTCTTGCTCATAAATTTCTTAAGTTAATTTATTTTCATTTTTCTATTTATTTGTATATTATGAACAAATTGATCTAAAAATTTTAAAACTTGATTTAGAAATTAAAAATCTGATTTGTTTGTATTTTAAAGAGGTGATTTATCCCCATATATGAGGATTTATTGTTGGAATGTTTATTTACATCTATTTTACATCTTCAAGTTCATTCCCGAAGATCTAAATCATCAAAAAATCTTATATATACCCTCATTGAAGATGCTCTTTGGAATTACAAAATACTAGTCAGTGTAGTCACTGTATGGCAGAGACACGGATTCAATTTTTTTCTCTATTTTAAAAAAATACTCTTCACAAAAGTTAGTTCAAAAGATATCTACCAAATAGGGATTAAATACATCATCATTTTAATTATTGTCGAACTATTGCTTCAAAAGTTTAAGATATTACATCTCGAAAGCATTGCGTGGATTGCACTTTAAGTAAAATACACACAAAAACTTTCAGTGATGTTGAGCTCTTACGAACAGACAGTTCGGATTTTATTTCCAATGAGTTCATCCTATAAATCAAATTTATTTTCTAATATATTAATTAGGAGCAGTCTTGATCTGTTGCCCGTCACGTGCAACAGATAACAAACCCGTCTATTACAAGAACTCATATGTGAGTTCTCATCTTTCTTCAGAACCCACTTGTGAGTTCTTCTAATACACGAATTTTTCATCTGTTGCCCGTAGATCAAAACTTTAATTAGGAGAGCGAGAATAACAAGAGAGAGAGAGAGAGAGAGAGAGAGAAGAGAGAATGTTATAACTTTGTTGCTTCGCTCCAAATAATATAGTCTCTATACTGTATTTAGAAGGATTTCTTGTTATATATATTTATGTGGGGAAAAATACATAACTAAGGTATTTAAAGTACACATTTTTAAAATTAAGAAACTTAAAGTTTTATTTCAAAAATCAGGTCATAATTAATTATATATTTTATTATTTATGGTCACAAGTCACAATTTATTATGGTCACAAGTCACAATTTTTAGGTCACAAGTCACAATTTTTTAGGTCATAGATTATTATTGGTCACAATCACAGTTTTTTAGGTCACAATTTATTATGGTCATAAGTCATAATTTTTTAGGTCACAATTTATTATTGATCACAGCCACAGTTTATTATTGGTCATAATTTTTTAGGTTACAGTTTATTATTGATCATAAATTACTTATTTATTGGTCACAAACGTCAATACCACCCACTACCGCCAACACCGCGACCACAACTGCCACCATTGGCCACCAAATCGCCGCCACCACCACACCAACTTCGCCTCCCCCACCCCAATCACGAATATAGCTCAACCACCACTATCTACCGCTGCACGACAGACCAACCGCCTGCTTGCATCTCCACCCACTTCACTACAGCCACCATCGCCACAAGCCTACCAAATCCACACATCACCCCACACATATTTGCACAGGTGCCGGAACAACTATCACGCGCAGATCTGCCGCCACCAACCACCACCACCACAACTTTCACACAGCCACCACGACTCACCACCACAAACCGTAACCACACATTCATCGCTCATTCACACAACCACCACATCGCAACCACCACATCACCACCTGCACCGCCACAACCAATCCAACACACATCCTACATACCGATGTACAACTGAATACTGCATACACAACCAAACATTGCAGATCGCACTGACACCACAGCTCGCGATGAAAAAGAGAAAGAAGAAAGGAGGCAAAGAAGAAGAAAGGAGCGAAAAGTGCCTCCTATAGCGGCCTTTGCACGCAGCGGTGCCTGCACAGCAACAAGTGTCATTGTCGCGGCCAGGAGGAAGAGATGAAGCGACGGTGCTGTCTTCTGTTGTGGTGCCTCCACCAGTGGGAGAGTTCATCGTGGGTCGCCTTGTGGATGGGTTGGTCGCTGCCGCTGCCGGAGGGAAAGTGGAAGAAGTTGGTGAAAATTAGGGATTTACTCTAGGTTGGGTCACAAATAAATGTTGGGGTAGGATGCAAAGGGGGTAGGTTATAGATTAATTATTTTTATAACAATTACAATATTAAAAAAAACTATGACCTGATAAATGAACTAATAAGATCAAAACCTCAAAGTTGAATTTGGAAGATCAAAATCAGTCCCTGATGTAATTTCCACATTTATTTGTTCATAATTAATTGATTAAGACTTTTGACCTAAAATAAGTGAATCAATGGGATTACTTGGTCCAAGGAATAAAATTGGATTTGGAGACAAATTTTCCTAGCGATCACTTGGGTAAATCCATGGGTGAACACTTTGATACAAAAATTCAAAACCGAGGCTAAATCATTTAACCAAGCGATCGCGTGGCTTTACCCGTTTGGGCTGAAACTAACACCAAGCAATCGCTTGGTTGAAAGCTATCGTCGTTGGCCATGCTTTGAAAAATGGTTTTGTAACATTTTCATGAAAATTTCTCACTTATCATGAATGATTGGCTTGATTCGTGGTGGATGATTGAAGATCTATTAGTTAGAGTTATATCATCATTCCACATCATTTAGTACTCAATCCATAACTTCACTTTAATTGAACTAAATCCAATTATTTCTACAAGTTCAAAACTCCTTGTTTTCTCAAGTTCTTGAAGAATCACTTGGTGCTTTAAGCTATTCTCCTTAGATGCTTGATTAATCCTACAAACTATTTGTCGGTGATACTTTTAAGCACTCAAATACCGAGATGAGGCAAATATCATTTGAGGGCAACGTTTTCAAATGTGCTTAAGGCTTGATTTGTGTTTGTATTCATTCACTATTATTCTTAATTTTACTTCATGCTCCATTATTTCTCAACAATCTCAAACGAAATTTCTAGAAGGGAGAATGAAACAACTATGACGATAATCAAATTAATGAATCAAGACCCGGCAAGGCTGGATCATTTTGATGGAAACAATTTCACCCGTTGGCAAGATAAGTTGAAGTTCCCGAATCAATCGATGAAGACACGGATGCAGTAAGGGTTGAAAGACAAAGGCGTTAAGAAGATGAACTAGTTTGTCGAGTCCATATTCTAATTGCACAATTTGATTGGTTGTATGATCTCTACATCAACACCTCCTCAGCCAAAGAAATATGGGATGCTTTGGAAAATAAATATAAAGCCGAAGAAGAAGAAGAAGAAGAAGTTTCTAATATCAAGGTATTTCAATTTTAGATTTTTTATAAAATATACCTCTTTTGCCTCAAGTGTACGAAATTCAAGTTATTGTCAATAAGTTGAGGTCGTGCAATTATTGCGAAGTTTCCACCGACTTGAAAGGGTTATAGGAAGAAAATATTTTTTAACTTCGATGATTTCTCTTTGGAACATACCCAAAAGCATCTTTGGATTGAGGAAAAATCAAGGGCACGAGATATGAATAAAAATTCTTATAATGGCACTTCAAAAGCCAATGTCGTGGATAACTTCGATACTCCAACACAATTCAAAAGAAATGTAAACATTTTGGTCCCAAAAAGGATCGAGGGAAGTTCAAAAATAAGTCTAAAGGATCATGCTATATGTGTGGAAACCTGGACATTCTGCCAAAGATTGCAGACCTAGAAAATATTCATGAAGGAAGGAAATGTAGATTTCGTTGAATAGATTATCGTTACGGAAAGCAAAATCAATGCAATTCAAAGCAAAGTCTCGGGATGGTGGTATGACACATATGCAACTGTCCATGTATGTTATGATAAGTCACTCTTCAAGACATATGACGAAATCATTGATGGACAAGAGATTCAAATGAAAAATAAAATCTAAAAAAGCAATATTGAACTCATCTTCACTTATGGAAAGATGATAACTTTGACAAATGTGCTTCATGTCTCGGATATTAATAGAAACTTAGCAGGTGTTCTTTTAAGAAAAATCGGGATCAAATCTGTATTTGAGATGGGAAAAATTGTACTATATTGAAATGGGTATTTTGTTGAAAATGGCTATTCAAGTGATGGGATTGTCAAATTGTGTACTGTTGAGAACAACATTAGTAAAAATAAAATTTTAAATTATATTGTTGATCCTTTTTCTTTATTATATGGTAAATTAGCACATGTATGATCTAGTACCATGAATAATTAAATGTGGATTAATTACGTGTGAGTTTGATAAATATGAAACTTGTGTTAAATCAAAGATGATTAAAAAACTATTTGGAAGTGTTGAAAGATCATCTAGTTTACTTGAATTTTTATCTTTCGACATTTGTGAGTTAAATAACATTCGGAGTAGAGGTAAAAATAGATGGTATATAACTTTCATTGATGAATATTCTAGATATAATTATGTTTACTTATTAAAACATAAGGATGAAGCCTTTAATTTTTCAAATTTATATGGCTGGAGTTGAAAGTCAATTAGGAAGAAAGTAAAAGATTTTAAGAAGTGATAGAGGAACAAAATATTTCTATATTGAATTCAATGTGTTTTTCGAACAACATGGAATTATACACCAAAGTTAAGCACCAAGAACACCTCAACAAAATAGATTAGCGGACATGAAGAATAGAATATTCTTAGAAATGATAAATGTTGTGTTGTTAAATTCTAAATTAGCTTTTAATTTATAGGGTGAAGCTATACTTTGTGTTTTCCATATAGTCCATAGAATACACATGAAAAGGGGTAAGTTTTCTCCATATGAAATATGAAAAGGAAGGAAATCAAACATATGATATTTCAAAGTAAAGGGGTGTCTTGCTTATTGCAAGAACATGGATCCAAAAAGAACCAAATTAGGTCTTGGATGCATAAAACATGCTTTTGTGTGATATGCTTCAAAAAGTAAGGCATGCATGTTATTAAATTTGGAAACAAATGTTATAATAGAATTTAGGGATGTGGATTTTTTATTTTTATTTTAGAATAATTTAACAATAAGAAATTCTCATGAAACTCAAGTAGACATTCCAATTTCTAGGGGAACACAAGAAGAGACATCTTCTAAAGATGTTGAACAAACAAGTGAATCTCGAAGAAATAAAAGAGTAAGAAAAGAAAAAGTTTAGGGTTGGACGAAATAGAATTCCAACTTATTTCCTTTTGCTAGTAAAAGGAGATCGAAAGGATGTTGTAAGAACAATTTCATTCATTCTTCAAGTTGAAAGTAATCATAAAACTGACAAAGAAGCTATGTTGGAAAGATGCAATAAATGATGAGATGAATTCTATTATATCAAACAACACTTGGAAAATTGTCAATTTACTAATATGTTCAAAACAAATTGGTTGCAAATGGGTGTTTAGAAGAAATATAATTCTGATGGAACGCTTAACACCTATAAAGCTAGAACTATAGCTAAAGGGTGTCAATGGAAAACTAGGGATTGACTACTTTGACACTACGAACTTGTAGCTAGAATAACATCAATTATGATATTATTTGCATTGTCATCTATTTAATACTTGTATATTCATCAAATGGATGTCAAAACGACATTTCTAAATGGAGATCTCGACGAGGAGGTCTATATGGAATATGGTCTGAAGGGTTTATTCTACCAGAGAATGAACATAAAGTATGTAAATTAGTTAAGTCATTATATGGTTTGACGTAAGCACCTAAAAAATGGCATGAGAAATTTGATTTCACCATCGTGTAACGTGGCCTTACTAATAATTTAGTTGAGAAATGTTTATATACCAAAATGCATGAGAATTTTTTCTATTTGTATGTCTCTATGTTGATGATAGGTTAATCATTAGTAACAACGAAAATGAATGAAACGTAGTAGTTTCTATCATCCATGTTTAAAATGTAGGATTTTGGAGAATTAGACACTATCCATAAAATCAAAGATAGAAAGGATAATGAGGGTTATTCATTAAGCCAATCACATTATATTGCGAACATGTTGAATAAGTTCAAGCCTTCGAACATTAAGGAAGTGAATACCCCGTTAGATCCAAGTATCATTTCAATAAAGAACGATGGAAGAGCAATAGCTCAAACTGATTATGCAAGTGCAATTGAAAGTCTTATGTACGAGGTACAATGCACAAGATTAGTTGCAGCATTTGTTCTTAGTAAACTTAGTAGGTTTACTAGTAATACAAGTTTTGAATATTGGAAGGTCAATGGAAGAGTTCTTGGTTACATAAAGAAAGCAAAGAACTTAGGACTACAATATTCTTAATTCCTGGAAATTTTAGAAGGATATAGCAATGCTAGTTGGATATCGAGTGTGGGAGAAAACAAATCTAATTCAGGTTGGGTGTTTACTCTTGGTGAATGTGCTATATATTGAAATCCAAGAAACAAACATGCATTACACAATTTGCAATGGAGTCAAAGTTTGTAGCATTGGCTGAGATAGGAAAAAAAGCTGAGTGACTTGATCTTCTTTATGAAATTCCTTTTGATGCAAAGGATATTTCCTCCATGCCTTTTTTTTTATTTTAAAGTTCCTCCATACCTATTTTTTGTGATAGTCAAGCCATATTAGCTCGAGCATGTAATAAAGTATATAACAGTAAGTCTAGACATATGAGTTTAATACATAACTATGTGAGAAAATTAATCAAGTCTGGAGTAATTTCTCTCACATATGTTAAGTCAAGTGAAAGTTTAGCTGGTCCACCAACTAGACCTCTAGCAAGAGAGTTAGTGAGATCAACATCGAGGAGAATGAGATTAAAACTCCTTGCTTAAAATATTCACCAATGATGACAACTTTACCTAACTATACTTAACAAGTACATTAAGGTTCTAAAGGTAAAAACAAATCATTCGATAAGTGGATAGTCACGAATTGAGTTTATGAAGGTCTTAATGAAATTCAATACGAGATACAAGTATCTATAAATCTAAAAAGATACCGTAAAATTTTTACTTATGTTAACTTCGAGGTGGTGCCATCTCAATAGAAAGTCAGAATATCTCTCTTACAAATTCAGGGAATAAGATAAGTGTAAGGTCATAACAGCGCTAAGCGAGTTAAGATGAACTCAAGAAATATTGACACTTTTGTGCGTGTGTTTTCACCGATGTTGTCATAAGGAATAACTAATTCAAAGATAACATGCTTCCTGTAATTTCGATAAACACTTTTTGAGGACTACACTATGGTTAGATCGAAAGATATCTAATCCTTATGCATAAGTGTTGCTATTTTGATTTTTTTATCAATATAATTTTGAATAAGTGGGGGAATGTTATATATATATATATATATATATATATATATATATATATATATTTGTTCATTGTTTAATTATTAAGACTTTGGGCTTAAAATAAGTGGATCAACGGGATTACTTGGTCTAATGAATGAAATTGAATTTGATGACAAATTTCATGGGCGAACGCTTTGACAAAAAAAAAGTCAAACTCGAGGCTAAATCATTTAAAGGGCAAAACTATCAACCGTTTGGGCTGAATTTAACACCAAGAGATCACTTGGTTGAAAGTTATAGATGTTAAGCTATGCTTTGAAAACTGGTTTTGACACATTTTTATGAAAAGTTAATAATTGGTTTGATTTCGGGGTGGATGAATAGTGATCTATAAATTAGATTTAAATCTTCATTCTACATAACTCGAATTCAATCATTAACTTCACTTTGATTGAATTAAATCCAATTCTTTTTATAAGTTTAAAACCCCTTCTTGTTTTCTCAAGTTCTTGAAAAATTACTTAATACTTTAAGTTATCCTTTATAGATGCTTGATTAATCTTACAAGCTATTTGTAGGCAATTCTTTTAAGCACTCAAATATCGAGAAGAGACGAATATATTTTAAGGACAACGTTTTCAATTGTGTTCAAGTATTGATTCATGTTTGTGTTTATTATTATTATTATTATTATTATTATTATTATTATTATTATTATTATTATTATTATTATTATTACTACTACTTCCTTTTCCATAATTTCCCATAATTTCTTCGTGGGATAACATGGAAATGGCCTAGTGAAATTGGCCTTTTATGAAAATAAGCAAAAATTTTATCAACTCATAAGAATGGCCTTAGACATTAGGAACTACCAAAAATACCCTTAAATATCATATTTCAACTAAGACTTTTAAAATTTAGAAAAATTACAAACTAGTCCTTAAAACTTTACATTTATATACTTTTAATTAATTTTGTTTATATGATTTTATTAGATTTTTGTTCGCTCATAGTAGCACCCCCTCTATTGGTATCAGAGTCATGTGACAGATCAAAAAGATAAATATTACATGACAAAAAATAAAAATAAAAATATAATATATACATCAAGATTCATGATTATGCATACATTAATACTACCCATTAATTATAAAATAGAAATCTTGAGAATTCTAAAAGATTTAGACAAAGATATAAGAAAAGATATTTATAATCTAATAAATTTCGATATAATAAAAGAAGATTTTATCATAAACGAAATATTTGATTTAATCCACAAAGATATACTAAAAGAATTATACAAAGATTATAGAAATAGATTATCATAGAGGAGAACCTTTATTAATCAAATATCTAGATATGAAAGCAAATGAAAAGTTAGATTCAATAATAGAACAAAGAGGAAATCTATTAGATCAAATGATAGAAGAGAGAAATATAAAAAGAAAAGGATTTCTAAGATTAAAATCATTAGAAAGTAAAAGAAAATACTTTAATACAATTCTAAAACAATTACTTAATATACTTATGATCATAAATAACAAAGAAAAAATTAATATGAAAAAACATGATATAACTGGAGAAATAAAATACTATATAAAATATTATAGAGCACAACAAAGAGAAACAATGTTAAAATCAATTGAAGAATTATGTGAATATAATATAATGATATGTAAAGAAGTAAAATATGATACGGAACTAAGATTAAAAGTTGAGCATACCAAAGAAAGAATTTAATGACGGAATTTCCAGATTAAAATTTGAAAAATAAATAATAGAAAATATTAGTCTATCAGTAAAATCTTACAAAATAAAAGGAGCTAACACAACTATGTTTCAATCATTAAACTCATGGGGAGAATCTGATGGATTTCTTAACATGCAATTAATCTGGATAAGTGTATTTTTATGGCAAACATATAAAAATATAAACATACAAGATAAATTGGCTATTGAAGAATTACAACAGTTAAATATACAAGATATGAATATCAAAGAAAAATTACAAAAATATTCAAAATAAACTAACAATATAATTTAAAGAATGAAAAGAAATGATATGAGAAGTTAAAAACATAGATGAAAAAATCTTAAAAGAATTTCAAAGAAAATCAAGAGAATTAATTAATCAAGATAAAATTGAAGTAATTATATAAAAAATAGATGATATGTATGACAGACTATTTAAGGTATAAAAAACTCAAACTATTAAACCAAGAGTATAAAATGTCGATAATGAATATATTGAAGATCTAAAAATATTAATAAAATCATTAATAAGTGATGTTGAAGAAGTAAAAAATGAATTAAAAGAAGTAAGAAATGATATAAATATACTAAAACTAGAGATTAGAGAATTCAAAGAAAATAATAAAAGTAAAGATAAGAAAATAGACAAAAAAACTCATAGAAAAAGAAATATTTAGAATACGAAAGAAACACTTTGAAAATAAGAAAAAAATTATAATAGAAGCAGGACGTATGGATAATGAATTTCGAAAAAACATATTACCAAAAATACTAGAAGAGAAATTAGAATTACAAAAATTCATAGAAAAAACTTTAGGAAAATTAAAAGTTAAAGAAAAAATTGAAGAAAAAGATAAAAATGAATGAAGAATTAGATTTGCTTATAGAAAATTTTAACCAATTAAGCCTAGAAAATTTTAAAGAAGACCAAGTTTTAATGAATATTGGAGGAACACCTAGCCCAGCTCCAATAGGAACTTCCAAACAAGAAATACCAGATTCAGATGAAAATTATGCACCTTTATATAGTAAACCTCACCGACAATATTATGATAGAATCAGAGATAGACAACCACCTAAAGGGAATAAACATAAAGATAGATTTGAATCAAATAATAATTATGATAAACCTTTTAATCATGGAGGAACAAAATTAGATTTGGAGTGTAAAATAGATACCAAAAAAGCCTTATTAATTTGGGCAGATTCAATGATATTGTTCTTTTTATACAATAAAGATGACACATGGGAAAATACTGAAAAAAAGATAAATTTTTTAGTAGCATCTTTTGAAGGACATGTTAGAAATTGGTGGGAAAGAATAAGTAGTGATACAAAAACATTAATTAGAAGAAATGTACAAACAGAACTAATAAAATCAGATAGAAAATGTATAGAAAAGCTAGTAAAATATATTGCAGATGAGTTTTTAGGAGAAAATTGGATAAGTAATGCTGAAATGGAGTCAATTAGAGAAAAAGATAATGCAAGAATGAGATTAATAAATTTAACAATATGTGGTATGTGTAAAATCAAGTAATACACTTATGAATTCAAAGAATACCACTATGTCCAATTCTATAGTAATGAAAATCAAGAAGTATACAGAGATATGTATTACAATAAATTACCAGGTTCACGGGGAATATACTTTAAAATAGATTTTGAAAAATTTATCAGAGACAACCCCGGAACACCTAGAACATTAGGATCAAGGATAAAATTCCTATTTGAAAGATTAGCATATATATGTCAACAAAGACAATTATTATAGAAATCAGGAAAATTAACTAGAATATGTTGTGAAGATATGGAAAAACCTACCAAATGGGGATGTAACCCTGAAAGAACAAATAATAATAAAAATATATATAAAAACAAAAAGTTTAAAAATTTCAGAAATTTTAGGAAAAGATATATAAAACATAAGAGAAGATATTACAAAAGAAAATATAATTCAAATAAAAAACAGAAAAATAGAACTTATAAAAAAGACAAATGTCAATGCAAATGTTAGAATTGTGAAGAAATGGAACATATAAACCCTAATTGTAATGAAAAGAAAGTTAAAATATTACAAAAAGAAATCTAAAAATAGAAAGTGAATTAAGTGAAATATCTGATATTGAAGAATACTATGATCAAGAAGTCTATATAAGTGAAACAGATTCAGAAAGTAATGAATTAGAATCAGAATAGAGAATTAGAAGAAATAGAAAGAAATAAGAACATAAATAAACAAGAATATGAAGGAATAGAAGGTTATGGATTAAAAGTAACTTTTGATAATAGTAAGTTCAGGAAAATACAAAAATTATCTTTAGATTTGAAAATAGGAAAATGGGAAATATTATATAGAATATGGAGAAGAGAAAGAGTGGCAATAAATGAATATCATAAAATTGAAAGAGCGATAGATGTTAGAACTACTCAAGGAACACATAAATTAAATCTTTTAACAAAAAATACGGTTACAGAATTATTAACAAAGATCAAGAAAAAATAAAGTGAAAAAATTCAATATGTTTATTTAGCAGGTATCCAAATAATGTTTAAATCCTTGTTTAGAGAAGGATTAGATTCGCCTTTGACTGTAAGTTTACATGATGGAAAAATTATAAATTTAAAAGACAGTCATTTAGGAACAGTAGAAGGAAATCTAGTAGATAAGAAACTAATATTTACATATTAACCAAAATATTGTATATCATTGAAAAACATAAATTTTAATGAAGTTTTAGAACTAGATTTCAAATTACATAAAGATGATATAATGGAATCAGGAGATAAAATTATGACTATAAAATATAGGGAATTATACACATTTACTAATTCTAATTATGGAAACATTTATTCTAAAAAACCATGTATTGAAATTCATAAAAAAATGCAAAGATTTTGGTAAAGCTGTGGAACCAAATAAACAAATAAGCTTAGTCCCAAGAAACCATGAACTTACTATAACAAAAAATAAACCAGAAATTATAGAGTTAGGAGAAAAAGAATGCCCTAATAATAAATGATATTTGAAGATGACAGATTAATTAGAAGATCAACAAGTTTACCCAATAGAAAACAATTAGGAGAAATTAGTAATACAAGAGAAATAAAACTTCATAGAAATGCCGAAAATATGAAAATAAAAGGTGAATATTTCAATGGAAAAGAACATGTAAAAGGATCAAATATATTAATTGATACAGGAGCTAATGAATGTCATATAGCTTCAAACAGGAATAAAGGGTTAATATCTCATAGAACTGATCCGTATAGATATATAAATTTTGATGGACAAATACATATGACTGAACTTGAAGTTAAAGTACCAATAAAAATAGGAGGAATAAATCTCCTAGTGCCATGTCATATAGATAATAGTATGGTAAATCCTCATATTATGTTAGGAATGAGTTTCTTAAATGGATTGGAAGATTATAGTATAAAACGTGAAGGATTATACATAACCCATAATGGTCAAACTATACTATGTAAGAAAGCTGAATAAATGAATAACCAAATAAGTTTTCTATTAACTGTTTATATACAAGTTACCATTGTTGAAATAAATATAACAACCTGTGCATTAATTGACACAGGAAGTGATATAACAATATTCAAAAGTTGCTTAATAAAATCATAGAATACTAATGGAAAGATAAAAATTACAGGAGAAAGTATTCAAATAATTAATAGTGCTGATAAAATTGATATAATACTTGGAAGTAAACAAATAGTTGTAAATAAAATATATAATTATAACAAATTAGAATGTGATATATTATTAGGAAATGACTTTATACAACAATTTCAATATTATAAACAAAATAATTATATGATAATGTTAAAAACACCTTGTCGACATTTATTAAAAATATCGAAAGAATTTAGACCTTACAGAGTTCAGTCAACACAGCATGGTGATAAATGGGACAAAAAACCAATTACACAAAATGAAATAAAAGAATAAAAGAATAATGTATAAAAAAAAGTCTTGAAAACGAATATACAAACAAGCATGAAAAAAATCATTGATCAATTAGAAAAAATATGTGGAGAAAATTCATTATTATTTTGAAAACCATATCATCCAAAAACTAAAATAGAACTAACAGGAAATATTATTATAAGAGTTATGCCAATAATGTATACCATACAAGATACAGAAGAATTTAAAACTCAAATAAAAAAATTACTTAACCAAAAATTAATCAGGCCTAGTAATGGACCTCATAGTAGTCCAACTTTCATGGTAATGAAACATTCTGAACAAAAAAGAGGAAAAACTAAAATGGTCATAAATTATAAAGAATTAAACAAATATACCAAATTTGATGGATACTTTTTACCGAATAAGGAAGTACTAATAATTCTTGCAAAAGGAAAACAATACTATTCTAAATTCGATTGTAAATCAGGATTTTGGTAAGTAAAAATGGAAGAAGATAGTATTCAATATACCGCATTTAATACACCCCAAGGTAAGTATAAATTGATGGTTATGCCATTTAGTTTAAAAAATGCACAACAAATATATCAAAGAAAAAAATGGATAACATATTTAGAAAATTTAATGAATTCTTAATTGTCTATGTCGATGATATATTGATATATTCTAAAAATAGAGAAGAACATATGAATCATTTGATAAAATTTATAAATGAATGCAAAAAAGAAAGAATTGTTCTTTCAAAAAACAAAACTATAATAGAAAAATAAAAAATTGATTTTATTAGATTATTAATAGATAAGAAAGGAATAAAACTACAAACTCATATATCTAAAAAGATAGAAAGTTTTTCAAATAAATTAGAATCTAAAGAACAAATACAAAATGTTTAAATTATGTAGAAGGATTTATTGAAAATCTCTCAAAAAATAGACATAAAATTCAGATTTTATTTAGGAAAATAAATACCAAATGATGGAGTGATGAACACACAGAAATTGTCAAATCACTCGAGGAAGAATGTAAAAATTTGCCAAAATTAAGATTACCAGATGAAAAAGATAATCTAATAGTTAATACTGATGCCTCGGATAAATATTTGACAACAATATTAAAAACAGATCTTAATGAAATTTGTAGATACTCCAGTGGAACGTTTAACCAAGCAGAAATAGATTATACCACCCATGAGAAAGAATTGTTAGCAATTATCAGAGGAACAAAAAAATTTTCGTTATTTTTATTATCCAAAAAATTCATTGTTGAAACTGATAATTTTCAAGTTGCAGGCTTAGTGAAAAATAAGTTACCACCAGATCCTCCATATAGAAAGCTCCATAGATGACAAGCCTATTTGGCATTTTATAATTTTGATATAGTTCGTATTAAATGCGTCAATAATTATCTTGCATATTTTTAAACAGGAATATTGAATTTGCAGATGGATAATATCAAAAAATCCTTGATAGACGCCAAACAGTGAATGAACTTCCTCACAGAGGAAGCTGTAGATATAAAACTTGGAATTGAGCAATTAGCAGAGACTCTCCAAGAAATTTTCAAGCAATTGATGAATATCTCAAATTATCATTATAATTATACTAAAGAATTGAGTGATAACATAATCTCAGTTTAAATCGTTAATTACCAAATAGGCTGATACCAAACAAGTTATATCAAAAATACAAACACGTACATCTTCTGGAAGCAGTAGTGGACCAATAATTAAAAGAGATGAACCAAGTCTCAAGAAAGTTGCCATAAATGAAGCTAGTCCTCGAAAAATAACAATCAATGCCAAAGATGAACATACAAGGGTAGTCAAAATTCGTGCTGAGGAGGAAGATGATTCCCCTTTTTTATCAAAAGAAGACGAATATAAAAATACTGTCAAAGTTATATATGAACTCCAAGAATATGATTGTTATTACATTTCATCTGGAGACCATGTACACCCATGATTTGATCGTTACTAAAGGAGGAGATCCCGTTATGACAAAAATAGCAGCTGATTATGGATTTTTGGATCTTATCTATTTAGGAAAAGATCTGAAAGAAATTGAAAATTTTGATGATCTACTAAAAAGAGAAATTTCGAAGTTTGCTCAAGGAAGACCCATATACTTAAAATTTTATTCGATCATTCCTGAAATTGATGGAAGGATGTATTATCCTGCTGAGCATATTATTACTATTGGGTATGTTGCTCAAAATTTTCAAATTGAAGTCGAAAAAAATACCAAGCCAGTACCAAATATTACAAGATCATGGTTTAGATCTCGAAGGGTGTTGGGAATTAAGGTTCTCTACAACATTGTCAAAAACTTGTATGATAAAAAATTCAAATGCATATGCCAGTATAATGGATGGACCCTCCTCACTAATGGAGGAAAAGAAAATTCAACAATCTTGAAAGAATACATCAACAAGTTTGGCACTCATTAAATTCATGAAAGCTTTGCTACTTTACAAAAGGCGTGTATAGCCAGAAATTGCCCCCACATGCCAACAGAATTGATGGACATGTGGAAGCTACTTGATAAATTTGCTTTAATGCAACAAGGCAGAACAATGTAGGAGCTATGTAAAGACTGAAAATAATAGAGGGATAGGTGTCCCTATAATGGGGTCATGTGAAGAAATAAATAATAGAAGACAGGTGTGTCCTTGTAATAAATAATTGAGGACTGGTGTGTCCTTATGTAATGAAAAGCTGTAAAATTTGTTAGGTTGATGATGTAAGCAGTGATGTAATTGTTTCCCATGTAACATTATAAATAGAGGCCTTCAGGCTAGTTGAAAGGCAGAGATCACTTGAGTACTCAGTTTGGGAGAAAGCCAAAAAAATCTTCTGTCTTTAAAAAATTCTCATACCAACCGTGTATCAATCTTCATATTATCAATAAAATTCCAGTCGATTTATAAAAATATGATGAGTCTCTAGATTTTTGTCTTCTGGATCCTATCTCCTAAAGAAGATATATTATTAAGAAAACTCCCTACACTCTGCCCTAAAATATTTCGTCTAAAAGGTTATACAGTAAAGGCATATATCCAGGTTTAGCTAATAATCCGTGAAGGCAGGAGGCCATTGAAGGGTGTGGAGCAGAAACCTATAAGCCTGAAGGTCGCTAACAATAGAAGGAAGAAGGTCGCTAACAATAGAAGGAAAATACAAAGGTACTGAGAACAGGAAAAGATGTTAGTATTCTTAATATATCTATCTTTACGAAATTAGGAGGAAGAAGAACTTTTAACATGACAGAATTAAGAATTGTTAAATTTAATTATCAAAACAGTCCTTATAAGGATGAATATCATAGCACAATTGAATATTTATTGATGCATAAACAATTTACTAGATCAAATAATGAAATAAAAAAGTTATATCATATTTATATGCCATGTTTGTTAGTATCTTTTCAACATTAAAAAGATTATTAGGATTATAAATTACAAAATCAATTATTTATTTCTGGCTTGATAGTGATAATACTTAAATAAATAATGAAATATATTTAGGATATGTGTTTAGTAGCGATAATGATTATGATCTTGTAATAGATTATGACAATGATGGAAGAGATGAGTCTTTCTTTACCAGTTTTTGAAAATCTTAATATCATGAATGGAAACAATTATATAATGAAAAAACCTAGATCTAAGAGAGGTCCATATAAAGTTAAATGGTATATCAAAAGTAAAAAAGGTATTGAATATGAGAATGAAATTGATAAAATAGGATACCAAGAACAACTCTACGCATCACAAGAGATATTAAAAAGTTTTAAAGAAAATTTAATAGAAAACTTTGCTAGAGGTACTGTACGATCTATAATAATACAAGATATTCAAGATATAATTGATAAATTAGAAAAGAGAAAGAAAAATATTTCAAAATATAATATACCATTTGAACCAAGTATAGATATTATTAATTTCCAAACACTGATAGAATTTGAAAAATTACTTGAAACTTTATAAATTATTTATCCCTGTGTTTATAATGCCTGGATATACTATTGAAGGATTAGACAATTTGTTAGAGAGAATAATGGAAAAATTAGATAACATTATATCTCAATTAATAGATATGGATGAATCATCTGAACAATATTATATACTTTCAGAAAATCATGATCAATACATTATAGATTACTCTGATATATTAGAAATTAAAATAGATTTAGAAAATAAAATAATGACAAATACAGTCCAAACCTAATGCCAGGATATACAATAGAAGGACTAGATAACCTTTTAGAAAAATTGAAAGATAAAATGGAAGATATTAAATATCAAATGAAAAATGAAAACATATCTTCTAAAGAATATACTAAACTTTTAGAAAAATATGAACAATATATTGCAGATTATTCTATTTTATTAGATCAAAGAATGGACTTATACTAGAAATTTTTGTATAATAATTTACCAACCCGATATTCTATGGATACTTCACAAGCATCAATGTGGCGACCCCAAAACCCATCATTTTATAAAAAAATATTAAGTTAAAAATTTAGATAAAATTAAAATTTTGACTCTTAGAACCTCAGGTGTCGACTTACATGTCGACACAAAAATGACTGAGGCTGCCTTATAGGTTGGTGTCGACACCAACACTATTTCTGAGATAAAATAGTTTTGGTGTTGAGATCTAGGGTTTTGGTGTCGACACGTAATAAACCATTCCTAATTTTTACATTGAAATGACAATTAGAAAAAACATAAAACGTACTATATAGATAAGTTTAAAAACATAGTACCTCCGAGTTTAGGGAAGAGAATACAAGGACAATTCAAAACTTCTCTTCCTTATTTTAACAAAACAACTAAACACCAATTACATTATTCGATTTCCTCGTCGGGAAAATCGTCGGAGTATATATACTCCATAGTTTTGATATCATGAAAATCAACATAAAAGTGGAGACGTCGAAAACGAGTTAAAGCAGGAAAGTCGCGGTACGCCTACCATGTATGGATTTCAGTTACATACATATAATATTTCCCATCAGATGACTCAATTCATTTCCGAGAGATTACTTCAAAGCTGTCTAACGTAGCATCTACAAGTTGAAAACATGAATTGATAATTCAATGAGTAATTCGATACACATGCAAGTATTTTCAAAGATTTATGATTTTAAGGCCCAATTATACATTATCTCCTCTACCCCCAAAGCGCTTAATATATGCACAACCAGGATATCGATAAATTCCCATAATCATAAGCATGTTACTCAGGATTCCATATCCTTTAGGGCTTCTACATCCCTGTCATCTTTCACCTTGTTCGACTCCAATAAGGATATTAGATCACCATGTTGTTCCTCACTACCCTAGGAGTCGCGAGGTGCTCCTGACATCATCAACATCGATATCCAAACAATAACCATTTGATTACCAAGAGGGCTAGAGTTCAAATCTATAATCATTACTTGAAAAATGCTCCTTTTGTGAATCATACCACATTCAATATCATCATCAATATGCATCAAAAGCATCTTATCACATATCAGACTTGCACATAATGAAACATGAAAAAGGGTGTATCGAATACTCACTGTTTTGATGATTATGTAATATCTATCAACCTGAAATTCATAAAATAACTTATATCATGAACATGACTGAAATAGAGAGGGTGTCTACATAGGTGTCGACACCATGTTCATCATTCTTCGTTTGGTGTCGACACCACATCACCAGGTGTCGACACCAAGCGTAGTTTCAGAAACTGGGTTTTGATTTCTTTGATTCTGTTGATCCCTAACCAACATATTTTGATAACTATTTTTGAAAAACAAGTTTGGGGATCAAAAGAATGATTTAAAATGGATTTAAACATAGTTTTGGAAAGAATTCAAGAATTGATGTATAAAAAGATAGAGAGTTTTTGGGTGCTGATTACCTAAAGTTATATTTTATAATTTCAAAAACTCAGGTATTTATAGGGAAATAAAGGTGTAGGGAAGGAAAGAAGTCACGGTTGTATTTAATTAAAACCTTACTTCCCCCTTAAGGATTGCTAATTTCCAAGCAGGAGGTGTCAATCAATTATCATGCAAGCAGGAGCTGGACTAAAGGCATAAGGTGAGTCTTTAAGGCTATAAAAAGCCACGGTGGCAACCTAGACGCCACCTCCTGCCTGGTTCCTTCCAATTTCCTTCTTTTTAGTAGCTTTTTTTAAGCATAATTTTGGGATAGCAACCAGAATCCAAATTGAGTGTTTTTTTGTACCATTTCAAAGTACTTATATAGTACTTTCATATAAAATTTTCCCCGTGGAATTTGGATAACAGGAGAAGAAGTTATAGCGTTCTAAAGCTAGCCTTTTTGATTCGTGCGGTGGAACAGCCATCTTTGAAAAATTGCTGAGAATTGTACGGTAGTTGAAATGACAAACAGATTTCAAATTCTCGAAGTTCACTTCGAGTACTTATCCGTACATATAAGATATGCATTTATCCGAGGTCGGAAGAAGTCAAATGAACTTCCGAAAGATAGACGTTAAATTACCATTTTTATTTCTAACATAGGTTTTATTTCCTTTCCTAATTTTAAATAAAAACCTTAAAATATATTTATTACGTAATAATGAGTAAATAAAGACGTCATTATTTTTCGGGGCATTACAATCAACTTCTAATAATTGTGATCATAAACTATATTTAGAAAATGAAGAAATTTCATTTTTATTAGCTATTGTTAAAAAATCTAAAAATATACATTCTACTGGACAATCTAAACTAAAAGAATTATACGAAGACATTAACTATGTTATCCTAATTAGAATAGAATTTAATTCTGTTGAAACAACAAAAAATATAAATACAGTTCATAAAATTATAAAAGAATGCGAAAATATATAAGAGGGAGTTTCAGAAGGAATAACATTAGGATATATAACTAAAAAAGAACATTCTAAATCTTTTGAGAAATTATCACAATATAGAACATTTTTAGAAGAACGTAAAAGATTAAAAAATATGAATATAATAAGAAGTATTGAATTAAATCAACTAAATTAAATTCAGGAACATATCTTACAAAGTAAATAACCAACTTCATTAAGGGTAATATAGATAATTTATAAAAAGTGACCATTTTGGAAAGTTAACATATTTTGTATGACTAATCCAATGAATCCCCCTAATTTCTTCACAAAGATCTTTTTTGTTTTTGTTTTTTTTTGGACATTGTCTATTTTTGCTTACGTGGCAATTATTTTTATAGCAATCCATGTTAGCGTTGAAATATCTATTAGGTACATGTTGGACTTATTTTTTGTAGTCAGTGAGCTTCAAATTTTTATAAATATAATATAATATAATAACTGACAATAAAATTAACATTTAATATCTAAACATTGACTCGAATTTAATACCATATTGCACTAATTTATATAAAAATTAATTCAATAATTCCATTTTTGGGGAGAAAAACAAATTGGTTACATATAGAACTGGGATGGAGCCAGACATTTTGACTTGGGATCCCCATATTAAAATTCCCAAAAATGTTTAAAAAAAAAAATTAATATTATATTACAATTTTTTCTTATAATTCCTCTACCTTTTTAGTAGATTATATTAACACATTCCAAAATATTTACATTTGATCCTAAAAATTAAATAAAAAAAATAATAAAAAAAAATTATTTAAAGAAATTTGGGGGGTCCTAGATCCCACCAGGACCCCTGTAGCTCCGCCCATAATATAGAAACTAGCTTGGTCGCTGGCCGTGCATTATTATACTTTTTGTAATGACCCATTTTCTCTGATTCAATATATTTTTAGTTCTTTCTAAATAAGTTAAAAAGTAAAGAGAGAGATGTGTATGATTAAAGACTCGTAAATATTTAACTGAAAAATGTTTGTAAATGTTAGTTCAAATAATAATAGCAATTATTAAAAAAAAAAAAAAAAAAGTAGAAAGAATAAACACTACTACAATAATTTAGGTAATGAGTAAGTACCTTTTTTTAAATTATTATTACCAGTGGAGAACTCGTGCGATGCACGAGTAGTGTATGTAATTATATACATAATAGTTTTATTGTACATGAACAATAAAAAACAATATTTTATCAAATTATGATAATTCATCCGGACAAAAAAAAAATAATCTTTTAAATAAACATAATAATATCTTAAAAAAATGTATCCGTTGCAATATATTTAACATATTATTTCACTCGATAACACACTAATCTTGCTCGTTGCAGAAAAAGACATCGCAAATAGAAATGATTACATGTAAGAGTCTATTTGGTAAAATGTTTTTTTTCTACCTTAACTTTTCAAGTTCAATCTCAATCATTCATTTTAGTCAAGTCCATAGTTTTTGACTTTTCAAACATTTTTAACCCATAAAAAAAAAAAAAAAAGAAAAAAAAAAAAGTTCCCACAAAAACTTGTAAAAATCATATTACCAAACAAGCTCTAAATCTAATATCTTTTAAAAATAATAATAATAATAATACTAATAATAATAATAATAAAGAGAGTCTATTCTAAAATATTTGTTAATAAGACGTGATATTTTTTCTTTATATAATTATTTCAAACATTATCAATGTTATAAGCAAGCTAAACAATATTTCATGCTAATATTTAAAATGTATTATAGCCCCGCACCAGCTCCACTAAATAAAAGATACCATAATAGAAAAACTGAAAAAAAAATTATAAAATAATATTTGAAAAAATAATAATTAAAAGTTAAAACGTAAATCCTATAAATTTATAAAAATAATAAAATTTACAGGATATTTTACCGTGTGAACAATTGAGGGGCACAAATGAATAGTGGTAGGAAATAAATTTAGAAATAATATAGTTTTGAAAAATATATATGAAGCTCATGATATGTATTTATGTGTGTGTGTGTATTATAATATTTAAAAAAGAAGAAGATATGAGTGATCATTTTGCGATGCGCGTTGATCTTATTTCCTCAGTTGTTTTATAATTTCGAAGACAAATTTGTAGTTTTACAAGCTCTTCAAGTAATATATTAAAAATTCAAATTTGTCTAAAGTATGCATATTTTTGAAAATATGACGAAAGTTAACCCATAAACGAAAAATAGGACGGGTAACGATAAGGATTAATTTTTTTTTCTGTGTTCGCCTTATTTTGACAATCATTATGGGTGTATTTGATAAAAGATGGAAAAAGAATATTTTCCATCTTTATTTTCCCACCTCATGGTAAAGAAAATATTTGGTATGAAATTGAGCAAAACATGCATTAGAAACTTGTATCTAGAAAATATTTTTCATGAAAAATTTGTCAATCAAACAAGAAACATAGAAAATATTTTTTTTTATTTGATATTTTCCATGAAAAATTTGACATATCAAACACACCCTGTATGTTTTTGAAAATGCAAATTTGTAAAACTCAAACTTGCCTAAAGTTGCATGTTTTTTAAATCTTAGTGCACAACAAGGATTATTGTCCCCTCGCAAAATAGGACGAAAGTTAACCTGTAAAAGAAAATTCGAAAAATACATTTTTTTAAGGACGGGTAACCTTAATGACTTAAAAAAAAAAAAAGTTGGGTAGTCATTTTTGATGCACGTTTATTTTGACAATCGTTATATGTTTTTGAAAATGCAAATTTGTAAATTTTTGTGATCATCTTCAAAGTCATTTATTAAAAACTCAATTTTGTCTAAAGTGCACATCCCGAAAATCGAATGAAATTTGACTCGGGAAAAAAGAAAACTAAAAATGTACAAAAAAGACAAAATAATGAGCGACCACAAATGAATGGTGAACGCCCCCATCAACTCTTATATATATATATATATAAATACAGTTTGAACTGCCAAAATATTTCTGTCCAAGAAAGTGAGAGATAAAAATGGCAATGGGTACTAAAACTAGCTAACATGGTTTTAGGACCCACAGTGACTACACACCAGCTGTGATTGAAAGTCCTAACCTGCACATCCCAGTCGTCCAACTAGTCTCTTGTCTGTTCTTCACTAACATGACCAAGATAACAAAACCTATGGAACGGTGATTCGATACATTAAGGTCAGTTAGAGAGAGTCCTTTAAAACCTTGGGTAAACAGCACAAATAATCTTAAACATTTGAGTTTCTTGAGAAAATAGTTCTCAACGTTTAGATTTTGACATTTATACACTCAGATTCATCAAATATTGCCAAAATGGTCCCTGCCTTTATATTCTGTTAAGGGTAAACAGCATAAATGGTCTACAATCTTTAGATTTCTTGCAAAAGTAGTCCACAACGTTTAGATTTTGACATTTATACCCTCAGAATCATCAAACGTTACGATAATGGTCCATACGGTTAGATTCCGTTAGTTTCCACCGTTAAAAACTTGTAAATAGCACAAATGGTCCCTAACCTTTGAGTTTTTTGCGATAATATTTTCTAACATATTAAGGTCGTGTTTGTCATATTTAGTTTGTAACCTCCAAACGTTTGACGTATTTAATTCATAATATATTTGGCGTAGTTAGTCCCTAACATATTAAGCCTCTATTTGAGACCAATTATTTCAAATAATGTGATTTGTAATTGTAATTTTTTGAAGAATTTTTTTTAAAACCTAAAATAGAACTGGTAAAAACATATTTTTATTCAATTCCTAAAATTATGTCCAATGTATTTGTTCGTTTATTTTCCATGAATTTATTATTTTTTTTTACCAATAGGTTGAAATGTTAATGCGGTGAATTTTTGTTAAATATTTCATTGTGTACAGTGTACTTTAGAAATCAAGAATAAACTTTATTTTTTTAAAACTCATTTCTAACCACACATTATATCAATAAAATAATTTACAAATAAATTCAATTTTTTTTAACCACAAATTCATCAAAAAATTACAATTACAAACCACATTATTGGAAAATGATTGACCTCAAATAGGGGCTTAATATGTAATGGACTAAATACGTCAAACGCTTAATATGTTACGGACTAAATACGCCAAACGCTTGGAGGTTGCAAACTAAATATAACAAACTCCATAATATGTTATGGACTATTATCGCAAGAAACTTAAAGGTTATGGACTATTTGTGCTATTTACTGGTTTTAAACTAATGAAATCTAACGGTATGGACCATTTTTGCAATGTTTGGTGATTTTGAGGGTATAAATGCAAAAATCTAAACGTTGGGGAACATTTTCGCAAGAAACCCGAAGGTTGGGGATCATTTGTGCTATTTACCCTTCTGTTAATTACAACCATTAATTGCACTATTTGACCTTACTTTTCATATTTTCATAAGGGCATTTATGTCTTTATCTAATTTTCCACCTATTTTACATCAAATTTAAAGGTTGTATGCAGATAACATCCCTGAAATAAAAAAAATTGGCGTATTAAGTCCCTAACCTACAAACATTTGGCATCTTTAGTCCCTAACATATTTATTCACTGTTTAAGACCCATTATTTCAAATAATGCGATTTGTAATTGTAATTTTTTGAAGAATTTGTGGTTAAAAAACAAGATTTTTTTTCTTTACGTCTAGATTATTTTATTGATTGAAAACATTATTTTTTCAAAACTCATTTCTAACCGCACATTGTAATTTTTTGAAGAATTTGTGATTAAAAATCAAGATATCTAGATTATTTTATTGATTGAAAATATCATTTTTTAAAAAACTCATTTTCAACCGTACATTCTATCAATAAAATAATCTATAAATTTTTGTTTTTTACCAATGTGTTGAACTATTATTGTGGTGATATTTTGTTAAATCTTTTATTAACTTTAAAATCAAGAGTAAACTTCAATTTTTCGGTTCGATTACAATTCGATTGGCTCAGTTCCCTTATTTGTCAGTCCCTAAATGTTTTTTATTCAATTCCTAATTTTTTTTTAATCCAAATCAAATAGTGCGACATATTATTGTTGAATTTTAATTAATCAATCTCTGTAAATTAATAAGCCACTATTTGTTAAACTATTTATAAATTTATGTATAGATAATTTCATTTATTGTATATGACGTTTAAAACGAATTTTAAATAAAAAATGAAGTTTTTCAATCAATAAAATAATCTAGAAGTAGAAAAAAAAATCTTACTTTTTAACCACAAATTCTTCAAAAAATTACAATTACAAATCGCATTTTTTGGAATAATTAAAATTGCAGTGTATGATTGAAAATGAGTTTTAAAAAAAAAAATGATGTTTTCAATCAATAAAATAATCTAGACGTAATAAAAAAAAATATTGCTTTTTAAACAATTTTTTTTCAAAAAATTACAATTACAAATCGCATTATTTGAAATAATAAGTCTCAAACAGTGAATTAATATGTTAGAGACTAAATACGTCAAACGTTTGTAGGTTAAGGACTTAATAAGCCAAAACTTTTTCATTTCAGAGATATTATCTGTATACAATCTTTCAATTGAATGTAAAATAGGTAGAAAATTAGATAAAGACATAAATGCCCTTATGAAAATATGAAAAATAAGATATAATAATGCAATTAATAGTTGGAATTAACAGAATATAACGGCAGAGACCATTTTCGCAACATTTGGTGAATCTGAGGGATACATGCCAAAATTTAATCGTTAGGTACTATTTTTACAAGAAACCCAAACGTTAAGCATCATTTGTATTGCTTACCCTAAAACCTACTATGATATTAAGAAGTTATTTTTTAATACATTTGAATAATATTTTTAAATTATTTGTATGGTTAGAAGAATTTTAGAGAAATTGATCCAACATAACCTTCTAAAAAAATACATAAAGATGTAACCACCATAACTATTTGAAAATTTGAGTTTACATGGCAAAATTATTTATAGCAGAATGTATAGTTGAAATGAGATTTGAAAAAAGTGACTCAAACAAGAACTAAACATGTAATAAATGCGATGTCAATAAGATTGTCCCCCTCATTTATAAAGAACTTCTTTGATGAAATGGTAAAAATTATTTGATTATAAAGAATGTGATGTTTTCTAAGTAAATATGTGGTTGAAAAATGGTTTGAAAAAATTTGTGAGGTTAAAAAGTGATTCGGAGAAATGTGTTGTTTATAAACTTAATTTATAAACAAATCTACCAAACGGAGGCTAGGTATCTGATCTCGGGTTGATATTGAAGTGCAAAAAAGTCCATGATCTGTTCAACCGTTTAGAAGGTCAAGAACGCTTACGACTCTTTGCTCCTCAATGCCATCGACACAAATTGATCATCTGCAATCGATGAAAATAAAGAGGTGGGCGTGGACAGGGACGGATCCCATTAAGGCCCAGGTGGGACTTACGACCCACCTGAGATTTTAAAAAAATTGAAAAAAAAAAAAAAAAGAGAGTTAGTTTTGCACTTTTTTCTTGAAAATCTTATTCTCAATTAGGATTTCTGTAATCAGGTTTCTTGATTGCTTGGTTTAATTCTCATTTGCTATAATCACGTAATATTTAATATCTCATTGTAAGTGATTTTCTTTGGGTTCTTTTATCTAGCTTTTCTGTCGTCAAGAATTTAAAAAGTTTCTTTGATTCTTACTTTGCTCCACATCTATTTATTTTTCATCTAATAGTTAATACCTCATTATAAGTAATTTCTCTGATTTAGTTTAATTCTCCTAAAAAAAAAAAAAATCAGGGACGCTGCCCCGAACCCCCTTGTCCCCCTCCCCACCCCCCCAAATATCTTTTAATTTTCGCCCTCACTGACCAAACATCCTGGCTCCGTCCCTAGGCGTGGATTTGGTTGATTTTTTGTCCAACCAAAACCCAACCCACTATGATCAGGTTGATTTTTTGCCCAACTAGAACCCAACCCGTTATGATAGAGTTGATAAAAATTAATCCAACTACGAATTTAAACCCAATACAACCAGTACAATCGGGTTGGATGATTTGGGCTTTGGCCCAATTGGTAAAAAATCTTTAAAAAAAAAAAAAAAGCCAAAGAATCGATCATTAACTCAAATCAATTATGTACAGTACAATAACCCCAAATACAATAAATTAAACACTTGTTAATAAAATTAAAAAATGTTCAATCAATATTTAAATAAGTTAAGTTTCATAAAAATAAAAAAAAATAAAAAAAAAAATTATTCAGGTCGGGTTTTTCATCCAACCTGCAATCCAACCCGACCCGACCCAACTTGACTAAAATTTTTTAAACAGAATTCGAACCCAAACCGATTTTCATGAAAAACGGACCCAAATCAATCAGGTCAGGTCGATTTGATCGGTTTCGACGGGTTCGATCAATTACTGCCCACCTCAAGATGAAATGGATTTCATAGAGCAACGATCAAGAAGGCATCACTGGGATTGCCCCCATCTTCCACCAAAGCAAGACGTAAAGGGTTTTCCGTTTCCTAAATCGTCGTCTTAGAATCAGAAAAATAGAGCGATACATGTCCGCTCTGTAAATAATCAGTTTTTAGGACACACTATCGAGTAACCTGTATATAGACATCCCACTCCAAGGAGAAAGGTTAGACAAAATTTGGGTACCAAGAACTTTTCATTTACTCTACATTTCCTTACACATAGTCACATACAGTATATTTTCAGGTCAAAATGGGACCTAGACCACTTAAAAACTGTAGAAGGCATAAAGCATCAAAGTGCATAAAGTTAAAAGTATCCCATAAAAGTAAAAAATTCGAATTCGAAACTTCGAACCAGACAACTCTAAAGAGGAATCCAATTCTTGAATAGACTCATCATGGACTATCAGCCTCTCAAGCCATTAAAAATCATTTCAATATTATCCTACAAATTTATATAAATCAATAATTTAAAAAATACACACAAAATTGAAGAAAATTGTAACAATTAATTCTGTGGGCAAAAGTGAAGATTCTGCTGCATATCCAAGCTTTATTTGATACCTGAACTGAAATTATCCGTGTGTATCCCAATCGTGCATTTAAGTCTCAAAATTTTGTTTTCTACCTAAATAACATTGGATACCCACATGTTGATGTATGTAATATTTTAGGAATGTCTCATAGTCGAATTATGAGACTACATTGGTTTAAAAAATACTACGATATTCAAATTAATATATTATTAATGAATGGCATTTATATCCATTCGAACCTAGTTATTGTTACAATTATATATATATATATATATATATATATATATATATATATATATATATTGCATTTTTTTTCCAATTTATAACAATTATTAATTTATATGCTACGTGGGATCATTTTTTTTCCAATTTATAACAATTATTAATTTATATGCTACGTGGGATCTATATGAATTGCTTATAATGCATCATTATATTGAAAATTTGGAAAGCGTTCATTTGCTGTTTTTAAGCAGTTTTCAATTTTGTAAAACATTAAAAATTTGTTTGGTCTAATATTTTTTAAAATAATTTAAACCTATAAAATAAAAACTGCAAATATAATTTTGTTTTAGTGAAAAAATTGAAAACGTTAAAAAAAATTATATAAAAATATAAAATTCTAAAAAAAAAAAATAGAAAAAAAAATATTAAAACAATAAGTTTCTAACAAATTTTGTCAACTTAAAATGTTGTAAAACAATAAGATTCTTAATGAATAAAATGTCGTAAAACAATATTTTAAAACTCAAAATAAAATATATGTTTTAGTCGACCTATAATAGTGGCGCATTAGCGCTTTAATTTGATTTCAAGGGCACGTTAGCTGTTGACTAATATGATAGAAATGACTTTTTAGCTTATTAAAAAAAAGCTGTAGCCCACACCTTGAGGGTCCCAACCGATCCTATCCTGAGTAATTGGTTGAAGAGGTTAATCGCAAATTATGTCTCCCACAGCCAGAATGAAGGACTTGCTAGTAAGTTCAAAGTTTGGGTAATTTCCGCTTACAATAAAGTACAAATCCAATATTTCAGGATTCGAACCCTACACACTGCTGCACTGAGCCTTACCAGTCCTCCCTTTTGCCACTCTGCTACAACTAATTGTAAGGAAGTTTGAGAAACAATTTTTTAGAGTGAAAAATCATTGTTAACAATCTTTAAACAAACCTTCAAAATAAAAAAATAAAACTTGGACGAATTCATTACTCAAAATTAAAACACAACCAAACGAGCCCTTAATAAATTATTAATTAACATGTTATTCCCAACTACCAAAAAATATTATTCCATTTCAGCTTATAACACACAACTAGTATTTTCACTCGTGCGATACACAGGTATATGTTTATAATAGTGATTTCGATCAAAATTTATGAAAATATGTTAATTATACAATCTTATCAAATAAAAACATAATACAATAACATCTTAATACATAATATTATCGAATTCAAAACTTTAAAAAAAGCAAAATTAATCAAAATAGGAAATGCAACATCTACAAAACTAATCAAAATTTGGAAATCTTGATCTTTATGGGATTTTTTCTTTTTAAAATTATTTTATTTATTATTTGTTTGTTTGTTGGGTTTTCTTCTTCTAAAAAAGTTATTTTTATCTTACTTTTTATATATTAAATTATTTTATTTTTGAAATATAATATAATATAATAAATAAAATTAACAATCATATATATATATATATATTTGTATTTAATTTTATCTCCAAATGAGTAAATGTTACTTTATTTTTAATATAATTTTTTTAAGAAAATTTTGTGATGTTTGAAACAATTATTAATTTTTAATTAAAATTGGTTCGACCACCTGATTCAACCTTCGATCCTTGATATATTTCCTTTTAAGATCAGACTAATTTTAAGTTTTCTGAATACTGAGTGTTATATAACTTAAATGATATAATTTAAAATGAATGAGATATTAAGGAAAAAATATATATATACATAATAAACTTTTACATTTGATTTTTGTGATTTTTTACGGACAAAGTGTTTATAGTTTGCTCTCACTTGTTATCTTGTATTAAATTTCTCGTTAATTGTCATTGCATATGACGCAATCAAAGTAAATTTTTAATAACAATGCAAAAAAAAAAAAAAAAAAAAAAAAAAAATTATTTAATATGATTTCGAACAAAATATATTTTAACTTTTGATAAAATTTATTTTTTAATGTATTGCTTAGATATAATTTTATAGAATTTTTAATAGTGTTTTCCAAATTAAAACATTGTCATTGCACAAAAAAAAAAAAAGTATTAAATTATTCAATTTGAAAGAAAATTATATTCAATCAAGTATGAGACTATTTGATTTGGTAGAAAATTTTTGATTTAGTCATTTAGTTTTTTTTTCCTATATAACCTGATTAGAAAACTTATGAAAAATACACAATATAAGGAATGTTCTTAAATTCTTTAAAGTAAAACATTTTTCGTTCTTTAAACTAAAATATTTTAGGGTTATTAAAATATTTTTCAACACATTTTATAATATAATTTAATATATTTCTAGAAATAATTGAATATTAATTTACTAAAGTTACAATATGATTAAGAAAAATATTTTTTAATAATCTTTTTTTAATAAATTTAACAAAATTTCTAAATTACGGATTTTGAATTTTTTTTTATAACAATCAAAAATTTTTTATTTTTTGTTTTAAATTAGATTTATGATGTAAATTTTTTACCTTTTTCACACAAAAAAAAAGAAAAGAATGAAGCGTCTCTGTTTAACAATTAAAAACATATTTATTTATTTTTAAGATAAATAAAAAAATATTTCCAAATTGTCATTTTTTTGAATTGGAACGAAGCATCTCTGTTTGACAAAATGTTTTTAAACAACACATTTTTAAATTACTTTTTAATCACACATTTTTCTCTCAATTTTTCAACCACTAATTTTTACCTCGAAAATATTTTATTCTTTATTATTTTTTTAAAAAAAAAAAGTTAACTACAACAAAATGTAATTCAAATTTGTAATTAGTACACTTTGAAGTTTGGATTGTTCAATCATTACATTTTGAAATGGTTCAATTCCCATTGCATTTTAATGGGTCTTTTTTTGTACAAAATTTTTTAAAATTTGGCAAGTAATTTTTAGAGGGAAAGTGTGTGTATTTTTTGTGACGACTACTTTGTTTTTATATATAGATAGATGAATGACTCTTTTAAGAGATATTTAAGTTGACTCCAAATGCCAATTAGACAAGATTAATTTTATTGCCACCACACTTTATTACGTCAATTTGAAATTGCAGCAATAGTCTTTATTCTCTACTCATTATTACAATTAAATCCTCAACTTTTTATCATATATCCTTATTCTCAACTTTTCATTATAAAAAAGGATATGCCGGTGACTTAGAACGATAGAGCACTCTCCGAGGGCTTGTAATGTCTAATTTTTTGGTTAGAATCTTCACAGTAATATCTCTGTTAGATTCTCCAATCGAAATACAGGAAAAACTCCTTCAATTCTCTATTTCAATTCTCGTGTTCAACCCATGACCAAAACTAGCTCGAAGCTCCATTTATTCCTGGATTAAAAAAAAATACGTCCAAAAGTCCTAATTATTTGCATATCATATTATTAAAATTAATAATAAAACAAAAAATAGAAACACAATATAATACGCATCCCTCATTTAGAAGCATGTTGATAAAGTATTTTGACAAAACTATAATTAGAGGCCAATTGTGATATTTTTTTCCCGAGAAATCATCGCGATGCTCATTAATAATTCTCCCCAAACATAGAGGAGATGAAATAAGAAATGCAATTAGTCCAAAAAGAATTACATCGCGTAGAAACATCATAAGCGGCTAAGTTATGGGTCAACGTTCCTATCTCTAGGAATGTGCTAGCAAGTACCACACTTCAACCGACCTAAATCTTCATAGATAACTTCCACCAACAAGGCATTAGGGGCAAATAGATTTTTGGATATAAAAGCCACGACGACTCGAACGGCATCAACCTCATGTGATATCTAGTAGAAGAATAAAAAATAAAAATTCAACAAAAAAGTGAGGATATGAATAAAACAATATTTAAAGATTAAGCACTTGTTTGGTTCCCTTTAAAATTACAGTATTCAATCTCAATCATCTATTAAAAGTCAAGTCTAAAATATTTGACTTTTCAATCGAATCTCAATCATTCATTCTCCTAAAAATCACTATTTTTTTCAAAAATAAAAATAAAAATCAAACAATACCAAATACATTCTAAGAATTTTTCTTGTGTAATTAATACAGCTAAAAATTTTGTGGTATAACCACCATGGAATATTCCATATTCACTCTTTTACCCCTAAGAAAGTAATAATCCCTCAATTATCCCTCAATTTTCCTTATCTACAAAATTTTGTAATCCACAAGATCTTTAAATCCGATCCATTTCTCCAACCCCAGTCCCCCACCCGTAGCGTGTGCCTGCAAAAGTACTCTAATCAACGATACAGCATAAATTCGCCTATTCACTCCCCCTCACTATCTACTATCTACCATCTACTACACAGTTTCTCCCAATTTCTTCCAAAAAATTCCTCTAGCCGGCGGCAATGGCCTTGGAAACTATACTTCCGGATCTCGGAACGCAGATTCTCATTCCGGTTTGTGCCGTCGTCGGAATTGCGTTCGCGCTAGTCCAGTGGCTGTTCGTGTCTAAGGTTAAGATTGTCCCCGGGGCGTCTCACTCCGCCGATGGAAAAAACTTTACTGAATCACTAATCGAAGAAGAGGAAGGCATCAATGACCACTCTGTAGTTCTTAAGTGCGCTGAAATTCAATCCGCCATTAGTGAAGGTATATTTCTACTTGCATTCATTTTGAGTGAGTAATTACGTTTTAACTTGGAATTGGATTGATTTTTGCTTTGAAGATGTGAATTTGTTGTGCTTTTATTATGGATCTTGATTAATTTTGTTATGAAGTTGTATTTGTTATGGAAATTGTACGTCTATGTGTGTATGAATATCTTTTGATTTCGTGATTCTTTTGATTTTTACTTAATTTTTTTGCTTAACTGTAATTTAATTTGTGTATGAGTATCTTTTGATTTCGTAATTCTTTTGTGAAACTTAATCTGGATGGCTTAATTTTTTGCTTAACTGTTCATATGCCGTAAAATATAGTTATGCATTTTTATTTTTATTTTTAAATTTCCGGTTACAACAAAGATTCTCCCTTTTTCGCTTCTTTCAGCTGTTTTAATTCATATACAACTATACTATCTCACGTACACGTACTCACACAGTTAGTGATAGAAAATCGTATTACTATGCGAAGACTCAGAGTGTGTGATTACGCATTTTCTTTGTTTTTCTTTATATTATATTCATCTTTATACTTCATCCTCTGGTTGGAGGAGGAAGTAATTGAAATTTGGGTTTCTGCATTTTTACGGTGACTCATAATTTTTAATGCTCCTCAAAAAAAAAAAAATTAATAATAATAAAATAAAATTGAATAACGCTGATTTGTTTTATTTGCTGGTGGGTGAAAATAAGGTTGACTGCTTGGAACTCCCACTGCATTCATTTTTACCGAGGTGGCGAGATGGAGTGTTCCATATAGATCTAGCTTCTTTTAATTGTTATTCCATAGTTCAGTGCATTGCTTTTTCTCCTTTGACACGTGTACAGAGGCCCAAAATAATCGGTATGAGCGACAAAATGTTGACACGATAATTATTATTATTATTTTTTTATTCAGTCGGCGGCTCGGTGTGAATTGTCATTTTCTTTATGGTAGATCTGAGGAGTGTTGCTGACGTGGGAAATTTTTATCTCTATTTTCCTGGCAGTGTATCATAACTATTGCTACGTTTCTCCATTGCCACCTGTATCAGTGTCGTTCTAAAATTAGTATTACTATTGTGGGCTTATCTGCATCAACATTTCATTATCTGATTTTGTGATTGTTGCTCTTTATAGTGGATTGGATCAGGCCATCAGGGATAACAATATTTTGGAGGTAGTTCACCTGTGGCATTCAATTTGTTTCTGAAAAGAAAACCAAACGAGTGTTGCTCTTTCTTTAATGATTAAGATTGATTTGTAATTTTAAATTGAAATGAGAAGATTATGCCAGTTCTCAAGAGTAAAGGATAAGCATGTATTGCTGTTTTGTTCTTTAAACTTTTTTCTCCTCAGGACCCTCCTTGAAGTGAGCTTTTATCAATTCTACACTTAGTTTCAAGAGAAAATCATTGAAGCTTTTGCTTTTTATTCAACTCAACTTAGCAGAGGCTGATCGAATATTAAGCTACAGCTGCTTATCTCCACCCCCAAGAGAACAAAAATAAAGAAGAAGAAAACCATCAAAGCTACAAATATTTGTGATGAATAGTTAGATTTTACTAACAATGTGGTGTGTGTATTCTGATGGTGAGAGTGTGAAGTTGTGGGGCACTAATATATGACGCATATTTGTTCGCTGTTCTTTCTCTTTTGGTTTTATATTTAATTTTCTTAATGCTTCTAGAAATATTGACATTTTTTCTCGGCATATATTTATTGAATTTTAAATCATATAGTACACAATAATTATCTGTTCATCAATTATTATTTCAAAGTCCTAAACCTTTTCTGAGGAGCTGATTATGGTTTTTGTTACGTCACAGGTGCAACATCATTCCTTTTTACTATGTATTGGTATGTTGGTATTTTCATGGTTGCGTTTGCTGTGCTGATCTTTGTTTTCCTCGGCTCGGTGGAGGGATTCAGCACAAGGATGCAAATTTGTACATATGACAGCACCAAATTCTGCAAGCCCGCTCTTGCCACTGCTGGCTTTAGCACCATATCCTTCATGCTTGGTGCCATTACTTCTGTGGTTTCTGGCTTTCTTGGAATGAAAATTGCCACCTATGCTAATGCCCGAACTACTTTAGAGGCTAGGAAGGGTGTCGGAAATGCTTTTATAGTTGCATTTAGATCTGGTGCAGTGATGGGTTTCCTCCTTGCTGCAAATGGCCTTCTGGTGTTGTACATTACCATCAACCTGTTCAAATTATACTATGGCGATGACTGGGAAGGCCTATTTGAGGCAATAACTGGTTATGGACTTGGTGGGTCTTCAATGGCTCTTTTTGGCAGAGTTGGTGGAGGTATTTATACAAAAGCTGCTGATGTAGGAGCTGATCTAGTGGGCAAGGTGGAAAGGAACATCCCAGAGGATGACCCCAGAAATCCAGCGGTATAGACTATAGATACCATTACATTGGACTGCCATAATTTCTTTCAGTTATTTGTTTCTTGCATTTTCGACTTATTTTCAATGATATTTCAGGTCATTGCAGACAATGTTGGTGACAATGTCGGGGATATTGCTGGCATGGGGTCTGATCTATTTGGTTCATATGCTGAGTCATCCTGTGCAGCCCTTGTTGTTGCTTCAATATCCTCTTTTGGGATCAATCATGAGTTTACTGCTATGCTATATCCTCTTCTAATCAGCTCGGTTGGAATCATTATTTGTTTGCTCACCACCTTGTTTGCAACTGATTTCTTTGAGGTCCGGAATGTTAAAGAAATTGAACCAGCATTGAAGAAGCAGCTTATTATCTCCACAGCATTGATGACAATTGGAATTGCTCTTGTGAGCTGGATCGCACTTCCATCCTCATTCACTATATTTAATTTTGGAGTCCAAAAGGAAGTTAAAAACTGGTAGGTTCTGCATGTTCGTTTATGATGTTTTGCAACATAATTTGCATTTTATAAGTCTAATCTAATGTCTTTGCACTCGTTATCACATTTAGATATAGAGAACCAAACTATCCCGGCCTGTATGTCCTTAGTAATTAATTGCATTAAAGTTGGAAAACTTACTTTACCATTTGGCGGAGAAAAGATTATGATGTTCAATTATGTCATTTTCTCTGTTTCTACATTGCACCTACGTAGAAGAATGTGCATATATGCATATATTTATGCGTTCTTTTTCCTCAAATTTCAAACAGCAACTCTCAATTTGCAGGCAACTTTTCCTATGTGTTGCTGTGGGTTTGTGGGCTGGGCTTATTATAGGATTTGTTACGGAGTACTATACAAGCAATGCTTATAGGTATATTTCTGGACTGATTGTATATTTCTATGGAAGTCTGTTGAGCATTTAACATCTAAAGCTCATTTCTCTAATTGTTGTCAGCCCGGTGAAAGATGTTGCTGATTCCTGTCGTACTGGAGCTGCTACCAATATCATTTTTGGGCTTGCATTGGGATACAAATCTGTCATCATTCCTATTTTTGCCATAGCAATTAGTATTTTCGTCAGTTTTTCTTTCGCTGCAATGTATGGTATTGCGGTAGCTGCCCTTGGTATGCTGAGTACCATAGCGACTGGTTTAGCTATTGATGCCTATGGTCCCATCAGTGACAATGCTGGGGGTATTGCTGAGATGGCAGGCATGAGTCACAGAATTCGAGAGAGAACCGATGCCCTTGATGCTGCCGGGAACACCACTGCAGCTATTGGAAAGGTATATACTATATAATTTGTAGCCTCAGGCAATTTCCACGTTCTACACATTTAATCTTATTTCCAAATGATGCATGTAGAGAACATTTGTCTGCATTTACGTCCATGTATTAGCATTGAACTCAGTGCTGTTAACAAAGAGGTAGCAGCTTGCTGCATTAACAGTTTTTAATCTGTTATATAACTTCCTTCTACGAGAGTTTTGTGGTGAATGAGCCACTCCTACAAGGCTACAAGTTACTACCACTATTCCAAGTTCATTTCTGTCGTATTCTGGTTCTACCAAAACATTCTTCCTCATATTTCAGGGATTTGCAATTGGGTCTGCTGCTCTCGTGTCTCTTGCCCTCTTTGGTGCCTTTGTGAGCCGAGCGGCCATTTCAACTGTGGATGTCTTAACTCCAAAAGTATTTATCGGTTTGATTGTGGGAGCTATGCTTCCGTACTGGTTTTCGGCCATGACAATGAAGAGCGTGGGCAAAGCAGCTCTTAAGATGGTTGAAGAAGTGCGCAGGCAATTTAACACCATCCCTGGTCTCATGGAAGGCACTGCCAAGCCCGACTATGCCACTTGTGTCAAGATTTCTACAGACGCCTCTCTTAAGGAAATGCTTCCTCCAGGTGCTCTTGTCATGCTCACTCCACTCATTGTTGGTATTTTCTTTGGTGTAGAAACTCTGTCTGGTGTCCTTGCCGGTTCCCTCGTCTCAGGCGTGCAGGTAATTTTATGGAATTTTCTATGTTTGCCGTGCGCTAAATTTTGATTTTGCTTCACTAATATGCCTAATTAATATCAGTACACCTCACGTAGACACATGACATCCCGCAGAACTTAATAAGAGTGGCTTAGATATCATATCATGCTGTATTTGTGAACTTTTCTGCATTCAATTTTTAGTTTTTCTCGGATGTGATGTGATCCGACAATTTATTCTCATTTGCAGATTGCAATCTCTGCATCTAACACCGGTGGTGCTTGGGATAATGCCAAAAAATACATTGAGGTAAATATTTTTACGACACGTGATTTTTGGAATAAATTTTTCAGATATGTGACTCTTGTGCTGTTTATTCTTGGGTCAACAGGCTGGGGCTTCGGAACATGCAAAATCTCTGGGTCCAAAAGGATCTGATTGCCACAAGGCAGCTGTGATTGGAGACACGGTCGGTGACCCTCTGAAGGACACATCTGGACCGTCTCTGAACATCCTCATCAAGTTAATGGCTGTTGAGTCCCTTGTGTTTGCTCCGTTCTTTGCTGCACACGGTGGCTTGCTCTTTAAAATTTAAGATGAGAACAAAATGTCCTGTACCTTAAAACCTTCCCCTCTCATTTTCTGACTTCGCTGAAGTTTAATTTCTGTGTTGTTTTTTATAATGTTAACGTCTGTAAGAATTAGGTTTTTGAAGAAATTTTGCATTTCGCCTTTGGGGTTAGTGATTAATCTTGTGAAGGGACATCAGTTATACTCGATATGTGGGTGTAGTTGGTCTTCTATCTTTATTTTTCGGTGTTCAAATTTTTAACCTTTTGACTTTGTAGCACATTGGTCCTAGTGGATGGTTTCTATCTTTTTAACCTTTTAACCTTTTTGACTTTGTAGCTCGCCTGCTCGTTGTTAACGAGTCACGAGCTTGACCGGTCCCTTAGACAAGCCAAGCTCTTGGTTATACTCGACCATTTGCCAGTTCAATTTTTTTTTTTTATTGATCGGTAAATGTGAATATGTATTGATTATAAGTATATATATACAGATTGAGTGTGACTCACATTTTAAGGGCTCGAACTGACCCTACCCTAAGTCATTGGTTCAAATGGTAAATCGTAGGATGTACTTCTCAGAGGACAGGGTGGAGGGTACTGAAGGTCCCCACGAGTGGTGGTAACTCTTGCTTGTCATAAGGTCAAATTCATTTTCAAGATTCGAACTTTGTACCCGATCTCGCTGAGCGTATTATTAGTCCTTCTTTTTGTCATTGAAAGATATGTGGGTCAAAAGTATATATACAGATTAAAAGTAAAGGAGGTGGAGGAGGTTGGATCTTTTCATTCACCACATGTATGAAATAGGCAAAAAGCAAATAGCAATGAATCAAAAAATCAGTTAAAAGAGATAAGAAGCTTACAGCTTACCTTTTACAGTGTCTGACTGACTGGTGGTGGGCATTTATTTGCCTTTTGTTATCTATTTAACTTTAGAAATATGTTAAATGAACAATATATTTGAACAACATGGTCGAAAACAAACTCACATTGGGCGGTGGGGTCCGTTCAAATGACGTGTGGATTCCACCACTTTATATGAGTGTGTTGTCCATCATATTATTCAAATGTGTTGTTCATTTAGCATTTCTCATTTATTTATTGCTACTTTGTCCTTTGACAGAATTCTTTATAGACCTTATTTTACTTTTATCACCCATTTTCTCAAGAATTATACTACATTTATACACAATTTGTACACACTACATTACACTCCCCTCACAATGGGTGAGGTCCACAATTTTTTATTATTTGTGGGCCTCACATCCATGTGAGGAGTGTGTAATGTAGTGTGTACAAATTGTGTGTAAGTGTAGCATGGTTCTTTTCTCAAAGATAATGCTAGCTGTCAAGTTCAAGTATTATTGCTTAATACTCGTTGGTAATTATTTTTTCGGCACAATCTTTGTGACAAACTTTAAAAACGTGCAACGTTAAATAATTTATTGCAATAAATTTTGTACATCATAAAATATATTGTTACGAAATCGTAATTTTGTTGTAGTGTACGTTTTAATGCATCTATATATTGATTGATGATTATTTAATTTTATTGGATTAAATAGTAATGAACAATCTCACTATTGTGACCGTTAACGACTGCTCTACCTCACCATAATTCCAGGATCCGTCACTGTAGAGATCAATGGATTACTGATGTAGCCATAAGTTACGAGAACTCTGTACGACAATGAATGGTTCATGAGTTCCAAACGTTATTTATGTCCTCTTAATTTTAGTTGTTTAGAAAATTGGGTTTGATTTTGTTGTCGTTGTGGTTTGAACTTCTAGACTTTTAAACCAACTCAAAATATGTCTAAATAGTAAATATTGAAAGGCCACTCATTGTAATCAATGGTTGTTTATGCATAAAATTGTAGAATTTGGATAGTTCAACTCTTATCGATGTGAAATATCGATATTTTTTGTAATCAACTATTTTGTATATTAGGATTTATTTATTAAATTCTTTGCGAATTAAAGAGTTTTGATCGCCATTCGCCATCTCAAACATTCTACTTGAGTAGTGATGGCAATGGGGCGGGTTCGGGTCGGGTTCCCCCGACCCGTGCCCCGCCCCGAGAGAATTTTTCAATTCCAAACTCGTCCCGCGAATTTCGGGTCGGGTTCGGGGCGGGTCAACCTACCCGCCCCGTTTAATTTTTTTTTATTTTTTCGGTATTTTTTTCCTTATTATTTTTTATTAATTTATTTAATCGGGGCGGGTTTGGATCGGGACAGCCAAACCCGTACCCACCCCGCGACCCACTCGGGTAAGAAGAAATCGCCCCATACCCGCCCCGTCGACCCGCGGGGTCGGATTTTTTTGCCATCTCTATACTTGAGTTAACATGTTTTGATCGTGTTCTCTTTTTCCTATGTCAAATAAATAAATAAATTTTTCATATTTGAGATTTTATGTCAAGAAATAAAGGTTGAAAATTTACTTACACAATTTTAGTTACTTGGAAAGTTTTACACACAACTTGCTTATTTTAAATTTAGGAAGCCTTTTGTCACGGACTTGGAGTCCTTCCGTCGGATAATAGCTAAGTTAGCATCACTCCATCACCAAGCATTATTCAAGTGATCACAACCAAGTAGTAAGAGAAATGGGATAAATACATAACAAGGTTTTTAAAATACACATTTTCAAAAGTAAGAAACTTAAGGTTTTATTTCAAAAATTAAGTCATAATTATTATATATTTTATTATTTGTAGTCACAAATTATAATTTTTAGGTCACAACTTATTATGATCACAAGTCATAATTTTTTAGATCACAAGTCACAAATCACATCATAAATTTATGGTCACAGTCACAAATTTTTAGGTCACAACTTATTTCTAGATCACAAATTATTCGATCAAGGCTTATTTTTCGGTCACAATTCACAAAGTTTCAAGGTCACAAATCTCGAATTTTATAGGTCACAACTTAATTTAAGGTCACAAATTCCAACTTAATTGGTCACAACTTAAAAATTTGTAAAGTCACAATTACAAATTGAGTCACAATCCCAATTATTCGATTACGACTTATTTCATTGGTCACAATTTACAAAATTACTAGGTCACAACTTATTTGTATGTCACAAATCTAGAATTTTTTAGATCACAAAATTATTTTTGGTCACAATTCAAAAAATTTATAGGTCATAATTTATTTAACTATCATAAATTTCAATTAATTGGTCACAACTCCAAAAATTGTGAGTCACAATTATAAATTTTGTCACAATCCTAAATTTTTTTAGGTCATAGAATTTTTCTAGTAACAAGTTTCAAATTAATTGGTCACAATAAATCTTAACCCCACCCCACCCCAGCTCACCACCACCATCATTAGCCAAACTGCAGCACGGCTGACGTCGCCACTTCTACTACCGAATCCGCAACCAACCACCATGACCACAAACACATCGCCACTGTCGACAACCACCACAACATCACCCACGATGACCACAGATCCACCACAACAATACCACCACCACCTCCATTACCATTTTCCAGCTGCAGCACCACAGACGTCGCCGTCACCACTGCCACTGCCGACACCATGACCAACCACCACGACCACGAACACCTTGCCACCGTCGACAACGACTACAATATCACCCATGTCCACCACAAATCTGTCATCCACCACAAATCCACCACATACCGTCACCACAGATCCACCACCATAGTACTACCGCTAACACCGCACCACCATCATCCATTGACACCATCACCATCATCATCTCGTGCACCGTACCCTATCACTTGTATAAACAAGTCACAAACACCACCATCTTGAGCGACTATGGTCAAAGACAAACACCAGATTCAAACCGTAGATCGATAACCACCATAGAAAACTGTCACCACCACCACAGATTCAAACCATAGCCGCAAGCGGTGGTGATCAGCCGGTGATTATCGGCGGCAGATCGTGGGGAGAGCCAGAGACAGAGGAGAGAAAAGGGGGAGAGAAAAATGAGTTAGGGTTTTGAGTTTTGAATAATTATATGTAAATTTGGGATATTTAATTTAGTTAATAATAATTTTTAATATTTAAAAGTTAATCTGAATTTTGAATTGGTAAGTTGAAAATTTGGTCTGGGTGTAATTTTCCCTTTGGCAAATGTGTTGGGTATTTAACCCAAATTAATGGTGTTGGGCCGTGAAGACGGAATCAAAGTAGTTGCAAAACGTGCAATTGTGTAGAAAGGATTTGGGCTTGTTGATTGATAATTAATTGGCCCATTAGGTAATTGCCACAAAGTTGCTGTGTATGATCCTTGTGAAATAAGGAAAGAGAATCAGCCTTTGACGCATTACAAAAGGAATGACTTGGAGAAGTAGTGGACGTGTTTTATTGGGAATAAAACGAGCGGATTTATTTCCTTATTTTATTTTGAAAAAAATACATATATATAAGGTGTTTACTATACACAATTTCAATTCTAAGATACAAATTAAAAAAATTCAAATATATATGTATATATATTAAAAATTAATAAACAGCCTGCCCACCCTCAACCCCATCCACCACCTAACTCAACCCAACATTTACCCCAGATCTCGATCAACCATATCGGCGTCTCACCACCATCACCGCCTTATCCACCTCCGACACACCACCACCACCATACGCGACTTATCAACTCTCTTTGACAACCATCACCACCATATTTGCAAAATCACAACCATCACCACTCCGACGTATCACCACCATCGTCCTCGACGTAGAACAACCACCACCATTGTAATACCCGTCACTTCAACACACGTATGTAGCAATATTGAAAAAATCGGTGATATACACCACATGTAGCAATATTGAAAAAACAATTATATATATATATATAATCAAGTAATCAGTTAGGCATCTTTCCATTTAAAATAGAAGTCCCTTATTCAAAAAAATTTGAAGACGATGAAAGAGACAATAATACGTGAGTGACTTATAAAGTGTGATCTGAATATTTAAAGTGTGACATCCGACATAATACAATAAATGTGACATGTACACAACACTTGTGACCTGAACATTTGAAATGTGACCTGTGACACAATGCATCAAATGTGACCTAAACAACACATTATGATAAAATACAATAAATGTGACCTAAACAACACACTTGTGATCGAACAACAGGAATCATTCAGTCACCCCCAAATTTAAGGGAAAAGGAACTTAATTATCGAGAAAGCCAAAAGAAATTAGCAAACAAACTCTGACCGGTGCTAAGTTTAATTAATAATCACTAATGCAAGTGCAAAGAAAGGAGTGAAACTTCTTCAAATTGTGAGAAAAGTAAAATCCCATCTGGCTTAATATAATTTTTCTACTTTGAAATTTAGAAAATGTAAAAAAGGCAAAATAATTCAAAACCCAAGTTACAGAATGTGCATATTCATGTCAAACAAGAAAAGAACGAGAGGGTTTTAGCTGTGAATTTGCAAATTAAGTCGACGATTCAATCTTGTTGCTTCTGTGAATTTGTTTGGCTGCGAAAATGAATTTAATTTTGGGGGTCGGGTGGAATTGTATGCAAGCTGGGGGTGGTGGTTAATTTAATTTAATATTATTATTATTATATTATTAAAAAACTAAATTAAACATGATTTGTGTCTAATAATGCATTTAACTTTACCCCTTTTATTTATTCTACATCAACAACAAAATATTCTTGGACACAAATTTTACATATTTTAGGATTTTCTTTTACATATAAATATGTGTATTATAGAGTCATAATATTGTGACAAATTGTGTGATCAAATAGAGAGAAAATTGTGAGTTTTGTCTTTATAGTTTCTTGGGAACTCTTTGTGAAAATAATTCAAGTGGTAGAAACTTGTGATAGATAATAGCTCGTTTTTAATATTTTCTCTGTGGTATGTTGGATTGAGTTGGTGAATGAAATTCTATATATTTGTAACAATTTAATATATAGTAAAAGGCTTTGACGATCGAAAAATTTTGCGTTATTATTTATTTTCTTGTTACTCAATTAATTCTTGAACGTCAAAAGATCCTGTAGGTTAAAGAAGTGAAATCTATGTTTAATTCCCAACAAGTGGTATCAGAACATCAGGTTGTTCAAAGATTTTATTAGAGCAAAAGAAAATATATCTATCAAGTATGACGTGGAGAAATTTGATGGAAGAATTAATTTTGGCTCGTGGCAAGTATAAATCAAGGATATTTTAATTTAGGTGGGTTTGCACAAATATTTAAAGGGAAAACTAACTTTTAGTTCTTACAAAGAAAAGGAAAAGGAAATTGAATCCTACAAGAGTGATGAAGATTTGGATTTGAAAGCTTCTAGTACAATACGAATTTGTTTGGCCATGAATGTTCATGTAAATATTCATGGGATATCTGCTTCTAAGAACCATTGGGAAAAACTGGAAGAGTTGCATCAGACCAAGAACTTGTCAAATCGCTTGTATCTGAAGGAACAGTTTCATTCATTGAGAATGAGCACATGTACAAAAATCTCCGACCATCCTAGTGTTCTTAATGAGATTGTTTCTGAATTGGAATCTATTGGAGTCAAGGTTCAAGATGAGGATAAAGCGTTGAGACTCATCTGATCTCTTCCATCCAAGTTTGAACACATCAAGCTTATTTTGATGTACGAGAAAGAAATGGTGGACTTTGCAGAGTTACAAGTAAATTGATCTTTGAAAAACGGAGATTAGGAGGAGACGATAATTCATTGAAAATAATTTGCTTGTTACTGAAAAGTGGAAAACTCCATGAAGAAGAAGGTTGTATGTTGGAACTGTAGACAATCCGGTCACGTAAGAAGAAACTATCAAAAAGGTGGAGCAGACTCGGCTAACTGCTCGAAGGTGAACAATGAGTCATGTCATGATAAAGGATGTGTTCTTACTGGCGGGTGCAAGTGTTCGCACACAACATTGGTTTGACTTGAATGCAAGGTGTGTGGTTGAATTGATGTCGATGACTGATGAGCTTCTATGGAAAATCAAATAATAGAAGTTGCACCATAATTTTTTAGCAATTTTGTTTTGACATGGGCCGAAGAAAAGCTCGGAGTTCGTTGATAATTTTGAGTGATTATACTCATATAGTGGAGTATTGAATCGTTAAAGTGGAAAAAACTTGCCTATTTACCTAATGGCTAATTTTTGAATGTTTTAACTCGAATGAATTTGTGTGTGAAAATTGTTGAATATTTGATCCAATCCAAATTAATGGTGTTGGGCCGTGAAGCGGAATCAAAGTAGTCGCAAAACGTGCAGTTGTGTAGAAAAGATTTGGGCTTTTTGATTGATAATTAATTGGCCCATTAGGTAATTGCCACAAAGTTGCTGTGTTTGATCCGTGTGAAATGAGGAAAGAGAATCAGCCTTTGACACATTACAAAAGGAATGACTTGGAGAAGAACTAGTTTTTAGTATTTTTTTTGTGTTCTGCTGAATTGGGTTGGTGAGTGAAATTCTATATATTTGTAACAATTTAATATATAGTGAAAAACTTTGGCGATTCGAAAATTTTGAGTTGTTGTTATTTATTTTTTTGTTACTCAATTAATTCTTGAACATCAAAAGATTTTGTGGGTTAAAGAAGGGGAATCTGTGTTTAATTTCCAATTTCCAGCAAAACGATATTAGAGAGAAAATACACTATTTATACTGAAACTCTCTAATATTACAACACTCGAAAAATACTTGAGACTCTCTTTCACAGGTGCTCTACACAAACTCTCAAGCTCTCTCTATATGTTAAGTCACTCAAATCCTCCATCTATACACATATGAATGATATTTATTGGATGGATCACATTCGGGACATGACACCTTGTTTGGGTTCATTTTCCGAAAAATGCTTTTTCTCAATACATATTTGCAATCACACATTCTCCCGTAAAATAATATTACACGCAAATTCAACATCCCCCCCCCCCCAAAAAAAAAATAAATTTCATTTTAACAATGCTTAAACAGTGACGAAATGTTAAATGTCGCTTGGCGAGATGTCTTGTATAACGAAATTATGACACTTATTTATCGTCAAATGAGATGATTTTTCTATTTGTTCCTCGCTTCGCAGAATGCTTTGACACCCTAGACGTGATTATTTTACTTATTACCTCGCCAAGTGGGATAGCAAAAAAATCCGAACAACTCGAAACTCGGAGGACCCGATGCGTCCCGCCCCGAAATTTCGGGTCGAAGGGGCGGGTTCTCCGCCCCCACAAACCATTTCGGGTCGGGTTCGGAGCGGACCATACCATACCCGCCCCGATATTGACCCGAACCCGTGTGTTTAATTTTTTTTTTTTAAAACATAAAAAAGCGAAATGGGAATTGAACCCAATACCTGATTAGTACAATTTGTAAACATATTAAATATCAAATCATATTATCAAAAAAGTTTTAAACCCTAACAATTCGAATCATTCACATTTCACAATCACAAACCTCATTCTCCGTCTCTCCATTTTGAAACCAGCAGCAGCGCACGCAGCCTCACCTCACACCGGTTCCGATTCAGTCACATTTCACAAACCTCATTCTCTCCATTTTGAACCAGCAGCGGCGCAGTCTCACCTCACACTGGTACACCATGCTCCGCGCCTCGCCCATCTCTCCAAGAGTTAAGACCCGCCCCCGTGTCGTTGTCGCGCTAGTCCACCGCCGCTCGCTCCTCTGTTTCTCGACTCTCAGCAGTCAACAATCATAAGCATTTCATATGATAAAAATAAATAATATCAAGTTGATGTTTTGATTCTTCGATTTAATGCGTTTTTTTTATTAATCAATAGTTTTGTTTATTCGTTAATTCATTTTTGTGCTTATTTAATGACTTGGTTTATGATTACAAAGCTTGGTTCTTGATTATTAGTTCCTGGAAATGGTACTTAATGTGATGAGTTCCGGAGTGGCTCAACGAGCGTTGACCCGTTGCACGTGCCCGTAGGACCAATAACGAGACAAAGAGCCAAAAGAATCAAGAAGGCAATGCAAGGATTCATGCAAGCGTGGATGGACGAGTGCTCGAGTGCAAAGACTTCATTTACGTTGCATAACAAAGTGGAAGAAGAACCAAAGTTGTTACTACGCATTTGGAATAAAGAACGAGCTTTCCGGCGTTTAATTCCGCGTGTTCTTGGTGATCCCCATATCGGATCACATCATAATGAGTCTTAAATGAAGAGTGGATTGAATTCAATTTTTCTCCAAGTTCTATCAGTATGAAATTATGATTTATTATACAAAACCATTAATAAACGTCCTTTTCATTGAAGGAAAGTTGCAAAACGAGTTGTTCAAATTAGGGATATTATTGTGTTTGTTATAGGTGTATTATACTATTATTATTACCCTTGTGTTTTGAAAAAAAAAAAAAAATCAAAAATCGGGCCAGTCTCGTGGGGCAGACAGGCGGCCCGTCCCGTCCCGCAACCAATTGGGTTTAGGGGCGGGGCGGGACATGATTTCCGTTTGCGGGTTCGGGGCGGGGCACACCCGCCCCGCCCCGAACCCACCACATTACCATTGCTAGAGATAACTATTAGGTGTGTTTGATTCAAAAATGTGGAAAAGAAAATGTTTTCCAACTAAATGAGAAAAATTTTCTTGACAAAATGGTGAGAAAATATTTTTCAAACAAATGGCCTAACCGATTCTTTAAGTGATTGTATAAAGAAAATATTTTTCAAGTAAAATTTCACAATCAAACACAAAAGATGGAAATTATTTTTCATAAAGTTACATTTTCTAGACAAATAATAAGCAATCAAACATAGGCTTATTGTTATTCCTCGCTTCGCCAGAATATTGGCCTTAATTTACTTAAGTTTTTGAAATAAAAAGTAGTGGTTGAAATTAGAGAGAAAAAATATGTGTGAATAATAAGTTATTTGAAAATTTGTATAGTTTATGAACTAATTTGCAAATCAGTTTATTTGATTTGTCAAACGACAATAGGCTCAAATATGGGGACTATTGTTATGCCTTTTCCAACAAGGCAGACCACAAACACGTAGCGAGAGGATGGTGTTTCTGCACAAAAGGTATCCTCTCAGCATTGGGTCTACATGTTCTTCATGTTGGTGACCATCGATTTGTGTGAAGCCTATTTATAAACGGAACTTGATTTAGACGAACATATTAAAGTAGTGCAAGATTTTAACACTATTTCACGTTGTCTCTTCCACGTTGTCTTTCCAAGAAGGTCAGGCCAGATTAGGCCGGTTGACGTCTCACTCGAAATAGTATCATTCAAAGTGAGATATCACCTCCCTACTGCAACATTTAGTCGAGGCAAGGGACAATTGTTAAAATAACCCTTTGCTACAACCCTCTTTTTAGTCGAGCTGCAACAATACACTTAAATGATTGACGTGACAACTCAACATTGAAAAGCTTAGAGCATCTTTAATGATAAAAGTCTATCCACTTTTAATGTTTATGTGACAACAAAAAATTATTAAAATATCTAAAAAGCAACACAAGATCTAGACCACAGTCTGCATGCGCACTTGTACAAAGACTTGTACAAAGATCTATGGAAAAATTATGTGTCTACCTCTCTCTTCCAATTTATCTATCTTCTTGACCTTTACTTTTCTCTCTCCTCCTTGGCTTTCTCTCTCTTTCAAGATAACACTGTTTGTGTTAAGAGGACCGAACTTATTGTTAAAGATACTCTTATATTTGTTCTATAGAGGTCACAAGCCTATGGTGACTATAAATTGGCACAATTGTACTTGACAAGTGAACCGTTATATGAGATCAAGAGTTAAGCATCCAAAGAGACTCTTCTATCTATAAATACTTTATCCCCATTCATTCAAAGGTAATGAAACCCTTTTAAGTTAGGTTGGTAAGTTCATTTTTGTTAATGAAAAAAGAATTCAAATTTTCGTCCATTGTATCTCTATCGCATTCATATTCATTTCTGACTTGAGAGCGTCCGAATGCAGGCAATCTTCACACCCTTTGAGATGTAGTCTTGTACAGTTTAAAGTAACTTTTAAGTTTGATGTGATCCATGATAGGAGCTCAGTGATCCGGGATAGGAGCTCAAAGGAGAAGTCAAGTCACGGACGACGCAACAACATTCGACATAGGGAAATGAACAATTTCCATGTTGGAAGCTAGTCGAGACGACGAGTGGATCAACCTCATTCAAGTTGTCGAAGAAAATTATGGAATTTCAAAGTTTACGGCCGTAACACCTATTCGTCACGGTCGTAACCATACCACTGAAGGAAACAGAGAATTTGAAGAAATTGACTTACGGCCGTAACCTGCGTCTCACGGCCGTAATGGTTAAGCAGAAAACGTCTTTCGGCCGTAAAGACGTTAGTCACGGCCATAAATGAGTAATTGCGTGATTTTAGGAATTTTAATTATTTCCTTATTTTTAGTTATTTGTTTCCTAGTTTAATTAGAACTCTTAACCTAGATTTTGACCCTATTTATAGGGATGTAATTTTCATTATTCAGGACTTTAGACAACTTTGATATTATTATTGAGAGGTAATTTGCTTTCATACTTTATTCTTTATTGAATAAAATTCGAACTTGCGAGTTTAATTCTTGTTTGTTCAAATCTTGGGTGAGATTTATTTTTCATTGTGATCAAGAGGTCAACATATATATTAATTGTGTTGGTTGCTTGGTTCAATTAATTTGAATCAATCTCGAAATCGTGATTCTTTGGCGTTCTTGGGTCGATTCCAATAATTTGTGGGTTGCGAGCTACAATTGCTACGTGGTTTGAATCATTTGGTATCAGAGCTCAGGCTCCAAAAATCAAGGTTATATCTTTATTTTGTTTTCTTGAGTTTTCTATCCAGTTTGATTTTTATGATTATCATCGAGTCCCATAAAAATCATCCATATTTTGTTGAGTGTTTTGTTTTTTAGTTTTTTTGCGTTATTCTTGTTCTTGAGTTTGTTGAGTCTTTAATCCAGGAAATCATTTCAAAAAATTTCAAAAGTGTTTGTTTTGCTTAATTCTTGTCTGAATTAAGTTCCGTTTTTTTTTTTCGTGTTCGTTGTCGAATTTTTGGATTTATAAAAAAAAAAATCATTTTTTTTAATTATTTTTTTATTCCAAAAATTCATCCAAAATTCAAAAAAAAAAAAAAAAAAAAAAAGAGTCTATTCAAGAACTACTTTCTTGAATTTCCTTAAGTTCTTGATAATTCCTTGGCGTCCAAGTTAAATTAAAATTCTTGATATTCTTTCCTTTCTAGTCAAAATTCAAGAACCACTTTCTTGAATTTCTTTAACATTCTTGATGTTGTTTTTCCTTTTCGAGTCAACATTAAATTCCTCCTTGATATTTGTCAATATTTGGACCATCTTATTTTGAGTCTCTCAAATTTTTGAAAGCTACATCATAAGGGATGGATTATGACCCGGATTCGTTGTTCCAAACTAGATGTTATGTGGGACAAAAGGTGTGCAGTTTGGCAATTGATAGAGAGTGCTTCACTAATTTTGCTAATATCACCATGGTTGAAAAATTGAGATTATCTCTAATACCGCACAGTAGACCTTATTGTGTGACGTGGATGAGGGAATTTGGAGAGTTCCATGTAACCAAGCAAGTCCTAGTGACTATCACCCGTGGAAAATATATTGATGACGTATTTTGTGATGTAGTGCCTTTAAGGTCTTGTCATATTTTATTGGGAAAATCATGGAGTCGTATGAGGGAAGCAATTTATTATAAGAGTATGCACATATAGAGGATTCTTACGAGAGGGAAAACATTCACACTGTATGGGTTAACACTCGAGGAAGCACTAGACGATTCGAGGAAGGTAAAAAAAGAGAGTTAGAGGAAAGTTGTAGTGGGATTGCAAGAGGAACCTCGAGATAGGGATGTTGAGAAGAAGGAGGGGAAGCTGAAACTAGAAATGGTTGATCAAATTCCAAAATTTAAGGTAGGAGATGTGGAATTGGGTAATAAAGAGGTGAATGAACAAGAAAATAAAATTGTGGAAGAGGTGACTGAGGATGAAGGTGTGGTTGAAAATAAAAATGTGAAAGAGGTAGTTGAGACTAAAAATGTAGAAGAAGTTGAAACTAAAAACTTAAAAGAGGTAGTTGAGCTTGAAAATGTGGAGTTAGAAGATGTGGATGAGCTTGAGAGAAAAGAAATAGAAGAGATTGAGCAAAAAGTTGCAACAAAGGAAGGAGGTGAAGAGAAAGACCTCGTTGTTAGGGAAGATGATTTGGAGATGATATACCATGAGTACAAGGATCCTTATCTTGTACTTTGTGAAACTAACATTTCCCACCATATTTTGCTTAATTCTTTCTTGCAGGTTGAATATACTTGGAGGTTTGAGTCACACCACATTTGGCCAAGGAAGTTCTTATTTCGACTCGTCCTTCCAATCCAAGTATTCGACTATTGGTTGATCCTATGTAATGGAAGCAAAAATTTTCCTTTGATCCAGGCGGTGCGCTGAAACACCATGAACCAAGCTATGATTCGGGACGAATCATCTTGAAGAAGGGGAGAATGATGTGATCCGGGATAGGAGCTCAGTGATCCGGGATAGGAGCTCAAAGGAGAAGTCAAGTCACGGACGACACAACAACATTCGACATAGGGAAATGAACAATTTCCATGTTGGAAGCTAGTCGAGACGACGAGTGGATCAACCTCATTCAAGCCGTCGAAGAAAATTATGAAATTTCAAAGTTTACGGCCGTAACACCTATTCGTCACGACCGTAGCCATACCACTGAAGGAAACAGAGAATTTGAAGAAATTGACTTACGGCTGTAACCTGCGTCTCACGGCCGTAATGGTTAAGCAGAAAACGTCTTACGTCCGTAAAGACGTTAGTCACGACCGTAAATGAGTAATTGCGTGATTTTAGGAATTTTAATTATTTCCTTATTTTTAGCTCATTTCCCTATGTCGAATGTTGTTGCGTCGTCCGTGACTTGACTTCTCCTTTGAGCTCCTATCCCGGATCACTGAGCTCCTATCCCGGATCACATCAAAGTGTCTCAACTACAAAAAACATACATGCGAACAAGAGGAGTTGTAATATTTTTACTAGCGGTGGGCGTGAGTTGGGTTGGGTCGATTTTTTGCCAAATCCGAACCCAATCCAACCCAAGATGAGTTCAAACACAACCCAATCCAATCAAGTTTCGATTGGGTCGGGTCGGGCATTGGTCCAATTAGCAAAAAATCTTGAAATTTTAAAAATTAAGCCCATAAATAAACTATTAACTTAAATCAATTATATACAATACAATAAGCTAAAATATAATAAATTGAATACTTACTAATAAACTAAAATATATTCAAACCATATTTGAATTTCATCCAAATTATAAAATGTGTTTTAGATTCTTGAAATTTAAATGGTCCTATTTTTGAAAAAAATTTGTTGGGTTGGGTTGAATTTTTCACCCAATTCAACCCGACAATTTTTTTTTTGTAGAACCCAACTCAAACCGATTTTCATCAAAAATCAATCCAAATCGATCGAATTGGATCGGACAATTTTAGCGGGTTATGTGGGTTAATGCCCACCCCTAATTTTAACTACTGGATCTCTCCACATTCTCCCCCAAAACTGGAGGAACTTGATTGTGCAGCATCAATCGATACAACATCTTGGAAGCCAAATGAAGGAGATTCGATATAAGAGCAATTTCAATTGTGATGTAAATTTGTTGTCAATTTACACTTTCAAAAATTAATTTTACATCCCAATAGACATTTCGGTGGATCTAAACCAAAATTTTGCTTGGGTTTGGTCCAGATTTGAAAATCTAATTCTAGGCTGAATTGGTTTGGATCCCGGGTTAGCAATTAAAAACCGACCCAATCCAATTCATCACGATCTGTTAAAATTCATAAAATCGGATTATCATCTCTCCTCTCCCTCCGGTTGCCTCTCCTCTAATCCTCTTCTCGCCGCTAGCCCCTCGGCTTGCACAAAACTTTCTGCGCAAAGCGATAATAATTAGCATGTAGGTAAGGTTCTCATTTATTATCCTTTTACAACTCAAGGTCTTAATGAAAAACAACCTGTTGAGTTATGCTTTTCCATTATTTCATTTTGTTTTTGTCATCAGTTTCTGGGTTTATCTTGTCTCTGCGGCCTATTCAATTTTGCAGTCTATTGGAATAGTTTTAGGCTTTTAGCAGCGAAATGGGAAACACAGAAAGCAACATTACTTGTAAACTGTTTTTTTACGAATTAAGATTTAAGGCCCTTACCATCGAGCAATCTGGGTACTGACGTAATACTACTTATTAGCTGTTGAAACCGAGTATGCAAGTTGTCTCGTAGTTCTTCAATTTTTTCTGTGTAAATTGTAGTATTTTTTATCTGGAAACTAAAATTTTGTTCTGAAAAATAGTAACATTTCATAGGCTAACTAGTACTGGTAGTTGACTGCATTGAAAAGGATGTAATAAATTCGTATTGGGGTTGGTTTGATGAGGTATTTCAAAAAAAAAAAAAAGTCTCTGTTGGCTAATTCATACTTGAATATCTGACGTTTAGACAAAATATAGCAAAAAGAATATAGGTTTGGGTTGGTTTTTGCCCGGCCATATTCCTATCAATTCAAACTTAAGAAGAACCCGTGAAGGAGTCGTTATGTTTGGGAGTAGAACAAAATTAGGATTAATTTCATCTCCCTGTTCAGTTATCCTGGAGAAAACTCTGATGAACCTCGTAGGCTCTGGTCTTAGAAACATAGAGGTAGATCACTCACCTTCTCCTCTAATTTCATACAACAGATGATCTATCCAAACTGCTGTTGGTGACTTTACCAGCATTAAAAACAGTGCTGCAAGATTTTTCGTACTATATTAACCGAGCCTCAAGCAATGTAGTTATTAAACAGCCAGTACTTTTGAAGTAAGCAGAAAATGAAGTTATTTTCTTTGAAACAGTGAATGTACTCCATTCCACACTCATGTCACCCTTTATGGAATAATATTAAACAAGAAGCTATTTGATATGTTGCTTATTTAGTTTTGAGATTGAAACTAACTTTCTAAATAGATTAAAGTCAAAGGACAAGAATGAACTTGGCAAGTCATATGCTGGGAATTGTCTAGATTGAGATTAGAATAGCCTATATCGGTGTCATTTGTTCTGAAAACTAGTTGGCGTGCAATGCATCTTTTTTCTAATTTCCATTGGGCTCCTCAAAGAGGTAGATGGTTTGTGTCCTTTAGCTAATTTCAAGATGGCGTCAATACCTTTTGATTTGTAAATCTGGTGATTATGCAAATTTTGCTATAGAAATTGTAACTGTACCTTGTTCATTAAAGATCTTGATTTAGACATGGTCCCATCAGCATGATAGGTGCATATCTTCATGGCATAGAAGGTCTATTTACATTCGAGGGAACCCATTTAATGAATAAGTCTTTATAATATACCTATTGGCTATTACACATTGTGATATAAAAAGTACCTTGTGCACTTTATATTCTCAGTATGCTGCTATAAAGGGTAGAGATAATGATCCAACACGGCAACACCACTGTTTTCTACTATTTTGCTATTGCTTGATATACAATGAGCCAAACATAGGTTTGGAACCAGGTTCTATGAGCAACATAGGTTAGGGATTCAATAGCTATAAAGTTAAAAAGCTGGGACCATAAGCTGTGTTTTTCCGATTCTCATAAGCTGTGTCTTTACTAAGATTCTTGTATATATATATATATATATATATATATATATTGATTTTCTTTGTCAAGTATAAATAAACCGATGTCTGATAAATTTACCATGAAGATTTTATCTTCTTTTTTGATTCCGTAGAAAATTTCAATCTTATTATCATTTTCATCCTAGTTCTGAAGTTTTGTTTGATTCATTATTTTGCCGAGTTTTTTCTCAGAGAATGGTGCATATGCCACAAAGGGAAAATCCTGGATCTTTAATTCGATTATTTTGTGTTTCCTATGTATGTCAATTGTTATTCTACGCACTTTCAAGTGTTCTAAATAATAATTATATTGATATCAAGTTCCAACTTCAGGTTTCTTTATTTTAATTAAATTTTAATGGAGAGATGCTGAATTTTCTGCAGGTTTGGGTTGTTTTGCTAAGACTGTTTTTGCAGCTTACTTCGGCAGTAATGCTCCTCCAATTGTTGAAATAAGCTGCAACATAGCTGCTCATCTTAACCAAACATGCATTAATTTATTGTCTTGTGATATATACTCATTAGTAGCCTTTAGCCATGGTTTTGGACTACCTAAATTTTACAATGCCTTATGTCAAATTTAAATTCTTGCTTCACTTGATGATAGGAATTACCTGTTTATTGATTATTTCCGGCCACCATGATGCTGTGCCACTTCCGAGTTCTGACTCAGGTCTCCTTGCAACTGGAGTTCACAGCTCTATAAGCACAGTGATTAGGTAGGTATATTCAAGCTATTATTGTTTATTTGAGTCGAAATGGCCATAAAACTCATAAAAAAAAAAAAAAGCCCCTCATGCTACAGTAAATCAAATAGAGACCCTACGAGAATCAATTCAAATTCTTGAACCCAAATTAAGACCTGCTTTAACAATCCAAATCAAGAAGAAACCTCAACAACGCAATTCTTTATGGCATTTTGTGTGAACCCCACTTGGCTAATGTTCATATTAAGCACTTAAATGGCATAGTTACTAATGGATACTGTTATTTCACAAGCATGCTTGTCAGAATTGTGAATGAATTTTATGAAAAGCTCTTTGCTTTTTTGAAGAGAGTTGATCTGGGTAGCTTATGAAACAGTGTATATGTCATCAGTGGGGTTTGATGCGTTGATGGTGGCCCTTTGAGGCAGATTGTTGATGGTCACTCTTTTTTAAGCGAATGGGATTCTTTGTTAGAAGAGGAGCCTTCAGTTTTTACTTTTGTATGTTTTTCTTCGGTTGTTAGCTGATCAATCGAAGCATTGAAGGGGATTGGGATAGATTTTTGCGTTAGAATGTTGAGGGAAATTTTTTGTTTATGTTTGAAGATTGGAGGAATCTTTTTAGGCTTTCACTGTATTTGGTTCATATGCCTGAGTTTTGTGCCATAAGGAAAGACTTGTTGCTGAATCCAAGCTCACTTAGGACTGAGGGATTTGCATCTATCACAGAGATTTATCGTACAAGGACTTCGAGTAGGTATTTTTTGCTTGGGATTACTCTTGAAGTGGAATCTTTCTTGCTTACTCATGTGAAGTTGGGGAGTCAGAAGCGGTATCAAGTTTGGTTTACAAAGAAGTTTCAGGCAACTCCAGATAGGGAAACACTTCTGATTGACAAAGTTAGGTTCATATGCTGTGCACATATAGGTTGGCTTTTGAAATTCAGTAAAAAGACTCGCGTTGAAGCAAATATGAAGCTTGCCTTGTTTTACGATTGGCTTTTCTTTGATGATAAGGTGGATAATATCATGAATCTCGATCCAGGGATTTTGTTGATGGTGCTTCTATTCCTAGATACATGGAGATGACACATTCTCTTCTCGAATTTGTTTATATTGCTGGAAAACTATGATCTTGATCGGAAGGCAATGGTGCTAAGGGAAATATCATCTGCTTTCCACCTACTTGTTAGAAAAGGTGTCATTCAATCTCTTAATGTTTTTGTTCAAAAATGCTCTGGTACCCTTAAAGAGCACACACTATGGTAAGGGCGACTAAGTTTTTGTTAATTGTGATATGCTTTCTCCATTTATCAAGAAAAGCCTTTGAAAGTTATCACCGGACCTTCAAGAGAGCAACATTTTATGTAATGTTACTCCGTTTTGTTCCTGAACACCCAAAAGATGAGTCGGAAAATTGCATGAAGAAATTGATTATTAAGTTTGGTAGAAGTTTTTTGTTTATAAACGAAGAATGTGATGCTTTCGAGTTAAAATATATAGTTGAAAAATAATTTGAAAAAATGTGCTGCTTTATAAAAATGTTTATGAACAAGTTACTTGTTGCCTTTTGAAGCTTGAATTTGCATATATTTAGTTTAGGTTAAAGCGTTACATTTTTTATACTCTCGCTTCACATGTGACAACATTATTAGTCATTAAATATTTGGGATATTTAGGAATAGGGTGCTTTGGCACGTGGTAAATTGATCCCACTTATTTTGATTTTTCGTGACGTCAACTCACTAGCACAGTAGCAATTCTTTTCGTGTCACTATTAAAAGGGTCCCTGAATTTTGTTTGTGCACATAATTTTTGCCTTCTGTCCTTAGACAGGTCCATTTCACTTGCCCACGTGATTCATGTATGAATTATTAATTAAATACTCCTCGGATTTCGTGATCGACTTTTTCAAAAAAAGATGCTATGCTAGAACAATAATGTCGTACTAGAAATAGAAAAAAAAAAAATCATAGCACGTGTTTGGTAGAAGTTTGTTCATTAATAAATTTATCACACTGTTCCACGGTGGTTTAATGAGGAAAGAAAAAAAATGTTGTTTTCGAAGTAAAATATATGGTTAATAATTGAAAAGAGAAAATATGTGTAGTTAAAAAGTGATTTGAAAACTAGTGTTGTTTAATTTGTAGTTTAAACTATAATTTAATGTAGTCGTCGAACATCTCCTATTATAAACAATCATGCAGTAATCTTGCAATGGATTGTATTTTCTTTTTAAATCAATAATTTCGATTGGTCAATTTTTACATATAACTTTTTTTTTTAACCTTTGAGAGAAATGAAAATATTGATACATCGTTGTTTATAAATAGTACTACTAACTCGAATGTAGTTCACAAAGATACTCTAAAATATTGGTGAACACCAATGAATGCTTCTATTGTTTTCTCGTTGCTCAAGATTTGATTTTCAAATCAGATTTTAAGAAATCTTACATTGATATTGTTGAGAGAAAGATAATCAATTAATTTTTTAAATCTGCTTGTCTGCTCATAGTCTTGTTCTTCATCGACCTCTGCGCCTGAGGCACGGAATTTTGGTTGTAAAGCACGCAGAGGTGGAACTTGGTGATAGTTCTGTTCGGTACTCATTAATTCAAAATTCATTTTCAATCACACTTTATCAATAAAATAATTTACATATAAATTTTAAAAATTTCTCTATTTTTTAATCACACATGCTTAAAAAATTTACTATTATAATATAAACCACATTTTTTAAATAATGGGTCTCAAAAAGGAGCAAAGTTGGACGTTGGAAAAAGTGTTTTGAAAGTTGCTTTTGAACGTGATTGAATAATTCTTTGAAAGTATTTTATCTTATTAATGAACTTTTAAAGGAAGTTAGTTTAAGAATTTATTTTGGAAGTTACTTGAGTTCAGATTTCTCTAAAATTGTTGTTTTGACAAAAATCTATTCAAACTGTTGTAAAACTATCATTATCATAACAACGATATAGAGAAAGAGATGGAGAGAATTGAGAGAATTCTTCATTCCAATTCAAGGTGTAGGAAATACAACAATGAATGCCTCTATTTATAGGAAGATAAAGTCATTCACAATAATTCTTTACAATATAAATTAGGTAGATGTTAGGTAAGAAATTAGGTAGAAATTAGGTGAGGGATTTATATATATTTATAACACTCCCCCTTGAATGACTTATTGCTCAATTGTCTGCCTCGTTAAAACCTTGCTAAGAAAATCCAGTGGGATAAAACTTGAGCGAAGGAAAAAGAGTACAGCTGCTCCCCCTGATATTGGCCATCATTAATCATTGAGTCTAATATCCATCAATGATAAGTAGTACAAATCATGTACTGAAATATGAAGTGCTTCACTGCTTCAGTGCTTTAGTGCTGCCTCGTTAAAACCTTGTCAGTAAAACCCAATGGGACAAAATCTGAACGAAGGAAAAAGAGTACAGCCGCTGCCTCGTTAAAACCTTGTCAGGAAAATCCTGTGGGACAAAACCTGGACGAAGGAAAAAGAGTACAGCATAACAGCATGATTCTCCCCCTGAAGTATGCAATCAAGTATTCATGAACCTTTTGAATAATGATGTCATATTTCTTCTGGAATATATATGAAAATCTTCTTGTGTGTAGCCGATATCATAACATTCTTTATAAGATGTATATGATTTTCTTCATTTGTTGATATCATTCCAGTATAACAATGTGTTCTGAATTATAGCTTGTTGATAGCTATGATGATGCCTCAAAAACCTTGCTAGGAAAACCCTGTGGGACAAAATCTCAGCGAAGGGAAAAAGAGTGCAGTATTCTCATTAATTTTCATCAATACGCCTCAACTGTTGCCTCATTAAAAACCTTGTTAGGAAAACCCTGTGGGACAAAAACCTCAGCTAAGGGAAAAAGAGTGCAACGCGTATTTATTCCTTTTCATGGAATATCATAAGTATATTGATGCAATCTCGTATCTTTTCATCAACCATACCATTCATGATGAGCTTTATATAAATCGTTCATAGCTCATTTATGATGTCATAACATGCTATATTAAGCAATGTTGTACTAATTTATCGATTGCATCTTTCACTTCTGGTGAATAATCAAATTTAGAATTCACTTCTGGTGAATAATTAAATTTAGAATTCACTTGTGGTGAATAATAAAATCTAAAATTCACTTTTGGTGAATATTTAAACATATTCATTTTCATATTCACTTCTGGTGAATAATCAAATCTATAATTCACTTCTGGTGAATAATTAAACATATTCATTTTCATATTCACTTCTAGTGAATAATCAATTTCTCAGATGTCATAAATAGTACACTCCAATTTCACTTTCAACGTATTATATCAAGGAGTTATTTGTATCATCCTATAGTGATACTAATCTGATCATATTGAATATTTCAATGATTTATACATGTATGTTCTTGCACTTTATAAACTGCAATTTCTAATTTGCAGGAGCATAATCAATCATTGAAATAGATATCCATTTCGACATATAATCTACAATCATTTTACTTGAAATCCCAACGTACCGCGATCAACTGGTACATCAAAGAATACTCTCAAAGTACCGAGATGAGAATCATACATTTTGATCTCACTCATTGGTATATCAAAGAGCTCAAGTTAGTGATTTAGACTATAGTCTATCCACCATATGTCATGCCAGTTCTATGAAAAATCTTGCGCGCAACGAGTCGTCTTTTACGACTGTGAAATATTTTTCATTTGTACATATAATTACTGGCTTTACACATTTAAGCATTTGGACTTCAGGTCCTTGAATAATAATTATTTGGACTTCAGGTCCTTGAACAATAATTCCTACATTGGGGTTATATACTTGGCCAAAGTATTATAATTTCATCAACCTCATTTTCATAAGAGGGTATGTAGTCGACTTATTTATCGATTCCATCTCAATATAACATAGAGAGATCTCTTTATATGTTCTATCATCAGGTACCTGAATATCTCATCATTTAAATATGTCCCTTTTACTCACTATGAGTATTTAGCCTCAAAGGGATCATCTCAATCATTAGAGAGATATTTGTTTTTGGAATCGATAATCATTATGTTTCAGGCATAATTACGCTTCAGGCGTGTTTTCTCCATAATGTTCTCAAACATTATCAATCGGCTAAAATGGCATAACACATGTCATTTTTTTAGAGATATAATCTCAATCATATATCTAAGTGCGCTTTTGGTGGATTGTATACATATCGCACTTTTACAAATCATAAAGCTTCTTGAGCTAATCCCTGTTTGACATAGAATATTGTTGTATGATAAACAATTTCTGAATAAGTTATTCTCATAGAAAATAATTTGAAACTTTTGATAATCTAACCGTTTATTATAGAACTTCTGGTTCAATACGGTTTTATTTCATTTCTATGTATGAATATTTGATTCAATACAATATCGTTAAACTTCTTGTTCAATACAATGTATATTTCATTTATGAGCTTCTGGTTCATACTATATACATATTTCACTTGTACGTATAAACTTCTGGTTCAGCAAGATATTTCACTTGTACATATGTATGAACTTCTGGTTCAATACAGTATTCATTTCATCAGTACGTATTTCTGTACATTTCAAATCAGTATACCTTTATTACTTTTATACCGAAAAATCAGGTACAATATCCAAGGAAATATCTCATGATCTCAATCTTGTCGCCAAATCTTCCCTTATATCGAAAAAGGTAATGACACATTATCTCATTGTTTCCACATTTTCAATAATTTATTCCATTATTTCTTGATGGAATCGATGTCACTGACACGCGGAGCCACTGCTCTTTTACGCGTTGAATAATGCATTTAAATAGATGATTTGGGAAAAATGCTAGATCCATCAAAAATGGATATCATACTTTCAAATATTCGCAAATATTATTCCAATCTTCCAATAAATGATTTGAGAAATATTTATCGAATTAGGCTCGAAAGATTGAGGTTGCTGATGGATCATGGCATCCCAGAAGATGTTAGCTGGTTGATTGAAGCAAAAGTTCGATTAGCTGGTGAATTACCAGATTCATTTTCTAAGCACAAGCCTGGCTTAGGTAAAAGTACTTTTGCAAAGAAGCGAAGAGCAAAAAGATTAAATAGTTGCTACAAATGTGCTCGATGGACATGTGATACCCGTTGTAAATCAATAGGATATTCATCCATAAATCGAGATGATAAGATAGACTTCATTAAGGGTGGACTGAGTAAGGAGTCATTGGATGATATCCGATTGACTCTTGAAACGCACCCTAATGGGTATGTGCAGCGTGAGCTACTATCTTTTATGGGCTAAATTCATCAGCGATAAAGAGCGTTATAGTCTCAAAAATATAATAGCAAAAGATCTTGTTTGCCAGGCTGTTATAAACAATGATGTTTTGGCTATGCAGCATTAATACAAGGTAAATCATTTGATATATATGCACATATAAAATATTTTTCTGTTTCCTTTCAGGGTTTTGATAAAGGCTGGTTAAAAATATTAAATCACCGAAAGTTGAGTAGGGTTATTTTGTCAAAAGTAAATCTTCACTTTTTCGAAAAACGAGCAGTAAATAGTGAAGTTTTTCGGTTTTAAATAGCCAAACATTTTTCATAGTTCATGCATCCCAAAATAACATTTTCTCGTAAGTTTTTCCTTCTTTACTTTCAAAAATGGAAGGACCAAAACTTCGACAGATCAAAACTATCTGTGTATTTTGTGGATCAAAGGTGGGGAAAGGTTTTGGGTATCTAGAAGCAGCAGTGGACCTTGGAAAGAAATTGGGAGAGAAAGGCATCACTCTCGTGTATGGAAGAGGTAGCAGTGGATTGATGGGTTGTGTTTCACAATCCGCTCAAACAGAGAAAGCAAGAGTGATAGGTGTTATACCTACTCCTTTAGCTGATATTGCAGGCAAAATACGAGGGCATGAAGTACAAACCTTATCTATCCATGAACGCATAACTTGCATGTTATATGGTTCTGATGCCTTCATAGCCCTGCCTGGAGGTTTTGGTACTTTAGAAGAAATCTTTAATATTATCTCATGGACTCAACTAGATCTCCATACTAAGCCTATTGGGCTTTTAAATGTTAACAATTTCTTTGATGGTTTGTTAACCTTTCTTGATTATGCTGTGGAACAGGGATTCATCTCTCCATTTTCTAGAAGGATCCTTATTTCTACTCCTACTATCGATGAATTACTGGATAAGCTGCAATCATATATCCCAATACAAGATCCAGCAGGAGTTAAGATAGATTGGTCGCAAGGAAGGGGAATCAAGCGAAAATGGAGTCCGGTTAATGTAAATTTATCTTTGTGAACCCTAGAATAGGTGGTGGTAGAGTACGGAGTATTCTCACTCTTGAGACACACCATAAATTTCTAGGATTTTATCAATATTTTAATCTTGTGTACCTCAAAGATTTAAGGTGGTAGAGTATGGAGTATTTCTTACTCTTGAGACACACCTTTTTCTTTATTTCCTCAAAATGTCAGAGGTGGTAGGATACGGCTACTCCCGAAACACATCTCTTATTTTGAGGATTATAAATGTTTTTCCCCTTTTTCGTTTTGCATGTATGACTCGTTTATGCTTCTTCAGGAGCAATAATAATATCATTTCAGTATGTTTAGATGATAATTTTTACTTCTTCCGGAGTAAATATGTACTTCTTCTGGAATACATAAGTGCTCATGCAAGAACTTTTCCAGACACTTATCATCTAATATTCATCTCATAATACTGATGAGATTATTTTCACATTAGCCATATCCGTGCTATCATGTGATATTATCTTATCATACATCAACATTCTATTGTTGAATAATTTTCATCCACCCATTCAAATTCAGATATTGGTAACTTCTGGTACCATTGGATAAAATATTTTTATCAACATTTACCAACTTTTTGGTAATGATAACTTCTGGTATCATTTGATGAAATATTATCTATCTTTAGTAGTGATAACTTCTGGTATCATTTAATGAAGTATTAAATAACAGTATTGTATTAACAATAATAATACTAGGGTTATACCACCAAGTATATATTAACAATAATATTGTATATATATTAACAATAATAATACTGGGGTTATACCACCAAGTATATATTAACAATAATATTGTATATGTATTAACAATAATAATACTGGGGTTATACCACCACGTATATATGTTGACAACAATCCTCTAATATGTTAGAATTAACCAACAATTGAGGTGTTTATATGTATTCAATTGATAAACCGACCATATAGGCGGTGTCAACATAATAAAATAATTAAACCGACCATATAGGCGGTATCAACATAATGAAATAATTAAACCGACCATATAGGCGGTAACGTGATATGCTTAAAATTTGTAGAACCAACCATATAGGTGGTAACGTAATATGTAAGAGATATTTAAAATATTACCTTTCATAAGTGAGCGAGTCATATCTTCCAGTCAAGGTATTCATAATAGTCCAATTCGTTACGGTGACTCTGTCGTGGACATGTACCAGTGTCGGAGGACCGTCCCGTCGCCGTAGTCATGGATCTGATCTCCGATTATCGTTTGGATATATGGTTTGGCGTGAATTTGCTTTGAAATTTTCGGGTTACACAATTTCTCCAATTTTTCTATGGACTTGGAATTGATTTTCTAATCTCTTATGTATAAATGGTTTTCTAATACCAAAAGCACTAGATTTGGAATATGAAACGTTGATTAATAATAATCTGGTTTCTGATACAGAGGTTCATCATTTAGATGCAACTGTAGAGCATACTCTCGTCGTATTACTCAATTGGCTAGAGACTCATGCTGATAACGTGTTGTAAAACTATCATTATGATAACAACGATATAGAGAAAGAGATGGAGAGAATTGAGAGAATTCTTCATTCCAATTCAAGGTGTAGGAAATACAACAATGAATGCCTTTATTTATAGGAAGATAAAGTCATTCACAATAATTCTTTACAATATAAATTAGGTAGATGTTATGTAAGAAATTAGGTGAGGGAATTAGGTGAGGGATTTATATATATTTATAACACAAACCATACGAATACTTTTAGAACTTAATCAAATCGTGGCTATTAACTTTTCAAAAGCTCTGCTAAATTGACCCAAAGATAATTTTCTCATGAATTTCTAAAAAAATGTATAACACACATCTTGGGGGCCTAAACTGATCATGTTCTGGATCATTGGTTCGAGAAGTAAATAGCAGGTTATGCCCCTCAAGAGTCATGGTGGATGACACTCAGTACCGCCTCGTGAAGCAAGGTAACCACGCTTGCCACAGGGAACGAATTCATTATTCAGTCGTAAATTCAGTCGTCAGGATTCGAACCTTGCACACGACTGCGCTATGCACGTTGTTGGTCAACCCCTTTGTCGCTGGGAGATGTGTCAATGGATCATAACATGTCGAGAACCATCAATGTTTTAATAACTAATATATATATATATATATATATATATATATATATATATATATATATTATTGAACTCATATTTAAGTTTACTTCACAACTAACAAGGAAATTAAAATTATTTTTGTTGTATTTGAGTATACTTCTCAACTAACAAGGGAATCAAAATTGTATAGTATAAAGTACGTTTGGCAGCTAAAATAAATGCAATCATTAATGAATTAATGTAACTTGTGAATTTACTATTATTTTTGTTCAAGTTTACAAGGCATGACAATGTGGCATCCTATAAGTTGTCAATATCAAATAATTCATTACTATTTCGTGTCCATTGTCATTGTAAGTTTTATTAAATATAATCAAATAGAAAAGGTCAATATTAATGAATGAAAGTGAGAAATAATGAGAAATTTATCGATATCAAATAAATACATTTTTTTATTAGAGAAATTTCTCTTGATGAAATTATGAGAAATTTCAAAAGTAAAAAAGTTAAGGGCAGTTCTCTTTGTATTTCGATTTTGAATTTTGAGTTTTGAATTTTGTTTTGAATTTTGGATTTTGGTTGTTTGTTTTGGGATTGCTGAAAACATGTTCTCTTTGTGATTTTGGAAAACTGTTTTCAAAAATAGAAAACTGAAAAATGCGTTTATTTTGTAATTTTTTGATATATTTATTTTGTAATATTTTATATGTAAAAAATGATTGATTTGTTGAATATCATTAATTTTAATGTTAATAAATCAGTTAGTTCTTTATGTCAATAAATTCATCATTAATATTGTTTCAACTAAACAAAAATTTAACCACATACCAACAAAATCTTAACATGAATCTATATATAATGATAAAATAATATAAGAAGTTCAAGTAAATGAAGTGTCTCACATTTACCAAAAATAATAATAATAATAATAATAATAATAATAATAATAATAATAATAATAAATAAAAAATTACAAAAAAAAAAAAAAGAATTTTTTTTTTTTTAACATGGATCTATATAATGACAAAATAACATAAGAACTTCAGGTGAAGGAAGTATCTCACTTTTACAAAAAAAAAAAAATAATAATAAATAAAATAAAAATCTTAAAATTGATCTATATATAATGACAAAATAATATAAGAACTTCAAGTGAATGAAGTGTCTCACTTTTACAACAAAAAAAAAAAATCTTAACATGATCTATATATAATGACAAAATAACATAAGAATTTCAAGTGAAGGAAGTATCTCTCACTTTTACAAAATAATAATAATAATAATAATAATAATAATAATAATAATAATAATAAAAAAAAAATCTTAACATGGATCTATATATAATGACAAAATAACATAAAAACTTCAAGTGAAAGAAGTGTCTGACATTTAAAAAAAAAATAATAAAAAATTACAAAAAAAAATAAATAAATATTAACATGGATCTATATATAATAGCAAAATAATATAAGAACTTCAAGTGAAGTAAGTGTCTCACATTTACAAAAACAAAAAAAAAATTCAAAACGCGCGTTTTGGTCGTTTTGGACTTTTTAACACAAAATATCCAAAACGTAATAAACTCGTTTTGAGTTTCCTTTATAATTTTTTTGGTATTTTGGAAAACTCGTTTCTGAAAATGAGCAAAGTGAACGCGTTTTCGATATTTCCAAAAATCGAAAATTCAAAACGAGCTAAAAACAACAAAGAGAACGGGACCTAAATCTCTACAATCCTAATCAATTAGTTCCAATAATAATTTTATTATTAAGAGAAAATAGCAACCGTGATCCCTAATTTACTGTTCTAGTTGTATTTTATTTTCATACTTTGAAATGGAGTATTTTGACCTTAACCTTTCACTTTTGTTGCTCTGGTCTGGTGGTCCTAAAAGACAAAACGTTTGCAATCGAAATGCTCCGATTAAAGTCTTGAGACAAAAAAAAAAAATGCAATAATTGTCCTCTCATGTGAGTTGTCACCAATAATTAATGGTTGATGCGGGTGGGGGTGAACCTACAAAATTTGACGTATCCAACCAAAATATGATTCCGAGCTGCTTCACAGCTTCATAATTAATGGAAATAAATAGGAGTGTCAAAAATAATGAGATGTTCAAATTTAGAGAAAACTATTAAAGCATAAACGGGTGGGTGGGTCAAGGGACGGATCCAAGAATTTTGTTCAGTTAGAACGATCGTCAAAAATTTTTGTTCAGCTAGAACGGACATCGATCAAATAACTACATTTTTCGAGTTGCATCTCAAAAATTGCTCAAAATTTTAACAATTTTTTTCCCAACGGGTTGAGGAGCGCGACGACTCGTCATGCTGTAAATCCGTATCTGGGTGAGTGGGGGGAGAAGGGTTTAACAAGGAAAAAGTTGACGAAGTGAAGCAAAATACGGTTGCCATCTGCTTCATAATTAATCAAAATAGATAGTAATGTAAAAAATAGATTGAAACGTGCAAATTAAAGAAGTTTATACATTAAAGCACGAAATGGGTGGATGGGTACAATATGAAGTGAACTTGATAGCTTCTTCATAATTAATGAAACTAGTCTTACACTCATTCGGTTACAGTCATTTGTTACTCGTATATATTGAATTTATATTTTAACATATAAAATGAATGTTTAATTAAAAAAAATAAAAAAATGAAGACAAATAAAAAAATTTTAAAGTACAATTACACGTACCTTGATTTATTTTTACTTTTATTTTTTTATGATTCGTTTGTTTACCGTACAGAATTTTTTTTTTAAATATTGTAATTTAAATTGATTTAAATCCTAAAAATGTAAAGACGAAGTTGCATTTAAACAGAAATTGTAATAAGTGAAAAAATAGATATATATGTGATGTACGCTCATAATTTTATTAAAACGAAAAATAAAATAATGTATCGATGAACACTCATATTTCATTCTTTTTTTTTTTTTATATTTAAATAAAAAATTTATGTGATATTGACATTTTTTATGATTTAAAAAAAAAACGTAATTGATTTTCAAGAGGAGAAGGTAGATCAAGAAACTTCGGGACCTAGAAAACACAACTATTTTAAATTTTGCATTTAATCGGATTATTTTATATTTGGATATTAACCAAAATAAATAATAAATAGTAAATTAATACTACTTATTATCATTTTAAAGAATATGTTATAGGCAGGAAATGGGTCAATATCTTTTTTAGGGAAGTGATCTCCATTTATCTATTACGTTTTTCTCTTATAATTATATTTAGTTTTTATTTGAGCCCTCGTTATCTACAAAATGAGTTTTATGATAGTGATTTTTTGAAGAATATGTACTTAAGCCCCCTTGTTTGAGTTTCATTATTTCAAATAATGTATTTTGTAAATTTTGGAAGAAGTGATTGTTAAAAAGTAGGACTTTTTTTTATAAAAAAAAAAAATTTATATGCATATTATTTTGCCCCCATTTGCTAAACGATTTATAAATCACACAAATTTTCAAATGACTTTTTAACTTACCTATTTTCTCTCTCCACTTTTCAAACATGAATTTTACTTCAAATCATAAAAAAATTAGGTGGCGTTCTGTTTGTATTTTATTTTGTATTTTCATTTTCGAAAATGTTTTGTATTTCCTGTTTTCATTTTTATTTTCAAATTTGCTGAAAACGCGTTTGGTTTGTCATTTCTGAAAACTGTTTTTGAAAATGAAAAACTGAAAAACACGTTCTGTTTGAAATTTTGCAGAATACTACTTAAACTATTTTTAATTAATTTGCTTACAGAATACTACTAATTCAAATTCAAATTTCCCTTCACAATACACTGAAAATATAGTTACATGCAACACACTAATGTGAGCATTAAGAGTCTATATTAACACAGCTTGGTCAGGTTCGAGATTTGAAAAAGCTCTACTTCTATTAAAATTCAGAAAATGCAAGTTCTTTCAAAACCACCAGAGTCCATTTATCAGTGCATTTTTTGAAATATAATAACAAGAATTCTCACTTAATTTTTTTTGTAATGTTGATATTGAATTCAATAAAACTTTATTTAAACTAAGTTCCAAGTTATGATAATTCTCAAAAAAAAAAAAAAAAATTATTTGGACTTAGTTTCAAGTTAGGATAATTCTAAAAAAAGTAATAAAAAAATAAAAACTTTATATTAAGGTCAATTCTAAGTTAAGATATTTCTTTAAAAAAAAAAAAAATCTCAAAACGCGTTTTTCGCGTTTTGGACATTTTTTGTCGAAATACACACAAAACGTTCAAAACGAGGTTTTGGGCGTTTTGCGTTTTGTGTACAATTTTTTTTCTTTCCAAAATGCGTTTTCGAAAATGGTAAAGAGAACGCGTTTTTAGCGTTTTCGAAAATAAAAATAGAAAACGACCTCAAAACAGTAAAGAGAACGGGAGCTTAGTTTTTAAACCACTATAATTTTACCATATGGAGGTTTTATTAATAGAATGTTAGTTTAAAATTAATTTTAAAAAATGAGGTTTTGAATAAATGGTACCTAATAGGGCCATTTTTTTTTTAACCAAATGACCATAATTTTTTCAAAACATAATTTCTAGATAATCACAAATTAATTTATCACTATCCGAATAGTACTATTAGAATTGATACTAACTATTATAATACAACATATGATATTGAAATATATTAAACAAATATTTCATTTCTTATTTACTTTAATGTTATAATTAAATACATGCGGTCCTATATTTAAATAAATATAACAAATTAAGTAATATAGAATGTTAGTTTTAATTAAATTTTACTGAATGTTTATTGTAATTACATTTAATTTTATATACCAAAAATCATCTATGCATCTCAATTTTATAAAAGCCGTGTGAGTGTTAAACCCTCAAGACATAATATGTCATCACTTACCCATCTGAAATGGATTTTTCAAGAATTAATTTTTAAGTTCCATATAAATCGGTCTAGAACATGAAACCACAACCAATGACGGAAATTTTAAAAAAAATTAAAACAAATCATAGATAAGAACTATCAAAATATTCAAAACTTATTCAATAGTTTCCAATACAACGTGGGTTTTCATTTTTCACATATTAGTCAAATGCCCATGTTACAAAGATAAATATATTATTTTTATATGTTTTAAATAAATGTATTTTTTCACGTCCTATTTTGAAATAGTATGTATTTGTTAGCATGCCTTTATTTTTATTTTGATAAAAATTAGTTAAATAATTGTTAAAGTTTGTAATATATATTTTAATTATTTATATATATTTGAAATTGATTTTTCAAGAATTAATTTTTTTAACATTCATTCTCAATCACATATTCTTTAAAAAATTATTTTTTAAAATTTTTCTTACTACTTCTTAATTACATATTCTAAAAAAAATCACTTTTCACAGAACCAATTCTCTAAAAATCAAAATCAAACAGTTAATTTCCATATAAATCGATCTAGACCATGAAACCACAACTAATGACAGAAATTAAAAAAAAAAATTAAACAAACCATAAATAAGAACTATCAAAATATTCAAAACTTATTCAATAGTTTCCAATATAACGTGGCTTTTTATTTTTCACATAATAGTCAAATGCCCATGTTACCAAAATAAATAAATAAATAAATTATTTTTATATGTTTTAAATAAAGGTATTTTACCAAGTCCTATTTTGAAATAGTATGTGTTTGCTAGCATGCCTTTATTTTTATTTTGATAAAAATTGGTTAAATAACTATTAAAGTTTGTAATATATATTTTAATTATTTAAATATATAGTATTAAACATAAGTAAATGAATAAAATGAGTAAATAAATAAAATTACGTTTAAATAACAAATGAATTGATCGAAATATGAAGTTGCAAAAAATTATTTGAACTTAATTGGATTTACATAAAAAGTTCGGATATTTCATATTTCTTTTAATTTGATTAAAAAAAAAACTCGAATTAAAATTAATTATTTAGTATCAAATTGAATTTACTAAGAAATTATAAATATCATTGTATGACTTAAATAAAATAATTATGAAATATGAGGACTTTGGAAAAAAAGTAAAAGGTACAAAATAAAACTTTTACCTTTAATTTTTTATGTAATTTTGTGGATGATTACAGTTGACTCTTACTTGTTATTCATATTAAAGTAATCGTTAAGATTTTTAATTTGACATTTATATTGCATATTTTTCGATTTCAAAATAATAGTATAATTATAAAAAATATTATAGGTCATTAAAATACTTCCATTTTAAGAAATGCAGTTTAGCCGAAAAAATTTCACAATCTATTTTTGCTATTTTGGTTACTTAAACAACTTATTTTTGTTAAATGTTCTCCCTTTACACATAGTACATGATTAGATAGCAAGTGTACAAAATATATATCGAGACGTTCAAAATTAGAGAAGTCTATATGGTAGTGCACGGTATTGCGTGCTGGTTTTATGTTGGAATATTGTGCCCGACTCGACTTGATGCCTTGATGGTGAAATTTTTTCTTTACCAATAATTTATTCACAGCTGATTTTTTAATATATTAAGAATGTAATTGGTACCAAATTAAATTAAATAAGAATTAAGGCTCCATTTGTTAAAAGCTTTGTGTTTGAAAATGTTGATATTAATTTTTTCGAGATAAAATATGTGGTTGAAAAATAAATTAAAAAAAATGTGTGTGGTTAAAAATGATTTTAAAGAATTGTGTTGTTTAAAAATATATTTTTAAAAGCTAAATATATCCCTCTGACCTAATTTAAAATTGCATCTCGTTAGGGCGAGAACCACGTCCACATCGCGGAAAACAAATTATACATTAATTACATTCGGTACATAATTGATTTCTCCAATCTGTTATGTCATGGAAGAAATAGTAAATCGATTAAACAAAAAATACAATACAATTAACATAAAAGTTCCCTTCACGAATAATTTGTAAAGTTGCTTTAAGTTAAATTTTCAAATTTGAATATGATGTAAAAGTTTATCTAATGTGTGGAAAACATGCACATTTTTTAATCGTGACATGATTGAGTATCAAGATATATAATTGATATATTAGAAGACTATTGGGGAAGATGAATGTAAGGTGGGTAGGTGAGCTTAGAAACTTAGGATTAATTAAGGGTTTGTATTTCAACTAACCTCTATTCGGAAAAAAAATCTTCTTTATAAATAAATAATGTAATATTTTCGAGTTAAAATATATGATTGAAAATTGATTTGAAAAAATGTTTGCGGTTGAAAAAATGGTTTAGAAAAAATTTTAGTTTTTTTTTTTTTTTTAATTTGTTTATAATAAGTTTACCAAACTAAGCCTAAATTATCTATTTTATTCAAATATTTAGAAGAATACTATAATGTCTACTATCTATTTTATTCAAATATTTAGAAGAATACTATACTGTCTACTCTGCTCTTTATGAAAGAGCCAACTGCACGGGATAAGGCTTCTGCGAGGGGATAAGGCTTCTGCGAGGGCTTTCGTTCAATACAAAAGATTCATCAAAAGGGGGGATAGGTATAGGTAGGGACCTGACCCGACAAAAAAAGCTCTTTTTCGTTAAGATAAAGAGGTATCTGGCGAAAGCAAACTGAGATATTGTAGGAAGTGTTGTACTTTCTCATTCAAAAATAAGGATAATTTTAATAACTCTTAATCTTATCCCAACCGCCCTTGAGTGCATGAAAAAGCTTTCGGCAACAAGTCTACAAGTCACTGAAGTGAGATTTTGGTCTGCTTTCCCTTGATGCAGTTCACACAGCACACTCTATAGTCACAGTGAAATCAAGAGTAATAGGTACTCCTTCTCTCACTAACCTCCGAATTTTCCTCTTGGAAATGTGTCCCAACCTCCTATGCAAGGGCACAGATGAATTTTTCTTGCCAATACCACCTTTCATTTTATAAGTATTTGCTCATATTTAAGCCTTCGTTTGGTAAATGATTTAGCAACAAGTATATAGATAACACATTTTTTCAAATCATTTTTTAGTTACATACATTTCTCCAACTCACTTTTCAATAACACATTGTACATCGAAAACATTACATTTTTTGTTTATTAACAAAAAAAAAAAATCTTTTACCAAAAAGTAACTCAAATTAATATGTTAATTTAGCTTCTGTTTGGTAAACCCGTTTATAAATAGTTGTTTATAAATAGAGATGCAATAACACTTCGTTGGTTTATTCTTTTGAAAAGTAAAAAATGATGGATCTAAATCTTTGATCAAAATAAAAAATTGTTGATTTTTCAAAAAATGAGTGATAATCTATTATCAAAGTAGGGATTGGTGAGAAATTTTTTATTTTTCATTTTATTCTTAAATTGTTATGTTTTCGATTAATATTATCCTTAACATTTAATTTATTTTATTAAATATAATTATTATTAGTTACTAATATTAATCTAAACTACATTTAAATAATTATTAATATTAATCTACATACATTAAAATATTTTTCTCTTTTATCAATAGCACCCTTAAATTCTTATTAAAATCCTTAATTAATTGATATAAAAAGTTAAGATTTTAAATTATATTCTAGTAAATAATACAAAATAAATAATTTTAAAAAATCTTTTGGAAAACTAAAATCAAGACTAAAATTTTTATTTAAACCTATATAATATTAAACTTTTTATTATAAAAATGTGCTCATAAATTAATTTGATTTTTCTATGTGCAACTTATTTATATTTTTCTGCTGTTTATCATAAATATTTTTACATCAAATTTCGATTTGCCTTATATTCTACGATGCCATATTATTTCTTTATTCAGCTGACATTTTAAACAATTGTCTAATCATTATAGTCAATCTACAATTTTAATTTTTCTTTAACAATATTAATTTCATTAACTATTTTTAATAACAATATTAATATTTTAAAAACATTACGAGTATCATTTATTATATATACATAAGATGTGATAAACATGTACTTACTATGGATTACAAAGAGTGGTAAAAAGATTCACACAGAAAATTATCAAAAGGTTAATTAACTGAATTAGTGAATATGGTGACTAAATATTTATGTTCATGTTAATTAAAGACGAAACTTTCATAAATGAAGGATAAAGAAACTTGAACAATGTTATAAAAGTGGTTGAAAAGTATATTTTAATTAAATGTTAATCGTTTGAATTGGCGATGATTCGGTGACTAGATATTTAGCTCGATTCTGCTTAGTTCAAAGACAACTTTTATGAATGACTTGTGGCATACACGTGCGTTGTACGTGATAGAACCAGTTCACTTGGTAAATATTTTTTTCATAAACAAATAATATAGCATTTTCGAGATCATTCTGCTAGAACTATAAAGCAACATAGTAAAAAAAGGGAATTGCAAATAAATTACATAAAAGAGAGATATTTATGACTAATGGATAGCTACTCCAATTAGAAGAATTACAGCACCAGCAAAGCGACGTGTTTTGCTTTGTAAGTTCTGTACAAATAATTCTTGACAGTGCAAAGATTCCTTAGCCCACTTTTTGTGACTAACAATTTGAACTAATTTGAAAATAATAAATTTGTTTAATGATGAAAGCCCGTAGTGGCCTCAATAACATATTTTCATAGTTATAATAATATGAGGTAATTCAACCAATAAACTAATTACTCATAATTGTATAATCATGTGGCTTGGGAATTGAACCATTAACGTGGAACTCAGTATAATGTACATATTAATCAATGTTTGGACCTCAAACAAAGAAACTAATTGCATATGTTAGTTTGAATATAAAGAGTATGTATAGGAAGACATGAACAATGGAATTCAGTTGAAGAGTAAGATAAAAAGAGATCCATATTTGTTAACTCATTGACTTCATCTAAAGCAATGATAGATTCATCAAACATAACCAAATTTGGTTTAGAAAATGGAATAGAAAACAATAAACATGCTAGATGTTGGTGCTCGCCAAGGGAAAGAATGCTAGACCATTCACGTGTAGAAGAAAAAGCAGTGAACTTTAATTGACCCTGTTGAGACCGTGCCCAAAAACATAGTACGATTGAACCATCAGCGAATACCCAATAGGGGTCTAATGGACCTTAGCCCACTATTAAAGTCTAGGGCATCGCCTTGGGCCAGGTAGAATAGCACGTGAACTTCTTTGGTCGAACTTATTTTTGTTTAGCCGATGTGCTTTAAGTTTAGTCGAGGTGCTTTACGTTTAGCCGATGTGTTTTACGTTGACACCACAGATGAGTGATGGGACAACAGATGAAGTCAGAGATGTGACACCGTCTTTACCAAAAGTGACAGGCACACATCCCTACCAAACGTAGCAATGATTACTGTCAAAAAGCAAGATTTTCCTCTCCAACCGCTAGGGTAAATACACGTGTAAAATCTACCACGTGTCGCCATCCAAGATTTTAAATTCCCCTATAAATAGAAAACTCCTCCCGCCTGGTAAGGGGTTAGCATTTTTTCACTCTCTTAACTGAATATTTTACTCTCACTCCCCTTTCTCTCTTTTACACTTATATTTTCTGCACCCAATTTATATTTGCTTGAAATGAGCATTGACTTTGGCATCGAAGTGCAAACGGGAGCCACCTCGGCCCCATTTGTAAACTGATTATTTGTCACAGTGCGCAGGAGATCTACGTGTTCAAGAGGGAGAAGTTGAGACGTGTTAGTCCAAGGTCCAGCCGAATTTTGTGGTCAACATTTTGGCGCCGTCTGTGGGAAACCATACTGCTAACCACGAAAACGCATGATGGAAAGCCACACATAGAAAGGAAGTTTTGAAAAAAGACGAGTAACCTCTTGCAAAAGAGCGGAGAACTGCAAGAACTTTGAAATATAAGTTTAATAACCTTGAAAAAGGCAAGAACTTTGAAATATAAATTTAATAACCTTGAAAAAGGTAAGAACTTTGAAACATAAGTTTGTTAACCTTGAAAAAGGTAAGAACTTTGAAACATAAGTTTGTTACCCTTGAAAAAGGCGTGAAACTTTGAAATACAAGTTTAATAACCTTGAAAAAGGCAAGAACTTTAAAACATAAGTTTGTTAATCTTGAGAAAGGCAAGAACTTTGAAACATAAGTTTGTTACCCTTGAAAAAGGCGTGAAACTTTGAAATACAAGTTTAATAACCTTGAAAAAAGGCTTAGAGTTTTGAGATAAAAGTTCACCTATCTTTGAAAGAGAAGATAAAACCAAAAAATTGCTCTGAACATGAATGAAAGTGATGATGATATTAACCCTCGTAGTAGTAGAAATGACCAGCTCAGCGAGGAGGAGGCTCCTCAGAGGCCTCATGAGAACACAAACGAGGGGGTAGCCCAACCTAACCCTCCACATCGGCACCGAAATCGCCACATGCTGCGAGACATGACTCGCATGGCAGCCCAAATGCTGGAAATGCAGAAACAGCAGATAGAACAAACTGCTGCGATGAATGCTTACATGGCTAGAGGGTATGTTATGAACCAGCCCGTGATGCCCCCGCAATATTCACAGCCACATTATTTACCATCTGATGTGGCTCTGCCTCCTATTATTAAGATCCGCAGGCATATGCCGAGGTGGAATCCGTGCCTCTCTACGAAGAAGGCCTAGAGTATGAAGCACCCGAAGCACAAGATCAACCCCATATTAACCGCAGGGAGGCTTCTCCTTCGAAGTCTGGTAGCGTTTTTAGTCGAATAGGGGGATTATTCAAGGGTAGACGAGGGGGTCGGACTGACCAAGGTCAACACTATGCAGCTGAACCTAAAAATAGGCGGGAGCGACGCGCTGAAGAAGCCCTGTCGCGAAGCCAAATGCGTGGAGACCGGCATAACACAGGGGCAAAAAAGTTAGCCCCCACACATGAGCCTAGGAATGGCAGGAAAGGAGAGCAGAAGCAGCTCGGAAAAAATCTTGTAATGATCTTCCGACCTTTGAAAGGCCAAACTACGGGCGAGTTTTTCCACCGCAAAGACAGGAGTACGCTCCACACCTTTACGGCCAACACCATGATCCGATATATTCCGGTCATGACGAGAACAGTGAATTACCGTCATATGAGCAAGATGACGAAGAGGAAATAAGCCCCTTCACGGAGGGTATCCGTAAGTGCCCAGTGCCTCATGACTTTGAAATGCCAGAAATAGCAAAGTATTATGACCGAGGTAACCCTGACGATCACCTATTAAACTACCGCGCTAGCATGGAAATAGCGGAGCCACTCCGGCACTGAAATGCAAAGCCTTTGCTTTAACCCTTGAGGGAAGTGGGATACGATGGTACAAAAAACTCCCTCCTGGTAGCATCCACAATTGGAGAGATTTGAAGGCAGCATTCAAAAATGTCTTTGTTTCCTTCAGGCCTGGCCAGCTCCCACTTCAATGTCTTCAGGACTTAAGGCAAGGAAGGGAGGAATCTCTGAAAAGTTACCTAGTCCGGTTCACTGAAGAGATGCACATTTGTGAGAACATCACCGAGGCGGAAATGTTTTTTGCGTTAAAAGGGGGCTAGACATGACGAGCATGTTTTGGACGGATGTCCGAAACCGAAAATCAAGGGATTACAATGCCCTGGTAGATCTAATGAAGGAAGAGATCGTCTCAGAAGAAATGGCTAAGGCCAGAGACAATCATCCTCAAGGGAGATACAATCTTGGGTATCCTAATGAACCGAACCTCAGGAAAGGAGGTAATAAGGATAGGTTCTGCAGTAACCGAAGTGGAGCGTCACGCCCATTTCTAGGAACCGGGTCCAGCTATGCAGCAAAGATCATGGAAGCTCCCCCTCAGAATCCCCCCTTCGGTTCAAGGAGGAATGGAAAGTAGTCGAAGTGGAAAACAGCTCATGATTGGGGCTAACTGAACCAACCACATGTATTATGGCCACGCAACGGAGGATTGTAGAGAAATCGACATGTTAGCGGACCAAAAGTCACACGGGAGAAGGGGAAGTGATTTCTCTCCTGACAAGGGAAGAACACAAAAATCAGGTAGTCAAAAGTTCAACTGAGCTGACAGGCGAGCTCCGTGGAAGAACCCAACCAAATAAAGGATTGACAGTCGTCAAAGAGACATGAGCAAAGGTCAGGATAACTCCTCGGCACATGCTAAAGATACGAGAGAGCCACCTATGCCTGCAAATGATCCACCGATCCGTGAAATCGACACAATATTAGGAGGCCCCCATCCAGGTGGAAGCACGAATAACTCCCAAAAGAGATATATCGGAGAGGCCAAGTAGTCTGCCAACGTGAATTACCACATCCATTCACATCATGTTGGGATGCCTCGGACAGAATCTATCACCTTTACCCAAGACGACGCTACTGGGGTACACTTCCTGCATAATGATGCATTGGTTATCAGGGTAGTGGTGGCTCGGAATGGGTTGTCACAAATGATGGTGCCTCGGTAAACGTAATTTACGGAGTAACTTTCGATAAGATGGGGATTAACACCCACTCATTCAAGTTCCAGATCCAATATATGGATTCACGGGGGACAGCATAACTCCCAAAGGATCCATAACCTGACTGAGGTAGGCCAGGCACCAACTTTATCCAGAATCCCCATGGAATTCTTGATTGTGGACAAGATCTCCTCTTATCATGGCTCAATTGGAAGGTCAGGTCTCATCGACTTGGGGGCTGCAACCCATACGAAATATATTTGCATGAAGTTCCCCACGGAGTACGGTGTTGTAACTGTTAGGGGAGCCAAACTGAATCACGGGCCTGTTACACGAACCCTATCCGGAAATTTCAAGACCGGAGCTTGAATATGATTAGCGATGTGACAATGGTCGAGGCTGCTCCGAACCCTAAAATACTGGGTGGAGGGCCCTCTGAAAATGAGGATTTTACAATGACGTCGGAAGAAGATCTGACAGATCTAGACCTAAGAATGGCTGGAGACAATTGCTCTACCCCAGCTGAAAGACTGGAATGCTTCGGTGTAGATCCACTGGACCCAATCAAGGAGTTGCAGATTGGATTAAATTTGCCAGTTGAATACAAATATCAGCTGAAAAACTTCTTACTTGAGAACCTCGATGTATTTTCATGGAAACATGATGATATGGTTGGAATTGATCCTAAAGTGACTTGTCACAGACTCCAACTCGATCCCAGAAGTCCTGAGCACAGGTAAAAGAGAAGACCGATGAGTTCTGATAAATACGAGGCCTTGAAAGAAGAGGTAGCGAAGCTATTGAGAAACGGCTTTATCAGAGAATCCCGGTATCCGAAGTGGGTATAAAACCCTGTTTTGGTACCAAAACAGAATGGGAAACTGAGAGTACGTATTGATTTTTCGAATTTAAACCAGGCATGCCCCAAAGACAGTTTTCCACTACCTCGGATTGATCAGTTAGTTGACTCCACAGCGGGACATGAGATGCTAAGCTTTATGGATGCATACTCCCGATACAATCAAATCCACATGCACGAATCGGATGAGGAGCACACCTCGTTTATTACAAATAGGGGACTCTATTGTTACAAAGTTGTGCCATTTGGCCTAAAGAATGTTGGAGCCACCTATCAAAGGTTGGTAAATCGTATGTTTTCAAAACAATTGGGAAACACCATGGAAGTATATGTTGATGACATGCTGGTCAAAAGGATGGTCGCCACAGAGCATATCATCCATTTGTTAGAGGCCTTCAATGTTTTGAGGAAATATTGAATGAAGTTTAACCCAGCGAAATGCGCTTTTGGAGTAGCATCCGGAAAATTTCTGGGATTCATGGTAAACAGAAGAGGGATTGAAGCCAATCCCAATAAAATCAAAGCTTTGATGAACATGCGATCGCCTCGGAGTCTAAAAGAAGTGCAAAGCTTGGCGGGAAGGATTACTGCTTTAAATCGGTTCGTTTCTAAGTCCACTGACAAATGCTAGCCATTTTTTAAGATCATGAAGAGAGGGAAGCGATACCAATGGACTCCAGAATGTGATCAAGCTTTTTCCGACCTGAAAGCATTCTTGGGGCAGGCCCCATTGTTATAAAAAACAAGAGCGGCGAACCACTTTATCTATATTTAGCCATATCGAAAGAGGCTGTTAGCTCAGTGCTGATCAGATAGGAAGATGGAAATCAATTCCCAGTGTGTTATGTAAGAAAAGCCATGCTGGATGCAGAAACACGTTACCCAGATATGGAGAAACTTGCTCTCTCGTTGATCACAGCAGCTCGCAAACTCCGCCCCTACTTTCAATCGCACTCCATACATGTTCTCACCAACTTTCCCATGAGGCATGTGTTACAGAAACCAGATGTATCTGGGAGGTTAATGAAGTGGGCAATAGAAATCTTCCAGTACGACCTGCATTATGAACCTCGGACTGCTATAAAGGGTCAAGCATTGACAGATTTCATAGTTTAGTTCACCCATCCGCCAGAGGTGGAGATGACTGATAACGCGGAGGATAGTCGTGAGTGGAAGTTGTTCGTTGACGGGTCCTCGACTGATGGAAGATCCGGGGCAGGCATACTACTAATGAGTCCAGAAGGGTACAAAATACACAGTTCCATCCGCTTTGGCTTTAAACCCTCAAACAACGTTGCAGAATACGAGGCACTCTTAGATGGGCTAGGACTTGCGAAAGCTTTAAAGATTAGGTCCATGGTGGCAAATAGTGACTCACAGCTTGTCGTAAGCCAGTTTAACGGACAATTCGCTGTTAAAGAACCAACCATGGTTTCTTACTTGAAAAAAGTGAAAGATTTGGCCGTGAACTTTGGAAAAATGAAGTTACAGCATATTCCCAGAAATGAGAATTCTAATGCAGATGCTTTATCCAAACTAACAAGCAGTAATGATTCCGAGCTCCACAATCTGATTCCAATTGAGCATTTGATGAACTCTTCATTTGAGCCAGGAATGGAGATTTTGTCAATAAAAAAAGAAGGATCCTGGATAAGTCCCATACTAGCATACTTGAAGCATCAGACAGTACCAGAGAGCCGGAAGCAGCTCGAAAATTGCAAAGATATGCCTAAAATTTCGTACTCTTGGTTGATCTACTTTATAAACAAAGTTACTCATCTCCTTTGCTGAGATGTGTTGGGCCGGAGGAAAGACGGTATGTGATGAAAGAAATCCATGAAGGCATATGCGAAAATCACGTCGGGGCGTTGTCGCTGGCTCGGAAAGCCTTTAAATAAGGATATTTTGGCCGACTATGCGAAAGGATTCTCATAACTTCGTCCGCAAGTGCGATAAATGTCAAAGGCATGCAACCATACCGCATCAGCCGCATCATGAGTTGACTGTGGTAACTAGCCCTTGGCCTTTTGTGAAGTGGGGGGTTGATATTATTGGCCCTATGCCTAGGGGTCCTGGTAATAATTACTTTGCAATAGTGTCAATTGACTACTTCACCAAGTGAGTCGAGGCGGAACCCCTGATGAGGATTACCGAGGCCAACACCACCAAGTTCATCTGGAAGAATGTTATATGCAGATTCGGAATACCGCACTCGTTGGTTAGTGATAATGCAAAACAGTTCAAAAACAGAAGCATAGATGAATTGTGTGACGATTTGGGAATTAAGAAATTATTTTCATCTCCACATCATCTACAAGCTAATGGGCAGTTTGAAACTGTGAATAAGACCATAAAAAATACCCTAAAGAGGAAGCTGGAATCCAAAAAAGGCACATGGGTAGATGAACTCCCACAAGTATTATGGGCACTTCGGACCATCTCGCACACTGCTACTGGGGAAACGCCTTTCTCCTTAGCGTATGGATCAGAGGCGGTATGCTCAATTGAAATTGGGGTGCCTTCTCTTCGTCAAATCCATTATGACGAGGTGGGAAACGAAGAAGTACAGAGGGCTAGCTTGGATTTCCTCCTGGAAAAACGGAGTGATTCTCAGATAGTAAAGATAAAGTACCATGAAAAAATGGCCCGCTACTACAATAAAAGGGTAAAGGGTCGGCACTTTAACATTGATGATTTAGTCCTCAAAAAGGTTCTTCCCTCTACTCAAGAATCAGGAGTAGGGACTCTAGGTCATAACTGGGAAGGCCCTTACAAAGTCGCCTCCGAGGTGATACCCGGCACGTACGTGTCGTAGACCTATCTGGGGTACCTTTGTGTAATCCTTGGAACACAGATCACCTTCGTCGTTACTTTCAATAAAATCAATTTCCTCTTCGGTGGTCACAATGTCTCCATATAATCTAATGAAAATCTTAAGTGAGTTACGTTAAGGATTGTACCAAGTGCTATCAGTAAGGATAACGGATAGTAAAAATGCCTACATTATTTTGTTTATAGGACAATACATCTCCACTATGCTTGAACTTTGTTAAAACAAGGGACTCTTATAAAGCCTACACTGCGATCACTGGTGTGGGTTGAAGGAATTAACACCGTCAATAGGAGTTCATCCAAACTAATAAATGCAGGTGTTACGGAGTATAAATCAAAAATGTTCAGATGTTTGTCAAAATCAGATCTAACCAGCAAGCATGAATGCCTTAAGCTACTTAGATCTGAGGGACTATTCACATATCTTCATACAATGTGTTTGTGTTAGGAAGCATTCACACTTAAACAAATAATGTTGTACAAACCAAAACTTTGAGCTAAACTAAATCACTACGTTTATAAATCAAAGTATTTACAATTCAAAATGTCGTTACATTTACAATTTAAAGTGTCATTGCACTTACATTTTGAAAAAAATTCGAACAATATACAACATACAAAATGACCAAAAGCAAATACAAAAGAGGATCATTGAGGATGGACATCTTCTGAAGAGCTCTTGCCAGGTACATCCAAAGGATCTGCAGGATCATCAAGGGAATCTCCCTTATTTGCATCTTGAGGTTCGGGATACAGGGCTTCGATGGAGGGTAGGTCCAAAGTTGGGAAAGCTTCCTTCACATCCCCCAAAGCCATCCTGGCCCCTATATTCCCAAAGACCCTCTGCATGGCCTCATACTCTAGTGTCTCTTTAAAAGTGTCTTTAAAATTCTGGATCGCCTCAGACACCTTGGCACTCGGAGCTTTCTCCACTCATGTCATAATGGTCTGCTCCAGAACCTCCGTGATCCTAGATTTCATACGCCGTTCCAGAGAGGCAAGATCCTCCTCTGCCTTTCTCCTAGCTTTCACCTCTCTCCCCAATTTCTCAGTGGCTGCTGCCACCTCAACCTCTAGCTTAGCTTTGGCCGCATTAGCTACTGTCATGGCCTCAGAAGTTATGGACTGAGCCCAATTGGAGTCGTCCAATTTCTTACAAAGGGACGCCACATCTGCCTCAAAAGCATGAAGATCGTGCTTTAACTTTTCATTGTCTTCTTGAAGACGTTTGGCTGTCACCCTATCTTCCTAGGAGGCCTTGCGAGCGATGGACAGATGCTCCTTGAGGTCCTTAATCTCCCTCAGCATATGGTCCGCGTGACGGAGTGCAGTCTCAGTGTCCTTCTTGTCCCGCTGCGCCTCCTCCACTGAATACTTCACCTCGTCAATAAGGGCCAGTGCCCTAGCATTCATAGCTTTGGCAGCAAACAGCTTCCGGGACGGAGTGGCACTGGAAGAGAAGGCAGACCAGCCCTCTATCCAAAATTGCTCAGTGACCAAGGCAGCCCTGGCAGGAGGAGAACTGGGGGAGTCAAACAAGGAAGGACTGAAAGTAACATCCCTGGGGAAAACACTGGCTTTAATCTGCTGGAGCTCTTCCACTCCCGCGGGTGTCACTTCGTATGCCAAGTCTGGGATAGACACAGAAGGCTCATCCTCCAAGTCTTGAGTCTCTGGGGGCGGAGGTGGTTTCCTTGCCCCTTCTGAGCCTCTTCAAAGGGGCGGGTTCCTCCTCAGATACGTGCTCAGAGATATCCTCGAATAAGGGATATGGCACAGAAACATTCTTAGACTCCCTCTCCCTCTTGGAGGCGCCCCTATCTGACCTTTTTCCCTTCCCCGTTACAGTAACCTTCTTAGGTGCAGTCCCTTTTTTCAAGCTAAGCTGTTGGGGACCCATCGGCAGCAGACTGGGTGGTGGAAGTAATGCAGGAAGAGGACCCTCAAGTTGGGCAGTGAACGCCTCGGATGCCTCCTTTGCCACCCCTACTTGCAAATTAGCAAGTACTGATTTCTACCTCCTTTCAATTTCGCTGTCGTGGTGAAGGGCAGGAGGGATCTTTTTGGCCATAAGACCCTTCAAGAAAATCTTCGAAAAGTCCATGGAACCTAGCAAGAAAAGAAGGAGAATGAGGCTATGAACGGACGAGGCATAAGATATGAAGGCAGTAAGGAAACAAACTTACTCATAGCTTGCATAAGGCCGTGCTTGACAAAGAGTTTATTTTGTTGAATGACCCCCTAAAAAGTGCTCATGTAGGCAAACAAGCGCCTCACTGCCGCTAAGTTCGCGTCGGAGAGGAGGCAAGCAAAAATGTCCCCTGCCATAACCAATAACATGTGAAAAAAAGGTAAAGAAAGATGAACAGAAAATAAAAAGCGAATGACACACGACACTTAAGGACGCGAAAGGAAATACAAGACTCCCTAGGTGGGGAAAGAGTTCGGGGAATTGCGATTTCTGGACTAGGGTCCATAGGTGAGCTCTGCCACTCCCCCGCAACCCAGAACCACTGGTTCCTACAGTTCTTTATCGAAGTGGGATGACCAGTAATAACAGGAGGATATGAGCCCCTGAGAGACAAGTAGTACAGTCCTTGACGTCTGATCTCACATCCTTATCCCTTCTAACAGACTTTTTCAGGGTATATAAGGTGTGGATGATGTGTAACGAGTTGGGGTAGGCAAGGTTGACCTCCTGCCACACTAGCCAAGTACCCATCACCTGCGTCCAGAAATTTGGGGCCAACTGGTAAGAGCATAAGTTGTAACTCCTAAGCAGTGCCCTGAAAAAGGGGTGCAGGGGCAGCCTCATCACGCAGGATAGAGCATCATAACATACGACCACCTGACCTAGGGGAGGACTAAAGGGTCGGCAAGAAGGCGTAGGGTGCACTAATCGCCCCCCCTCTGGCATCCTAAAATTTGTCGAAGCTCCCGCCAAATCAACCCTCCGGATTTTCGTGGAAATCTCACTGCTTTCCCAAGATTCTGGGTTTGGATCACGGTCTACATGATACCCCGACACTTTATTTACCAGGTCTACCCAATCTTCAACCTGGACTATTTCCTCCCCAGAAAGCCCTAACTCTTCCCTATGTGCCCTAAATGGGGCCCTAATAATTAATCCAAGGTCTTGGTGACCAGGAGAAGAACCCACTGCCCCTCCTCTTTCCAAATCCCTGTCCCACTTGCTTTGAAGCTCTTACAAAGAAGCCTCCTCCTCGGATGATAGATGAGCCATGTAGTTCTGGTTCTTTTCTTCTCCGCTGTCAGAATCATCCAAATAAATTATATCACTGCATTTCCTATTCCTCCTCCTAATCTGTTCCATAAAGAAGCGGGAACTAAAAACCGATAAAGACAATGGGCAGAAACCTTTGACAGGAATCGCCATTGCCAATAGTTCCTGTGAACCCGTTCCCCCAACTCTTTCCATTTTTTGTTCTTAAAAATGGGCTAGACTCATTAAAAGGAAAACAAAATGCAAAACGAAATTTTCAAACCCACACTCGAAGATTAGAAATAAAAAAGTTTCGCACATACAAAGGAAAAGAAATTTACCTTCAAAGAACGAACGTTCGAGATTGTACACTTGAAATGAGGAACACGACAATGAAAGCTATTGAACGGTAAGGACGGTTTGCTGGGTAGAAGACCCTTGAAGAGAATATGTGAGACTTGCAAGAAAGGAAAAAACAATACAACTTTTTGCGAGAGTGTTATTACAAAAATTCTAAGAAAATGGTAAAGGGAAGATAATGAGACGAATGAGGATTTATAGGGAACCCAATGATCTAGAACCTTTGGTCTTTGAGCCGCATGATTGATGCGGGTAACCCACGCCTCTTGGAGAATGGGCTAATCAAAGCGCCAGCTGTCGGAGGAAGGGATGAAACCGTTCAGTTACCACAGTAAGTGCCAAGCGCGGCAAAAATATCACTCCCATCACCTTTTATATTTCTTGGGAACCAAAATCAGTAGCCCCTTTTTATTAAATACGCCGCCTAAGAAACGTACTAGTGCGATCTCAACCTTCGCTTAGGAGGGAAAAGCCGAAGTAGGAGGTCAGCTATACTCTGAATCCGAACTTTGCATAAGGAATGTCATTCCCGACCTTAAAATCGCCGCGCTACATAGTGACTCCCAGCGAGCGGATGGCGGAATAATTACAAAGTATTGGATATAACAAATGATGAAACTTGAACAAAATTATTGTAGCGAAACTATGACAAATTCGATCCGCCCATGAATGACAACATCGGATTTGAGGGACTAGTGTTGAGACCGTGCCCAAAAACATAGTACGATTGAATCACCGGCGAAGGCCCAATGGACCTTAGCCCACGATTAAAGTCTAGGGCATCATATGAGTGATTGAACTTCTTTGGCCGAACTGATTTACGTTAGCCGATGTGCTTTCGTTGACGCCACATATGAGTGATGGGACAACGGATGAAGTCAGAGATGTGACACCGCCTTTACCAAAAGTGACAGGCGCCCATCCCCTACCAAACGTAGCAATGATTACTGTCAAAAAGCAAGATTTTCCTCTCCAACCATTAGGGTAAATACACGTATAAAATCTACCATGTGTCGCCATCCAAGATTATAAATTTCCCTATAAATAAAGTACTCCTCTCGCCTGATAAGGGGTTAGCATTTTTTCACTCTCTTAATTTAATATTTTACTCTCACTCCCCTTTCGTTCTTTTACAAACTTATATTTCCCGCACCCAATTTATATTTGCTTGAAATGTGCACTGACTTTGGCATCGGAGTGCAAAGGGAGCCACCTCGGCCCCCTTTGTAAACTGATTGTTTGTCACAATGCGCAGGAGATCCACGTGTTCAAGAGGGAGGAACTGAGACGTGTTGGTCCAAGATCCAACCGGATTTTGTGGTTAAGAGGTCTAGCATTAGAAAAGGCAGTGTTCTAAAATGCGCCGCCTAGGCGCGATGCGTGACCAAAAAGTGTCGAATAAGTGGTATGCGCGTAAAAATGCGGTCAACGATTTTTTTTGAGCGCCTAGGCGCCGCCTAATCAGTTTTTTTTTTTAAATAATAATTTTAAGGGTAAAAATTCTATTTTTTATATATAAAAATATATTTAATGTCTTAAAATAATTAAAATAATATTAAAAATACGAAACGCATTATAACGCTTATTCTTCGCATTGACACGCATAAATTTGTGATTCTTGATTCTCGACCTCGACGCATCGCAACGCATTATGCATTTTAGAACACTGAGAAAAGGCAGTGATCTTGTATTTTCCCCAAAAAAAAAAAAAAAAGAGTCAATGACCCAGAAAAATCAATATCTTCATGCACAAGTAAGATTAATACGCTACAAACCATTCAAAATAGAAGAATATTGACGAAATTATTGAGATAATGCTTATCTAGGTCTTTTCTTGACAGCACAACAAATAACTTAGTTTTGTTAGCAAAATGGTGCGTGTAAGACTTTTCAATTTAAACTAAATTGTCACTGGACTTTCAGCCTCCCCAAGCTAGCAAACTCATATGCAGGAAAAAGAGAACATTGTATCTGACACCTAGTGTCCCCAAATATAATGGTATCCTTCAATAATGATTTTGGAAACTGTAATTGGCACAAAATGTATAAAAAGCTCCACTATCAAGTATATTAGTAATTCCAATTTCAAAGAAGCATTATTACCACAAGAAGACAATCAAGTTCTTTAGAATATAAAGGTCAACGGAAAGAATGAATATCAACTATAAAGCAATAGAAGCAAAACTATAAATGCACCCATACATATACAAATCAAAACTCATAGTTTCACATTTCCATACTCATTCGATAACTCAGTCTTTGAATTTCTCGAAGACATCTTCCACAATTTGATTGTGAGTAAAAGAATTATGCTTTGTTCCCCAAAACCCCTTCTTAATTTTAATCCATGTACTCCTGAATTCCATAAACATATGAAATGACCATTAAAAAAATTCGAATAGCAGGCTATGACGTATAAGTTTTAGCAATTCTGACAAGAATTTTCATTGTACAGATAAGATAGAGCTTGCCCAAGAAAAAGCAGATCCCGTCGTTTGAAGAATTCAAAATAAAGTGTTGTGAGGGTTCTTTAGCCAGCTGACATATATATCCCTTCCCGGTTAGACATCCACCATGAGTTTTGGAGATAAGTTACAACTATAGTCAGAACAGAACTTAGCTCAACAGACAAAAAAATCACATGGTACTCATACAAAATATTAAATCACATCTTATATTTTTGAGAAAATCTGTGACTATATACGCCTACTTTTCTGGGCATATAACGAATCAGTACATTTCCCCTTTAAGGAGACCGTGTATCATATGAATTACAGCGTTTTAATAATAAATTAAGCAGAAAAAAGAGCTAGAATTAAAATCCAAAAGAAAGATTTTTACCTTTGCAAATTATCTGAACTTAACCCATCAATCTTCTTCCCTGGAAAAAAAAATTAATAATAATCAAAGAAATGGCCTTCTGTGTAAACAAATCCTAATTGATTCCATACAGTTACAGCTTTCGATTCTGGTTCTTGAACAAACGAACATGAACTTCCTTCAATTTAAGTCTGCAAAAGGGAAAATGAATAAAATGTTAAATACACCCAACAATTTGAGGGTGAAAATAGATAAAACTTACGTAATCTAATAGCTGAGTTACAGGTCCGTGATGATGGTGGGAATGGAAGTGGGACATTCGACGGAGAAAGAAGATAAAAGGAAGGGGCGGGTAGTGGGAGATGGAGATGTTGAGATTGTTCGATGATAGAGGATAATAAATGGCCTGTGTGGAACTTTAAGGGACATGAGACTGGTAATTGGTTAAGTAGTAAAGATTGGGGCTGGTAGTAATTGGTAGTCATAAAGATAGAAATAATGACATAAATAAAAATAATAATAAAAATCTAATATGATTAATTTAGGGATAAATATTGAATTATGAAATATTGTAGGGATATTTTTGTCTAAAAAAGTTTTTTCATAGATAAGGCATTTTATAATTGGTACAGATTGGTGATGATCGGGTGAAAAAATAGGGAAAATTGTAAAATTAAATGGTAACTATCACTTTCGAAGTGTTGTCATTGATTTTTATGTTTATTTGGCAACACTAAATTTTATTTTTATTTTTTACATGCAATCGGATTAGATTTTAGATTATTATTCTAGATTATTAATTAACCAAACACATTCCCAACATTTTTAAAAAAAAAATATTTATTTATTTATTAGAAAACAAAAGAAAAAAAAAAAGAGTTGTTTTTACATTGATAATAATAAGGAGAAGTCAGTTTGCCTCCAACTCCAACCTTGAATTAATCTAAATGCACAATTATTTTGACAATTTGATGATGTGAAAGTGTTATTGTTGTTGATTTAAAAAATAATGTGATGTGTGAAATGAGAAGATTGCACCACGTAAATAAATTGTGATACTTATTGTGACTATAATTATAACTGTAGCAAAGTTGCTCCAACCTTGCCTCTCAATCCCGTACTCACATGGGAGGGAAGGCTGGGCTGGGGCCAAACTCGATAATTTGATCAACCACGGGATATCCCGTGGCTTAACACACGGGATATCCACGTGGCTCCCCCCCCCCCCCCCCCACCTCCCCCTCTTCTTTTTTTCTTTATTTTCTTATTCTGCTTTTGTTATTTTTTTTTTATTTTGTTATTTTTTTTTGTTTGTTAATTAAACTTCTTTATGGACTTAATTAATTTTTTTTTTTTCATTTTATAAAATTAGTTGTGATTTGATCGATATGTTGTCGTCGTAAATTATGAATAATGAATCACGTGATTTAACAGACCAAATTTCACTTGAATTGAAATCCACTATACCAAAAATTAATTATTTGACCTCAAATAAAAAATGTCGTCAAAATATAAAATATTTTATTCCTTGTAAAATTTGACTTTGATTCTTTTTCCAGTTGAATTTGCAAAAATTAATTTACATTTAAATGGTTATTAATCACACCGAACTGAGACACGCATCGAAACCGCACCGACCCGACTTAGGCGATTATGGTATGGGCAAAAATTGGTTGTTCGATTATGGTTTTAGAAGAACCAACCTCGAACCGAATTGTTACAATCACTGGTCATAAATTACAAATAATGAATCACGTGATTTTTGAGGCTCCCCCACGTGACCCCATACGTCATCCCGTGGGGGATTGGAATTGTGAGAGACTATATCTAGTAACGTGACAAGAAAAGAAAAATAATCATTCCCAGGAGAATATGTAAATGTAGAGGTTTCGTCTGTTATATCATTTGATTCAATATTTGTAATTCAGTAAAATGAATTTTTTTTTTTAAATTAAGTCCACACAAATAAAAATTCAGGGAAATGAATGAGCGAAGACATAATCAACATAATGATCAAATCACAATTAATTTAATAAAATTAAATACAAATATTTAATTTAAATCTACGAAGAGGTTTAATTAAAAAAAAATGAAAAACAAAAAAAAGGGAAGACAAAAAAAAATAAAAATTATAAGCTCCAATTGGGTGATTGATAACCCACGGGACATCCCGTCTGGGTTCACCACTCGCCAAACTCGAGTGCCATTTCCCTAGTAATAATTTTGACTTTTTGTATGTTTCAATTTCAATTATGAACCGTCGGATTTTCAGGGGCAGCCCCAGCTTAGCTTCCATGTGATTGCCTCCCAACTACCAAATCCTCGAGCCTCCTCCACCAGCCAACTTATATTCCTCCATATAAAGCCGCCTCCACCACCACTCTTTCACCCCCCCCCCCCTCTCTCTCTCTCTCTCTCTCTCTCTCTCTCTCTCTCTCTCTCTCGGACACTACTTATATTCATTATTCACTCACAGTTTACCATTCTGCTGTTGTGCGTATATTCATTCAAGAAAGAAGGCATTGTAACATTGTTAGTAAAATATGATTTCATTCTCTTCAATCCAACACAGTCCCACACAAAAACCCACCACCACCACCTCCGCCTCCTCTGCCGCAAGCACAACGAACCGGACTTTTCTCTTCCCCCATCACCGTCGCCACAAATTATCCTTCAACTCACCACCATTTTTCCAGACCGTCGACTTCCCTCGCCGCCTCCGTATCCGGGCCATCGACGCCGCGCAACCTTACGACTACGAGGCCCTGCTCGTAAACCGCTTTGCTCAATCAACCAAGCTGAAAATCGCCATTATTGGATTCGGCAACTTCGGCCAGTTCCTTGCCAAGGCCTTTATCCGACAGGGTCACACAGTTTTCGCACATTCACGTTCAGATTATTCGCCCATAGCGCAATCCCTTGGCGCCGCCTTCTTCTTTGACACCCACGACCTCTGCGAAGAACACCCAGATGTTATTCTTCTCTGTACCTCCATTATTTCCACTGAATCGGTCCTCAAATCCCTCCCTATTCAACGCCTTAGGCGCAATACACTATTTGTCGATGTTTTATCCGTAAAAGAATTCCCCAAAAATATTTTCTTGCAATATCTTCCCTCCCATTTTGATATTCTCTGTACTCACCCCATGTTTGGTCCCGAAAGTGGGAAAAATGGGTGGCAAAATTTACCATTTGTGTTCGACAAAGTTAGGATTGGGAATGAGGAGTCTCGACTCACACGGGCCGAGACTTTCTTGGACATTTTCAAGAATGAAGGTTGTAGAATGGTGGAAATGACTTGTGCAGAGCATGATAAATACGCTGCAGGGTCTCAGTTCATCACGCACACGATGGGGAGGATTTTGGAGAAGTTGCAATTGGACAACACCCAAATTAACACAAAAGGGTACGAGACTCTGTTGAATTTGGTGGAGAATACCTCGAGCGATAGCTTCGATTTGTACTATGGGTTGTTTATGTACAACAAGAATGCCATGGAGCAGCTGGAGAGGTTAGATTTAGCATTTGAGGCATTGAAGAAGGAATTGTTTGGACATTTGCACGAGGTTTTGAGGAAGCAATTGTTCGGGAAGTCCGAGGAAATTCCGAGGCTGGTGCTCACAAAGTTGCCCAGTAAACTACCCAAGAAAGGGACTCCATTGTTGCCAGCGTCCAAATCGGAGACCGAGAGGTCCGAGACCATGGTGAACAATAACCATTAGGATGGTTTTATTTCGTATTAGGTATGCTTCTCTTCCAAATTGTCATCTCTTTATTGCAATAAATGATGAGATTTTGATTAATTGTATAGTACTCATGGATTAACACACATTTCCAAGGAGATTCAAAAACTTGAAAAAAAAAAGAAAACAGAGTCCTAGATCTTGAAAAATTGAAGAACGTGTTAAGTCCTAGATCTTGAAAAATTGAAGAACGTGTTAACTAATCTTAGCCTTGTTTAATCTTAGCCCCTGTTTGATATAGATTAAAATTAGGTTTTTAGTGAATTTTGATAAAAGTTAATAAGATACGTGATTAAAAAGTTGTGTGACCCATGAAATATATGATTTGGATTAATTGTTGACAAATAAAAATCTATTACAGGAATGCCTATTCTATCGATGGAATTATGAGCAATGAAGACATCTCCTGTGTACAGACACTGTGTTCACTGCTGATCTGATCAGTAAAAGCACTTCTTCCCTGCACATTTTCTCAACCTTTTTTCTTCTATTTTACCCAAGTCCAGTATTCTGAGCTATGGAGGTTTCCATTTCATATAAGTTATTGTATGTCATCCAACTTCATCAATGTATTGGAAGCACCCTCAACTAATTTTGTTTGTACTATTCAAGAGTTTATACTTGAAGAATGCATACTTCAATGTTTTTCTGCATTCATTTGCAAGAGGTCTCGACGGATAATCTATGTGTCTCGGAAGTGAGATAGATAGTAAAAAGGAAGAAGAAGCTTGAAATGTTTGAATCATTTAAATTGAAGTACAAAAGAGCATGTAAGTAAAGTAGTTCAAAATCCTACTTACAGACCAGAAAGAATCTAAATTTTCACTGAATCAATTGCCCTCTTTCCTTGCTGGTAGTAGTAGTCATAAGTCTCGTGATAATCTTTTACTGCCTTGTACATTCTTGGCCTTCTTTCATTAATAAGAAGTGCCCCAACTGGCTCAATCTCCTTTCCAGCTTCTGAATCACAGAACATGGCCAGAGTGCTTCTCTCCTTCTTGGAGTTTGTTAGTACTCTGTGCACTGGGCTCTTGAAAATTCCATTACTCGTTATCTGCAGGAATCAGACCCTAAAATGAGGAGTATATCTGCATAAGCCAGCCCAAGTTCATGTAATGTCCAAAGATGATTCTTGATAGAAATTTGTAACGTGCCTTGTAAATGAACTGGATACTCTTTCTTTCAAATTTAAGAGGGAAATTGAATTCCGTGCAAGTTTTATACCACACGAGATTAAGTAATGTTATTCATCACCACTAGAATTGAGCTCAATTCCCATTGGGATGTGGCATCAACACCTCTTGCACCAATCGATGATTTGTGCCACATCCCATCCCCGAGGGTATGAATATCATTATTCCACGAAATTAACATCCCATCCCCGAGGGTATGAATATCATTATTCCACTAGGCTCTGTTCAACAACACTGTAGCAATTATAAGTTGGTTTATTTATATTTTTTAAGTAAATGTGTGGTTGAAGAGTGTAAAGATAAAATGTGTGTGATTAAAAAAGTTTATAAATTATAATGATTACATTAAAGAACAGAAGAGTTCATCTAAACAGAGAGGTCTATTAAAAGTGACAGTACAACTACATTCCTCTATTTGATCACCAACATTGACGAGAAGAGCACAAGGGATTATAGGAACACGAAACCACTCATCATCTTTCATGACTTGAAGACCTTCTACTTCTTCGTCTTGCAGGAGAATAGTTATTGTCGTAGCATCTGAATGCGGCTTGAGTCAAAGAACACAATCAGGCTTTGGACAGGGAGGATAATAGTTGAATTGCGCGGCCATTCGTCCATATTGCTTCAAAAAGCAGTCCTCTTCTGTGTTCAATGACTTTGCCATGGACTTCAATATTCGTTCTTCAATCTGCTGAATCCTTATAATATGCTCATACAATATCCCCCTGCGGAATGGTAGATGCTATATATTCATTAAACTTGCATTCTTCGAGTTATGGAAATGAACAAAGGGATTCGACTCAAGGATTCAGAGAATACATGTTTCTCAAGTTATAAATCACTAGGTATAACATCTAAGAAGGATAAATATTACCTAAAAGATAGTGGATTTTCAGGCCAATATTTGAGGTCTCTCTCATTTTCTGGAAGAACTAAAAGCATCAGCCGATCATACCAATCAAGTGTTTGATCCTCGAAGAGAATCATATCATTCCCATATCCATCTATTTCACCTGCCTCTCTGGCATATTTTTGCTTCTCTATCATCGGAAGGTGATAAAATTGTCTGGCAACTTCACGCAATTTTTCCAGAAATGAATTTTCAATTCCATGATTAATCGCCTGAAATTTCAATGCCAGTATATTTAAGCATAATTAAATACAACAGCCCCTGGGTTTAACATCTGGATGAGTATGATTGAAGGCATATAGGGGATTAAAAATTTTCCCTTTAAATCCCCGTTATTATTATTTTTTTGTTGGGATCAATCTTTTTTTTAAAAAAAAAAAACTAAAACTTATTATCCCATGCCTTTAAGTTAGTAATATAGGTTGGAATCATCCAACTGGTTTAAAAGAATAAATAATTTTTTAAAATGTATTGAATTTTTAAGTTTTTACTAGTTTTTAATTTTTTAAATTATAAACGGGGCGGGGATGGGTCGGGGACCTCAATCCCATCCCCGTCCCCATCCCGGTAACGGGGATAAAATCACTACCATTCCCGCCCCATTCGGGACGGGTCCTCGCGGGGATCGATTCTCGTTTGGAAAATTGCCATCATTAGAGCTGATCGAAGTTTGTCGAGTTCTTCGGTATCATTCAAACGAGTGATATCAATAATTGGAATTTCTGCGAGTGGAGCAGATGCATCTATGACTCCATAATTAGCATCTTCCCAAATATATTCATCTGGAAACTGAATGCCATCTTCTAACAGCTCCTGGACAGGTTTTCTTTTTACATATATTTGCAACTGTTCTAGTATAGTAAGCTATGTGTAGTTGGAGGGGAAATTGGGTAGAGAAAAAGGACGGAATGGAAAATAAATAAGAAATATTGCTACACGTGGAGCGGTGGAGTCTCCATTTGGCAGTTGTAATTGGACTGGTAGAAGAAAATACTAGTATGTCGTTTCTTTCGCTGTGTAATTGGACCTAGGATATGACTTTAAATTCAATAATTAATTTGATAGATTCATTCAATTTTTGATCAAATTACTTTTGTCTAAATATGTCAATGCACTTGGCTTATGAGAATTGAAATTCGAAACATCAAATGTATAAGTTGAACGTCAATCTTAAGCTCTTCTATCGCCCCTACCCTGAAGATTTGGTAGAAGATGTAAATCCCAGGTTATACCACAAGGTGATTAGGGTTTGAGTATCATCCACTGAACAGACAAAGTGTCTAACAAATTCGAATATATAAGGATTTGAACATGCGATCACTATGCTGCTAACATTTGTGAATTTCTAACATTTGCCAATTGAGATGTGCAATGGAAGCAACATCAAGTGTTTAGATATTTGACCCAAATTAAGAATAAGAATATCTTGGACAATTAATTTTCATATTAAAGTGGTTAACTTGGAGACCAAGTTAATAGTGAAAAGGAAAATAAAAGACTTTATTTGGTATTCTACTTCAATAAGGAAACTTACTTGGACACGAATTCTACATATTCTAGGTATTGTTTTTACCTATAAATATGTGTGTTATGGAGCCATAATATTGTGAATCTTATGTGAGACTAATTATAGAGAATTTGAGAGCTTTATCTTTGTAGTTTCTTGTGAACTCTTTGTAGGATAATTCAAAGGGTAGAAACTTGGGTTAGATAGAAGTTCATTATTAGTATTTTCTTTGTAGTCTATGGGATTGGGTTGGTGAGTGAAATTCTATATAATTATAATAATTTATTATATAGTGAAAGGATTTGGCGATTCAAAAATTTTGCGTTGTTATATTATTTTCTTGTTTGCTCATTTAATTCTTAAATATCAAAAGATCCTGTGGGTTAAAAAAGGGGAATCAACGTGTAATTCCCAACAAGTGGTATCAGAGCGTCGGTGGTTCGAAGATTTTATTGGAGTAAAAGAAAATATGTCTGTCAAGTACGACGTGGAGAAATTTGATGGAAGAATTAATTTTGGCTTGTGGTAACTACAAATTAAGGATATTTTAATTCAGACTGGTCTGCACAAAGCTTTGAAAGGAAAATCAACCGAGAGTTCTGACAAAGTAAAAGAAAAAGAAATTGAATCCAGCAAGAGTGATGAAGATTCGGAAGATTTGGATTTGAGAGCTACTAGTACAATACGACTTTGTTTGGCTAAGAATGTTCTTGCAAATATTCATAGGATATCTGCTGCTAAGGAACTTTGGGAAAAACTGGAAGAGTTGTATCAGACTAAGAACTTGTCAAATCGCTTGTATCTGAAGGAACACTTTCATTCGTTGAGAATGAGCGCATGTACAAAAATCTCGACCATCTTAGTGTTCTTAACGGGATTATTTCTGAACTGGAATCTATTGTAGTTGATGATGCAAAAAACTGTACCTCAGATATTTCGAGCTCGAGCAGCAGACTGACACGAACTTGAACTCCGAATACCTGCAATAAAGGCGAGGAGGTGTGTCCTCGTCGCCCCTCCGATGCTTAAGTCAGTAAAGAGGGAGAAAATTTATGCAAGAGGCTATAAACTGGAAAAATAATAATTGTGTACCTGTGTTATGATTGAGAGTCACCTATTTATAGATATATAAAAAAGAGTTATAATAGGACTGAAATACCTTAGTTGCATGAGTCCCGTTAGGAATCATCTTCCTACTTTTTAGGGATTGAATCATCAGATGTTGGGTTAGGAGATAATTCCTAGCATTCACAGGAAAACGGACATATTACACGTCGGATAGGGGGTCCCACGTGAGGTTCGTGGATAACCCCGAACAGATTATGACCCCGACCAACATAGAAACCGGAATATGTAAGGCATCTCCTCGGGGCATATGTTCCTCGGGGAAAGCACACTGCTTGGGGAAAACTAGCACAATACTATTACTGATGATGTTCAGGGAAAGCATAACAGGTCGTGATCGGGGTAGAGAATATTACTGCTCATCACTGGCCCCCGCGCATCCATGGTTAAGCTATGAAGACGTGGATGCGCAATTGAAGAATGGGAGCGGTTCGGGGATGACGTGTCACTTTAGAGAGGTTCTTGACATGTGACACGTCGTTCTGAAATGACGTGACGTTTGGCAGGCCACGTAGGCCACGGATTGATGACAAGTGTCGTCGTTTATGGCCCAGATCACGCGATCGTTGGTATTCGTGCATATTCACAGTATAAATAGGGGGCCTCCACATTTGGTACCCTACGATTGTCATTGAGAGTGAAATCATAGAGATCGTGCTCGAGGAGTGTGTTTTGGTGCGCTGGTATTTAAGGTAAGAGCTCGAACTCTTAAGTTAATCAATTTTCTAGGAAATGTCTACTAGTAGCGGGAGTTCGGGTAGTGACAGAAGCTCCAACAGTTCGAGTAGCGAACACCGTAACCCCGAGGACGTAGGGAACTCCTTAATCACCGTGGCACACCCCGTAGATTTTAGGCCTCGAGTTCAGGGGGAAGAGGAAACACCCTTGACCTACCCCGAGGTTAGATGTATATATAAAGAGCATAAGATCATTGAGGTTGCTAGGGAATTCGGGCTAATGCCTCGATGTGATATTAGAGCTCCAGTTTCCGAGGATAGGGTAGTGCGTGCTCGAGAGGGTGAGATATTGGTATATAGGGATGCCTTGAAGGCCGGGTTAAGGTGGCCACTACATCCGTTTTTTATTCAGTTCCTCGTGGAGCATTCTATGTGCCCGGGTCAATTAGTGCCCAATGCTTGGAGGATGCTGGTATATTTTTTCATTTCCTGTAGGGTGTTGTCAATAGTTCCCCGAATAGACCTCTGTAAGTTGGTGTTCGAGCTCAAACAGCTTCCCCACTTTTCCTGTTTTGCCTATTTGTCTAGTCGGGGAAGATTTAAGATGCCTAGGATGCTGAGCTCCCATCGAGGTTGGAAGGAGAGGTTTTTCTATATAATTCCTCAAGAGCCCGGACACCCCTTTTGGTCGAGTTGGGTAATTCCAGATACCGTAAAGTTCAACGAGGGCCAAGCTTATTTTGAAGCTTTAGAGTGTGATAGGATGTTGCTCGAGGGTTTAGAGCCATTAGCAAATAACTTGGATGAATTGCTCGGGGATGACGCCTTAGATCGTGCTGGAGTCATTAACTTTGGGGGTAGGACAAGTGCTCGTCCCTTTCCTCTCTCTTTTTTTTTTTTTTTTTTTTGGTGCTCGATATAGTGCCTTTGCCAATATTTTGCAGAGACAATGGCGTTTGATCCATCCCGACTGAACAATTTTTTGAAAGGCAAGGCTGGAGCCAGTGGCCGGCCCCCGGTAAAAAAAGCAAGAAGAGGCCTCGTGTAGCCAGTGGACCTGGGGAAGGCTCGCGCACAATCCTTCGGGATGAAGAATCAGAGGAAGTACCTCCTCCACATCCTCGAGTCTCCCCGACGAAAGTCCCCCCCCCCCCCCCCCCCCGAAGTAGTGGAGCTTGAGGATGACACGTCCAAGGAGGCTTCACAGTCGCCGGACGTTGTGGAGAGATATAGGAAGGAGCTACCCCCGAGCACGGGCCTGAGGCATTTGGAGGCCGTGCTGAACAGGGTAAGAACCTCCATTTTATTTTTAGGATTTTCATCTTAACTCCCCGTTCTCATGGCTCGTCAATATTGCAGGCTCTGTTCATTGCTCAGGGTATTGCCCTTCGGGCTGCCGACGAAGGCGAACGTGCTGATGGTATGAGCAATAATGTGACGATCCGCGAGATGAAGATAGAACGTCTCGGGGGTGAGAACAAAGAGCTGAAGCTGGAGAGGGAGGCATTGAAGAAGGAGCTCGGGGAAGCCATGGATCGAGCTGCAGAGTTGGAACTCGAGTTTGAGCGGACCCAGAAAAATTACGAGGAAAAGCTGGCCAGTGCCGAGGTTGCTTGCGCATCCGCAGTTGAGGCATTTAAATGTTTTGAGGAGTTCGGGTTTATGCAAGGGGAGTATGCCTCGGGTTCCTATAATTATGCCTTCAAACAAGCGCGAGCTATGATGCGCAAGAAAGGGTTTTCGACTGAGGAGATTCGGGGAGACCCCGAACTTACGGAAGGCCTCGTTCTCTCCGAATCAGAGGATGTCCCTGAGGATGGAGATGAAGAGGGTTCGAGCGACGAGCTTGAGGTTGTGGATAAAAATACACCTAGCTAGCAGTAATTCCCGAACACACACTTTTTTTTTTTGTATGAACTTTTTCAAAAGTTGTAATGAAGATCTGTTTTTTGGCATTCCGTATATTTGAACAGTAGCGTATGAGCATAGAACGTGATCTTTTCATACGAGGATTGGTGAAACCCCGAGGATTGTAAATGGGCATCAAGTGATTACCCCAAACATAGGGTAGTTAATGATCATCGTAAAAGTAACCCCGAACATAGGCTATTGACGAACATCAAGTAATAACCCGAACATAGGCTATTAATGAACATCAAGTAATAACCCGAACATAGGCTATTAATGAAACATCAAGTAGTAACCCCGAACATAGGGTTCGTTAATGATCATCGAATTCATAACCCCGAGCATGGACTGTTGATGAAACATCAAGTAGTAACCCCGAACATAGGGTTAGTTAATGATCATCGAATTCGTAACCCCGAGCATAGACTGTTGATGAAACATCAAGTAGTAACCCCGAACATAGGGTTAGTTAATGATCATCGAATTCGTAACCCCGATCACGTAACAATCCCCGATCATGAGAATCGTAATTATGATGGAAGGGTTTTTGGTGATGATCGGGGTTAGTGTTTGAATTCCCTGCTCGCGGACAAGACTGTGTGTGCTTCCTCGTGGGGAAGGCTTCGAGTGCTTGCTCGTGGACAAGACTTAGTGTGCTTCCTCGTGGGGAAGGCTTCGAGTGCTTGCTCGTGGACAAGACTTAGTGTGCTTCCTCGTGGGGAAGGCTTCGAGTGCTTGCTCGTGGACAAGGCTTAGTGTGCTTCCTCTTGGGGAAGGCTTGGAGTGCTTGCTCGTGGACAAGACTTAGTGTGCTTCCTCGTGGGGAAGGCTTTCAAGTGCTTGCTCGTGGGCAAGACTTAGTGTGCTTCCTCGTGGGGAAGGCTTTCGAGTGCTTGCTCGTGGGCAAGACTTAGTGTGCTTCCTCGTGGGGAAGGCTTTCGAGTGCTTGCTAGTGGGCAAGACTTAGTGTGCTTCCTCGTGGGGAAGGCTTTCGAGTGCTTGCTCGTGGGCAAGACTTAGTGTGCTTCCTCGTGGGGAAGGCTTTCGAGTGCTTGCTCGTGGGCAAGACTTAGTGTGCTTCCTCGTGGGGAAGGCTTCGGAGGTGAACAACATAATTGGTGAGAAGTACCTTTTATTCGGATATGTTCTTAGAAAAATAAAAGTTGGTGCGCAGGCCTTAACAAAAATTAAAAAATAAAACACAGTAAAGGAATAAACTCCAAAGTTTGATTCTGCTACTTGTAGTAGATTTTGAGGTTATCTGCATTCCAAGGTCTTGGTAATGGCGTTCCTTTGAGGTCCCGAAGACTGTACGATCCTCCTTGGGTCTGTCGTATAACTTCATAGGGCCCCTCCCAGGCTGGGCCGAGCTTCCCTGGTGGATGTCCAGCCGCTTCTGCTCTCCTCAACACAAGATCTCCTGCCCTGAACTTTCTTGCTGTGACCTTGCTGTTGAAGTATTTGGCTGTCCTACTCTGATATGATGTTATCCTTGCGCCTGCTCGCTTACGAACTTCCTCGAGTAAGTCAAGATGCTCACCCATACATTCACCTTCCATATTTGGGAAAAGTCGTCTGTAACTAGGCATGCCTACTTCAATGGGGATTGTTGCCTCTATCCCGAAGGCGAGCATGAATGGAGTCTCCCCAGTAGCTATTCGGTGTGTGGTCCTATACGACCAAAGTATGGCTGGTAGTTCTTCGGGCCAAGATCCTCGAGCATCTCCGATCCTCGTGCGAAGGTCTTGGAGTATTATCCTGTTCGTTACTTCTGCGAGCCCATTACTCGGGGGTGTGCAACTGATGTCTGACGATGATCAACATGAAGATTTGCACAGAAATTTTTGAACTGTGCGTTATCAAACTGTCTGCCATTGTCCGTTATCAATACTCTTGGTAGACCAAACCTGCATATGATAGATTTCCAAACGAAAGATCTTAGTTTGGGTTCTGAAATTGTTGCTAGGGGTTCAGCCTCCACCCACTTTGTGAAATATTCAACTGCTACTGCTATGAACTTCAACTGTCCTCGTGCAATGGGAAAAGGACCCAAGATATCGATCCCCCACTGTTCAAACGGTCCCAGACACGGAATAGGAGTTTGATCTTCGGCTGGTCAGTGTATGATATTTCCGTGCCTCTGACACTTGTCACACTTCTTCACATAATTTACAGCATCTGTTCTCATGGTCGGCCAATAGTATCCGTATTTGAGGAGTCTGTGGGCTAATGACCTAGAGCCCTGGTGATTTCCACACATGCCTTCGTGTACTTCTGCAACAGCTTGAGCAGCTTCAGAAGATTTGAGACATTTGAGATATGGCAAGGTAAAACTCCTTCTGAAAAGAACTCCATTTATCATGCAGTACCTTACTGCTCTTTGCTTCACGGTCCTGGCCTCCCTCTGGTTATCAAGGACACTTCCTTCAGTTAAAAACTTAATGATGGGGTCCATCCACGATGGCTCATGATCGATGTCCATAATTTTAGTTCTCGGGCCAATACTCGGGTGCAACACATATTTCATATGGATTGTCCTCTCAAGATTATCAACACTCATGAACACAAGTCTGGAGAGTGAATCGGCCTTGATGTTTTCTGATCTTGGTATTTTCAAGATCTCGCAACTTCCGAACTTTCTTTGCAGGTCATGAACACGCAGGCAGTACAGAGCCATTTTCTCCTCTTTCTTCTCGAATGTGCCATCAATTTGTCCCACTACCAGCTGAGAATCACTGTATACCTTTACATGATTAAGTTCAAGGCCGTGAGCAACCTCAAGCCCAATGATGACGGCTTCATACTCCGCTTCATTGTTCGTTGTTTCGAATTCAAATCTCAAGGCGCACTGTATTTCAACCTGTCCGTCCGGGCTTATGAGAATGACCCCTGAACCCGAGCCCGAGGAGTTGGATGCTCCATCCACAAAAACTTTCCAACTCTTGGGTGTGTTCGGGCTATCTACTGGCCCCCGAGGCCTTGGTGTGAGTTCCGCGATAAAGTCCGCCAAGGCCTGTGCTTTTATTGATGGTCGGGGCTTGAACTCAATATCAAACTCGCCAAGTTCGATAGCCCATTTTAGAAATCTCCCGGATACATCGGGCTTCTGAAGTATATGCTTCAATGGCTGATTTGTAAGTACCACGATCGTATGTGATTGGAAGTACTGCCTCAATTTCCTTGCAGCTACAACCAGTGCCAACGCCAATTGCTCTGCGAGGGTGTAACGGGTTTCGGCATCGAGGAGGACTTTGCTAACATAATATATGGGCTGCTGGGTTCGACCAACCTCCTTGACCAGCACTGCGCTCACTGCATTCTGAGAGACAGCCAGATATAAGGATAGCACATCTCCTGGACTTGGTTTTGTAAGCACAGGAGGCATTGCTAGGGATTCTTTCAGATGTTGCAGCGCATGCTCACATTCCTCATTCCACTCGAAGCTCTTATTTCCCCTAAGTATTCTTAAAAAAGGGAAACACTTGTCAGCTGCTCTTGACATGAACCTGTTAAGCGCTGCTACCCGACCTGTCAGCTTCTGAACATCTTTTCTACTTTTGGGGGACTCCATTGAAATTAGGGCTTGTATCTTATCGGGGTTGGCCTCTATACCCCGATGAGTGATCATGAAACCCAAGAATTTTCCTGACGATACCCCGAACACACATTTGGCTGGATTTAACTTCATCTTGTATTTTCTGAGCGTAAAGAATACTTCCTCGAGGTCCTGAACATGACTGTCAACTTCTGTGCTCTTGACGACCATGTCATCAACATATGCCTCAACGTTTTTCCCAATCAATCCTGCAAACACCTTGTTTATCAACCTTTGGTAAGTTGCCCCCGCATTCTTCAGGCCAAAGGGCGTGACCTTATAACAATAGATCGCCGAATCGGCCATGAACGATGTTTTTTCCTGATCGTCATCCGCCATAGGGATTTGGTGATAACCTGAAAATGCGTCAAGGAAGCTGTACATCCTATGGCCCGAGGTGCTGTCAATGAGGTTGTCAATTCGTGGTAAGGGATAGCTGTCCTTGGGGCATGCTTTATTCAGGTCTGTATAGTCCACACAAACCCGCCACTTACCATTGCTCTTTTTTACCAAGACCACGTTTGCAAGCCAGTCTGGGTAATGAACCTCCCTTATGAATCCTGCCTTTAAGAGTTTGCCAATCTCCTCTTGAATCACTATTCGACGATCAGGAGCGAACTATCTCTTCCTTTGTTTAATGGGCCGTGCGTCGGGATTCACATCTAAACTGTGCGCGGCAATCTTGGGATCAATACCCGGCATGTCCTCAACACTCCAAGCGAATACATCGATGTTTTCTCTCAAACACCGTGTGAGCACGATTTTCAGACCGTCGTCGAGATCCCGACCAATGATGACATTTTTCCCCGGCCCGACCTCGACCTCCAATAATTCCTCAACTGGAGATAGCCTTCCTCGGTGCTCGAGGTCGGGCTTCATCTCATACACCTGCGCGACCTCTGCTGGGAGGTTCTTGACACTGGTAACATAACACTGCCTTGCAACTGTCTGGTCCCCCCGAACAACCCCCACACCTGCTGCTGTTGGAAATTTCATGGCAAGATGGAATGTTGACACTATTGCTTTGATGCTGTTTAATAGTGGTCGGCCAAGTATTGCGTTGTATGTCATTGGAGCCCTTACAACATGAAACATTGTGACCTCTGTTACCTGCCTGAGGTCTGTCCCCAATGTTAAAGGGAGTTCGGTGGTGCCTTCGGGCATGATGATACTTCCCCCAAATCCTTGCAGGGGTGTCCTGATAGGCCTTAAGCTGCTCACTGATATCCCCATTTTCATGAAAGCCTCATGCGATAACACATTAGCTGCGCTTCCATTATCTACAAGTATTCTTCTCACCTCGTAGTTAGCTATGCTTGCCGTAACCACCATAGCGTCGTCGTGAGGAGTGATCACTCCTTCCATATCATCTGAGCCAAATGTGATGTCAGGGTGGTCACAATGCACGGTCCCCGAGTACTGTCTGGCATATATTTTGCGCTCATTTTGTGAATCTCCTCCCGAGGCTGTCCCCCCTATGATAACGTTGATTGTTCCTGCGGTGGGCTTGTTACCCCTCGGCTGTTGATCATGCTCGTGATCATGCTTCAACCTTTTGTCATTCCCCACAAATGTTTTCAGGAAGCCCCTCTTGATCAGTGCTTCTATCTCTCGCTGTAAGGCGTAGCATGTCTCTGTAGTGTGCCCATGATCACGATGAAAATCACAGTACTTACTCTTGTCACGCTTATCTGGCGGTGACCTGATTCTGGGTGGCCACTTCAGTTCCTTCATATCTTTGATTTCCATAAGTATGTCAGCCCGACGGGAATTCAGTGGAGTGAAGGAAGGCGGTTGCTCAATCCTTCCTTTTCCCCGATCATCTTGATCACGTCCCTGTCTTGGACTCTCCTCACGCTATCTCTTTCGATCGTTTCTACTGTCCTTCCGCTCAGACTTATCGGGGGTTGCATCGCTCTTCTTCGGATTCATAGCTTCCTCCATATTCACGTACTTCTCAGCCCGAGTGAGAAGGTCTTTGGCGGTGTTTTTGATAGGGACATTTTGAAGGCCTCACACCTCACAGCCTGAGTAAGAGCTGATACAGCAGCAGAAATATGAAGGTCGGGAACTTGCAACCTTTCTGCGTTGAACCTGGTCATGAACTCGCGCAATGTCTCATTCTGTCCCTGGGTAAGTCTCATGAGCGAAGCAGCTGTCTTCTTTATACGCTTACTACTTGCAAAGAAGGCCGAAAATTTGTTTGAAAGGTCTGCGAATGTTGGAATGGAGTTTGGTTCAAGAGTAGAGAACCAATCTCTAGCGGCACTTGTCAGAGTTTGGGGGAAAGCTTTGCACATAACCTGATCGGGGGCAACTTGCAAGTTCATGACGTCGGTGTATATATTAAGATGGTTCACTGGATCGGTTGTACCATCATATTCTTTTATCCTCGAGAACTTGAACCTGTCCGGTAGGGGAAAGGCCAAAACATCTGGCGTAAATGGCGTGCTCGAGGTGAACCCTGCTGGGGCCTGTGTGTTTTGTCGCATACCCGCTGCTATTCCATCCTGGATAATTCTCGCGAGCTCAGCAGGGGGCATGGCCACCGTTCTTGAGCTCATAACGTTTGGTGGCGATGGCGGAAATCCCGAAGCACTGGCCCTAGCATGATTATGGGCATGGTTCTGCGGCTGGACCCTTGAAGCGTTCCCCTCCTCGGAAGTCGGGGTACCGCGCTGGCTCTGCTGCGTGAGCATCTGTGTGAGGGTAGCAACCTGTTGACGGAGCTCCTCCAAAGCTGCCTGTGTATCAGCAGCGGGTTGGGGGTGCGATGTTTGGTTTCATGGCAGCGTGGACTGGTCTGGTGGTGTTGTTTGGGGTACCTGCTCCCCCCCAACAGCGTGATCATGGGCAGGTAAGTTTGCTTGTGGAAGTCCAGAACGTGTATTCACCATGGCTTCTAGTTCTGGTTCCCACAGACGGCGCCAATGATGATGCAAAAAACTGTACCTCAGATATTCCGAGCTCGAGCAGCAGACTGGCACGAACTTGAACTCCGAATACCTGCAATAAAGGCGAGGAGGTGTGTCCTCGTCGTCCCTCCGATGCTTAAGTCAGTAAAGAGGGAGAAAATTTATGCAAGAGGCTATAAACTGGAAAAATAATAATTGTGTACCTGTGTTATGATTGAAAGTCACCTATTTATAGATATATAAAAAAGAGTTATAATAGGACTGAAATAACTTAGTTGCATGAGTCCCGTTAGGAATCATCTTCCTACTTTTTAGGGATTGAATCATCAGATGTTGGGTTAGGAGATAATTCCTAGCATTCACAGGAAAACGGACATATTACACGTCGGATAGGGGGTCCCACGTGAGGTTCGTGGATAACCCCGAACAGATTATGACCCCGACCAACATAGAAACCGGAATATGTAAGGCATCTCCTCGGGGCATATGTTCCTCGGGGAAAGCACACTGCTCGGGGAAAACTAGCACAATACTATTACTGATGATGTTCGGGGAAAGCATAACAGGTCGTGATCGGGGTAGAGAATATTACTGCTCATCAGTAGTCAAAGTTGAAGAAGAGGATAAAGCGTTGAGGCTCATCTAGTCTCTTCCATTCACGTTTGAGCACATCAAGCTGATTTTGATGTACGGGAAAGAAATAGTGGACTTTGTAGAAGTTACAAGTAAGTTGATCTCTGAAGAACGGAGATTAGGTGGAGGCGATAATTCATCTGGAAATAATTTGCTTGTTACTGAAAAGTGGAAGAGGGGTAACTCCATGAGAAGAAGGTTGTATGTTGGAACTGTGGACAATCCGGTCACGTAAGAAGAAACTGACCAAAAGGTGGAGCATACTCGGATGACTGCTCGAAGGTGGACAATGCGACTCTCCTGGTGGAAAGCGGTGATGATTTACTCTGAGTAAGATGTGACATCTTCATGGCATGATTCCAGTTGTCATGATAGATGATGTGTTCTTACTGGCGGGTGCATGTGTTTGCACACAGCATTGGTTTGACTTGGATGCAATGTGTGTGGTTAAATTGATGTAGATGGCTGATGGGCTCCTATGGAAAATCAAACAATAAGAGTTGCACCATAATTTTTCAACAATTTTGTTTTCGACATGAGCCGATGAAAAGCTCGAGATTCGTTGATAATTCTGAGTGGTTATACTCATATGGTGGAGTATGGGATCGTCAAAGTGGAAAACGCTTTCCTGTTTACCCAATGATTAATTTTTAAATATTTTGGCTCGGATTAATTTGTGTCAAGGTGGAGATTGTTGGGATATTTGACCCAAATTAAGAATGAGAATATCTTGGACAATTAATTTTTCTATTAAAGTGGTTAACTTGGAGACCAAGTTAATGGTGAAAAGGAAAATAAAAGACTTTATTTGGTATTTTACTTCAATAAGGAAACTTACTTGGACACGAATTCTACATATTCTAGGTGTTGTTTTTACCTATAAATATGTGTGTTATGGAGCCATAATATTGTGAATCTTATGTGAGACTAATTAGAGAGAATTGGAGAGCTTTATCTTTGTAGTTTCTTGTAAACTCTTTGTGGAATAATTCAAATGGTAGAAACTTAGGTTAGATATAAGTTCTTTATTAGTATTTTCTCTGTAGTCTATGGGATTGGGTTGGTGAGTAAAATTCTATATAATTGTAATAATTTATTATATAGTGAAAGGTTTTGGCGATCCGAAAATTTTACGTTGTTGTTATATTATTTTCTTGTTTGCTCATTTAATTCTTGAACATCAAAAGATTCTATGGGTTAAAGAAGGGAAGTCGACGTGTAATTTCCAACATCAAGTTCATAGGGTTTGCACAGACAATTGTAGTTGTTGCGGTCACTGAAATCACTAATCCGAGAATCGGAAGAATGAACAAGTTGTTGAAAGGGAAAGTTTTGAAATATGTGGTGGACTAGAAATAAAAATACGCGTATAAAGCGATCTATTATGATGAAATTAAACGAGATTGTGGAAAAGAGAGTGGAGATTATGTACCCAAAAAGGGGGGAAATTCTCATTAGAAGTAATTTTACAAAACACACTAAATAATATGGAGGATAAGCACGCTTCATATACCAGATATTTATGATTTACAAAATAATCCACTTTCAATTTAAAGAGAAACTAAAATTTCTTATTTAGGTTTTTGCTTGCCGAAGACGAGAAGTAAAGAACTAGAGTATTATTTCTTGGCCACAATTTTGTTACTTTTGAATAAATAAAACATGGACACAAAAGTTAATTAAAGCTGAACACAAAATCAATCCGAGCAAATTAAGTAAAAACAAGTTTTACACGCGAAATGTTAGAACGTACGTCACCTGAAAACAATTCTATCGAGTAGCATATGATCATTCCGAATAAAAAGAGCTACAATGACTAAATGCTGAACTAATAATCAATCGAACAAATTAAGTAAAAGCAGGTTGCCCGTTTGGTCCATGAAAAGTTTTTTATTTTTGTGATTTTTTTATGTTTTTGTATGAATGTGTGGTTTAGATTGATTTGAAAAGTAAAAAATTGTGGGCTTAACTAAGGATGAATTGTTGAGATTGAGTTTGAAAATTTTTGATAAAAATTCTTGATGGACCAAACGGCGTAAAAGAAAATTCTTCATGAAATATATATCCTATTTCAGCACTCCACAAAAAATCAATCCACGAGCATAAAAGAATGCTATTTATTCAGAAGGAACGTATTTTGTATGCTCTCTACCGTACAAAACATGATAGAAACGAAAACAGATATTGCTATAGTAAAAGCAAAATGAGAATGAGAGCAAAGTAATTATTTTTGCAAAAAGAACTCAATTCATTTCTTTATCAGAAACATTATAATTTAAAGCTTAATAACAACCCACTAGCCCTCAATACTCATCCAAGGTTTGGCTAGATAATCATTTGGAAGAATTAGTCAAGTCATTCCTTAACTACTTGTTTCGTGCGGAGTTCAGCTCGCTAACAATTACTAAAAGGAGGATCAGACGAATGTGTAAAGAACAAACCTCTCGAGACAAAATCCCAACGAGGGGTGCTATATTGATGAAGATTATGGTGAAGACAAAACACCTCCAAGGGGCGCAAACACACAAATTACACTAGGAGTTTGACGATAAAAGTAAAGATAAAGGAAATTACATATTCTCTTGTTGAGATTTGATTGATTGGTACTCTAAATGACTAAGTTTTTACAATATATAGAAATGCACAAACTTCCTTCAACTGCTGCCAATTTTTGAACATTTGGTTTACCGCCTTGTCTTGTAACATTCGCATGGATCACTTGTTTTCTCCACGTTGTATAACTGTTGTCCACGTCCTTGTAACGTTCACTTGCCACGTTGCTTTAAGTAACTTCCACGATTCAACACACCTCAACTGCCATCTTCGTTAACAACTGGCCATGTGATCATATGACAAGTGTCAGAACTTACTTCCGCTTGCTCAGTCGCCCAACGGCTTCATCACTCGCCCTGTCGCCCAAATATCCTAGTTGCCGCACAATCGTCCAGTCATCCAACCTTTTGCCTATAATGAGTCTTTAACGTTGGACCTCTTTTGGTTTGGGCCAAGATTTGGGCCTCTTGTATTTTTGGGTATTTTTGGGCGTCAACACTACTAAATAAAGAGTCAAAATCTTCTGCGGCCTTGAATTCTATTCCATTTCCTATAACCATATATCCCTATAAATACTTAGGCTTTTGAATCAAATCCTTACAACTAAGAATCAAGTAAAGAAACGCTACCAAAATAGTTCTTCGTCTTCAAAGCCCTAAGTAAGGAATTCATGTTAAAACTATATTTCAATCCGTTTCAATTCACCATTTTCATTCTCAAACATTTTTATCAAAACTCCTTATCAAAATATTTGAGTTTGGATCAAAGCAATCAAGAAAATTAAGTTTCAGATTCTGAAAACACTTGGTGTTGACACTCACTGGTTTGGTGTCGACGCCTAGGTTTAAAACGATGAAAGATGACTCTCAAACACTTTGGTGTCGACACTAAACTGACAGTCTGGCAGCCTAACTTTATTCAACCACAACTTTTGTTCTATAAATCCGATATGCAATCTGTAAATTTCATTGAACTCTAGATTTGATGATCTTTTAGATGATATATTATAAAACTCATGAAGATTTATGTATTTATTTCTCCACATACTCCGTCCGAAACCAGTTGAAGGACTTTCATTCAAACGGAAAGCCATTATAGGAACCGTTCTTGAGTCTATTCATCCAATAAACTGTGAATAGAGTATATTTCCTTAATTATATAATTAAATTATATCATTTCAGTTGATTGAGTTGGATATGATTACAAGAATTATATGATTTTATTGGATATGCTTATGCGACACATACTTAGTATATATTTGAATAGAACCCGTGGATATTTGTGGCGTGTTGATAGCTTTGAGTTATATGCATATGATGGAATAAGATTTTGAATTAATATAATGGAATGATATTTTGAAGATATATGACTCATCTTTTTAAAATATTCATCACATGCTGTTAGACTACGGTTGCTCCAATGTACCCCGCTCGTGATTCTGGATATGTTATCGTATACCTTGAGCTACCTAATGATAAGACACAACGATATATTGATTAATTGATATGAAAATTTGTGATGTCCAAGGGGGATAACTTGAATGTGAATGATCGAAGTTATTGGTTGTAATCAATGATGATTTGTTATGTGTTGAGCACTTAGGGTGCGAGATGAGAATCGTATGGGAACCGTCATGTCATGTATTGCAGTATTGTATGTAGTTGACAATACTGAAAAATATCTATGACGTACGGGTCATCGGTGATATGATACCTGCGTGATATCTCAATTATAATTGACTATTACGATACAGATATATTGCTTGAGCAACCGGTGATACGGTGCCTACAACATATCACGATCTTGATCTATCAATTATTTTGGATATACGGATATTCTAACCATATATCAAGATGTATTACTTTTACTAGTGATCTAGTAGTCTTGTTGGAGACGAATAAGATGAAAAATGACATGATGTAAAAGTCCTAGATGATGAAATAGTCCTATGTGATCTGATGTGTATCGATTTGTATCGCGGGGGCCTTGCGACTCCAAGGTACCGAAGAATGGCTTGTGGGCATCAAGTAGCCTTGTTGAAGTTGAATAAGTGAAAGACGACGGGGATGTAAATGTCTTAGATGATGAAATAGTCCTAGGTAATCTGATGGATATCAATTTGTACCGTGAGGGCTTTGCGACTCCAAGGTACCAAAGAATGACTTGTGAGGATCTAGTTGCCTTGTTGGAGCTAAATGTGGGGAAAGATGATAGGGATGTAAAAGCCTTAGATGATGAAATAATCTTATGCAATCTGATATATTTGACAATTTTATCGATATCAAGTTTATGGAAATGTTAAGCACTTTGAGGTAGAGGAGATCTACAATCAAGCCCTGAAAACATGTTTTTTCGAAAAGAACATGTATGTGCATTGATTACTTTTCTTGTTGAATTATGTTTTAATATACAATAACACATGTACATGGACGGATCCAGCTAGCGGCCAGTCCGTTCGGTCGCTCGTGTTGAATCCGGTCGAAATTTTCAGATTTAGTTTTTTTTTTTTTTTTTATTTTTTGTGAAAATTTGATTTTGCTTTAATTTCTACCAGTTACTTGAGAGCCCCAATATTCTCCCTTTATATTTGTGAGTATTTGGTGTAGTACAAATGTTTTAGTTGTTCACAGATAGATTTTTTTTGTTTATTTCCAGTTTTCAGATTGTATATTTTGGGAATTTTCAATCATTTAGCTTAGAAATTGCAAATTTGTGAATTATATATAATTAATTGTGATTGGTTGAATGACAGTTTGATAATTTACACGGAGTGCAAGATTTTTAAACAAGTTGAAAATTAGGCAATTTTGCAGCACTTTCAAAGTATGAGGTCTCGGAGAATGCAGTTGTCCGAGCTTACTTTAACAAAGTAGGATTATATCATGTATTTTTCCTACTATTTTTGTTAGTTTTGGTCTATATTTTTGTATTAAATAACAATTATGTTTTATAGTATTTATATATTGTTTGAAAAAAATTTAAGACTCCGTTTGATACACTCCAAATTCCATGGAAAATGTGATTTTCCACCATTTTTTTCCCTCTTGTCATGTTTGATTACACAATTTTTCCTGCCAATTCGTTTTCCATTTTTCCTTTTCACGCGCCTATTTTTCACCAAATCAAGAAATTGATTTTCCCAGCTGGGTAGTAGAATTTATTTTCTAGGGAAAAACTTTAACAATTTTCGTCACGTTTGATCATTTTTGTTGTTGTTAATTGATTTAATTTTTTTCCCCAAAATTAATATTATTATTGTCAAGTACAAATATATAAAAAATATTTTTTTTTTACTAATATAGCTAAATTTTGCTTTATTTTTCATGGAAAATAATATTAATCAAACAACAAAAGTTAAAAAATTTCTCACTTTTTCCACCTAGAAAATTAAATTAATCAAACAATTAAACTTCAAATTCCTAAGAATTCAATTCACAGGAATTCATTTTCTTTCCACCTAAATTCTATCTTCGCTATCAAACGTAACCTAATATTTTTTTAGTGGGACCGTTCATGATCGTTGGCTAGTCAACGGTCAAAAGTCAAAATTCGCTCTAGCTGAACTAGTATCCTGGATTCGTCACTGCACATGTACACCATATTTTACTCACTGTGCACGCATGTGCTCACCCCACAAATCTTAGGCACTATTCGGCGGCTCCTTTGGTTGAATTAAAATTATTTTGTTGATTTATTTGTATTTTCTAGGTAAGTTGTAGGATTAAAAATTAAAGAGAGAATGTGAATGGTTAAAAAATGGTATGAGAAATTGTATAAATTAAATTTTATGTTTTTTCTTGTCTTTTCTCATTTAATTCCTTCAGCCAAACACAGCCTTAATTTTTCAGGTAGTTATTGATGGAAAAAAGATTGGCGTGAATCTTTAGATAATCTTAACAAAGAATGATTATTTTGAGGTTAAATATGTGTTTGGAAAGTAATTTTTAAAAAATATGTGTAAAAACACCAAAAAGAATTTTTTTACCAAAATAAAACAATATATAAATCGAGAACCCTCAATCCTATATGCCCATGCCCAAGGAGATAGGATAGGAAGATGCTGAGAAGAAAGCCGAGCAAAATCGAAGTCAGAGTCGAAGATAAAGAAGAACTAGAAGAAGCCCGCCGCCGCGCTGACGCTGCCCGCACTACCTCCACCACTGCATCTTCACTCCTCCACCACTTCGATCGTTCGTCTCTTGATCCCTCCTCTAAATCCCATCGCATCGGCCTATCGTCTTAAAAACTCATATAGCAGAACCCTCACAAAACTGAAAGAAAAATCACATAATACCAAATACGGTGTCGTTTTTTAGATTAATGGAAATTGAAGTGAAGCTCCGTTTACTAAACAAAGCTTCGCACCAGAAGCTTCTTCAATTACTCTCTCCATTTCACATAACTACTCACAACCAGCACAATAATTTTTTCGACGGATCGGGTTCCGAGCTGAGCTCGTGCCGAGCCGTGTTGCGCCTCCGGTTCCATGAGCAAACCGACCTCCCCAAATGCTTTATTTGCTTCAAAGCCAAAGCTGTTATTACTAACGGGGTGAGCCGCGTCGAGGAGGATGAGGAGGAGGCAGATCCTTCTATTGGGTATGCCTGTTTGGAAGAGCCTGGGAAGTTGATGGACGTTGATTCGAGGGTTTTGAGGAGGGTGAAAGGGGAATTTGGAGTGAACGGTTTCAATGGGTTGGGGGGCTTCAGGACCGTGAGAAGCGTGTACGAGTGGAATGGGGTGAAATTGGAGGTAGATGAGGTTAAGTATGAATTTGGGGATTTGTATGAGGTAGAGTGTGAGAGCGTGGAGCCGGAGAGGGTCAAGGGGATGATTGAGGCTTTCTTCAAGGAGAATGGAATTGAGTATTCAGATTCAGTCACGTCAAAGTTTGCAATTTTCCGGGCCGGAAAGTTACCTTCTTAGTAAGTCAGTTTTATTGTGATTTATGATCTTCATGCGACTATCCAATTCGTTTAAGAGATTATGAATTGATATTCACTGCCATGATCATTTACTGATGTTTGTACTGGATTTTTCATGTAATTGTAAGTGATTATACTTTCAGAATGATGGTATACTTAGCTTCATTTCTACTATCTATGTGTCTTATGTTTTCGTTAATGAATTGCTAGGTTCTGAAGTTTTATATTGTGGTTGTTTCCCTTTGTTGGATGAGTGTCGTAGACCTTAACTCATGAAAAATATTAGAATTTCCTGTCTCTATAAATTCTATGAGTGTTGCTTTTATAGTTTTATATAAACTGTTATGGGTTTCTAGAATCTAGTTTTTCTTGTTTAGAGCCAATTCATGATCTTTTAATATTCTTTTTATTATTGTATGTGAAGTTGAATATCATTATCGCATATATGTATAACTTTTCCTGGTAATTTGTTTGCTTTTATAATTTTCCTTGTTTTATATCATCTACCAAGTTTCATCATCCTATTCATGCTAAGCTTCGTTTGAGTCGTTTGAGCTGATACAGTGTTAAAAAAATTATTTTACGTCTCTTCTCTACTAATATTTCTATGTGCAAGTGCATGTGTGTGTGTGTGTATGCTTAAAAGTAGAGCAAGTGTGAGCAGGAAACCCCATAATCGAATTAATTGGACATGTCCCAAAGTGAATCAGCAAGTCCAGTTTGGTTCCAAGTTGGCAAAACACAGAACATGTTTTACTGAACCCAAAAACCTTAGTGGTTTATTTCTTTCTTTTTTATATTTGACTTAAAAAAATCAACTGTTTTGGTAGGTAAATCCATAAATATAACTACAGTGAACATGGGCACGAGCTCAAATCTGCTGTCCCATAAATATGTCTCCTAAGCTGTCTCCCTCAATAAATAAGTTACACGTCATCTAACCATTCCAACTCATCTAACTTTGGAAAAAAACTCTTCCTAACAGAAAATCACTCACGTTAACCCAAAATCACTTGTGTAAACTCTTAAATCCAACAGCTGTCTCATCTTCTTCTTTCCCCATCTCTTCTATGCATTTATCTTCCTGGTTAATTACAGCCATATACACACAAATTATATAAATATTTAAGGTCCTCAAAATCCTCAGAAGCCTCTTTTACCCAATTTTCCTGTTCCTCTCCAATCTTGAAGAATGAGTTTATCATTGGCAATATGCACAGGAAAAATCAAGAAAAATAAAATAACCAACTAACCATAATATTGATTGATATCTTAATCATCTTATTAATGTTTCATGGGCAAATTTTATCATTGGCACTATGCACTGGATCGTGACTTGGCCCTTTCATAAGCATCTTATAAACAGGGTTTCCCTGCAACAACAAGGGGCTCTTTAAAAAAAAAATCTTCCTGGTATTCGTATTCAATGCCCTTTAGGTTTAGTGCCCAATGAAAGCCAAGGACATAAGGGCTCGCCCAGAATTCTATCAGCTTGGCTAATACGTTCTCTATTTCCATTGCTCCTTGTTGTCAAGGGAATTGGAAAATTAGAGCACTGAAGCGTTGTAGTCGAAGTGTTTGCCAGAAGATTTCTTTGAAAAGGTTGATGAGTGTAATGGCTGGAAGATGAAGAGATTTCGAAGATTGGATGGTGAAGAAGAAGATAGAGGGTTGTTAAATGTATGAGTTAACGTCTGTCAGGAAGAATTTTTTTTAAGGTTAGATGAGTTGTAATTGTTAGATGATGTGTAATTTTTTTATTGGTGGGACAGCTAAGGGGACATATACTTGGGACAGCAGATCTGGACTCCATGGGCACCTCGTCTAAAATCATTCTTCAAACCTACCTCAAATCTTGTAAATATCAAAACTGGGCAGTCAGATTGAAATTGGGAAGCTCACCATAATCTGGAAGTTCCTGCAGCAACTGTAAATATCACGGGTCAGGAGAATCTACCGCTACGCCGCACGCCGCACTCGAGTTCGGTCTCCGTCTCCACTGCCGTCTTCCAAGTCTGTCCGTCTACGACTCTCCTGTCTCCATTGCCAACTGCTAAGAGTTAAAGAATGTGATTTCTCAAAGGATCTGCGCAGCTAGGGTTTCCCGTTTACTGTTCATACGCGGGCTGCACTTAAAAATTGGAGGTCGATTTGTGTTTTTTCAAGGGCTTTCAGCATTGGGCTTTCAAATTCCAACTGAATAACAACTTTTACAGTGATTATTACATAGTTTCTGGATGGATTCTTGAAGATTAGAGCACCTAGGGCACGGTTTGCTGTCTTCAAACTTTAGCAGCGTTTTTTGGCTTAAATTTCTGGATTTTCAAGCTGCTTGGTACTGGGTTTTGATATTGGCAATTAGGGGAAGCTTCTTGGGATGATGTTTCAGCTAGTTTGAGCTCCATTGCTGCCCATACCTGTGCGGTTACTGTTCATACAGGATTGGGACTGGTTTTTTGGGTCGTTTACTGTTCATTCGAGACCTTCAATTCGATTTTTGGGTCGTTTTCTTGCCTGCTCCAACATTCATGCTGTCCATTTCTGCAATTTTTATTGTTCATACGTGATGGTTCTTCCGAGGAGATACTGGAGCTTTAGGACGCGATACAAGGTTTTCATGATAACCTTGTCCAACAATGGAGGTGAAGTCAGAATGGTGGAGAGAACCAGACATACAGGATATGAGATACAAATAACAGTGGATGCAGCTCTCTGGTTATTTGAGGCGATAGATACAGTTTGCAGAACAGGTAGTGTGGGAAGAAGCAGAACACTTTTCAGAAACAGTAAAATGAGTTTATGGTGGGAACGATTTCGAAATAACAGAGGTGAGTTCTTGAAAATCACTACCTTGAGAAACAGATTGATAGGAAACATCATAGTCCCTTCAGAGGAGAAAGGTAAAGGGTGGAAGGATTTCATAAATTGTCTGGGAATGGTTATTGGAAAGGAGAGCAGAAGGCAACGGCAGGTAACAATAATACAACCACAAAGACCAAAAGAGGTAATGATGGAGAAAAAATCATGGGCAACAGTGGTAAGGGAAAAATGCACACCGGAGGAGAAACAAGACAGGAACATACCTGGTGAAAACATACAGCAGTGTCCCGTACAATGCAACGAAGCAAAGCAAACGCAGAAAAAGATGACCCATGCAGTGTTACTTTTCAGGGAGACAAGTCACATACCTTGGGAGGCCATTCAATATGGGCTGAAGAACTCATTGAATATACAGTATGAAGTCAGACCTCTATATGATGACAGGGCGCTAATATGGTGTGTAAATGAAAAAGAAAGAAATGGATTGGTCAATTTAAAACAACTAAGTATCCCAGCGGTCACTACAGTCTCCTTCTTGCCTTGGAACTGGAACAACCAGAAGGACAAAGTAAAGGTGGATTGCAGAAGCAGCTGGATGGGAGTGGAGGGGCTTCCTTTGAATTTATGGAATATACATGTGTTTAAAGTAATTGGGAATCTCTGTGGAGGATTACTGGATATAGATAAGGAGACATGAGAAAAAGAGTTATTGACTCACGCTCGACTGAGGCTAAAAGGCAATGAGAAGGGCTTTGTCCCAGAAACAATCTGCTTACCATATGAAGGTTCTGAAATCACAATCAGGTTCTTCAAATTGAATGATAGAAGATACAGATTTCATGGAATTTTTAACACCTTATGGAAACAAGGAGAAGTCAGAAACGAGCAGGTAACTTCCTCAGGTGCCGAAGATGTAACAATGGTAACACATGTAGAAGATGATGATGTGACAGAATCAAACATAAGATTGATGTGTGACGGGGCAACAGAAGTTCAAAATACTGATACAGATGGAAAGAGAGGAAAATTGGCTTTATGTATGAAGAGTCCCAAAGACGGCGAGGTCAGCGCATCTCCAACGATGACAGGAAGTATCGGGCTTCCACTGCAACATAGAGGAACAAGGGATAGAACAGATCCCATTTCGGACAGACTACTTGCGGTGCTGAAGGACTTTGATTTTGGACCGATCATTAACAATTTCAAATACCCAAATCCAATTCCAAATTCCAGCAATAACACAACACAATGTTGGATTACTCAGCCCAGATCGTCTATGTGGAAGAAGACGACAACAATTTTCAGAGCAGGGGTTGGAAATGAAAAACACAAATGTTTCATCCAAGGGATTATATACAGCTGCAGAAATGGCCATTTTGAAGTTCAGGAGAACTGTAAAGGGAAACATGTACTGAGTTATGAGGAGGAAGAGGAAGCTGAAAATGAAAAGGAGATACAAGAGGTATTTGGAGGAACCTTGAAGAACAATAGAAACATTACAATATCCTCTGAAGCAGAAACGGACATTATTTCGGGAATTGATACACAATCAGGATTGGAAAATATATGGGAAAATGAAGAAACAGCGGAAGATGATATATGCATAATCGAGAATATAGAGGAATCCGAGCAGAGTGCTTCCAATGCTGAAGAATATGAAACAGACAATGACACTGAACATGATCATAATGCGATAGAGGGAATTGGGGACCTATTCCTAGAGTGGCAGAGACCTTTTCAAGAGAACAAGGCACAGGGTAAGCTGGACCTGAAGAACCAACCGACAAATCCCACGGAACTGGCACACGCTCGAACATACAAAGATGATCCAACCTCAGTTTCATATACCAAACTAGTTAACAGACCTGAATTCTCTACTTTTTCTACCACAACTCAACGACCAACAAAGCCAGGTATTATTGACCTATCTCACTCTCATTTGGTAATTTCTAGAGATATTCCAGTTTCTGGTGATATAAACACAGGTGCTACTGAAGAGGAAAAACAGAAATATCTCGCACCAGTCGTTGGAACTGGTACTATATCTAATGCTACACAAAATAATTGCACAAGTGCATCCGATTCTTTGGAAATGTCAAATTTTGTTCATCCTAACCATAGCCAAAAAGGGATAGTAAGTGGGGATACAGGAATCCGAAAGGAGGATGATTTGGAGAGGTTGTCACATATCCTTAAAACATTGCAGTTATCCCTAGTCCCTTTAAGACCTCAAGAATATCACAAAAAAGGTAGAAACGTTGTCAACACAAGGAAAAAGACCAAAAAGGGGGTTAGAGAATTAAAAAATCTCCATAGCAGTATCAACTACGATAGGAGACTATTGACAGGTGAAACAGACAGGGAGAATGAAAGTCTTAAATGAGGATCATTAGTTGGAATGTTAGAGGATTGGGTGGTAAGAAAAAAAGAAAATTGATAAAGGAGATGTTATGTAAGGAAAGACCGGATGTTGTAACAATACAGGAAACAAAGAGGTCAGTATTTGATAACAAGTTTATTGGAAGTATTTGGGGCTCTAGATTTAAGGAGTGGGTTTTTCTACCGTCTGTAGGTAAATCTGGGGGTATTTTAACAATGTGGGACTCAAGAGTCTTGAGGGGGAAAGAAGTAGTTTTGGGAAATTTTTCGGTGTCAGTACAGCTAGAATCAGTTATGGGAGGAGAATGTTGGTGGTTCTCTGGGATATATGGACCTTGTAATCCAAAAGAAAGATCTGGGTTTTGGGAAGAGCTGGCGGGATTATATGGTTTGTGTGGAAATAGATGGTGCATGGGTGGTGATTTCAATGTTGTACGTTACCCGTCAGAAAAATTGAATGGTTCAAATTACACTAGAAGCATGAGAAAATTTGACTGTTTTATAAGAGAGGCAGGGTTGAAGGATTTAACGCTCTCAAATTCAGAATTTACATGGACAAATATGAGAGAAAGATTGGCATGTTCAAGATTGGATAGATTCCTCTTTACGGAAGGATGGGAAGGTATGTTTGAGATAACTAGACAGGAAGCCCTTGTTCGAGTCACCTCAGACCATTGCCCAATTGTGCTTGACACAAGTAGATTCAAATGGGGTCCTACTCCTTTTCGTTTTGAAAATATGTGGCTTAGGCATAAGGATTTCAAAAAGAAGTGGAAGGAATGGTGGGAAGAGTGTGATCATGAAGGATGGGCGGGCTATAAGTTTATGGGAAAAATGGAAACTATTAAGGATCATTTGAAAAGGTGGAATAAAGAAGAGTTTGGTGATGTGAGGATGGAGAAGATAGCAACAATGAACAGAATAGATGATATTGACAAAATGGAAGGGGAGCAAGGCATAAGTGTAGAGGACAGAAATGAAAGAAGGAGTCTCAAAAGAAATCTTCAGGAACTAATCATTAGAGAAGAAACATCATGGAATCAAAAAACAAAGATCAAAGGAGTAAAGGAATGGGACCATAATACTAAGATGTTTCACAGGATTGCGAGTGGTAGGAAGACAAATAATTTGATCAACAAACTGGAAAATAGGAATGGAGTGATGTTGCATACTGAGGAGGAAATTGAGAAAGAGATTATTGATTTCTTTCAAAATCTCTTTAAAAGAAATGGAGTGACTAACTTTGGCTTTGAAGGAATTGAATGGGCAAGTATTGATGATTACAAGTCAAAGTTAGAGGAACCGTTCACAGAACAAGAGGTGAGAAAAGCTCTATTTGATTGCGATGGAGATAAAGCGCCGGGTGCAGATGGTTTTTCTATGGCGGCACTACAAAAGAATTGGGATGTAATCAAAGAGGATTTGATGAAAGTGTTCTCAGAATTTTATGACGATGGAATTGTGAATGCAAGGGTGAATGAGACTATCATATGCTTAATTCCCAAAAAATTGAGTTCGGCTGCCATCAAGGATTTTCGGCCGATAAGTTTGGTGACTTCTCTATATAAGATAGTGGCAAAAGTGCTATCACTGAGACTAAAGGAAATTATGCCACAAACGATTGATGGAGCCCAATGCGCGTTTGTTAAAGGACGGCAAATTTTAGATTTGGTGTTAATTGCAAATGAAATTGTAGAGGAATATAGGATGAAAAAGAAAGAAGGAGTGGTGTTCAAGATTGATTTTGAAAAGGCGTATGATCATGTTAGTTGGGAATTTTTAGATTTCGTGCTTCAAAAGAAGGGATTCGGAGAAAGATGGAGAAAGTGGATTTGGGGCTGTTTGTCGTCGGCAAATTTCTCGGTGATGATTAATGGTAAGCCAAGGGGAAAATTTGGTGCATCTAGAGGATTAAGACAGGGTGATCCATTATCGCCGTTTCTATTCATCCTGGTAGGTGATGTGTTGAGCAGACTAGTAAACAAGGCGTGCGAAATGGAGAAACTGGATGGTTTCAAGATTGGGAGAGACAATGCAAGGGTATCTCATCTCCAGTTTGCAGATGATAGTATATTTTTTTTGGAAAATAAGGAAGATGGTCTCGATATCCTCATGGGCATTCTGGAGATATTCTCAAAATCAACAGGGCTAAAGATAAACATGGCTAAAAGTACGGTGGTAGGTATTAACATAAAGGAGGAACGAATTGAAGACATAGCCAACAAGTTGGGTTGTGTTAAAGGGGTTTGGTCATTATGTTACCTGGGCCTACCAATGGGAGGCAATCCAAGGGCTTTCTCGTTTTGGAACCCGGTGATGGAGAAAGTGGCAAGAAGATTAGAAGGATGGCACAAGAGTTGTTTATCAAGAGGTGGAAGGCTGGTGCTACTGCAAGCGGTACTAGGTAGTATTCCCACATATTTTATGTCAATATTCCACATGCCCTTAAAAGTTGTGAAGGTGATTGAAAAAATGATGAGGGACTTTTTGTGGGAAGGAAGAGGTGAGGGTTCTAAGGATCACTTAGTCAGCTGGGAGGTAGTTGTGAAACCAAAAATGTATGGGGGTTTGGGAATTGGTAACCTTCACCACAAGAACTTGGCCCTGTTAGGGAAGTGGCTATGGCGATTTTCCATTGAATCGGATTCACTTTGGCATAACATTATACGTAGTCGGTATGGTCTCCATTCAAACGGCTGGGATGCAAATATTGAAGTTAATTCCACTTTTCGAGCACCGTGGAGATCTATTACAAGATCCTGGAATATATTTGTGCAAAATACCAAATTGGTAGTAGGTAAGGGCGATAAAATCAGGTTTTGGATCGATAAGTGGCTGCGCCACGAAACACTCAAAGAATCCTTCCCCCGCCTATTCCGATTATCCAAAAATAAAGAATCCCTCATTTCTGATGTTGTCTCGTTTCAGCCTCTTTCCAACCCGACTTGGTCTTTACAATTTTTCAGGAATTTTAATGATAGAGACTTCGAGGACTTTATCTCTCTCTTAAACCTTCTCGAGACCGCAAACCTAGACCAGACCACTTTGGACAAACGAATTTGGATAGGCCACCCATCGGGTAATTTTTCCTGCAAATCCTTTCTTAATATAATCCTCAAACCCCCGTACGAATATTGCTTCCCGCAAATGAATTTCATTTGGAAGAGCGCGGTGCCATCAAAAATCAAAGTTTTTGCTTGGTTGGTTTCTTTAGGGAAAGTAAACACCTGTGACTTGTTACAATTGAAAAGGCCTGACTGGTGCTTATCACCGTCTTTTTGTATTATGTGCAGAAAGACGAATGAAAGTATTGATCACATCTTAATTCATTGTGAGTTTGTTAGAAAGATTTGGGATAAAATCCTGTGTATGTTTGGCGAAGCAGGAGTTCTCCCACGAAAATGGGCTGATCTGATCCTTATTAAATGGCATTCTGGGGAGAGAGGAAAGCAGAGAAAGGAGTTATGGAAGTTGATTGTCATGGGAACAGCATGGGCCATATGGATAGAGAGGAATCGGAGAATTTTTGATAATATTGAACGATCAATAGAAGATTTATGGGATAACATCGTGTTTTTTACAGGATTATGGGCAAGGTCAGCAGGGAATTTCAGCGGTCTGGATAGTTTCTTATTGTGGTTAAATCCGACTAGCTATCTAGAAACCACACGTCTCTAAAAATTGTGAACTTTTTTGGTTTATAGCCCTGATTTGGCTTTTTAGGTTTTTTTGTGTGGATATCTTATCCACATGCTCTTGTAATTGTTCATTTTCCATCATGAATAAAATTATCGTTTCCTATCAAAAAAATCAAAACTGGACAGTCCAGTTCAGGTTCATCCCTAATGCGCATGGATACCGATACAACCCACTTAAACCTTGTCTTTTTGAACTGTTTCAGTCTGGTTGCGCTTGTTGTGGTCAGGTTTAATTCTATAACATGTTATATCATCTCCAAGTTTCTTGTACATTGTGCTTGTTTCAGTTGAGTGTCAGTTTAATGCACTGAATGTGATTTTGCAAACCTCTCCAAATGTTAGACAAGCGTGCTTGAATGAATTGCTTGTACGTGTACCTGTGTGTACTTGTCCAAGTCAATGCGCGATGCACGTTATTTTTAGATTTTATTGTGTTGAAAATTTTTATGTTTTCATGCTGTTAGAAGATTGATGAAATCACAATTGTTTTAAAATCTATCTTGAATACAATTATACAAACCGTTCTCATTTCTTCTAATATAATAATAATTTAAAACACATTCCATAATAGCTAACAAAAATTTGTACAGTCTAATTCCAATACTCGTTGAAATGGGGAACACATATTTTAAGAAAATAGTCTTATTCCAATCCCCAAAAGTTTTACTTGTCCAAGATTTGCCCATTAGAAATCCATTATTATTAATAATTTTCGCACAAAACAAAATTTCATAATCAAAGGATTCATTATCTGAAGGTGGAAAATTCTGTTCCATAACTGAGTCAACCTTATTCTCTCCAAAACCTTAATCTTCCATCTAAAGCATGGCTAATTTCATTTAAACCTCTGACATTTCGATTTTTAGAACAATAGTGAAGAATCTGCACAAGGAACCCAATTCCCCTTACCTTCCACTTTTGTGAGAGTTTTAATGTTAGAGAGGGCTTTAGTTCTCTTTTTTTTTTTAATTGAATGCGATGATGGAAAAAGATTAATGTGTAAATGACACCAATTTTGTGACAGTTTTGATGATCAACCCAAAGTTCCCATTTGAGAGTTCGTCTCCATTACTCGAGTCTTAGATCATTAAAATTTATTGTACAATGTGCTCATTTCATTTTTAGCAAGTCGAATTCTTTAGATTCTTTGTAAATTCCATTACTAAGCAGCTTTATCTTCTTCCTTCAGGTTATCTGGTTTTATGATTTCTCAGCAGCTGGTTGAACCTATATGGGCTTGAAGTCCAAGAGTACCAACTTAGTGTCTTCTGGTTCTCGTTTTGCCCTTTTTGTCTGATGAACTGCCATAAATATCACTTAAATACAAATTTGATATATCCTCGTTTCGCTCAATGTAGTTTATTCGATACCATCAAACCAAATTATGATCAAGGTTCTTGACAGTAATGGCGTTGTTTAGTTTTCTTTCCAGTTGACTATGATTTAACAATTTGCTTTTAACATTAGCTTTTAGATGTTTGGTGTAAATGAATCTTATCATCCATGGAAACTGTTCCCTGTAGACCACATAAGCAGCAGAGCCATCTGATATAATTGATCTGCTTTCTTATTATAAGACTGTACACTTACTCGAACCACATTTTCTAAACGAACCAGAGCCAATCCAAATTGATATTCCGTTCTTCTTGAAGAGATTCTTTTCAATTATCAGATCTGAATCATGTTACTCAAATAAATGTAGTAGTAGAAAGTATTTCTACGATATCTAGTCGACCAATCAAAGCTTTTCTTGAAAATCAACATCTAGAATTTGTCGTCTTTAATAAATGCATTTTCTATGACGATCTTGTTGACTGCTGTGTTTTTACTGATTTATTATTCCTTGTGATCTTTCATGGGATGGGATTTGTAACCTGCATTTGATCGCCATGTGATATTTCTTGGAAAAATTAGGTTCTCTTTTAATGTGATAATGTTGTAGTATTTCTAATTCTCTTGGCCAATCTATAAAGTTCTCACATCCCGTCTTTATTTTATTTAGTTCAACATGTCAAACGTTTCTTCTTGTACAATTTGGTTAGCATATCCATCCACTCATGTTTAATCTCATTTAGTTAAGCAAATAAAACATTCTAGTTTTACAATTTTGTTATCATACCATTTATACCAACCCGACGGGTCACGGGCATTCCCATTACACACATGGGGGTTAGGCCCCCACACATACATGTGGGGTCCACCCAGACCCGTCACACACATGGGGGTAGGCCCCCACACATACAAGTGGGGTCCACCTATAACCCACACATACTATACACGTTTTGGCCCTTTCCTACAAAGAATTCAAAAACAGTGTTTTTTGAGGTTGAAAAGTGTTCAATTGAGGAGGTTGGTCAGTCTACTGTGCACTGTGCAATGAAATGTTGGCTGAAAAAGACGCATCTTCTCTTATTTTAATTGCAAAAACATAAAAATAGTACAACTTAAAAAGATCCAAGATTCCCAGTCAATCCACAGTCAAAAGGGGACATAAGACATAGAGTTACATAATGATAAGATGTTCATCATTCTAAAAAGGGCTGTCAATTTCCTACTCTAACTATGAAGACAAACAAGCTAAACCTCCTTTTACATACTCCCAACCAAGAGAAGGCGCAGAAATAATGTCTAAAATCAACTTCACTTCCTCTTCTTAGCTGGTGGTTGATCCTCCTCTTCGTCCTCATCCTCTTCTTCATCCTCGTCGTCATCTCCATCCTCCTCCTCCTCCTCGTCATCATCATCATCATCATCATCATCTTCCTCATCATCACTGCCTTCGTTGCCATTAGCCTCAGGATTATCCTCAGGATCCACTGCTTCATCATCGTCTCCCCCTTCTTCACCACCCGAAAAGTCTTCATCGCCAGCATCTTCATCATCATCCTGATCGTCGTCGTCATCGTCTTCATCATTGTCCTCGGGATCACCAGCATCGTTGTTCTCAGGTCCAGGCTTTTCCAATCTATGAAGCTCATCCATGGGAAACCTGTAGATGTTGGTCAATTTCACTCGATTCACAATTTCCTCGTGCAACAAAACTAGCTACATCTCATTCTCAATAATTTTTGGATCAGCCAGATGAATCACTTTTATCATTTCTTTACATCCAAAACTATGAGTTATTGACAAGGAAGTAGTACTTGTATACACTGTATTGTATAGAACCAGAGCAAACTAAATTAAATCGACGAGTGCTACAGGGGCTGCATGTGATTTCAGACAACAAATCAAATTTCCAATCCACATATTTTTTTATTAGGCAACAAATAAAATGTCCGTAAGATAAATGTAACTAAAATGATGGTATTAAGAGGGAAGTGCTGCAATTCTAGACTGGATAAAGAAAAAAGAGAATATACTCAAGAGAATGAGTTCTCGAATAGTACATATCTTGTGAAGATTTGAAGAAACTCAAGTTCACGAGAGCAACATAAGTAGAATGAGTTAGATGAGAAATATAGATGAAATTAGCCTGTCCTTGTGTAGTTGGACCTTTCAGCAGACATAGAGCTGAATCAAATGAAGCGGAGAAAATAATTCACAAATTTACAAGAAATACAACTTACACACCATTCGGAAACTGCTTCTTTTTTTTTTTTTTTAAAAATTTACACAATTTTCCAAACCATTTTTTAACCACACACATTTTTCCTGTCCAATTTTTAACCACACATTTTACTTTAAAAAGATAAAAAAAAAAAAAGTCAAATAAACAGGTTTCCGAACAGTCCGTTACCTTGTTAGTCCCATGTACAAACCATACAACAATAAACTAAGCCATGTTCCCAATAAATTTGAGGTCTATCCAGGAAATTGTTATTACCTTTTCTCAACCAAGTTCGGCAGCCCATCAATGTCATTCAACAGTGTTCCAGCCTGTGAACATATATTTTACTGTTAAGGGAATATAAGCAGCAATAACACAATTATAAAATGCTTCATTAACCATGTAGGCATCAGTCCTATGAAATAGAGTGAGATGGCAACAAATATAAAGCATATAATTAGAATGAAATAAATTACAGGAACTGTAGTGCAAGCAGAATTTGCTGAATGCCAGTAAATGATCTAAACTTAGGAGTTGGATGTAAAACTAAACTTGCAAAAAGTAAAACAGAACCTCCGATTTTCACAAATTCAGATCACGCTGAGTTGCTTAATTTCAAGTGATTTCATTTCATATAATAAAACAGGGACAAATTCATGTTCAAGAAAAAAAATAAAAAAGATAAACAGAAAGTCGTGATATCAACTGCAAGGGCCAGCCACTGGACCGGAAAATTGATTCACAATGATAAATCAAAAAGATGGTAGCATAAGGTGAATACGATGAGAAATTTTTTAGGTGAAAACAGAAGCAATCGACCATGGTGACATGTCTTTCTCCAAAGCTGAGCAATACAAATCCTTCACTTCCACTCTTCCAGAGAGAAAGTGGAATGATGATAAAATAAAATAAAATAAAGGCTGTTAGGTCCAAAAAAAATAAAATTGTAAAACAGATTTTTAAAATTAATGCACCGAGTAATTGGATCATGTTCACTTAAAATTATTTTACTTAGCAATTGCTTGTGAAACCACATATTTACCCCAGATCTGTGCAAGACTATTCCATAAATTCTTTCATGCTCCTCGAACTTCTAGTTTCTATGTTTTCTTCTTTCAGCATCTTCTATCCATCATTGATTTTCTTCTTCTTCTTTTTTTTTTTTTTTTTGTGGGGGGGGGGGGGGGGGGGGGGGGGGTTCTCACGCCGGTTCATATCATAAGAATCATAACACAAAATAAGTTCCCAGAGAAAGGCCATTTAAAAAATAAAAAAAAATACAGAATAATGAACTGAAATTGAACTCAGAAAAATTTACAACAGCAGCTCAGTTAAGCCTATATGCAATAGCCTGAGGTTATGAAACCAATAAGCACAAAACAGCATACTATAGCGGAGAAAAACAATAATTACAATGTGAAAAAATTTGAATCTTTAGTTTCATTGTTGATTTTATAAACGTACACTCTCTTTTCTCCAGCGTAATTGAAGCTTAAAACAATAAAAGACTTAGCACCAGAATATACTCAAAATTCATTATCATACCAAATCTTCATTATATTTATTAATTAAATTAAAAGTACTTAAAACACAATGAAAAAGGAAAAAACCTATACCGTTTTGGAAAGTTTATACTTTCTGCCTGTTAAACTCACAGAGGAAGGTGCAATAGAAAGCCAAGAAGCAAAATTCAGCAACCCAGAAAAATGAACAACATAAACCAGTTTATCAAAAGTCAAAACTAGAGCAAAATTTGAAAAACCCACATAAAAAAATCAAGTCTTGGTAATAGAAAACAATTAAAAAATAAAAATTTCAGGAAATTATATACCAGCATGAGAAGGCAAGCAAGAGACTCTTCAGCAGCCAAAAGGGTGTTCACCACTGCAACTTCCACAATTAAACACGCCATTAGCTGCTTACTCGTAGCAAAATAACTAAATTTAACAACCTCCATTTTACCCAAACACAAAATTGCCTTGAAAATAGTAAAAAATAAACAACAGAAAAGAGAGGAAAAGTTATAAAAAAGAAAAGGAGTTCTAGAGAGAGAAACTAAAAGGGCTTAGGGGAGGGGCAGTGATTCTTGGTTAGGGTTGGTTTAGCCGTTTAGAGTGTGTCCAAAAGAGTACTGAGAATGGAAGATAAATTCTACTGCGGTCAGACTCTAGGGTTTTGTGGGTGTGAAAAAAGAATTTTGACATTTAGGGACTAAAATGTAACAGGTGTAAGAGTTTGTCTGTCATGCGCTTCGTATAGAGTGACGTGTAAAGTGGACAAATGCAGGTTGACAGAGATAGTGATCGTGAACTCCAGTGACGGTGTTTTCTTGTAGACGCGAATATGGAAAATAATGGATCTGTTTAAGGATGATAGAGCCTCTACTTTGCAAACATATTTTTTTCAACATAATTTTTAAATCACTTTTTTATTATATATATATATATATTTTTTTTTTTTTAATCACACATTTTATCTAAAAAATATAAAAAAACATATTTTAAAATAAAAAACATTTAACAAACAGAGCAAATGACTCATCGGCTCGAGTCCCTTAAGCTCGAATCGAAAAAAATTCGGGCTTAACTCCAGGGACGAACTTAGCATACGGCGAGCTCGATTGGTTGCTCGTGTTGGATTTCGTAAGATTTTCGATTTTTTTTTTAAAATATATTTCAGCTAGGATGCTCAAACAAATCAAATGCAAGAAAATTTCAACAATATTTTCGAAATTGGCCAAAAAAGTAAATTATATTTGTAGCCCAAAAATACCCAACCACTACCCGTACTGCCATACACCCAACCCAAGTGTCCCAACCCATTGGGCTGATTCATTTCTCTTATTCCCATTTTCCCAGCCTTCCTCTTCCAGACCAGGCGTCCAGACTCCAGACCCAATTCTTCAATCTTCAGACTTCATTTACGGTGGTTCTCTTCTCCCTTGCGTCATTCTTCAGTTCAGCCTTCCTAGGCGATTTCAACTGACCCTTTTCATCCCTCAGCAGCACACAGGAGTCAGGCCTCAAACTTCAATTCAGTCCAACTCCCTCCCGTCGTCCCTATCCACTTCTGCTGCTCTGCTGCTACCAGGCGCCAGCTGCCGCTGCTCTGCTCACGCTCACAAGTCACAGCTCACTCCAACTCCTTCGAGGCTTCGACAATCTACAGAGGGGCAGGTTAGTGTAGCTTACTAAACTTGCTTGAAACTTCAAACCCTAGAAATAGAATCAAAATTGTATTTTGTGAAAATTAATTCCGGTTCCCTTTTTTATATTTGTAAGCATTTTGTGTTGTTGATTCACCATTTGACTGATTGTAGTTTCACTTTCACATTTTTACAATTATTTGATAATTTTTAGCTCACTGTCAAATTATAATGTATTTGGGATTTTTTTGATGATTTAGCTTACAAATTGCTAAATTCTGAATTATATGACATTAATTCCCAATTGGTGAATGATTTGTTACATAAATTTGAATACATGTGAAATTTGAATTAATGCAGTGTGCTGAGTGCTGATTTATTACTGATTATATCATATGGAACGCTATTTCCAATTGAAACAGAAGTCACTACCTAGTTCATCTAGTTCTACACCTGAGTCACCCGACACTAATTCTATCCAAGCAAACGAATTGGTAGGCGATGTTAACACGGAGAAGAATCAAAGTCAATTTAACTCAGATGATCTTGTGTCAGACCCAGGAAAACGTCCACCTATTGAGTCATATGATCCTAATATTAGGGATGATGTTAGGATGTCATACTTAGACAAATGACCTTGTCAACCTCATAGGCATGAATTTCCCATAAGACGGATGAGAAATGATAATAGGTGTTTTAGGAAAGAGTGGTTTTCTGAATTTTATTGGTTGGAATATAGTATTGAAAAAGACACCGCTTACTGCTTGTATTGCTTCTTGTTCAAACCTGATAGAGGAGGTCAAGAGGGTGGATACGTATTCACTCAAACTAGGTTTAGGGATTGGAGGCATAAAAAAACTTTGAGAGATCATGTTAGACTTGTTGATAGTGTTCATAATCAAGCTTTCAACAAGTGCACAATGTTGATGAATTAAAAACAAAGTATTTCTTTTGCATTTTCTAGCCAAAGTAATACTCAACAACGAAGTTATAGGATGAGATTGACTGCAATCCTAGATTGTACAAAATTCCTCTTATTGCAAGGTTTGGCATTCCGTGGTGATGATGAGACGAATGAGTCAGTTAATAGGGGAAAACTAATTGAGCTACTAGAATGGTATGCGGCTCGTTGTGAGGAAGTGCCAAATGCAGTGTTTAGTAATGAGCCAGGAAATGACCAAATGATTTCATCGAGCATCCAGAAGGACTTGATTAACTGTTGCGCCATAGAGACAACAAAAGCTATTATGAAAGAGATGGATGATTCTTTATTCTCAATATTGGTTGATGAATCTTGGGATAACTCTGTAAGAGAACAAATGGCAATGGTTTTAAGGTTTGTGGACAGTAATGGACAAGTTAAGGAACGTTTTCTGGGGATTTCTCATGTACTAGATACTTGTGCTCAATCACTCAAAGATGCTATTGATGTAGCATTTTCTAAGCATGGGCTGAGCATATCTAACTTGCTAGGTCAAGGTTATTATGGAGCAAGCAATATGTCAGGTGAGTTCAATGGGTTGGAAGCTTTAATTTTAAGAGAGAATCCATATGCCTTTTATATTCATTGCTTTGCACACCAACTTCAATTGTCAATTGTTTCGGTGGCACGTAGAAATGCTATGCTTGGTGAGTTGTTCCTTACTCTTACTACTACTATGAATTTGGTGGGTGCATCATGCAAGCGTGTAGATGCTCTTCGAACAAGTTATCATAATGAGAATCTGATGAAGCTTCATGTTGAACTTGTTAATAGTGGCACTGGTAAGCTTCAGGAAATGAGTTTGGCAAGACCAGGTGATACTAGATGGGGATCACATCTAGTCACTATTACTCTCTTTATTGCTATGCTTAATAATATTATAGATGTTATTGAAGATATAGCAGACGACGGTACAAATTCAGAGCAAAGAGCAAGTGCCACAACTCATATGAAAGGTATGCAAGAGTTTGAGTTTGTTTTGTCTCCATTTTATGTTTCGGGTTCTTGTTATTACTGATGATCTTTCACAAGCATTACAGAAGAAAGATCAGGATATTCAGAATGCTATGACTATATTGGAGTTGAGCAAGTATGCATTGCAGAATATGAGGGATAATGTTTGGGATGATCTGTTGAATGATGTGATTGAATTTTGTTGTGTTGGCAAACATATAATTGTGCCGAATATGGAGGATATTGTTGTAATGAGAGGTCGACCTAGGCGTGGAGCTCAACGGGTAACTTATTATCATCGTTTCTTTGTTGATTTGTACTGCCATGTGATATACTCAATTTTGCAAGAGTTGAATGATCGTTTTCCAGAGACAACCACTGAGCTCCTTCTTTGCATTTCATGTTTGAGTCCGAAAGCCTCATTTGCAGCTTTTGATAGGGCTAAATTACTTCATCTTGCACAGTTTTATCCTTTGGACTTCACCTATGAAGACCTCGTATTACTTAAACCTCAACTTGATAAATTTCTTATTCTTGTGACAAGGGATAAAAATTTCTTTAACCACAACAATATATCTCACTTAGCTCAGAAGTTGGTTGAAACAAGAAAATCTTGTTATTTCCCATTGGTTTATAGGCTAATCACATTGACATTGATATTACCTGTGGCAACTGCAAGTGTTGAAAGTGCATTCTCTGCTATGAATCTAATCAAGAGTGACTTGCGCAACAAAATGGGAGATGATTGGTTGAATGACAATTTGGTGGTTTACACAGAACACAAGATTTTTAAACTCATAAAGAATGAAGCAATTTTGCAGCGCTTTCAAAGTATGAGACCACGAAGAATGCAGTTGTCCGAGCTTACAGCTACGGAGTAGGGTTATTTCATGTATTTTTCCTATTATTTTTGTTTGTGTAAGACTATATTCATATATTAAATGACAATTATGTTTTATTAGCATTTATATGTTGTTCGTATAATTTCTAATATTTTTTAATTAAATAATATATTTCGTTATTGGGATTGTCGGATCGGTGAAGGTCGCGAGTCAACGGTCAAGTCAATGGTCAATAGTCAACAGTCAAACTCCGCTCTAGCTCAATCAAAACCCTAGATTCGTCCCTGCTTAACTCAACCCTTGCTTTGAGATATTGAGTCAAAGCTTGAGCCGACCTTTTTTTGATGGACTGACTTTGACTCGACTCGGTTCAAACCAAAAAGAAAGAAAGTCCAAAGAGTTCGAACCTCATCTCGACTCGACTCGTTGTTTTATATCCATTTTAAATAAAAAATTTACAAATTTTTGTTATAAAAATAAAATATAATTTAAAAGCTTGTGACTTGACTCGGCTCAGCCCATTTTTTTTTTGGATGAGCTTTGTCTCGGCTCAAGCAAAAAAAAAAATTGCACCCTAAAAGCTCGAGCCTTGAACTTCGGCTAGGCTTGGCTCGCTGACATCCCTATGATGGTTGTACAGATAAAATGTTCATATTAGGTTACATACAATGTGTTGGCGATTTTGTGGTGATTAATTTTGAGGATGATATGATAGGTAAAATGGTGACTATTTGCCAGTTGTCCAATCAATGACCCAATTTGTAACACATTATGTTCGAATAACATGGCTATAAAAATATTGTCCTCACTTTTGAGTGGTTCTCTCTCTTTTTTTTTTTTTTTTGGTTAATCTCTGTTTTAATGCAATGATTACTCTCCATTTGATAATATGTATATATAAATCAGTGTTGTAAAAGACATCGTCGGGCATGCCAAGGCACATGACATTTTCAAAATGTGTTGCATTGAGGGTATGCGCATATTAATACGATCAATTTTTTTTTATTATTATAGCCTAGCTGAAAATATGTGTTACGATGCACATATGCGTTGCAATGTGCGACTAAGTGCAATAGTCGCGCATAAACGCACATTGACACGAGTAATCTAATGTTTAATAAGTTTTAAATTGGGCCAACAAACCATTTCTAAATATTAAAAAACTAAATTTCGTCATCAAACCCCACTCATAATCAAATCCATTAACTACATATCTAGGAGATCGACGGCTATAAGGATGTTTACAAATTAATATATTATTATTTTTTAGTTAAAATATGTTGTTAAAAAATTATTTTGAAAAACATGTATGAATAAAAAGTAATTTGACAAATTGTGTTAACACATTATGCATTTTAGAACCTTGATATAAATTTTGACCAAATTTTTAACATTTCTAAAGAGGGCATAATAATAATAATAATAATAATATATATATATATATATATAAAAGGAGAAGTGTGCCAAAAAAATCCCCCCCCCCCAAATTCCCGCCCAGGGGGGAAAAAATAATTAATAAAAAATGGCTGCCAGCCAATTGAATTTGAATTCAAATCAAATAATAATAAAAAAAAAACGGGGTTTTGGGCCAAGGTTGCTAAGACAACAGCCTTAGGCCTCCAATTTTTTTGGGCCTCCAACCCCAAAAAAAATAAAATAAAATAAAGTGTGCCCAAACGAAAAAATAAGTATCTGTATTATCCTACCATTACGTTACTTCCATGACTCTGTCAATTGCAATTTGCAACTCCCTCCCAGAGGACCCAGACTACCTGCTGCATCGTCGTCTCTCAAGCTCCCAACCAACAACCATTCTGATAATTTTCCTAGACCCAGTTCCCACCATCGGCACTAGCCATTATTGTTCTTCAACAAACTTCCTTCAGTTACCTCACTTCACTGGTCAGACCGATGACCTGCCTGCGAGCCCGCGATGAAGTTGTACATCCGCTGATCCACACCGTCGTTCGTCGCCCTACCTTCTGTTCTGTTGACGGCACCGACTCAGTTACTCCACAGTATGTTAGTGTAAATTAGTATACTATATATAAAATATGTAATTTGTTTGTTAATGTATTAAATGGATTTGAATTATTTGATATTTTGATTTGATTATTTGAAAATTGGAACTTGGAAGTTCAATTTTTTTAGGTTTTTGCTAAATTTATTTTGAATAAATGTTTATGGTTCGGCCTTGAAGCTACTGTCGTGGACTATGAATCTATTATCAATGATTTATGATATTTGTGAAAATGTCTATCATTTTCCCCCAAATTTTATTGTTTTCTGTCTACTTCTTTAGGATGAAGATGGTTCTTTCACAATTATGCATATTAAATAAAGAATTTGTCAATCAATTCATGTGTTTATTGCTTTCTTTTTGTGCATACTTAGAAATTGAATTATGGGGTTTGGTATATTACCAATTAGTCGATTAACTGCATTAGTCTACTAGAATCTTGTCCAAAAGCTTAAGCTGATACACGGGTTTAACTTATAAAAGCTTAATTTAAATAAATAGTTTATCTCCTATATATAATATCTTAAAAAGGTTGAATGCCTACCTTAGGCAGAATTTGATTACCGTCTAATTAGGAGAATTGTTGATTCATTATTCAGGTTTTTACTTAAATGTTGTTCAAGTCGTATCTTCGATCAACCATGTCACAAGAGAGATTGAATGAATTAGTTATGATTTCTATAGAAAAAAATATGTTGGAACAACTGGTTTGAGTAGTTTGATTACTAATTTTGCATCTCAAAATGTGATAAGGTTAAATGTTATGCTAAAATGATATCTCGATTGTGAGATATGTTTGAATTTGTAATTACATCTTTTGGATTATATAAAGTCTTCTTTTAAAAACACGTCTTATTTATTTAAATATTTAAGTGTTGCTACGTTTGGAAAAAAATATATATTCCAGGACCTCAAAATAGCTAGTTGCCTTAGACCTCTATATTCTCAAGGCTGGCACTGTTGACAGCCGCCGCATTTTCCTTTTTTTTTATTTGAATATTCGATATGGATAAACACGTGCTTGGTAAATTTGAAAAAATAATTTATAGATATTTTTATAAATCATAAAATTTCTCAAACAGATCCGTTTGTAAAAAAATTTGTGTTTAAAAATATTTTTTTATATTTTCGAGGTAAGATGTATGATTGAAAAATGGAGAGAAAATATGCGTGATTAAAAAATAAATTGGAGAATTGTGTTGTTTAAAAATATGTTTTTTTGAATTTGCCAAACATAGGCTAAAAATTTTAACAATACACATTTATAATTGTTGTGTTAAATTTTTGATTGAAAACTAAAAAAAAAAAAAAAAGAAATGTTAGCAAGAGTCAAATGTAGAAAATTGTATAAATTTTCATTTACAATAAAGTTAGCAATAATGTATAAAAATTATTGAAATCTATGATCGTTTATTATTTAAATATATAAAGGGTAAATATATTGTCACTACAAATTTTATTCACCACACCACATTATAATTACACTACAAATAAAATGTGTTTTCAATAAATACACCACATTAAATTTACTTTTATAGTCCTAGTACTCAACACGTTCTTCCTCTTCTGGAATCCATTTTTCACGGGGCCTCCTATCAATTAAAGGGGAGCAACCAACTTGCATTCCCCTATCCCGCTCCTCGTTTTCTTCCACTATTTTGGTTCTTCTTTTTCCTGGTGAATCGGAAGATGAGGAAGAGCTTCACCTCGATCCGATAGTTGTGGAAGGTGGCATCGTACGTTTCACTTCTCTCATTACCTAGCCGTCGTCGAAGTAGTGGGAGAGATCATTAACCTCCCCCAAGCTGGAATGTACGGCTACTCAAACTCTAAAGCATCACCAACAAAATTGTGGTTGGAATGACAATTTGGGGCAATGATTAAGGAATTCGAGAAGAGAAGTTGCGATTCAAAGACACCAATGGCGAATTTGTAAACAAACCCAATATTTTCCCGACTTCCCCCACCCGCCAATTGTGGAGATTAACGAGAAAGAGAAAAGGAAAAGTTGATTATCAGTGGTGGCCCGGTCAAACCCAATATTTTCCAAACTTTGCCCACCAACTGATTGCGGAGATTAACATGAAAAGGAAAGGGAAAGTTGATAATCATTGGTGGTCCGGAGTCTGGCACTCTGGTGTGGGGTGCATTGTGATAGAAGAGAAAATAACAAGGTTAATTATGTCATTTCATTTATGGTTATTTTGATAAATAGAAAATTATTTAAAAATGTTGTATACCAATAAAAATTTGTAGTGGCAATATATTTACTCATATATAAATTGACATTTACTATCTAAATAAGTTTTTTAATGAAAATTTAAAAACAAAAAAGATGATGAGTCCCACAAATATATGTGATTGAAAATGAATGTGAAAAAATTTGAAAATATTGCATTGAACAAAATGATAGTGATTGATATGTTTGCATATATCGATATAAATTTTGCATGGAACAAAATGATATATGATCATATATATTAATGTGATTGATTTATTGAGCTAAAATTGAAAAGTGGAAAGAGAAAATGTTTTTCCTCTTTAAAAATGGCTTAAAAATTTGTATTGTTTATAAATTGATTTATAAATTGTAATGATTGCGTTCAAAATAAATATTTATTTAAAGTAATTACAAAAATATAAAAATTCAGTGGTCACTTTCTGTATAATATTACATCAAACATAATATAATTATTGATTAACAAATAATTAGTTAACATTATCATATATTCTTCTATATAAATTACTTTGTATGTAATTTTTAAATATCGTTTTCAACACAAGCGTGAATAAAATTAATAAACTGATTGTTATTGTTATTTGTATATTTTGATTATGATTACTAGATGCAAAAAATCATCATTTATTATTTACGGACCGTTCGGTGGCCCAAATGTCAATTTTTTTTTTATTTTCTAGATAAAATTTGTGGTTGAAAATTGGAGAGAGAAAATTTGTGTGGTTAAAAAGTAATTGAAAAATTTTGTTATTTATAAATTGTAATCATTGCGTAAAAGAATAATGTGTTAATAGTTATTGAAATGTAATATTTTTTTATTTTTAATACTGTGCATCGCACGGGAGGAAAATATAGTTAGTAATTAGTAATAATATATAAAAGCAACTGAGTTTTGACGGAAAAAACTCAGTTTTTATTGTATTCACACTGCTGCTACTTCTGACCAATGATGGAATGAGACTTAATTATAGAGAAATTTTATGGAAATTTTTTTTACTTATTTATATTTGGTTATTTGTGTTTAAACATTTCTTTTCATAAAATTATTCTGATGTGCTTGAAAATTGGAAAGAGAAAATCTGTGTGGTTAAAAAGTAATTTGGGAAATTGTATTGTTTATAAATTGTAATCATTGAGTAAAAGAACAGTGTGTTAATAGTTATTGAAATGTAATATTTTTTTATATTTAATATCGTGCATCGCACGAGCGGAAAATCTAGTAATAATATATAAAAATAGCTGAGTTTTGACGGGAAAACTCAGTTTTTATTGTGTTCACACTGCTGCTACTTCTAACCAATGATGAAATGAGGGTTAATTATAGAGAAATTTTATGGAATTTTTATTTATTTATTTATTTGTATTTGGTTATTTGTGTTTAAGCCTCTCTTTTCATAAAATTATTCTGATCTTTTAATTTCTGAAATCTTACAAATAAGTATTTTTGTTAAGTCATACAAATTCAATGTAAAATTTTCAGTTCAAAATTATATCGAAGTTATATTACACATCTAATACTAAATAAACATTATCGTATAAAACTTTTTATAAATAATCTTATTATTTTAGTTATTTGACACATCTAAAAATTCGAGCTCATTTGTATTGCGTTTAATTAAATTAATGAGTATTTTTATAGAAAGTTACATTTAATACGTAAATAATTTTTTTATAATGATTGTGATATTTTATTAGTCATAATCTTATGAATGAATAATTTTGTTTAGTCATACAAATTCATTATCGAATTTTTATTTACATTTGTATCGAATATTTAATCAAATTGTATTAAATTTTGTTATGTCATTTCAACCGTTCTTTGTGACAAAGCCACTTGCTATGTTACATACGTTTGGGAGTCCATCAGATGTTATTTAGTTGAAAAAATTCAAACTACACCAAACCCACGTTTGGTATAAATTAAAATTTGATTTTAATTCACGTTAAAGGTCAATTATTAATCTTAACAATAAAATGGATTTACAAATTTTTACACATCTTATCAATTTTTGACGTCATGCTCACGCCCTCAAAACGACGTCGTTTCCTCCCCCCTCCTCTACAGAAAATCGTCTTCCGAGCATTCTCTCTGCTGCACATTCCCGAAGCTTCAATTCTTCATCCTCCTTTGATCATTTGTCTTCCCAAATCAGGCAAAACCTCTCTCAATTTTTCACTTCTTGGCTTCATTATGGGAAATTAGTTGGGATGTCCTTCGCTGAAAGATCTTTTGTCCAAGTAACCCTGGACCAAAATAAGAATATAAGAGGAAAAGAAAAATATATTTAAATATCAAATGATCTTTTTACCCTTAATGAAAAAACAAAAAGATATCTTTCATTTTTTCTAAATGTGCAAGATAAAGATTCGAACCTTGTACTTGAAGGTAAAAAGCTTGAAGCTCGGACCACTTCAACCAACAATATTATGTGTATTAAATTATCTCTAACAAATATATATTGTATTCTAAAAATTGTATTTCCCTTCACATAAATATACGGTTGCAAGGAACTAAACCTTGGACATTTTAAGAACTTAACCACTTGAACCAATAATATTTTATGTAATAAATTATATCTAATAAATATATTGTATTCTAAAAATATTTTAAATTTAATATTGCAAGGAATTGAACCCTTAACATCTAGTAAACATATAAGCAGTTATAGACGCATACAATTAGTAATGGTGGGACACGGAGATGGACATATATTTTTCGTGATGAACATTTCAGGTCCCCTGAATTTTTTTTTAGGAAGAGCTCGAAAATAAAGAAAAAAATTTAAATTCATACAAAACAAATATACTAAATAATATGCAAACGCACCCGCATGTGTAGTTTTTTATTTTGAAAATCAAGGCTCTGTTTGATAAATAATTTTTATTTATAAATAAGGAATGTTATAATTTCGAGGTAAAATACGTTGTTGAAAAGTGGTTTGAAAAAATGTGTGGTTAAAAAGTGATTTGAGAAAATAGGTTATTTATTGTTATAGATGAGTTTTTGTCGCTATAGGTACCTTGTAACAGAACTCATAACAATGGGAGAACTATTTTGAGGTCTAAGTCGTTACTTTATTCACATAACGAATTTAAAATCATTATAGTAAAAAGAAAAGTAGTAACGAGCTTGAAGTCGTTACTGTGTACACATAACGAGTTTCATGTCGTTGTAGTTGCTGCTTCAAATCTATTTATAACGAGTTAAAAATCGTTACTTTGTACACATAACGAGGTTTATGTCGTTACAATATATTTACAATAATACCCTCGTCGTTCATAAATCCAAACAGTCAACAAACTCGCACAAATTTTGTCATAACGATGTTTAAGTCGTTGTAACGATTTCAAAATCGTGATCATTTGATAAATCGTTCCAATGTAATAATAACGATTTTGAGATCGTTGGAGTTGAAAATAAAACTATAACGATAAATATGTCGTTTCATTTGACATATAATGAGTTACATATCGTTCTGATTCAACCTCAGAAAATAACATAACGACAACTATGTCGTTTCTGTACAAATTGAACGACATTAAGATCGTTCTAGGTTAAATTTTAACTAAAACGATATTGACATCATTTCTTTGCACATGCAACGATATTAAAATCGTTTTGTAAAAAACCGACAAACCATCATAACGTCTTCCATATCGTTCTAGTGTTAAATTAACGAACTGCATCTCGTTCCAATGTAAATTATAACTATAACGGCTTAGATATCGTTTCTTCATGTGGAACACGACTTGTGTATCGTTATGGATGAAATTGATGATTCGATCGTTCTTTACCATCGGAAATGCTTCCAACATGCGTAATCTAACAAAAATGGGTCGTAAAAAGTGATTCAAACACTTTGTAAATCGACATGATTAGAAAGATAGGATCATTTCACTCAAGTGTAGAAGTTCCAAGGTAATAGATAACTAAAAGAACTTCATCTCATATTGATCCTATCTTTCTAATCATGTCGATTTACAAAGTGTTTGAATCACCTTTTATGACTCATTTTTGTTAGATTACGTCTATTGGAGGCACTTCGGACGGCAAAGAACGATCGGCTCAACGATTTGAGCCATAACGATATACATGTCGTGTTGCGATGGAAGAAACGATACAGACGACGTTATAGTAATAATTTACACTTAAACGATATAGAGTTCGCCAAACTTACAAAAGAACGACATTTAATTCGTTATGATATTTATTCGGCTATGAATATAACGATTCCAATATCGTTTTGTTATTGAAAAAACGACATTGACATCGTTTTGGTAATATAATACACTGGAACGAGCTTAATGTCGTCAAATTTGTAAACAAACGACATAATTATCGTTACGTGACTTTCTGGGCCTGAAACATAACGACCTCGAACTCGTTCTACTAAAACAGTAACGAGCTCCACATCGTTTTAGGCTATTTTCCACACAAACGAGCTCAATGTTGTTACGATTACAATGAAACGATCTTCCAAATTATAACGGATTTGAAGTCGTTACAACGACTTAAACATCGTTTTTGAAAAGTTAGTGCGACTTTGTTGACCGTTGGGAATTTTGGACGACGAGGGCATATCCGTAAATATATGTAACGACATTTATGTCGTTATTTTTATGAAGTAACGATTTCAATGTCGTTATGAACAACAGTAAAGCTGTAAGGTATTTTCAACTGTAACGACATTAATATCGTTACGAACGACTTCGAAGCAGTAACTACAACGACATTTCAGTCGTTACGTGTACACAGTAACGAGTTCAACCTCGTTATGGACAGATATAAAGCAGTAAGGTTTTTTCAAAAGGAACGATGTTGAACACGTTATGTTTATGAAGTAACGATTTATACCTCGTTACTATATTTTTTTAGATGGGAACGACGTTAAAGTCGTTATGAGTGCAAAGTAACGAATTAAACCTCGTTATAGTTTAAAATCAAATGAATAACATCCTGCTAAAAATCAATCATTCTTATTCCAACAAAAATTGATAAACATAGTTCCTAATACAAACCAAACAAATAAACAACTATACAAAAAGATTCTTAATTAGATAAACAAAATCCAGATTCATCACTACAAACTAAGGCTCGAGTTCCATGCCAATAACTCCATGGTCAATTTCTTCCTCCACATATAAACAACAACACAAAAAGATTCTTAACTAGACAAACAAAATCCAGATTCATCAATACAAACTAAGGCACGAAGTTCCATGCCAAAACTCCACGGTCAATTTCTTCCTCTACATTGGTACGCATTTCGAGCGATTGCATTCACGTCCATATTTCCTTGGAGAAATTCAATGTACTTCAAGTTCTTATCAAGTGGAACGATGTTGAACTCTCAAGCAAATCATTCAGTGACTCGACATTGTCCATAACTGCAATTCAACATAACTTTTTTAAGAGAATGAGAAAAACTCTAACTGCTAACTAAAAACAAATGTAAAGAAACATGCTCTCAGATTCATTATAACAATATCAATATGACCAAAACATAAATATTACTTCAACTAATACAAATATGAATTACAAGGACTTATCAATTCCGCTTTTATATTAAAAAACAAAAGAAAAATGAACGACAATGACAGATTCATGATAACGACATCAATATGTACAAAACGACTTTGAAATCGTTACGCGCGCAGATGAACATCATAAAAACAAAATTACTTCAATAGGAACTGATTCAACTATTGCTCGAATAAAATGGTTAAGAATTGTTCAAATTCAACCTTACCTTCTCTTCTTCCCCAAATGCCCAATATCAATGTTGTAAAATGGATTTTCGACCTTCAATAACTCAAGGAAATGACAATACCCATTTGGATAAAATGAAATGCAGTTGCCATTCTTGAAGAAGGAATAACAGAGACCGATGTTATGATTCAGAAATACATCATCACTGTTATGATTCAGACATTGCTTATATAAAATGATTACGAATTTTTTAGATTAAAACTTACCTTCTCTTCTTCTCCAAATGCCCAATACCAATGTTACAAAATAGATTTCCAAACTTTAACAAGATTATTACTCAAAGGAAGACAATGTATTTCTTGTTTCAAATATGAAAGTGCAGCTGGTTCCAGAAGAGGGAAGAGCAGGGAGATGACGCGAAAATGTTTGTTTGTGGGAGAGGAAGGAGACCCAGCAGCTGGTCACATTTGGCAATTGGAAGAAATAATTAGGTTTTGTTTTGCACTCAAGGATATTTGGGTAATTGTATAAATCATTTTTTCATTTTTTCCAACTAAGAGGCTATTGAACTCATAAATTATCAAATGGATATTTTTAAATGGAAGTTTTGTTTGACCCTGCTTTTAAACAAAGCAGCCCTTCATTATTGGCAATCTATATGCACGGTTTGTTTTCTCTTCAACTTGACTTCCATATATGTATTTTAGTTCCCAAATCCGACCTTGTTTGTCTAAGACTGGTCTTGATTTGTCACTTTAGTGTTCCATTCCAGCTCCTGTAAGTTCACAGCTTTTGCTCAATAGGTTTTGTGTGGTGATTGGTGTATCATCGGTAGCCCCAAGCCTAGATCTATTTTATAAGATTCAAAGTTGATTTTACTGTTTCAACAAGGTAACGCACTCCAAATTCCATTTTTAGGGTTTATGTTGAATTAATTTTTGATTGATTTTCAATTGAGAAGGAGAATGGCTTTTTAGGATTTAATTCAGAACTATTAGTGCAACTAAATTGTGACTTTGTTGAGAAATTTGGGGTTGAAAGATCCCCTGAATTGGTGATTATGAGCAAAAATTGAATATGACCACCAATTGTTTGACGAAATTTCCCACTTAAAATTTCTGTGCTTTACACTATATTCCAGATTCAAATTTGAAATTTTTTAACTTTAATCCCACGGGAAAAAATAATCTATGCAAATTTCAGTGCATAATAAACTTTGTGTTGTTTCATCTTAATCACATGTATGAACTTCACTTGGATGTACCTTATGTCATTACATCTTGGTCAGTGAGGTCCTTGAAGGAAAAACATCAGCTCCTTTAGGAGCCTGGATCATATGTTGGTGAAATTGTCAAAGTTATAGGGCACATGTTTTTGAAAGTACCTCTAATTAGAATGCAGTCATGAAAGCCACCGACTGTGGTGCTTAATTTTCCTTCCCCTCTATCATGTCATCGTCGTCGTCATCATCATCGCCATTGTAATTTTATTTGGGAGGAGGGTGGCAGGATTCAAGAGGGGTTCTTTTCATTATATTTCTACAATTTGATGCATGGCTTGTTAGTATTTAATTAGGATACTTCATTATGATGGAAGTACTATTGTTGGAAACTTTATTTATCTGCAAAACATAATATGAAGAGTTAAGTAGCTCAAATTCTTGATTTACCAAAAGGAGGACAAGTGTGCCACATTGCTTTTGCCTATCTATTCATTGGTTCAAGAAAAGAGAGATGTTTGGATTGACAGTAATTTTCTTTTAGAATAACCTGCAAATCTGCAATCTTTTGTCAGCTTAGTTGACACAAATTTTTAGTGAAAGAAAAATTGTTTTTATTTCGTTTTAAAAACTTGGGCCATTCTCAACCAATTCATCAAAACACAACAGTTGTCCTTACAAGAGACTACTGTTAAGGATAACTTGTAAAAAAATTCAAAATCCACGAAAATTACATGATAAATATTACAATTAGACATTATCAAATGGTAAACCATATTTGGGATAAGTAAATTTAACTTGTTGAATTAGTAAAGTATTAATCCTCCAAGTTGTATAACGCTCGACGAGCATTTTTTTCACCAAGTTTATCTTCAATGCTTCATTGCTATAGAGATTTAAAGCATCTAAAATTTTAGAAACTACCACCACACACCATTTCATTTATTTTATTTTACCCTTCCTCTTAAAACTTACTGTCTAAATCACAACATTTTTATGCACATAAGTGGTCTAGGAAGTGATGCCACATTTATTCATTTTGAAGAGCCTGATTTGAAGTCAAATATACTCACTTTTACAGCAATGGTTAGTATCAGCTTTTGTCTTTTACCCCTTCCGGTCCCTCCTCTTTTAATGTGCTATTGAATAATAAATTATATATTTCGATTTATCATTTTCACACTGAAGTTTATTGATGAAATGCAACTGCACCCTGATGACAAGCCAATGGCATATGTTTGTTGGTTTCATTTTGATAGATATTACCTTTCTTAATTGTTTGTGTTATCAACCATTTTGTTTCACATGGAATCCCTACTGTTGGTCCTTCCTGATATTCTATTTGTATACATCATATCAGTACTTTTGAGGATTGCTTGATGTAGGTTTAAGCTTGCTGATAATTTTACAGAATCAATAATATTAGATGTCAAATGTCTCTAAGATTTCCTTAACTCAAAGTGTCTTACTTCTGATTATTTTGTTTGAAAGGCGTCTAAAAGAAATATAGGCGTACCTTATAATAGAGTAATGATGGTTAATGCATCCAAGCTCCTATAAGCACCAGCTTCTTGGTGCATTGTTCACCGATATCTCGCGATGCGAAATACCCTGCAAGTGCACGGGTCGTGAGAAGTAATATAGTGGACCTTGGAGTCCGGATTATCGTTCCCACGAGGACTGCTATTAAGTACCGAAATGTGTTAGTTCCTAACTCTATTTGAACGGGTGAATTTGTTTGTGATTGTTAACTACAACTAAAGAATTAAACTAAAGAAATAAAATTGCGAAATTGCTTTTGTTTTTAAAAACGATTGTAAGGTAGTTGGGATTCACGAATTCACCTAGCCAATTAAATCAATTCCAATTCCAGGTTCTATTTTCTAAATATGTGTTCGATCGAACTCACTAAAATGTGTTCGATCGAATTCACTAACTCAAATTGAGATTCCTCTCTCGAGTTTAAATCAATCCTACCTAAATAAGTCAACCTTGTATCTCTACAGCGGGTCCGAATATTCCTTATCTAGATGCATTACACACAAAAATTCAAACACGATCGCAATAATAACAAGAGTATATCTCTATCTTTCGTTCAATTACCGGGTTTATTACCTAAATCTATGTTTTTAACTCTCCTCTCGAATTATGAAAATAACACATTAAATCATAAAAGAGTGGCCAGTTTATTCACGCAGTAAACGCAATAATAAATCAACACATGCATTGAAGCGTTAAAACAATGAATATGGAATTACAATAATTAACTAGGTTACATCGTTCATCCCAACGTAGAATTTAGCTACACATCATATTTAAATAGCAAAAACAAAATATAATGATGTTCATTGAAAATATAAAAGAAGAATGGAAAGATTGCACCAATTATCAATTCTTCAAGTATCTCCAAGTCTCGCCCCTTTGCAATGCTCCGATCTCCCAAGAATTTGACGTGAAAAACTTGATTGTAGCTCGTTCTATGGCGAGGCAAAGGTCCTGAATCTCGTGCCTCATGTGTTGTATATATGGGTTTTGGAGAAATCTAGGTCAAGTAAGAGAGAATTCTGTTGAAAATCGCGAGAAAAAACCTACAGTCTGCCCAGCCGGATAAGAGCGCGATTGCGTGCCTTCAACCCTAGCGATCGCGTGGAATTCGTTAAAACTCTCGGGTTACTATTTTGTATCTTCAGGTGATCGCGTGGTATATATCCAACGATCGCGATTTCCATCTTTTCTCGGCTGTGTAAATTGGTCCCTGACTTTTAATTGCACATTCAATCCTCAACTTTCAATTGTTGCGATTTGATCCCCAAACTTTAAATTCTTCTTGATTTGCCCGTTTAAGCTCTCAATTCCTTCAATTATATCCTGCAACCTCTGATTTGTTCACTTTGACACCATGAATCTTTCTCGGTTGTTATCACATATCTCTCATTTGTTCAATTAAGCTCCAATTAACATCCAATTGTGTCATTTTTCCATTAATTGCTTCATTCTTCGCCTTTTGAGATATTTTCTATAAAGTAAACAAATAAACATAAATTAAATAGCATATATTCTAAAACGACAATAATTTCTTTTAATTTAGACATACAAATAAGTGCATAAAATACACTTATCATGCATCTTAGGAGCTCTAAATGAATTAAAAAAGTTATTGGCCTGCCTTCGATTGTATCGCTTTCACCTTTTTGTTCTTTTACAAATTTACTATTTTCCCATTTTTGTAATGATAATATTGATTTTAAGATAATTTATAGCTTGATTTTAAGATAATTTATAGTTTGAAGAATCTTATTCTCGAGTTTGGTATTATGTTTCAGTATCCAGTTTACTTTTTTAACTGTTTTAGCTCAATACTATTGCTTTGCATAAAGTTGACCCCTTTTTACTGAATATTTATTATTGGAAAATTCCCCTAAGCATTCTCTTATTTTCTTTTCAGTGGTGCAATTCATTTTATAGCTTCAACAAATGACTGCAGAGTAAGAGATTTTGATAGGAGAGCAGTCCAGCAGGGTATGTATTCTATGAGTGCTGGGTTCCTCGCTGCGAAGAAAACTCAGTGGGTAGCCACATGATGATGTTGGATGTCCTCGAATTGCTTGATAATTGAGGACAGGTGCAGCTATACACGATGCAATTTGTCTTTTAACTAATTATTACTTTGATTGTCATTGGCATCATTATAGGGAAGTTTAGGATTAAGAATTTTGTTAAATTGAGCAGGTGGTTTACATTCTTGATCAAGTGAAAAATTTAGAGAAAGAATTTTTATCAAAGATTGCCTCATTATGCTAATTATTTCCTCTCCAATCGTTTTGTTCATTTTTTTTGCTGACACTCTTTCATTTTGTACAAATATAGTCGCCATATCAATCAATCATTATTGCACCATATGACGCAGGGGTCGTGCATCGCACGACGTTCAACCAGTATATATTACATAATTGTTGAATAGCTATTATCTTCCAATAATTGTAGATAACACAAAAAATACACCAAATACGAAAATAACATAAACTAAAATATTATTAAACACTATATCAGGTTGGATATTGGTTTAATAAATCGAGAAATTAGTTAAATATTGAAAATCGATTAAAAGTGATTTCGCATCGACTTCGGCTAAATACTCAAATTCGACCCAATCCGTTTAGGCAAATTAGTTTACCACTTCGTCACTTCAGGGCTCAAAAACGGAGATCGACCTGCCCGATTAGGTCGAGAGGGTCGAGGGTGCAGTGCCCCTCGTGGGACGGTGGGGGCTCAGGGGAAACGCCTGAGAATTTAGATTTCTCTGGGAGTTGATTGTCATAATTCATAGACACCGTTACAGTGCAAATTCGACTTAAAGACAAAGTGTTCAACACTTACCTTGACTTTGTCACATTTCTTCTCTTCTCCTTTCTTCTTTTTGTTTTCTCGTCGTTACTCTGTCCATTTTCGGTACAAATTTCATATAAATTATTCTACCTCTTTGACGTCACAATACACAAAAGGAAAATGCTACTTTGTCACCCTTCATTGCCCCCTTTAAACTACCGAATTTTTGTGTGTTGTTGATTTTGGAGTTGATGTGATGGGTAAATAATAGATTGCTGTCATGTGTACAGGTGTAAAACTTTATGTCAAATATTATGTTCCCTTAGCATGACTGATACACAAAATATTCCAACATATCAATTATAAAAGTACAATGTAAATGAGATTTCTAAAAATACATACATTTTTTTCTTTAAACTTAATTGAAAATTTTCTATGTAAGTGATAAGATAAACAACTTTTTCCAATGTCCAAAAGAAGTATATAAAGGATATAATTCTAGTGTAGCCATCACGGACCGTTGAAGAGGAAGAATGTATCGAGAATTTGTGTATACGTGAATTACGTAAAATTTAATTAGATTGATAAGGCTGTTAATGTATTTCCAATGATGAGAGTATTTTAAACATTTGAGATTGTTATTTATTGTATTTTATTTTACAAGTTAAGACTATTTGATAAAGAAATATTGAGAGGATATCATTTATCAAATATATTATATTTGATTAAGCTCTTTAATAAATAGTTTCAAATTAAGTTTATGTTTGATTTTGATTAAAATCTGATTTCAATTTGAAGTTAAGTTAATAATTAATTTTAACCACACATTTTATAAATCCACAACTTTTGAACTATAAATCCCATAAACTTTTATCAAGATTTACTAAAAATCTAATTATAATCTATATCAAGCAGGGCAAAATTAGCCTCTGCTTGGCAAATGTACTTAAAACTATATTTTTACAACACAATTTCCCAAAACCATTTTTCAACTACAAACATTTCTCTTTTAATTTTCTAACCACATATTTTATTTCGAAAATATAAAAAAATATATTTTTAAACACAAAATTTTTAACAAAACAGATCATTAGATTAAGAGTGTCAATATCTTTTTCAATGATGATTTAGGAGTGTGAATTTGTTCACCCTGACAAAAGAGAGTTAAATGCATATATTAAAATTTGTATAAACTAACAAATTTTCTGCCTATATTATACTATACATCGAGACATTTTGTATGAGTACAGTCTTGCTATATAACTTTTGCTATTATAAAAATTATTTATTTTTAGTGATAAATTATTTAATTATTTGTAAAATAAGTAACTTTTGAAATAACAAAAACTATATATCAAGATTATACTCATATTGAACATCTCGATGAATAGAATACATGGACAGAAAAATTTCACATTTATTAATTTTATACACGTGTATTTACAATATTTTACCCTCACAAAAAGAGGGTCACCATAACCCTCTTTTGTGATGACGAACAAATTCACACTTGTATTTTTAGGATGTATTTGACGACTGTTTGTAGATTATATTGTGATTTATTTGTGTTTTTTTTGCTAAATTATGTGTTTGAATGGTAGAGAGAAAAAATGTGTGTAGTTAAAAAGTGATTTGAAAAATTGTGTACATTATAAATTAAATTATAATTTGCAATGATTCCTTAAAAGAACACATATATTTAAACCTTGTTTAGTGGAGATTAAAATCCTATTTTTAATAAGTTTTAATAAAAATTGATAAGATATATGATTGAAAAAATTATGGTTTCATAAAATATGAGAATGAAATTGGTTGATTTTTGTTATTTATTATTACAAATGGAGGCTAGTTGGTAAAAAAATATTGAGAGCAAATTATTTTGAGTTAATTGTTTCAATGATCACTGAGCTTATACCTATATCTTCAATTGATCACTAAATTTTAAAGCATTGAGATTTGATTATTGAACTTATGTAAAGGTCTTCGACCAGTCACTAAACTATAAATGTCGAGTTTTGATCACTAAATTTATCAAAATGTTAGTCATCGATTGAACTTTCGTAACAGAATTGACGACGTGGCTGACAGAATGCCCGTTACATTCAACCTACCAATCACGACACACCAAATTGTTAAGTAAATTTTTTAAGAATGTCTCCGATTAGTCACTAATATTTTAAAAATATTTATAACTGTTGATTTGTTCGTTGTATATAAGTGATAATTTAAAAGTTTAGTGACTAATCGATGACATTTTTAAAATTTTCTTACGTTGTAATTTGGTGTATCGTGATTGATCGGCTGAAATTGACATGATGCCACATGTACATTTTGTCTATCACGTTGTCAATTTTGCCCTTGTTTGATCCCCATTCTTTTTCATAAAAAATACAATTTCTTTCTACAGTAATCAATTTCAACCATAAAAAAAAGTCAAACCCACAATTTTTTACTTTTCAAACCACTTTTTAACCATTAAATTTTCAAAACCCAACTTTTTATCAAAAACTATCTACATCAAACAAGGACTTCGTTTCAAAAGTTAAGTCAATGACTAACATCTACTATTTTGATAGGTTTAGTGGTTAAAACTCGACATTTACATACATTCAGTAATTATTAAAACAATTAATCCAAAATTTAGCGATCAACTCTCGACATTTGATTAGAGAACTGTAACTGTTGATCACAAAATCCGGATGGACCTTGGACCAACACGTCTCAGCTCCTCCCTCTTGAACACGTAGATCTCCTGCGCACTGTGACAAACAATCAGTTTGCAAAGGGGGCCGAGGTGGCTCCCGTTTACACTCCGATGCTTAAGTCAGTACTCATTTTGGGCAAATATATATATTGGGTGCGGGAAATATAAATGTGTAGAAGAGAGAAAAGGGAGTGAGAGAAGTATAGAGTTAAGAGTGAGAAAATGCTAACCCCCAACTTGGAGACAATTGTGCTTCATTTATAGAGGAACTTCTTGTCTTGGATTACGACACGTGGCATACTTTACACTTGTCATCACCCTAGCTTATGGATGTGACAATCTTGCTTTTCAACCGTAATCATTGCTACATTTCGTAGGGGATGGGCGCCTGTTACGTCTGGGTAAAGGCAGTGTCCCATCACTGACTCCATCTCTCTCTTCTGGTCAACGCCATAAAGCGCCCTGGCTGAGTATAAAGCACATAGGCTGGGGCGTTAACCAGGTCGGCTAAAGAGGTTTGCTTGACATACTACCTCGGCATTCATCTCAAGGTGATATTCCAGGCCTCAGCTGTGGGTCAAGGTCCGTTGGGCCACTATTGGGCCTTAGCTGGTGGATCACTGTACTTTTCTTTGGGCCACAAAATCCGGATTCAACAGTAACACCCCAAGTTTAAAAATCTAAAATCTAGGCGTGTTAACTTCCATTCACATTATATGCGGAAATAAATCGTTTAAACATTAAAATTTTCATTTATCTATTATAAAATTTTACAGAAATTTGGCAGAGTCTCCTCCATAAATTGAATTTAACCAACCTGTAGAGAAACAACATAACCGACATAATAATTTAAACAAGATCAACCACATCTCAACCACATTCATCATCACCAAAACCAATTCATTCAATCCCCAAACTCCTCAACATAAAATTTTAAAAGACAATAGACATTGACAAATGAAATAGTAAGTAGTTAAATCATTAAAGCGACACCATTCTTCATTCGAAGCTAACTTCAACCAAACCATAATCAATAAAATGAATGAGAAATAATTTAGATGATAACTTAAGTAAATTTAACTTTATTTCAAAAATGACAGCGGTACTGTCTGAGTCAACCACCAAGTGCTCTCCTCATGTCATCTCAACTACATTCATCATCGCCAAAACCAATTCATTCAATCCCCAAACTCCTCAACATAAAATTTCCAAAAACAATAGACATTGACAAATGAAATAGTAAGTAGTTAAATCATTAAAGCGACACCATTCTTCATTCGAAGCTAACTTCAACCAAACCATAATCAATAAAATGAATGAGAAATAATTTAGATGATGACTTAAGTAAATTTAACTTTATTTCAAAAATGACAGCGGTACTGTCTGAGTCAACCACCAAGTGCTCTCCTCATGTCATCTAGCTTTCATCACCTGAAATGTTGGGGAGGGATTGTGGTGAGCTAGAGCTCAGTAAGTAAACTTATGCACGTGATGCATGCTTATGACATGAAATGCTTTAAAAATTTGAAGTATGTATCCCCATTCACTTTAACCTCTCACAACTTTCACACTTTTCAAACTTTCACTTAACATTTCAAAACTTTTACTTAACATTTCCATCGTGAGCTCACTTGATGAAACTTCTAGTCAATCAGATAACAGTGGCCAATTCTTATTTGGAACTAGATCACATTTACAAGTAAAATCGTAAAGCGTTTAACATTTATTCCACCGCAAAGCGGCTCATTACATTCGGGTTCGCCGGTCACCCGCGCCCCATTTCCCACTTGCATCTTTCATGACTTAGAAGTACACCCATTCTTTCAAAAAAAAAAAAAAACTTGGGATACATAACTTTTGAACAAACTTGCACCCCGACACATTCCTTTCATTTGGGATACATAACTTTTGAACAAACTTGCACATTCCTTTCATTTAAAAATATTTGACTTCCCAATTTCGATGTCAATGCATGCTTGATGATGCAATGACATGATAACGTCCATGCTTGAACATTCTTCTTAATAACATATACTTTCATAAAGTAAATGAAATTCATCAAAGCAAGTAAGTTGCAAGACAGTCGTTTACACATTAATTTCACATTTACATTCAACTTTGATAAAAATAGGGGGAAGTTTACTTACATGTAGTCCTTAGTATTCACTTTACTTTAATATATGTGTGAGTCTTGGTTGCCCACAACGCCAATGTACCAATGTCCTAATTATTTCCATTCATTAACAAAATATAACTTTTAGTTCACAAACACATTTCCAACTCCTAACCGAGGTTAAGACTTCTATGTAACTCACAATTTACTCAAACGTGTCCTTAAGCCATGTCTTAACACATATAATATCATATTCAAAGTAATATATTAGATTCAAAGAAAATTTGAAATCTTTCTTACATATAAATTTACACGAGTCAAAACTAGACAATACTCATTCCAAGAAAATGATTTTTAAGTTATAAGCTATAAATTCACAAATTTAAACACAAACTCAATTTAAACTAATAAATTCCTAAATTTCTAAAATCTGAAAATTAATCTACATACCTTTATCATTCTTTTCCAAAACCGAAAGTTAAAAACTCATTTATATTACTTTCCCCAAAATTTGATATTTACAGAATTACTCGAAGATTAACTAAAAATTTCAATTAACCTAATTATGTAATTCATGATTCCTTACACACACAAAAGTCAATATATACATATATACATACATACACATTACCCATTGAAATTAGCATCAAAAATTTGAAAATAACTCCCAAAATCTGAATTTGTATATATGCCCACATAAAAATCCGAAATTTACATATTTACATACACCTATACATACATAATAATATATACCTACACCTAAGCACCTTACCCATCGATTTTAACAAACAAAAAAAATCTGAAATTAACCTTTAAGATCTGAAATTTTATGTAAAAGATATATACATAAACGTTATTTACATAGAAATCTATATATATACATGTGTATATCGAAATATGTGTGTGTGTGTGAAAGTGGGTGCGTGTATGAGGGGGCAGGGGCTGCACTTACGGTGAGAGGGAGGGGCGGGCAGCGGTGGTCGCCGATGTGCGCCGTAAGGGGGAGGTTCGGTGAGGGCGAGAGAGAGAGAGAGACCGAGGCGGAGAGACGAGAGATGAATGGCGAGGGAGTGAGGCGAGAAGGACGAATCTGATGTAAGTTTAGTAATTAGGTTTAGGATTAAGATTTAATCTTTTGAAATTTGCAATTTACTCCCTCAAGTCTCCTCCTCTGTCTAATTAAGCTCATAAGTTTTGTTTACTCTCCGATTGTCACTAAACTTTCTCCCTCAACTTTCAATTTAACAAATAAAATAGAAAGTAACATGCTTAGACAATAAAACAATTAATCACATAAATTACACGTAAACTATTAAAATAAATAATTTATAAACTTTTAATTGATACATCGATCGAGACGGCATCCAAGTACTTCAACTACAAAATAATTCAAATTTTCGACATTAAAAATATCATTAAATTTAAAATTTATAATATCATCAAATGGACACACCATTTGATAACTTTGTTATTACATAAATTTTAAGGATGCACGTAAAAATGAAAAATGGTATTACAAGAACAATTTATAGTATTCAACTACCTCATTAAATTGTAAATTAAACTACGAAATTTTTCAAATTATTTTTTAATCACACATATATTTTTTAATTTTTAAACATACATTTTACATCGAACACAAGAAATAATCTTGTCTCCCCTCTTTAATGAGCCGTCGAATATCGGCTCTCATTAATCATTGAACCATGCTACACAAACAAAATGGATTACAAATTGGATGACACACCCCTCACATAGAGGGGGATCCGCACACTATGGGGCCCTCCTGTATGTGTGGATAGTGTGTCATTCAGTTTGTCATATATTTTATGTGCATAGCATTATTCTTGATCATTAGAACAGTTAACTCAGATTTGTTTGACCAGGCTCAGTCCCTTTTTCATATAGTTTTCCGATTTTCAATGGCATAATACCATTTCAGAATACTTGCTCTATGGTGTCGGAGATCGAAGAGGTGGAGGAGATGGAATCAAGTGATCGACAGCAGCCGTCGGTAGCCGTCTCGAATGGCGGAGCTGAGGTTGCAACGGAGGATAAGAGCTTGAAGAACGATGTGTACACCGCTGTGGCTTACGGGGACACGGAGAAGCTGCAGCTGCTGGTAGAGAGCGAGGGCTGCTCCGTCTCGGATCCCGACGCCCTTGGCTACTATGCTCTCCAATGGGCCGCGCTTAACAACCGTACCGCTGCCGCGCAATACGTAATCGCGGTATGCGAGCTTTATATCTGTTCAGCTGTTCTTATATGTATCAAAACCGTTTTAAGTATAATATTTAGTTAGTAATTGTGTAGCGAGTTCTCAAGCTCTGAAATTTATTTTCTTGATGAATGTTTATATCATTTTGTATATGTCATGGTCAGCTATGTTGAGCTGTTAGATGAAATTTCTTGCAAATACTCAACCGTTTAGTCGTGACTCTACAAGACACTGATGCTTATGATTGATTGTTAGCAGTGAGTGGGTGTTGGCGGAGTTCATTTACTTGGAATTGAGATGGACTGAATTCAGTTGCTTGCATATGCTAATATCACCCATAAAAGAAGTACACAAAACATCAAGAACTTTAAATGGGAAGAAAATAGAAGGATATATTGGAGTTAAAAGAACTTTGAGCTACTTCTCGTCTACTTTATATTTTTATTATACACAAAAGCTATAAGTTTGTTAAGCTAGTTTTTATGTGTATGTGATGTAAACATTCCAAAATTGGAACACTTTTAATGGTTCCCATGTAAAATGTTTTCTTGTTTTGTTTATGTGGTGATTTATAATTGACAGCATGGGGGTGGTGTTAATGTGGCGGATCATACGGGGCAAACAGCTCTGCATTGGAGCGCAGTAAGGGGCGCAACCCAGGTTGCTGAGGTTTTACTGCAAGAAGGTGCTCAGGTCAATATTGCTGATATATATGGCTATCAGGTTTGTTTTGATCCACAGAAATAGAATTACTAAATATGAGGACAATGATGAATATGAGGGACATGCAGCGTCTTAATGGAATATATCATTTTGTAAAACGTTACAAATCAAATAAATTGCTGCATTAAAATCTTCTTATTCTTCAAGGTATACGCTATGTAGAATTGTGTCAGAACAGTAAATATGGTGTATGCCATCATGTTATGGTTTCTAACCACTCATGACAACAAGTGTGTAATGCTGGTACGTTCTTTTAGGGTGGGATTGTCCCTTTAACTACCTTTTTTTTCCTGGTTTAGAATGTCTGAGTGTCATCTATGTGAATTTTGTGAAGATTTATTCTATCTTCAGTAGGTCAATGTGCTTAATTTATTGTTCTATAAGATATTAAAAATTGAAATATCACTTTACGGTTACTTTTGCAACCATTACATCGTTAGAGGATCATTCCTAACGGGCTCAATATTTTCCCATGTAGTGCTGGAAAAATGTATTTACTATGAAAGCTATTGTTCACCAAAGCCCCATTTGCTTAACATAGATTATTTCCTTATCTAAGTCCAACTTTAGATCAGTAGAACTAGGACCTAATTACCATTTATATTATCTTAGTCTCTTCTTGCTGCATCAACTGAAGTAGAGGACACGACTGTTGTTCTGATCAGTTTTGCCAGATTGATTCTAAATCACCCCTTAATTGAACACTTCAATATATGAATTAATGCTAGCTCAGATCAGCTTCAAGTTTTCTTGATGTAGTTGACCAAGGTTTGGATGTCTCCTCCATCTTTAATTGATATAGTAAAACGGAAATCAAATATCTAGAGAAACGGATTATAGTGAAACAATCAAATGTTCAACTAAGAGCAATGACAAATTATTTGTAAATTATGGATAATAATACCGGTAACGATTTGAACCATGTAAGCTGCTCAGAAAATCTGTAATTAATGATTAACAGTGATGTACACGTTATTCAATATCAGCTTGAATGTCTCTCGAATGCCATTTGCATTTCCAACAGTACTATACGTGCACACGAAGATACCAACATAATTGTTCATGCTATAGTGGCTTTGCAAACAGAAATGGATATTTTTTGTTTAGCCTGGTTATTGCCCAAGTGGGTCACACTTTATTATGGGGCCTGATTTCTTTCCTGTCTTCTTGGGATTCTATCTTTCTCTAAAATGCATGTTAATGTTTGGTCAATATGAGTCAATGTTTTTTTTTTCGTTTGGTGTGTTGATTAAAACTTGCCTTTCTGTTAGTGTTACCAATCTTTAATTGCAGACAACTCATGTTGCTGCTCAGTATGGTCAGACAACTTTTCTTTATCACATTGTTACAAAATGGTATGCGGATCCTGATGTTCCTGATACTGATGGAAGAAGCCCTCTGCACTGGTATGGATTTTTTTTTTTTTTTTTTTTTTATGTGCTGGGGTACATGGTGAAAACATTTTAAATAATATTTGTTGAAGACAATATTTAAAAGATATACACGTGATCATATCTAATAGCTCAAGCCTCAAGCTTTTAAATCAAGTGGTTCAATATGTCATGAGGCAAAGGTCCTCGGCTCAATGCCCATTTGAATAGGGATGGCAAAAAAACCCGAACGACCCGCCCCGACCCGTGACCCTTGAATTTTTTTTTGAAATGAGAAACTAAAAATAAATTTAATGAGGTCTAAAAGAATTGAACCTTGGTGGAATTTAAATGTATGAGAATATATAACCACTGTACCATTATGTTGTTTATTGATTTTTTTCCCCTTCAAATATACATATTATGTTTAAAGTTCAAATTTAAAAACTCTAACTAGTTCGACTCCTAAGTTTTTCACCTAAAATTTTATTACCAATTTAAAAAAAAAAAAAAAAAAAATTCGGGTCATTTGGCGGGGCGGGACCGCGACCCGCCCCGAACCCGACCAATTGCCATTCCTACATTTGAATCAATTATATATGTTTTAGGCTTTGAAGGTAAAAATGAATCCTACCCAAACGTAAGGGAGCGTGTTGAATATAGTATTGTATAATAATATAAGCCCCTGTTTGAAATCCATTATTTCAAAATAATTTGGTTTGTAATAGTAAATTTTGGAGAATGTGTGGTTAAAAAGTAGGAATCTTTTTGAGTTTATGTGTAAATTATTTTATTAGTAGAATGTATGGTTGAAAATGAGTTTTGAAAAAAATAAGGTTTGAAATAATGGGCACCAAATAGGAGCTAAATGTTGTCTATCTAATAAGTTACACTTTTAGATCAAGTGGTTGAACAATTTTGTTTATTACTTTCTTTTCAATTTGTTAATTGATATCCGAAAGTTCTTGAGGTCCTCACTCTGATCTTGGTCTCCTTTGGAAGTTATTTGAAATAGTTAGGACTTCAATGTTATCCAGACGACTAGACCATACACTTTAGATGTATCACTTGAATATTAAGCTCTCTCCAATTTCTCTTAAACCATGGGCGCCGATGCTTCTGTTATCAAGCACTAAATGATATTTTACTATTGTTAATTTGTTATGAAGTATGTTACTGAATATATATATCACCGTAATGGCAAATATGTAATTTTTTCCATTGATTTTTGCATTGCTTTAGTGCTTGGTATCTGCACCTAGAATTTTGGTTAGTAATTTCAGGCAATGATTGCTGGACATACAAAATTGTAGAAATTTTTTTTCTAGTTTTTTTTTTGTACATGAATTGGTATATTGCACTTCCTTATGTTGCTTGAAAATAATTTATTTACTTATATTAAAAAAATAAATATTTCAATTAATAAGATAGAATCCTCGGCTCAATGCCCATTTGAATAGGGATGGCAAAAAAACCCGAACGACCCGCCCCGACCCGTGACCCTTGAATTTTTTTTTGAAATGAGAAACTAAAAATAAATTTAATGAGGTCTAAAAGAATTGAACCTTGGTGGAATTTAAATGTATGAGAATATATAACCACTGTACCATTATGTTGTTTATTGATTTTTTTCCCCTTCAAATATACATATTATGTTTAAAGTTCAAATTTAAAAACTCTAACTAGTTCGACTCCTAAGTTTTTCACCTAAAATTTTATTACCAATTTAAAAAAAAAAAAAAAAAAAATTCGGGTCATTTGGCGGGGCGGGACCGCGACCCGCCCCGAACCCGACCAATTGCCATTCCTACATTTGAATCAATTATATATGTTTTAGGCTTTGAAGGTAAAAATGAATCCTACCCAAACGTAAGGGAGCGTGTTGAATATAGTATTGTATAATAATATAAGCCCCTGTTTGAAATCCATTATTTCAAAATAATTTGGTTTGTAATAGTAAATTTTGGAGAATGTGTGGTTAAAAAGTAGGAATCTTTTTGAGTTTATGTGTAAATTATTTTATTAGTAGAATGTATGGTTGAAAATGAGTTTTGAAAAAAATAAGGTTTGAAATAATGGGCACCAAATAGGAGCTAAATGTTGTCTATCTAATAAGTTACACTTTTAGATCAAGTGGTTGAACAATTTTGTTTATTACTTTCTTTTCAATTTGTTAATTGATATCCGAAAGTTCTTGAGGTCCTCACTCTGATCTTGGTCTCCTTTGGAAGTTATTTGAAATAGTTAGGACTTCAATGTTATCCAGACGACTAGACCATACACTTTAGATGTATCACTTGAATATTAAGCTCTCTCCAATTTCTCTTAAACCATGGGCGCCGATGCTTCTGTTATCAAGCACTAAATGATATTTTACTATTGTTAATTTGTTATGAAGTATGTTACTGAATATATATATCACCGTAATGGCAAATATGTAATTTTTTCCATTGATTTTTGCATTGCTTTAGTGCTTGGTATCTGCACCTAGAATTTTGGTTAGTAATTTCAGGCAATGATTGCTGGACATACAAAATTGTAGAAATTTTTTTTCTAGTTTTTTTTTTGTACATGAATTGGTATATTGCACTTCCTTATGTTGCTTGAAAATAATTTATTTACTTATATTAAAAAAATAAATATTTCAATTAATAAGCCTTTTGATTTCTTTATTTTATGTGGGTATAATTACAGGGCTGCATACAAAGGTTTTGCGGACTGTATACGACTTTTGCTATTTCTAGGTGCACATATGGGACGGCAGGACAAAGATGGTAAGTTCATATGCTTTATATTTGATGCCATGTTCTTTTCTATGGAAATAATTTTCATTTTTACAGTTATACAAAGCAAATTACCGTCTCAGAAAATGTTATATTAATACCCTGAATCAGAAGTGTCTCGTGCATTTATTTCACATTAGGATATACCCCTCTCCATTGGGCTGCTATTAGAGGTAATTTAGAAGCATGCACAGTGTTGGTGCAAGCTGGGAAGAAGGAAGACCTAACGCTAGCAGATAATACCGGCCTTACCCCTGCACAGCTTGCTTCCGATTATAATCACAAGCAAACAGCCTTTTTCCTTGTAGGTATTCCTTAAACTTGTGATTCTTTTATGCTTTGGAAAATGATTTGCCATTGATTTTGGCTATATGTGTTATTCAAGGAATATTGGGATTTCATTTTTTTGTCCTTCTGATTCCTCACTTAGCCTCCGTTTGGAAAAACATGTTTTTCCCTACACAATTCCCCAAATCACTTTTTAACCACATACATTTTCTCTCACCATTTTTCAACCACACATTTTACTTAGAAAACATAAAAAAACATGTTTTTAAACCAAAAACTTTTAACAAACAGAGGCTTAGTTTATGTTTAAATCCAACATTTCCAGAATGCTCTAATGTTCTTTAGCAATGTCTATGATCTTGCGATGCTAACTTTTTTGTGACAAATCTTAGATTCCTTGTGTTTCTCGTTTTGGTACCTCTCCTAGGAAATTAATTTTATGAAGAACGTGAAGCTTTAAGGAACATTATTATAAGTTCCACATATGTTTCTCTTGTTTTTTCCTTTTATGTTATTTGCAATCATTTGCTACTTGATCCAGATGTATTCAGTAGTTGAGTTTTTCATCCAAGGACATTGTTGGCTTATCTTTAATATTTTAGCTTTAACATCCGAGTCCACTGGTATGATAGTGTCTGCTTTGACCTAGCCCATACGATTTTGTTCTTGAACTTTCATCCAAAAGGCATCATACCAATTGGGATTGATCCTTTTAGTTACAAATCAGTCTCATTTTCCAGCCAATGTAGGATTTCCTACAGTTACCCCCACCTCACCGGCCCCAATATCCTCTTTGGCCACACTTCCAGCTGGGCTTAGGCTCTAATACTATTAGCAATTCACTTGGTATGATATTTTCACTTTGGGCTAGCCCCCACGGCTTTGTTCTTGGGCTTTCACCCAAAAAGCCTCATACCAATTGGGAGTGGTTCTTTGATTTATAAATCAGTCCCATTTCCCTTACTCGACGTGATTTGAAATTGTGGCTGCTACATTAATGGTCTCCTGTAAAGTTTAAATTGGGTTGAGTTGTTCGGGCTTCTCTTAGTGGATATAAATAGGCAAATATATGGCAAGTTTACAGAGTTTTGTTTGTTATTGCTCATCAACTATCCAAAAATGTTTATGATTGCATTCCCGTTGTGTTTATGATAGTAGCATGTGTTAGAGAAGGTTTATTGACATTCACTTCAGAGTGAACTTGCAATACATTATGGTATTACGTTATTTCATTTGGCTTCACGCATTTTCAATTTTCGCTTTCTGTACAGAATTAATGAAATCTTAGATTACCTACTTTCGACTCTACCGTGTGCTAGGAAATGGAGAAAATGAGACTGGTTATGGATTTTTGTGCGAGGAAAAAATGATACTCTAACAATAATTAATTTACAAGTGAAATTTTTGGGTAGGGTGGAAGAAGATTGCCAGTAATTTAATTTGTCCTTGGTTTGCATCCGTTCTCTGCAATTGCTAATAATAAAAACCTTAAAAATAAAGAAGAAAAATACGGAAAAAAATGGGAAAAGACTAGGAAAATTTTGGAGCGGGGTTTTATCTGTTAATTCATGAGACTCCTTTTAATAAAGGAAACATAAAACGACTTTTTACTCTTTCTTTTCATGTATCATCTACGAGCTACGCACTTGGAATTTCTACTAGTCCAAAAGAAGAAATACGTGGAATAAAATTTGAATTGGTGATAAATTTAAAATGGGTCTTTGAAGCCATTTTCTGACATCTTTTAAAGGAGGTTATTTAGTTTTGGGTCTATTGAGGGATGCAGACATAATGAATTGACTACCAGCAGGAAATCTAGTCTACCAGCAGGAACTCTAGTTTCCCCATGTGCTATTGGAGTTAAATTTTGAAGATTGTGATTTTAGTTTTTCTCAATATTCGGCTCAGGTCAACCATATGATGTTCTTTTATTTTGTTCACAGGGTAATGCTAAAAGTTTGTTTGACAAACGGTTTGACGGTAACATCCACATCAGTAAACTTTCAAAATTACGACTTGCTCCAGTTCTCTTGTGTATAAACTTTCTGCTACTTGCAGCATATATACATTCCATTGTTATGGGTATTTCTCCTTATCTTTGCTTTAAATTGATCTATGAAGCAGTGACACACACAAGCTGCCATGTTGGTGTCAGATGTGGCTGGCACGGACTCCCTTTGACACTTATTGCTAATTATGTTGCACTTCTCTGAGAATTTCCATTATGTTTGCTTTGGACATGTTTTGGAATGGATATGGATAATGTGAATATTTAAAAGTTGATCACATATCAAAAAAGGAGAGTCAGATCTAGATTTATAAGATAGATCAAATCTGACGTATTGGTTTCTCATACATGGGGCACCAATCTTCGCTATTAACATTTTTTCCTCAAGGAAGACTGCACCGATGTTTCTTTCTCTTAATTTTTCAAGCTGGCTGACAGGCTGAGGAACAAAATGTTGGTCGTGGCGTGGCTTTATCGTGAATGATGTTCTTAGATTTTTTCCTTTCCTCTTTTGTTCTAGATCTTGGAGCTTTTAAATGTAAATGATACAATACAATTGAATTTCTTACGACGTTTCTTTAGTGCCAAAATTTGGATGTCTTAAAATGTATGCCTTGATTACTTTTCTTGATTCCCACACGTTGGAGAAATTTATTTACTTTTATTTAACAAATCTCCAGCATGTAGTTCTAGTTTTAGAAAACTGCAACAGTGATGAGTAGTATCTGTGTCACAAGTCAGTGTCGGTGCTTCATACATTGAGCATTTCTTTTCTTATGTCTTAAATTGTTCAACTTTAGAACTTTATACTTGGTTATGGATGCAGCTTCAAACCTGCCAAAACTAACTGCTGGTTTTGGTCTTCTATCTTGGATGGGAGTGTTCTTAGCAACTGTGGGACTACTCTTGTTCTATAGGTGCAGCAGGTAAACAGTACCTTTTTTGTGGAATTTTTTAACTCCTGCAAAGAAAATTTTGCACTCTTGAATCTTTATCTGTTGGGAACACAAAAAGTGGTTGACAATAGTACCGATATTGTTCAGGTTGTTATAACTTAGACATATATGAAAAAATGAAGTTCCCTACTGGATATATTTGTATTGTTCTTTAACATTGTCATATACTTGATCATGAGAAACTTATTTTCTACATTATCTTTTATAACTGTTGACCACAAAATCTGGTCGGATTTTGGATCAACACGTCTCCACCCTTCCCTCTTGAACACGTGGACTTCCTGCGTATTAGGACAAACAATCAGTATGTAAAGGGGGCCGAGGTGGCTCTCGTTTGCATTTCGATGCTTAAGTCAGTACTCATTTCAAGTAAATATAATTTAGGTGTGGGAAATTAAGTGTGTAAAAGATAGAAAAGGGAGTGAGATTTGTATATTGAGTTTAAATAGAAAGTTTCCAACGTTTTTCTTGGAGGTGATGGTGTCCTATTTATAGTTGAAATTATGCTTTTTAATCGTGACACTTGTTATACTTTACACGTGTCAAACTCCTAAGCCTCTGGAAGGTAAACCAATTGTTTGGCCATAATCATTACTTCCTATCGTAGGGTTGCGGTTGCCATCATATCACCAGTAAAGGGATTGTCCCATCAAGCCGCAACTTGCAGGAAGGTCTTGTACCTCTGACATGGTGACCGGTTTTGTCATCAAACCGGGGTACTACTCCGTATAACACCAGTTCGGCTACAAGTAGCTCGGCCATAAGGACTTCGGACGATATTTCACCTCAGTGGTTTAGTAACTTATGAAGATCCGAACATACCTAGCATTAGTGGGTCCCATGTAGACTCCCATAGGTGAAAGTCTAGCTCCTGTTTTCTTCATGATATTAATGTGGCTCATATTCCTTGGTCAAAGTTATCTTTTCCCCTTTACATTGCCATATTGTCATTTTGAGTTCCTCAAACCATGTAAAGTAGAGCCGTACCCAAAGTTCTAAAAGTAGTAATGTGTTGCGAGGCGTCGAGGTTGAGAATCAAGAATCACAAGTTTAGGCGTGCCAATGGTAAGAATAAACGTCATAATGCGTTTCGTATTTTTAATATTATTTTAAGACATTAAATATATTTTTATATAAAAAATAGATTTTTTACCTAAAAAAAAGCACCATAATTTGGGATTAAACGCGCCTAGGTGAAATTAGGCGCCACTAGGCGGTCAAAAAAAAGTTTGACTGCATTTTTACTCGCATACCACTTATTCGACGCGTTTTGGCCTCGAATCGCGCCTAGGCTTCGCATTTTGGCGCAGTTTAGAACACTGGCCGTACCTATGGTTTTGTAGACCCGAGACAAATAGTTAATTCTTGAAGAAATGTGCTTTATGGGGTTGAAATTTTTATTTTTATTTTTTTGAAAAAGACAGAAGGTAACGATAAAAAAATCATATTCATTCAAAGACAAAGGTGCTAAATAATATGCAAACTCACCATAAAATTGCAAAAAAGTATTAACTAACATAAAACAACCAAACAAAGTATGATATTCCAAATATTTAGGTGGCGTTTTGTTTGTATTTTATTTTGTATTTTAAATTTCGAAAATATTTTGTGTTTCCTGTTTTTATTTTTGTTTTCAAATTTGTTGAAAATGCGTTTGGTTTGTCATTTCTGAAAACTGTTTTTGAAAATGAAAAGTTGGAAAACACGTTCTATTTGAAATTTTGCAGAATACTACTTAAACTATGTTTAATTAATTTGCTTGCAGAATACTACTGGCTCAAACTCAAAATTACTTTCACAATACACTGAAAACATGGTTACATGCAACACACTAATGTGAGGATTAAGAGTCTATATTAACATAGCTTGGTCAGGTTTGAGATTTGAGGAAGCTCTAGTTCTATTAAAATTAAGAAAATGCAAGTTCTTTCAAAACAACCAGAGTCCATTTATCAATGCATTTTTTGAAATATAAAAACAAGAATTCTCAATTAATTTTTTTTGTAATGTTGATATTGAATTCAATAAAACTTTATTTAAATTTAGTTCCAAGTTAGGATAATTCTAAAAAAAAAAAAAATATTTATTTAGACTTAGTTTCAAGTTCGGATAATTCTCCCAAAAAAAAAAAAAAATAAATCTTTATTTAGACTTAATTCCAAGCTAGAATAATTCTAAAAAAATAATAATTATATTAAGCTTAGTTCCAAGTTAAGATAATTCTTAAAAAAAAAAAAAAAAAAAACCCCAAAACACGTTTTTCGCGTTTTGAAGATTTTTTGTTGAAATACACACATAACGTACAATTTTTTTGTTTTTGTTTTCCAAAATGCGTTTTCGAAAATGGTAAAGAGAACGCGTTTTTAGCGTTTTTGAAAATAAAAATAGAAAACGACCTCAAAATAGCAAAGAGAACGCAATTTTGGGCATTTTGTATGTATGTCAACAAAAAATCTTCAAAACGCGGAAAATGCGTTTTGAATTTTTTTTTTTAATTTAAGAATTGTCCTAACTTGTAACTAAGCTTAATATAAAGTTTTTATTTTTATTTTTATTTTTTTAGAATTATCCTAACTTGGAACTAAGCTTAAATAAAGTTTTATTGAATTCAATATCAATATTACAAAAAAAAATTAAGTGAGAATTCTTGTTATATTTTAAAAAATGCCTTGATAAATGGACTCTGGTGTTTTGGAAGAATTTGCATTTTCTGGATTTTAATAGAGCTAGAGCTTTCTCAAATCTCGAACCTGACCAAAATAGTTTAAGTAGTATTCTGCAAAATTTCAAACAGAACGTGTTTTCCAGCTTTTCATTTTCAAAAACAGTTTTCAAAAATGACAAACCAAACGCGTTTTCAGCAAATTTGAAAACTAAAATAAAAAAGGAAACACAAAACATTTTTGAAAATACAAAATAAAATATAAACAGAACGCCACCTTATATTTTTATATCAAAATAACAAGGTATAAAATGTTCGAAACAATTACTTAAACACGACTCTTCTAGCTGTTTTAGAGGCAAGTATATTGATCAAATCAATATAGTCAAGTTATTCAGCCATTTCTTTCTCAATCGACAACATAGTCAGTCCATTTCTTGATCCACTTCAACTTGGAGAAACTTCTTTTTGTAGATGCTACAGTTATCGGTATGGGTAGCAAAATTTTATAAACAATATAAGTATTTGGAAATAAACCATTCAATTTCACCAAATTACGTAGCATATCAATTGCCGTTCTTTCACTTGTTAAATAACATCTCACGACCATCAACTCTGACCATAACACCTCACCATTAATGTTTGAATGTCCATCGCGACTCAGAAATTTCTCAAGCTTCTTACAAGACATATGTAAACTGGTTAAATGCTCATCCCTCTATAACTTCTCTAAATCCAACAAAAAACCCAAAAGTTTCATCATATTGTTTAAACTGTTCAAACCGAACTTGAAGGGAAGATTGAGCTTGATCAATTAAAAACAAAAAGTATTCAACTCTAAAAGATTCTTCACCTGATTGTGTTACATCGTCACTGCCACTTTCATCAAATTGTTTCTTTCTTCGAATGGCTTGTTTTTCCCGAAATTTAGGTTTGATTCCCATCTCACTTGTCAGTTGCTTAGCTTCACCTATAGCACTATCAAACCTATATTTTCTATACTCATCAAGAAATGCAACGAGTCATTGTAAGAGGTTGATTGCAAGGCCAATATTCATATCCAATATTCATATCTGTAGACTAAAGAAATTTACTAACAATATTGATAGCATACAACAACCTGTACCAAATCACAATTCCAAGCAAGAATTCAAAATTCTCCATATCATACATTGCTAAGGTCTCAACCTCACTTTTTGTTTTAGAATCTTCACTTTTTTCTGTCAAGTCAAATAAAGCATCTCTTATCTGTATAGTTTGCTCTTTCATAGCTTTTACACTCTCAACATGACTTTCCCACCGTGTTTATGACAATGGCTCAAGAGTCAGACCGGCTACCATATCTTTAAAAAATTTCTATCTTTTTGGAGATGAAGAAAACAATGTGTAGATGCGTTGCACCACTACAAAAAATGACTTTGCTTTAGAACAACATTCCACCGTATCCACAATAGCCAAATTATGACTATGACAACCAAGTAAACATGCAGTCCATATGGTCCTTACTGACTTCATGATTTCTAGGACTCTCATGCACATTATGCCAGTCTTTGTATCCGGCATTGCCCAATTCCCTCATTCTACTAATCATATGTTGCGTCTTGAACAATTTGCAATAAAAGCAAAATATCTTATCTAGAGAAACGGAATATACTATCCATCGTCTGTCACATGTCTGCCCATTTGTTAGTACCAGTGTGTAATGTGATGAATCAAAATACCGATTGTTACTATCTTTAGGAAACAAAAGATCATCCACTCTCCTTGGACCCATTTCTACTAAATAATCAGTTTTTTTTATCAATGTTATTCCAATTCACGGGATCCTCTAAATTCAAAGTCGACCCTTTTTTTGATCCATCTCTTCAGGTCGAGCTCCATCTTCTAGGTTCTCATTCAACTCATTTACATTAATTGATTCAGTCGCTCCCTCATTGTCATGCAATTCATCAACGTTGACAGCTTCATCACTCGATTCATTCAAACCCACAATTTCATACATTTCCTCATTTTCATTCTGGTCATGTTGATCTTCAATCACCTCTCTCTATTTCTTATATGTTTCTATTAAAGTATTTGTTAATATCTCCCAGTTGACTTTGAATTAATGCGGTTTCCCTTTGTTTCCTTTTTCTCTCTTGAGCTCCATATTGATGTTTAGGAGGCATTATTCATTATTACACCTAAAAATTATGATCAAGAAACATTTTAAAACTCTACAAGCATCAAATATTCACCTATCACAAATAAAAACTTTCACCAAGCAAATAAAACAGGAAATAGGGAAAACCAATGTTTTTTACCATTCTTATGCAGTTAAAGAAACTTCTTTCTTGAGTGTTTACTCAATATCCAACAAACTTGTTTTTAGAAAGAAGCAAATGGCAGACAACTCATGCTTATCCAAATCTGTCACTGTACAAAAGTTCTATTATGTCCAATTTCCAAATCACTGGGTTTGTGAATTAGATAGAAGATAATTAGTAGAGGAAAATCATATTACAATTGTCAGATTATGTTCAAAATCCAAATCTGGGTCTTCCACCAATTCATCTTAATTCCTCAAATTTCAACAAATAAAATAGGGAAAACCGAAATGGGAGGAAACCCAATGTTGAAATAGGGAAACTGAAACCCAATAATCTAATTGACTAATTCCAGATTCAATTTTCAACATATACATGATTCATCATTCATGAAGAATATGGATAATACCCCAAAAAATGAATACCGAAAAAGGAAAACGGAAAACCTACTCGGAGTTTAAGAGAAAACTGACGATTCAGGCTCGGAAAAGGAGACTCGGACTTTGTAGTTGTCACCAACGCGTGTCGAAGGGTGAAATGAAGCTAGGTGGCAGGCAATGACGGTTGACGGAGGAAGCTGGAAGCGTGTTGTAGCTATCGAAGTGAAAATTGAATTTGGAATGAGTCGGATTTCATTGAATTCTTGGCGTTTAGTTTTTGAGCAATTTTAGTTGGTTGGGCCTATTTTGGGCTGAAACCGAGGGGGGGGGGGGCTAGGCTCGTGGGCCCTGAGGCCCTGCTGTAAAGCCCTACGACAGAGTTCTGTAAATAATTATTTACTCTCCCTCATGTTTACCGCTTCTAGATTTTAGGAACTAGAATACTCAGGGTAGTGATTGTTTCCAACTCAAATTGCCATAAATGTTTTCTATATTACGAGTCAATTTTTTTTTTTTTAACTTGAGCTGTTTGATCGCCTTCCAGTCTTTGATATGTTAGTTACGCCTCTATAGCTCACATTTTACCATAGATGCTATGGTTTGTAATATTTCTCAGTATACATAGTATTGATCCACACATGTTAAATAGTCTATTTATAGCAAGTCATTAGAAACTGAAGCCACGTTTCTCTGTGGTAGTAATTTTGGTACCACTTTTGTTGGGAATTAAACATTGATTCCCTCTTCTTTAACTCACAGGATCTTTTGATGTTCAAAATAATAAAAAGCAAACAAGAAAATAAATATGAATACAAAAATTTACATGGTTCAGCAACTTGCCTACGTCTACGGACCCTAAATTATTACAAATATATGGACTTTCATTCACCAATCAAATACCACAGACCACAGAGAAAATAATAATAAAGAGCTACTATCTAATCACAAGTTTTTACTTCTTGAATTATTCCCCAAGAAACTACAAAGACAAAGCTTACCAATTTTCTCTCTATTTGGTCACAATATGACAATCTCTAAATATACAATTAATTAGCTACTCAACACACATATTTATAGGTAAAGAAAACCCAAAAGACGTGTATAACTTGTACCCCAAGATGTTTCCTTGATGAAGTAGAATAACCAGAATAAGGAAAGAAAATATCGAAAATCTCGCCTAAGCGCTTTAACCCTAATTCTTCTTTTTCTTCCTTATTTCTTAGTCCATCTTCACAAAACCCTAATGGGCTCTTCAATATCGACCCAAACCCCATAATTTGGGTCAATATGCCAACAACTTTGACATCATTTTACCTACCAAACTTGATTTCAAGACTATATCTTGTTTATTTCTAATTAAAAATTGACATTGAGGATCTACATTTAGGTTGCGATAGCTTTCTTTCTTGTTTTCCATCTAGATTTCGTGTACACATGTTTTTGTTAACTCGATTATGTTATTTTCATTAGCCTACGACTTGTTTGATACAGCAGTGTGATCTTCATTTTATAGGAGCACTTATTCCTTGCTAACCTCCTCTTGGCTTATTCTTACTTACATGTAATCAAAATTATTAAAGTAGAGCAAATTCTTGAACTTAGTATTATTTAGTCTAAATTGAGTTTGGCCCTTTTGTCCATAGTAAGGATCCAGGGTACATCAAAATGAGAGTACATGATCCAGAAAGCATGAAAGATGATGTCATTGATGTAAGTTGCTATCTGTTTAATTTATATTCTATTCAGTAAACAATTTTTTTGCTTATCTGTAACCTAACGTCTGGTTCCTCATTGTTGAAATATTAATGGCTTCAGCTGCTTAGTCAAAAATTAAAAATAAAACAGTGGTCCTGACATTCAGACTTTTACACTGTAATTCTTCCTTCCTGGGTTTACTTTCGCATTTTAGAGCTCTATAAATTATAGCAATATCTTACTGTTTCTTATGAGAATCATACACTTGTGAAATGCGAAAACACACTAAATTGAATCCCCAATATTGTACACATGACATTTTTTTAAATATTTCGGCATTGTTCTTTTGTCATTTAGGAACCTTTGCTGAGGATAGATATAAATAGTCCTGTGTTGCTTGCTGGGAATTGGTCTCAGCTTTGCTCAACTTGCAAGGTGCTGTTTACTCCTTTGCAGATGCTCTTTTACATATCTATAATATAAAAAAGATAATTCTATTTACACCCCACCCATGCCCTCATGTGTGACACCACACTCACATGGGGTGTAGGGTCTGGCCTTAATTGTGTACCGGGCCCCACATCTCATGTGAGTGTGGTGTCAAACATGGGGACATGGGTGGGTTGCAAGTAGTATTACCCCTATAAAAATGGAAGCCTGAAACTCTGGCTCCTATCTGGATCCATAAGTTCTTCTGCTCTAAAGTACTTTATTTTGTGCTTTTATCAGATTGTCCGTCCTCTTCGTGCCAAGCATTGTTCTTCCTGTGGTCGCTGTGTTGAACAATTTGATCATCATTGTCCTTGGGTTTCTAATTGCGTTGGCAAGGTGTCTTAGCACTTCCTTGCATATTTTTTTTTACATAAATATTTATGTAGATAACTAGGATATATTTGTCCCAAGTAAGTGATCTTGGAAACTGTATTTATCCTGAGTACAAGCTTGGAAATTGTATTTGTCCTGATCCTAAAGGAAAAATTGGGATTGTTCTATCTCTTTTTTCATGGTTATTGGATTCTCATGCATATTCAGTATCCCTGGAACCTGATAAACCAGACTGGCTGGTACTGAGAGTGCAAAAGACTAAAATTGTTGCCAAAATGAAAAGCTATCAGTTCAGTCCCTAGATATTATTCGGAATTTCTAATTCATCGCTTTTCTTGATAAATGAAATTTTTTTATTGGTAGATGAAAACATTTACTATCAACCTCACACACCTAATCTAGGACCTTTATATATATATATATATATATATATATATATATATATATAGTCCTGGATAAAATTAACAGAATTTTGACGAGTTTGGTCTAATTTAAACTGGATGGAATTGGATGGTGTCCATGCGCACTCATGCCTGAATCCATATGGGCATAGTTCCTTTTTACGTCATTACTGATATATGACTTTGCATGAATATATTGAGCGTCAAGTGAATATATGGAGAGTAAATAACTGGTTTTTTGGTGTAAATCTTTACATGATGATTAGATATTAAAGAATGAATTAAAGGAGTATGGACTAATCTTGTTGGGTCTCAGAAATAGTTTTCTTACCCCTTTTACTCTGGGATGTGGCATTGGTCTTGACGCTACTGAATGATATATGATAGATCTGTATATGTGGTCATGGTCTGACCAATTGTATTACCTGATACAGAAAAACAAGTGGGATTTCTTCTTGTTTCTTATTCTGGAATTATTGGCGATGCTGGTTACTGGATCGGTGACTCTTACGAGTGAGAATTTTTACACACACACACACACATATTCACCCTAAAAGTTTAGTTTCTTATTATTTCTTTCCTTTTACCTTATGCTCTTATATCTGCTTCTTTATTAGTTAGAAACTTTTTCTTGACAGGGATCCTGAGTGATCCAATGGCTCCATCTCGTTTTGGGGCTTGGTTGAACTATGCTGGTTATCAGCACGTTGGTGCTGTTGCATTCTTGGTTGCAGACATTTTCATCTTCTGCAATGTGGCAGTCTTGACTGTTGTACAGGCCTCTCAGGTATACCGTATACCTACACAATCCTTTATTTCTTATGTTTGAGGTGAGATTACCAGCTCACATGTAACTTCCCTTTAATGTGATTCACTCCTTAGCCACACTATTTATTGTTCAAGAAGCACGAGTCTCCAAATTTCCAGTCGGAAAATTAAGACTAAGCCTCTATTCTTTAACGTAATCATTACAATTTATAAATAACACAATTTCTCAAATCACTTTTTAACCTCACACATTTTCTCTCTCCACTTTTCAAGCACACATTTTACCTCGAAAATAAATAAATCAATTTATAATTGCTACAGTATTACCGAATAGAGCCTAAGACTTCTTTCAGCAGATATCTAAAGCGGGATTTGAATTTTATTTTAACGACCTTGATCAACCCACAAGGACCAAATCCTCTTTCCACAAGCGCACGCTGTGCAAATTTTCTATAATTTCATATAGCAGTTGTTTCCTTTCGTATCTGGGAGTCAAAAAATGAAAAAATAATGTCCTCTTTCCTAAAGTTCACACTTCTTTTTCCAAAAATATCATTCCGTTGCTCATGTGGCATGGCTAAAATATTCCTGTCCACCATCTTTGGTGGATATGACGAGTTAAGATATATCAAATACCCACATTTTCAAATCTTCCCTAAAACATCATACCAACCCCAACAAGGTTATTCGAAGACACAGGCAAACTCTTGTAACACATTTCGTAAGGTGAATATTCCTACATTAGCAAGGAAGAAGAAAAGTTCAAATTTTGTACACTATACTGTCTAGTCAAGTCGAATACTTGCATGACCAAACATGAGCTTGAAGCACGGTAGGGATGGAGGCACCACATGGTGAGCCGACGAAGCTGCCCGTGCTGGATTTGCGAGGAAAATTTATGGATGAGTTTAATTATAAGTTGTGTGTTTTCCAGTAACCGTTTTTGGCTTGGATGCGAAGGTGACATCCATGGTTTTGAGAAAAATCTTGGCCATCTCAACCGAGGAGCCAAAGACGACTGGGAAGGAGACGAATTGGAGATGCATTAAGAGACCATATTTTTGAGAGAGTTGGTGGAGGGACTGATGAGGAAGGGATCCTTTAAGGTTCAAATTTCCTATAAGAGGCCATGGTTTTGGACCAGGTGGTAAATTCAGCTTCTTCTTGCGAAGATTTCTTGAAAAGAGAGAGAGCCAAAATACTTGGCCGCATATGCAGCCCAAGTAGTAGGGTATTCCATGTATATGATTTGTGGCTGGTAAGTGATGGAAGTTGGAGGAATGGAGGACTATATATAGTTGAATGAGGACAGTATGGACAGTGGACACGATGATAATTTAGCCTCTGTTTGGCAAACTTGTTAAAAACATGTTTTTAAACAACACAATTCTCCAAATCACTTTTTAATATAATTTTTCTTTCCACTTTTCAACAACATATTTTACCTCTAAAACATAAAAACATGTTTTTAAACACAAAACTTTTAACAAACGAACCCTATTAGCAGGGTTTAGCGCCTTTGAGTGCTTGAATTTGAGAAACTTATTTTTTTAAGTTATTATTTCTGGTTAAATTTATGTGATGATTAAGCCCTTGTTTGGTTTTTAAAAATTCTCTTTTTTCTACGGGGTTAATCTCAATCATCCATTAAAAGTTAAGCTCACAATATTTGACTTTTGAACTAAATCTCAACCATCATTTCTCTTAAAAATCACATTCATTTAAAAAAAAAAAAAATTCTAATTTTAAACAATACCAAACACATTTAGCGGAATAAAGTTAAAGGTATGTCAACTACTCAACTATCTAGTCTCACAAATTGAAATTGGAGTTGTATTAAACACTTTCCAGCATTATTACGGCTTGTATCGGATTATATTTTTACTATTATGTGATTTTCGTTTTGTTTGGTAAGTTGCGCATTTATTAAAAATATTTTTACATATTTTATTCACAAACAATGGCTGTTGACTGGTCAACGGTCAATATTTGACTGTTGACTAGTCAATGATCGCCTAGTTGATTTCGATTCTCGGATTTGTCACTGAGCATGGTATCAGTTTCCGACAATTTCCGAAATAACATCGCATTTTTATCCCAGCAAATCTTGCCATTTTCGAGCTGCTTAAGCCAAATTCCTCGCTCGTGATTTCAAGTTGCTTTTAATGATATTGACAATTTGTTCTATTTGGATTTGAACCAATTCCCTCATTGCTGCAGATTTCTCGCAATATTACAACAAATGAAATGGCGAATGCATTGCGCTATAGTTACCTTCAAAGACCAGGAGGTCAATTCAGAAATCCATACGACCATGGCTGCAAGAAGAACTGCTCAGACTTCTTGATAAATGGCTACACTGTAGATGTGGAATACACTGACGAGTCCAGTCAATCTGAAGGGATTGGAATGATGCAAATGGTAAGGAATCCTAGCCTGCCGAATGGCGTCAGCCAGGAACCCTAGCCTGCCTAATGGTGTCAGCCACACTCACCAGATGGCAATGGCCATATAAGAATCGACATGAACACGAACACGAGCGCAGAAACACAAGGGCAGGCGCATCCTTCCCTTGGTATCCATAGCCATAATCAGTGTGGAAAAACTGGTACTTTTCCCATGACTTGGGGCTTTGATTTAGGACGAAATACTATCCTTTCTGCAACTGCTTCATGAAATACCTTGCTTTGAACTCGATACTGTCTACAAGTACAGGAGGTTTAGATTCATAGTGGCACCATGTGGAGGACCGGATAAATACATAACAGTATTAAGAAAAAGAAAAAGAAAAAGAGATAAAATCTTGTTATATTATTATGTTTGAGTCCACTTCAGTTCTATGCTGTTTTCCCCATTTTGTGAAATGATACACATTTTTGGTTATTTCTTGAAAATCTCCGATTCTAAGCTCCTATTTTGTTCAACTTTTATAGATTTTGATAAAAGTTGATAAAATGTCTCTATGATGCTTCAATAATCCTCAAAAGTCGTCTCTATTGTTTTGTGCAATTTTCCAATTTCTATTCCATGTGGAAGGAATACAATATAGTTTCTCATTTCCTTTCCTATGCTAATTCCTTTTCTATTCTCATAACATTGCATGTTCATACCAGAAGAAGAAAATAAAAGCCGCTCTTCACATTCTCATGTATAAGTAACTTAAAAGAAATAAGTAAATCTCAAGTTGGTGCAGAATAGGAAACAAGCAACATCTATATATCAGTTAATTCAATACAAGTTTTGTTTGTCAAAAAATAACTGATGAGACCATTGATAGCAACAAAGATATAACAGACATCCAAAACCAAATAAAGAATATAAATCAATAAATTGGCAGACAAGACACTGTTAAAGAGAAATTCCTAAGAATGGTTAGAAAAAGGTACAAAGAAAATAGTAAAAGCAATCTGACTTTATGCTTTCATAGATTAATATGACAGGAAGATGATGAGAATGAAGCAGAAACAAGCAAAAATGGTTTCTGCTATGTCATCTTGTCCCGAAAAACTGGTAGCAGATTGAGATCATGCCATTGTTACATAACAAAGCTCCTATAATTACCTGCAGACACAGGATATACCATCATCTTAATCATCCAGTAATTGCAAAAAGAAGATTGAGATTGATGTTTTAATTAGAATATAAAATATATTTAGAAATGGAATGCCATTTGCTACCTCATTTGCCCATATGAAAGTTCTGAAAATTCTGAATTTTACCTTCTTGTGCTAGAATAGTGCAAAAAAATAGGTGAAATAGAAAGGTGTTAAATTTATACTTTTAGAGCATTTTTGGTTTGTAGTTTTGGATTATGACTGGACATCACTATAAACAAGATTTCCAACACATTTACTCTCCTGCTTTCTTAATATTGTCAAGTGCCATACAATATTTGCAACCAAACATGCTATTAGGACATGGCATCTTGAAATTCTATTTCATTCAAAGCATGATATACCTTGAGATACCTTCTACTTTTAGCACTAAAACAAGAAAGATGAAGTGCATATTGCAAGACAACTGCTACCAGTATGGAAAACTAGTAGTTACCAAGTATGCATAAGTGCCAATGCTGTTCCACTTAGTGTTTTTCCCCTCCATGAAATGAACATCTTCATCACTTATGCATGTTCCAGGGCATGATAGATTTTTGAAGCTCGTCTCCGAAGTAGTGGCTCTAACCTGAAACTGGGAATGCTGTTCTGCCACTTCTTTGCTTCATACATTTCATTCCATGCCTGTACTATCTCATTGATATTGAACCCTAAGCCTGCAATCATATGGGTCAGACATACTTCAACACTCTAATGCCTTGTTTGGTAAGGTGGATAGTACAAGACTCGACAGTGCTAAGAAAGAAATTGAAGTCAAAATTTTGTACATTGTCGTGATTTTCTTTACTAATATAAATTATCAAACAAATTTAGTGCTTGTTTGGCGTAGGAGAAATTGGAGAAATTTTGAATGAATGGTTGAAATGTTGTTAAAAAGTGTGCAAAGTTGTGGGTCCCGGATGAAAATGAATTTGAGGAAAAAGTTGGTAGATTTCTCCTGGACCAAATAGGCACTTAGATACTCTATTCATATATCACCTTCGATTGCAGTATCGTTAGAACAATGGTTCTTTATCATAACAGCAACATCAGTTGAAGAAGCCCCAGCTTGTTCAAATTTTTCAATAGCAACCTCCAAACATTCGTGCCACACTGGAATGCCTAATTTGTATTCCATAATAGATCTTTCATATAACATGGTACCCCATAAAACATATATCTGAGAAGTAATATTTTCAGCATGTTCTTCAGCTTCATCTGCAGATATATCTTTGAACATATTACCCATATTCATTTTCAGCAGCAAAGCTGAAATTTTATTTGGGTGGGAGAGTTCATTTTGGCGTTGCTCCTCTGCTTCCTCCCACATCTCCATACCTTTTTCGATGTTTTCCTCAGCATTATTGTAAAGCTGAAGAACTTCTTCTGTTGCAGGCCATGAATCCAGATCAACATTAGTGGCGATAGCATAGTACCAAGAAAGTTTTGCCTCCTCGAACTGTTGCTGCGCAAGAGCTAGAACGGCGTCATAGAAGTCTGGTTTAATTTTCAGTGCTTCGTCATATATTTTTCCTGCTTCCACATATTCCTTTTGAGCCCAATCATATGCAGATTTGATCCGTGGGAGTACATTTTCCTTGGAAGGATCTTCTGTAAAACAAACCCTCTTCCTTGCTCGGGACATGTGAACATTTCCCCAATTGAATAAAGCCAAAGCCGCCATCTCCTGGAATTTCTCTGCAGCTGTCTCAAAAAGGTCTTGTGCATCGTCGCTAGTGACTGTTTCTTCCATAGCTTCAGAGTATAGCTTCACTCCGAGCTCATGCAGATCTATATAAGCATCTGTATCAAATCCGACGTAGTTCTTGAATAGTTGAGCGAACTGGACGATCCAATCGTTGACACAAACTGCCCCGTTCTCGATTTCCTTTACTTTTCTAACGTTTCCATTTTTAGTAATGCTATCATCTTGTTCTATGTCTAGCTTGCGCATGACTTTTCCTGTTTTAACCTTTTCAAAGAATGGATCTTGATCTGGATTAACTTCAACTATATAAAGCTTGATTGAACAACTTTCTACAGATGATTCAGCCCACCTCAGTTCTTCAGTAGTTGTGATTGTGACCAAGTCACCTTCTTGATCCCTATACTTGACAAGAACAGCTTCTGAGCAAGGGTATCGATCAGAAATGATTTCCCTCAGTTTCAAAATACTGCAGTTGACAGGAATCTGAGCCCATCTTATATCTTCTCCGAATACTAATTTCACTTTTCTTTTAGGCTCCGCCTCCATTGTGTTACTTTTCTTCTCCACCTCCACCACCACCTTGTCTTCAGCCTTCTTTTCTTCGAACCCATCTTCAGAATTCTTTAAAGAAACTTCATCTTCAGCCTCGCTCACCTCAATTTTTTTATTTTCATCACTTCGATTTTCAGCCTCTTTTTCCTCGATTTTCTTCTTCTTCTTCTTCATCCTCTCTTTGACCACCTTGGTTGGTGTGGAAACAGAAGGCGGTTCAAAATATTCAGGTGACGGAAAGTCGTTATCCGTCGTGCCCTTTTCCCCGATCGCAGTTCTCACCCTGCCTTCGATTTCAGCTGCCATGAAATTATTCGGTTCCATCTTCAAAACAGTCATAACATCATTGAGTGCCAAATCAAACGAATTCAAAGCCTCATAACACCTCGCTCTTTTCAATAGTGCCTTACTATACTTGGGAGCAACTTCGAGAGCCAAATCGCACTCGTGGATCGCCCTCGGGAATTCACCAATGCCCGACTGCATATAACATGAAGCCATATTACAGCGAAGGTGGGACACATCGATGTGGTTCCTCGGAAGCAACTTAATAGCTTTCTCATACGTTGTCATAGCACCTTCATAGTCCTTGCTTTGGAACAACTTATTCCCCTCGTCCTTCAATTCCTGCGACATTAAAATGAACACTGCAGTGTCCTTATCAATTGCTTTTGGGCTATTCTCTCTACCTCTGCTTCGTCTCAAATCAAATGATTTGCTTTCCCACTCTATCTTGTTCTTCCCACTGTTCTTCCCCATCCTAAACCCAAGATTTCAAACTTCAGAAATGTCTATAAAGCTTTTATGACCAACAATTTTACCTGAATCAAATCCCAGGTCTAAAAACTTGTGCTTTCCAATTACAGGAAACAAGAAATTGAAGAAATTTTACCAACCCAAACCCCAGCTTATACACAGAAGAACACTGCAAAAACTCATTTGCCAATATAGCTTGGATTCACATTCAAATTACATGAGACTAGTTCCGAGTGGGGAAAAAAAAAATTTAAAAAAAAAAAATCTTCACCCAAAATCTCCAAAGGGGTCAATACAGAAAAATCCAGAAATGAAGATAGCCCAGAAATTTCATAGTTTTTTTCTTCTTCCAAATCCCAATTCAGAGAGAAATGAAGATGAAGAAATAGATTGCAGATTGTTTCTCTTATATATTTTAAAGAAGAGCAAGAATATGATAAAATGATAAATGAATCGATGACATGTCTGAAAAGATCCTGGCTTTATTAAAGAACCTTGAAAATATTTCTTGGGATTTTTCCAGGAAAATCAAGAAAAATATTTCTTCTTGTTCTTTTGATAGGATTATCTGTTGCGAATATGGAAAGGGAAAACGAGAACCAGAAATGTATAAACAAGAATTTTGCAGCTTCATGTAAAAGCCACAAATTATATATATAAAGTAAAGATCATCGAATAAATTTCTTTTTCACGTGGGATTTTTAATTTTTCTTAACGTTACGCGCCATTCGACATGGGACAATAGTGGGCCCACTTTCCTTGTATTCCAAGGTTTGTGCTTACCCTTTGCGGGGGAAGTTAACGGCCATCTCTCCTTTTTTTTTTTTTTTTCAAACTATACTTGCTTTGTCTTGAATTAAATTCATAATATGTTTAAACAATAAAGAAAACCTAACAAATATTTTAGCCATCTTAATCTCTAACCGTTCATTTTTGTAACATTTGGATCCTACCTCTCTTTAATTACAAACTCGAGAGAACTCTCTCCTTGCATTTAATCAAAATAAATAATTAAAAAATAAAATGCAAATAATTTTTTATAATTTGAAGACCCCATCCATAAATTTCCCAAATAACCTTGTTCTATAATTCATTTTTTCATAAGATTATAATTGTAGATAAATTAAGGCTATAAATAACTAATAAAAAAGGTTTGATTTGCTAGCTAAGTTAGTTATAAAAATTACACATAACACGTATATTTGAGAAAATTAAATTATTTTATAGTTTAGTATGATTTAGGCACGTGAAGTTTTAGTGTTCAAATTAGACCTATAAGAATTAACATCTTGTCAACTGTAATTTTTATACGAGTACCTATAAATCATATCAAATTAATCAGTAAACTTGTCTACTGTATTTTTATTTTTATACGAGTACCTATAAATCATATCAAATTAATCAATAAACAATTATTCTTGGTATTAAGCTCAAAATACAAAGAACTAGCGGATACAACCTCAAAACCGGTCGATTTTCGATCAATTTTTTCCCCCAATTATCCTTTAATATTTGATTTCTTTAGTTTTTCTGAATCAATTAGGATCCATCTTAAACAGTAGTGCCACAACCCAATCATAAAAATACAACGATATCCCTTTAGTTATAAATCAGCGTTTAGGAAATCGAAAATCGGTTCGAACCGGAAAAGGCAACGGGTCAGGGTTAGAAGGTCCGATCGGGTCAAATCGATTTCAATTAAAACATAAAAAAAAATTTCAAAAATCACAAAATTCCTAAAAAATAAGTTATTTTACAAATAAATTAATATCTACTCATTTAGAAAATAAAATTACACACAAAAATAGTTTGAAACAACTAGAGAAAAACAAAACAATAAAAAAAAGGGTCCAAAAACCGGCCGGTCCCAGTTGAACTAGTAGAAAATCGGATTTTTTACCCATTTTTGGGGTGAATGATTTTTTTAGTTGAACCGGCCGATCCAGTCCGATTTTCTAAACCTTGGTTAGAACTAGAGAACGACATCAATAATAATCTAAAGGATGACGTGTTTCGAAAAAAAGTTCATATGTGTCAATAGTAGGTTTTAACAAGCAGCTCAATAGGGGATGATGAATTGAGTTGCCTAGCGAAAAGGCATAACAAGCTGGCAACCAATGTCCAAGCTCCCCCACTCCCAACAAGTTGCTTAGTTCTACATTTGGATCTCTCTACTTTAGGGCTTATGTAATATATAAAGTCGGCGAAAGCCTCGCAACAAACAGCCAAGCAACCCCTTACTGACTTGTACGATCGGTCCAAGGCTCCTCCTGTTTCTCAATCTTTGGAGAATGCGGCGTATTATTGTAAGTTCTTTCCAAACATTTCCTGGAAGTAGACAAGTTTTAAATCTTAACGCAGGCAAGACATATCTCATTGAATTAGTCTTATATTATTTAGTAGATAATGCTTTCATTCAAAAGAATCACAACTGTCGAAAGAAGAATATGACATAATTACAATACATATATTTCTCTCTCTCTCTCTCTCTCTTCCCCCCCGTTTTTTTGCAACTACAGTGCAGTTTTTCTTCAGTTGAAATACATTTCTTTCCTGTATTATATAATTGCCAAGTGAAGATTGTTGCAAAAGGATTGCCAAGAATTCAATCCAATGAAAACTCTTCAAGCCATATAAGCACTTCATTCCTCTGAGAAGCATACACGCAACAAAAAATAGAAACCAATTAGTTAGATAAACTGCAAATTCTTGAATAGAGAAAAATGCAAGGAAAAAAAAAAGGTATTTTAATAGATATACATATTTTACTGCCAGAAGTTTGGCACCATAAGGTGCCTGACGACGGACATAGTGGTGTGAGCCCTTGTTGTGGACATACATGTTCTATTGCCAGAAGTCTGGCGGTGCGAGACTTAGACACATGGGGTGGGACCCTCCAATACAGGGGCCCACACCCCTTTGTATGCCATCTGGCACCACAAGACATCTGGCATTACAACAATCTTGTTAGTGGATTAGAAGTACAGATTATAGAGCCATTTAGACCAAAATGAACATGGCTATTGTAGTTGCTGAAGATCAAGTCCATTAGAAATCTTTCAGAACCGTATCATATTCCAGATTCTTGGAAATAAGGTTTAGTTTATTGTTGTTTCATTTTGAGAGAGAGAGAGAGAGAGACAGAAGTCCTCAAGGAAGCTTAGATATTGCCCATATGGCTATACTAAAAGCCTCGAGTAAAAGTAAGGGGTAAAGTAAACTCTAAACAATGGTTATCTGCAAAAAATACTTCCATTCATACCATTATGAAGCTTTTAGTCCGACCGGGGTCATTGTAGCGTGCTAACAAGCAACCCACTTTGGGTTTGAGACCGTCCCTTATTAGCATATATCTCAATCCTTTCTCCTTTTCTTGAGTAACATCCTCGGTTGGTTTTCCACTGAATTTCGACACTGCAGCTATACCTCCTTCCACCTTTTTCAAGCTAATTTCTGCTTGATTCGGAGCTGGAAAACTGATAAAAATGAAACATATTTTATCATTTGATTGTTCACACCATGCAAAGAAATGCAGTAAATCTATTCTCTTCTATTTGAGCTTTCTCTAGTCTGAATTTTGAGTCATCAATGAGAACCAACATATCATTTCTCAGAAAATTCACTTTCAGCACTTGAGAGTTGATATTGATACAATTAACTAACAAAAACTTCACCTGCTTAACTCCTTTTCTGATGGAAGAACAATCTGAACAGACACTTTCGAGATTTCTGGGTCAAATGCCTGAGTGAATACTGGAGTTGTCATTGGTATCTTCTCCTCCGTCGAATTCTTTCCAAATATGTACCTTAAAATGGATATACATTTTAGATTATCCGATCAGGTAAAGTAATACTAAAAGAGGCACAAAGCTGAACCAGGTTGGAATTATCACCCAGCAACTGAATTGAAACCACGTGAACCAGACAGCTTGTCCCCATCTGTTTCTACGACAATAAAGGGGTCGTACTTTCTCACCTGCAGTTACATGCAGCATCTTGTCACTAAACATATGATAGACGGCCAAGCAAGTACGAATTTTTTTTGACAAAAAGCAAGAACACAGTCTGCACATGAAATTTTAATGCAACCATTCAAATCTATAATTCAATACCCGCGACCAATCTGTGGAAATGATATTTCTAGGAATGATATGCAAACTTATCTCAACAATACAAAAAATCATACATAGGCTAACATCAACTATGGAATAAAATTTGATTTTCGTAAAATGTTAAATAATGCAACAACATTGCAGACCTCATAATTTGCAGTTCTTTTCAGTATTTTATATTTTGGTGTTTCCAAGTCCGGAGTCTTGTAAACCCGCAGCTGCAAAAATAAACTTTCAAAACGTAGAGAACAAGTAAAATCGCAGACAAATAAATTTTCTAAAGCAATATAAATATATAATATATACTATACCTGCTTTACCAAATCCATTAGCCCCTCTACAGAAAAGTACTCATTATTCTCTATAGAATCCCAATAATCCTATCAGTGAAATAAATGCAGTCAAAAACTGGTCATTTTAATAACACAATTCTAAATGTATCATTTTGAGGGGTAACGGCATACCGCATGACTGCAGAATTTCTTAGTTTCTGGATTGATTCCCATAACAGAAGTACCTGTGAAGACTAACTCAGGTTTCCAAGGCAAAAGAATGAACTTCATCACCATAGTCCACCTTGTAGTAATTTCATAAGGTCCTGTCTATAGCAATTCAATCAATTTATTGTCGACTACTATCTAATCTTCCCTACCAAACATGCCATATCAATTTAAGTAGTGTCCATACATATATTCAGATTCGCATAATCCATAAAAGGTACGTAAAATATAGTACTAGTTACTTTTGCTAAACATTCGTACATTTCCAACTTTAAGTGCTAACTTAAGAATCGGAGTACCTACTCTGGACGAACCCTCATCGGTCTACACTGGACGAACCCTCATCAGTTCTAACTTCCATTTGTTTTGCAGACATTCAGATTATCACTATTGAAGGAAGGACTAACAAGTGTTTGCCGCCATTTTTTTTTTGGGTGTTTTTTAGGTAAATATGTGGTTGAAAATTGAAGAAAATGTGTGTGGTTAAAAAGTAGTTTGAGAAATTGTGTTATTTATAATGCCCTGTTCGGCGGCTGTAGAAAAAAAAAAACTGTTTTTTTGTTGTTTTTTAGGTAGATGGATGGTTAAAAATTGGAGATAGAAAATATGTAGGGTTAGAGATTGATTTGGGGAATTTTGTAGCTTAAAAATTGGTTTAAAAACCAAAAAAAACTGCATTACCGAATAGAGATTAAATTGTAATCATTACGTAAAACAACTGTGTAAACTATTTTACAGAAGATCAAACAAAAACAGTATTTAATATTCCCTTCAAAACCTAAGAACAGAGGACAACTACAAATTTAAAAGGCACAGGTTTAGGTAGATCAATAAATTACCAAAATTAAAAATGACAACTCACAGTAGGAACGAAAAGTAACCGAAACTAAAAAGACAATGACAAATAGAACACCCAATTGAAGCTATTGATTATTTATTTTCACCAATTTTTACGCTGTCTTTTCCTTGAAATTAATATAAGATGCTAAAGGATAAAATATATTTCCTTCTTAACTGCTTAAGCTTGACGAAACATTAACATGGCGGTATCGAAAAAAATATGAAGATATAATATAAATAAATGCTAAAGAATCAGACCTGTTTAACCCAATGCAACTGAAAATCAGGGTTGAAGAGCTTCCTCAACATGGCAATATTAAAAAGATAGCCACTTATGCTATCATGCTTCGTGATGGGGTCTCTAAACTTGACCCGTTCGTCATAAGCGGTACGATCAATCCCTTGATCATCAAAGAGGTGTGGAAGATCCTCGTACAAGAAATCCACCAATTGCTGCACGTCAACGGTTGAGGGTTTTGGCGGGCTTTGTTCTTCAACTGTGCTGCTTAATCTAACTACCCATTTGTATTTTTTAGGGGCAGTAGTTTTAAGTAATGGTATATTTTGGATTCTGATTGTGTGCTTGGGGAGAGAGGGGAAGAAGGAGGTCTTAGGGCGATGCCGGCAACTGGTGGCGCTATGGCAGCTGGTTGGCCGTGGAATGTGGGCGGAGAAACGTGAGGTGGCCATTTGTTCCAGTATGATACTAGTTTGGGGGATAATTTGGTTCATTTTGAATTAGTGGTCAGGAAAAGGCCTAATGGCTAACGGTTTGAAAGAAAAGGCTAATTATTTTTTATGGTAAACAAAAAGTCACTCATTTTTTTCTTCTTTTTCTAAGAGTCAACGTGAACGACTAGTTGTTCAAACAATCACTCACACGTGACTTTGTTTAACTAGAATTTTCCTTTTTACTTTCCCATCTTTTGGAAGGTAAGGATAGATGTGATAATGGATAGAATCGTGACTCAATCCTTTGATATATATATATATATATATATATATATATATATAATTCATTCTTTATATCATAATCTACTCCCGATCAAAAAAGAAAAATAATTTTTTTTTTGAGACATTAACTCTATTTTCTTTAATCACGAGAGAGAAGTTTGTTGGCTGTAACCTACTCACTACTTCAAAATCTTTTGAAAGTATTACCAGCCGAGAGGAATTCATATCATAGACTTTGAATCTTATCATCTAACGTTCAAACCACAATTAAAAAGAAAGTAATCGCTTGAATTGTAAATTTGTTAATAATATATGTACATCGATAAATCGATTTATGTTGAGAGAGTAAAAGGCCTTTTCTCTTGCTTTTTTAACCAATATTTGGATCATGCAATTTTGAAGTCGTGAATTCACCTGCCAAGGATTTGAATACTAAACAATAATTTAACACACGGATTTATAACTTTTTTGAAAAATGCCAAGGATTTGAATACTAAACCATAATTTAACAAGCGGAATTATAACTTTTCTTCACATTTTCAATAAATAAATAAATCGCTTTTCATGAAATAGTTTCTAAAAAAAAAGGTTAAATATTGCGTCATTTTTGTTTGCTTGGTTTTAACCAGTACTTGGGCCTTGCTGCTATTTCTGTAGTTTGAAGTTTGGCCCAAACTTTTAAGGGCAGATCTATGAGCCCACGACTGCAATTTGCATGATAGCAAAGCCCACTATAACGAACAAATGAGTGTTCACTGAAACAAAAATTTTGGTCGCTTAAATTATAAATGAAGACGAAAACATTCATACAAGTATACAACGGCAAATTTAATGATCATTGATAACATTGAACCACAATTTTTGGTTCCTAAAAGGGTAAACGGCGAAAAACTTCTATATTACTTCCTCCGTCTCATTTATATAGACTTGTTTGACTTTTTACACAAATTAAGAAATTATATTTAATGTTATTGAAAAAGTAATTTTTCCAAAGAAAATTTCTAACTTACCCTTATTAATATCAAAACTATTATTATTGGAAGGAATAAATAAGGGTACATTAGTAAACAAACAAAATAAATATTTCTCAATAAAGAAACAAGCCTATATAATCGGTATAAGAGAAAAAGGAAAAAAAAACCTATATAAATAGGACATAGTGAGTATTTGGGTGTATTATGAAAATCATCCTTATCGTTTCATTTTTTTGCAGTTACATCCTCAAAGTTACCTTTGACTGCGGAATTTGTACTTATCGTTCAAAACGGTTAACTTTTGCTGTTAAATGTTGTGTTGACAAATTTTTGTACAGAAATTCTAGGGGCAAAATCGTCAATACACAAAAATAAATTATTCTCGCATATTTGTAACTTAATCAAACAGAAGCATATATACACTTTGGCATAAAACGTCCTTAGAATATAATGTCATATTCTCTTTGCTGTTTTGAGACTATTTTTGTTTTTATTTCCGAAAACACTAAAAACGGGTTTTTTTTTTTACCATTTTCGAAAATGTATTTTAGAAAACAACAAAAACAAATTTGTACACAAAACGCAAAACTTCCAAAATCTCGTTTTATGGGTTTTAAGTGTATTTCAGCAAAAAAAAAAAAGTTTCAAAACGCGAAAAATGCTTCTTCTTTTTTTTTTGAGAATTATTCTAGCTTCGAATTAAGCCTAGAATAAAGTTTTACTGAATTCAATATCAACATTACAAAAAATATTCAATAGGAATTCTTGTTATTATTGTGTTTGCAAAAAAGATGAGTTTTTTTTTTTTTATTATCAAAAAAGATTACAAAAAACATATCCCCAACATTATATTAGAGGTGAACACGGTTTGGCTGGAGCGGTTTGTAGCAAAATTTCAAACCAAATCAAACCATTTCATTTTCTAAAGCAAATCAAACCATGTTTTGCAATTTGGTACGGTTTAAAACCGTAGTTTGCAATCAAATAAATAGTAGATTCTAAACCAAGGCACATTCTTGTACGATAATGCAAGAATGAATGAATGCTTAATCTACTAATAGCAAAGATCACAAATATTGCAATTGATACATAGCATTGAGTAAATAATCAATACCAACTTTATGGTCTATAGCTAAGAAATATCAACTGACCATTACGTAGATTACGTCAAAAGGTGTTCTTGATTTTTTTTTGTGATACAATTCACATTGGCAAGATAATTACTCCGATAGGTTACAACTACAATGAGATTTATTTTTCAAAACCATTCACATAAATAAAAGACAACACATTATATTACTGCATGAGTATTTCTTCTCTTTAGTATGCTATAAATATGTGTCATAATGAATTCTCTTCTAATTTGTTTATAAATCTTTCAATGGAAATTATAAGCCTCATTTTAAATTTTTTGTGGCATTCAATAGTTATAGTTGGGAATGAAGTTAGACTTTTTTAGGAGGGATCAAACATGCATAGATTAGAATATAGCTTTATTCCTGAAATTTTTTACTTTTTTTGCAATTGACAAATATTAGAAATCTTTCAAGAATATATTCAAATTTTGATAAAAGTTATTCTATAACTCATTTCTACTAAAAAAGAAATCAAAACAGTACTCAAAATAACTTAAAGATTTCAATGACAATATGAATTTAATAAGCTATTTCTGCACTCAATTTTTTTTTTTTTATAATTTGTTTAAAACTTAGCGGGTTGCAGTTTGAAACTACGTATTCGACAATTGAAACCTAAAGCAAACCGTTTAAAGCGGTTTGGAATTTTTCCAAACCAAACAATTTCACGTTTGAAATCGAACCGAACCAAACCAAACCATTTGCTGCGGTTTGATTCGGTTTGGCGGGTTGACGGTTTATTTGTTCACCCCTACATTATAAACATGAGTTTATTTTGCTTCTGTGTATGTGGTTGCATCAGTAAACTCTATATTTAGGGTAATAATTCAAAAAATGCTTGAACAATGTGATTATTTTGGCTTAGGACCACTCGTTTCCATTTTGTTGAGTCAAATTCTTTGTGTGATTATTTTATTTACATGGACTCATGTTTAATTGTGACTTGAACATGAATGTGACAACAATAATTAGATAAGCTAATTTCTTATAATATTTTTGGGATTTGATCATTAATGATCTATTTTTATAATATTTTCTAGTCATTATTAAATCAGTACAATAAAAATTAGATAAACTAATTTCTTATAATAGAAAGTAAGGGGAGTTTATTCAATGTAGATTTTGAATGACTTTTAAAGATTTGAAAGGATTTGAAAAGTTTAGGTGTATTCAATTTAGACTTTAGAATCTCCATAAAAATTTTGATGTATTTAATATAGATTTTAAAGGACTTTCTAAAAGTCCATAAAAGTCATGTGTATTGTATTTTAAAAGTCCCGTGTTATTCAAATTATCAATGACCTTTAAAGACTCCTACGAAATCCTCTATGTACTAAATTCTAAACATAAAGTACAACCACAAAATCTTTTTATTTGTCTCTCATTAACCTTCAAGATTTTGAAAGACTTTTATAAAAAAAAAAAAAAAAATTCTTTTAAATTGTAATTTTATTTATTCTATATTTTTCTTCTTTCATATTATTTTTAGAAACATTAAACATTTGACTAAACAAATCATTATTTCTCTTCTCTTCAACTTTTTGTATTTTTTTTATTTTAAATATTTTTTCTTTATATTTGGACTCTCTTTTTTTTCATCCTTTTTTCGATTTTTTTATGAAAATAAATCTAACTAAAATTCCATAAGATCTTGTAAAAAAATAATTAATAAATTGTATCAAAACAAATAATAATAAGTAAAGTGATTTTAGAATTTTCTCTCGAAATTTTTTTATGATCATAGTACAATTTTTATGTCGATATCAAACGCGATTTTATTTTCCTCCATTTTTTTAATTACAAATGTTTCTCTGTCTTAAAACTATTTATATTTCTCATGCTGTATTTTTTTTTTTTTTTGTAATTCACTTTACATATAATTATTATTAACGATTCATATTCACATCATACAAAAATTAATCTATTAGCGTTTAAGTTTTTCAATTAAAAAATAAAAGTCTATAAAAGTCTTTAAAAGTATTTGAAAGTCTTTTAAATCAATTTATAAAAGTCTTTGAAAGTACATGAAAGTCTTTTAAATAAATGTCCACGAAAGTCTTTAAAAGTCTATATAAATCCATAAAAGTCAATAAAATTTAATGAAATCCATTAAAAAAAGTCCATTGAAAAAGTCTTTAAATGTCTTTCGAAATCCTAATTGAATAAACCCCCCTAAATCTTCAAAAGACATTTTTTTTATAATTTAACCCACAAGCATATTCATTACAAATAGTCAAAGTAGTAATCTGCAAAATTTCAAACAGAACATTTTTTTAGTTTTTCTAGAAACAGTTTTTAGAAATGTCAAACATAATAAGTTTTCAGCATATTTAAAAATAGGAAATGAAAACAAAAAATAGAAAATGTTTTCAAAAATACAAACAGAACGCCACGTAAACGTTTTGTGCAAAACCACCCTGACATGCAGTGGCGGAACTAGGATTTAAAAATGTAATAGGTTAGATAAAAAAGATTTTTTTTTTTCAAGTCAAAGATAAGAATAATTTAGACTTCAAATTCGTAAATATAACAAAATAATTATACTTCAATGTCAATATCTAAGAGGTAAAAAAGCACCGCAAATGTGCAAATACAAAATAACTTGAGCTGTTACTAGTAACGCATCCTCCTACTCCCCACATGGTAAAATTTATCAACGATGACATCCTATCAATTCCAAGAACAATTTCCCTCTCAATATAGATGACCACGGAATTTGATAGAAATTCATTCTCTATTTTATTGCGAAGCGAAGTCTTGATAAGTTTTATTGCTGAAAAATCTCGTTCTGTTGTTGATGTAGAAACTGGAAGAGTCAACACCAAATGAATCAACCTATCAATCAAAAAATAATGACGAGACTTCTTTGTTTCAACCAACATTTGACATAACTTAGGAAGATAATCAATATTCTGGAACTGCGGATGAAGAAGTACATCATGCTTGTAATGATCTAATTGGCTCCTCAAATCATCCCTCTCCGCTATAGTAAAATGCAGAGGGTAAAATCTCTCAGCTAAAGAACAAATATCATCTATAGAGAAAGATTTAAACCCATCGATAGGATTCAAAGCCTCGCACAACTGAAGAAGTTCCATGGTTGTTTCTGCAAATTTACAATTCAATTCTGTCAACTGAAAATCTATCACGACATTGAATATTTGAAAGTGGTAATAGTCTTCAACTGTGATATTATTTTGTTGTTGACAAGAACGTCTTGTACCTTCCATATAACGATCATCTAATTGAGGCACATCAATATCATTACTTGTACAAAAATCCACCACCCTCTGAAGAAAATCCACCCAATGCTCATTTCGCATATTGTTAAGAAGTATCTTTGTAGATGAAACTAAATGTATTGCATTCAAAACATCATCTTTCTTATTAAAGTAATGAAAGATATTTCTTTTTAGCATTCTAATCAATCTGCAAGAATAAGTAAGCCATTTATTAATTAAAAAAACTATCTACTAGTCTACCAATTTCCCACAAGAAATTCTAGACAAACACTTTCTATAATAAATAAATTAATTACCACAAAAATCCCTAATTCTAAATAAGCCCTAAATAAATAAAATGAATTAATCAAAAAATTCAACAATCAAAACAATTAATAACCAATAAATAAACTACCAAATTAATAAATAACAAAAACAAAAGTAATTCTAACATAATTAGATTATATTAAGGACCAACATCGGTGATCGGTCCATTCACTAATTTCACTTACCATTTACCAAACCACTGAACCAGTCGGTGCCGCGCAAGGAGGAAGAAACTGACCACCGTCTAGTAGCAGCAACAGCAAGGTCCGGCGAGAAGGGGGCGGAACGCCTGAAGGAGAGAGCTTGTCGGCGGCAGCAGCAGCGGTTGCAGCCTTCTCAACAGCAGCAGCAGTCACGCACTTACGCAGGCAGATCGGGTTTGCTCTGATTCTCTGAACTTGATATGGATAATGGATTGAGTCAAGATTTTGTGATTGATTTGTAGTATTGTTGTGGGCTTTCTTTGTTGGATTGGCACATTTGGCAATCCTGGAGCAGAAGCAGTGGAGTTGGTCGCGCCTTTGGAGGAAGACAGCAAAATTTTTCTGGTGGGCTAAGCAATTGGGCGCCCAAATGAACTGCAATTTTTTCCAAAATCCTTAGTGGGCTTCAGCGGACTAAAGCCCAAGGACAGTTCCGCCCCTGCTGACATGTAAACATTTTGCGCAAAACATCCCTAAATTAATATTTATTTGGAATATATATATTTTTTAAAATCGTTCCCCCCCCCCCCCCCAAAAAAAAAAATTCATTTTAAAGCACACATTTTAAAGAAATTTTCCGAACACATATTATGTTAAAAATATATATATATATATATATTTCACTTCATTTTTGAAGAGATTTATTAAAGTAAAAAATTGATTTTTATTCTTTTCAATTTTTTAAAATATATTATAAACAAATATTAATTTAATTTATTTCTTAATAATTTTTAGATTATACAAACAAATTTATATGTATATTATCCATTAGATCAAAAAAATTTAATAAAAAAATAATCTGCTAATTTTAGTTGATTAAATTGAAAAAACAAAGTAATGATTAAACCCAATTTTAATTTCGCAAATGTTATGACTTAGCCTCTTTTTGGTGCAGATTAAAATCAGATTTTTATTAGATTATGATAAAAGTTGATGAAATGTGTGCTTGAAAAGTTGTGGGACCCACAAAATGTATGGTTGAAATTAAAACTTGACTTTAATTTAGATAAAAATTAAAATTTGTATCACAAACAAACGGGGGCTTAGTTACAAAAATTTCAACTTAAAATTAAGAATATATTGGTCATTTAAATAAAAACGACTTTGTTAATATAGACAAAAAAAATAAGGATTTTTATATCAAAATAAAATGTTAAGGACCATTTTGAGAGGCCACGTTTTGTACAAGGGAATTTTTGTGCAAAACGTTTACATTCCAAGGGTGTTTTGAGCCAAATGTATATATATACTACCGTTTGACTCAGTTACAAATAGGCGAGAATAATTTATTCTTGTCCATTGACGATTTTGTCCATGAATTTTTTGTAAAAAATTTGTCAGCACAGCATTTAACAACAAAAGTTAACAGTTTTGGACGGTAATGACGAATTCCGCAATCAAAGGTGATTTTGAGGATGTAACTGCAAAAAATGAAATGATGAGAATGATTTCCACAATACACCCAAATGATAGAGACATTTTTCGTTGTTTTACCTTTCTCGAATTATAATTGAAGACAAAAATATTTCATACTACAACCAATTAAGGGGTCATTGAAAATTAAGTTAATAATTGAAGACAGAGATATTCTATATAACGACAGATTTTGGGATTGCTGAAACAACACGATAACGTTGGTCGTCGAGTATATTTGTATTCTCGTCTTTGCCGATCACTGAATGACGAAATGAACCTAGTCGTAGTACATTATCAATGACAATATATGTAGTTTCTACTCCATCTTTTTTGATGTTGAAGGTGATGTTTTTTAATAATTTAAGTTACTTATTTTGATAAATATAATTCTTAAAGATACTTCTCCTACTTATCCATCTGACTAGTACTAGCTGAATTTTCTTAGGAATCAAAGTCAACCCTCCCGCTTTTTATTGCATTTTGGCAAATGATAGGAAGATATTTATTGCGATTAATTGTTAGTACTTTCAAGTGGTCAAGAGTGGTGGTTAATTATGATTAATGAGCAGTTAACATTCAACCAAATCCAAGGCAAATTTAGTAACTGTAGTTAAAAATCCCTACCTAACTTTTGAAAATCCATTTTAAGAGGACCAAATGCCTTAGTTTTCTCAACTACCATTTGAATTTCACATAAAGAGATGAGTGAAAATATTATTTATGCATCTATCACCTTACCCCACAACATTCATACACATTATTTTCAAGCACAATTTTTACTTCTCCCACTCTTGATGACTTTTTCCCTTGCATAATATATACATACATTGTCAGTTGTCAACGAAACGATATATAGATGAGATGATTAACATGATACGTAAAAGATTCAACTTCAAGTCTAGCCACTATACATACATTTATAAAAAAATGCTAGAATTTTATTTCGAAACAACTTTAGAAGACAGCGCATTGAAGATAAATTTTAAATAAATACAAAAGACCTATTATTAGTAGTTTAACAATTTATATGAGCCGTGATCACAATGGGCATGTGCTACGGTACCAACCATGAACATAAAGTTGACATGTGTCTCAGTATAATTTTTCATGAGATACGTTTCAGCAAAATACATGCTCATTGTGGACATCGTAACACATGTACACCATGGACAATATATACTTACTGTTTATATGAGATGTTTAATAAAGCCTCTCTTTCTTTCTACAAAATTTGGTCGACCACGTGAATCCGTTTCTACTACTATGTTCAATTTATTGTGTTACCGACCATCTAACTTTGTGTCTTCTAATATGAGAGATGTATTAAGAATATGTCACTGTTATAAATGGGACAGGATGGGAGACTTCTTGCATATAAATACATTCCAAATCTGTGGTCTGTGGACTAGCAGCTAGCTAGCCATGAACTGGTGGTACTCATGGCTCTCAAAAACTAACCTGCACCCAACTTTTGTCTATGAATATGGTCTAATTTTCACCCAAAATCAGCTTCAACAAGAAGATTTAGCCTATTTCAACCATGAATTTCTCCAAAGCATTGGCATCTGTATAGCCAAACACAGACTGGAAATTCTCAAGCTTGCAAGGAAGGAATCAAAGGGAATCCAAAAAGGCTTTTCCAGGCTTATTCTTGCAATAAACAAAACAAAAAGGCTCTTTTCCAAGAATATTGGAAAATGGGGTTTTCTTCAAAAAGAATCAAGCCAAATACCCATTTCACAGCTCAGTCAATGGCCTGAAATGGAGAAGAAATTGAAATCAGGGCCTTTGGACAGAAGAGGGCAAGAAAAGTTGATGCTGACAAGCCGAAGTCTGAGTGTATCTGGGCCTTTAGATGGCAAGATGCAGGCAATTTGTAGCCCAATTCTTACTAGGCCCATTTATGGAAGGGGAAAAGATAGGATGGGCTTTTTCTGTAGAAGCCTAACTGTATCTGGGCCTATAGATAGATGGGCTTTGAGCCCAAAAGTTAGATACTTTGATAAGGGAAAGGTTGGGGGTGAAGTTGAACATGGAGGGGATCAGTCACTATGGTCCTTAATGTTTCAAGATTTGAAACCAACTTGAAGTGTGGGTTTGTGTGTTCAATTTGGAGGTTTCAAACTTCTCTAAAGAGATTAAAAGCTACTTTTTTTTCTTTTTTTCTGGCAGTCGTTTTTTACACGCTGCCGACGATGAGTAGCTTTTAAGCTCGGCCAAACATGATATTAGGTTGCACTTTGTGTTTCCTTGTGATATTACTTTACTTCATTGGTATTTTTTTTTTTTTTTTTGATCGTAACTTTACTTCATTGGTATTTTGTTAAAAACACATAATACGTGTGTGGCTGTGTGTACAAGGTGAGCTAGACAACCTTGTAAGTTGAACAAAGTTTAAGACTGCCCCATCCTTTATTTTGTGTTTGTATTTGCTTATTTTTTATAATCAAATCAAAATAAGGCTATCCTCGAATAAATGAATGTTGGGTGTTTTTACTTCGGATGCTCGCAGGGACGGAGGCCATATAGGCCCAGTGGGGGCCATGGCCCCCACTGAAAAAAAAAAAATTTGAGTAAAAAAAAAAAAGGAGAAAGAATTGACATATTGAATTTATTTCCTTTGATTTTAATTCTCTCTCTGCAATCATTATATTTATGCAAGAAGTAAATACAATATTTATTACTAGTATCTCTCACATTGAAAGTTTACATTTACTTTTCAGTTATAGGTATTTTCTTTTGTGAATTACTAGTTTACACTAGTTAGTTGTTACTTGTTAGTTAACTTAGTTTATCTTTTGGTTTGTTGCTTTATAATGTCAATCATTTTGATTCAAAAAAATTTCGGGGGCCTCCACCTCCCACAATTTGAAAATTTTGGCCCCCACTGAATTGAGAACCTAGCTCCGTCCCTGGATGCTCGGAATTCAAATAAGTTACAGCAACAACATACTTTTACCGAGACAAATTTCTATATATTTACAGACTAACCTGTAAATATAAATAATGACATATTTGATAAGGTAAACTTAACATTACAGGACAATCTTTCTTCAAATAAAAATAAGTTAACAATTTTATTATTCATTACAGTGGGATATATCCAATAGTGCATATCAAACATGCACAAAGGCTTAAAATGCTCCTTATAGACCTTGACCCTGAACCTGAAGCATAAAAACCTCTGCCAGAAAACTAAAACTCTGGTGCTTCTACTAAATATATGGGTAGCAGCATCATCAAGACCTGCACCTGCATCAATACACAGCTGAAAGTCCTTGTTTCCCTTTAGTCCATTAATGGCTTGAACTTTGAGGTAACCTGAAGGATCCTCCAGCATACAGCATTTGATAAACGGGTTTTATCCGCCACGTCAAAACAATGCTAAGCGCGGAGCCAACACAGCAGACACCGGCCAAAATCAGAAAGGTGAGCCTAAAGCAATCTGGACCCATGCAAGTAGCAGAATGTTGCTTCGCTGCCTCTTTATCATACAGATATCCAGCAAGTAAACCCGAGAATAGATATGCGCCAATTGGATTACCCAGTCCCATGAAATTCGAAATAATGCCAAAGTCTTTAAGGCCAAAAAGCTCAGAGACTGTTGGGACAATGATAGAACCGTGAATGCCATAACAGATTCCAAGCAACAACGTTCCAGCGTAAAGAGTACCAGCAAGAGCTGAAGCAAAGAGAAGGTATGTCACTACCATTATTACTTGTGCAACTATAATCAAAACTGTCCTGGGGACCGCTCGTGATCTGCAAGTACATTTACACGGCAAATTACAGCAAGTTACAAAGAGAATGCCAAAAACAATAGGGAAACTTGTCAAAGTACTCTTGTGCATAGGAATTGCAAAGCGAATGAACCTAATGTAGAGTTACAAAATACTATGAAAGGTAACATTTTATATTAATTGATGACCAGAAATAATATGAGAAATCACAAAAAATATCACGGATGATATCTAAAAATCTTTCCATATCTTTAACACTCCTTCAAACTCAAGATAATATTGTAGAAACACAATTGAGTTTGCAACATAAACAGTATGCAATAGGCTAAATCTCAAAACTCCTCACGAGGATGAAATCGGGAAAAGGTCAAGAACGGATGGATAAGAGAACCTAGTGAATAAATTGAAGGGTGAAAAGGGATAAAAGCATACAATAATTTTTTGTTTAGAACCATAATTTCTCATACTTATCTTTCATGTGTTTGATGTAAATCTTTATAATGCGTACTCAACTAATTCACCAAATGTTTAGACTTTAGAGAGACTTTAAGGTGAATCCAAAACTAGTAGGTGTCAACATCATCTGCCTACGTTTTAAATAGCTGGTCCCGAGTATGTGTAAAGGAGGAGCTTGTGGAAAGTTGACGTGTAAACTTTTTCAAATCTTATGACATGAATCCTAATACACAAGGCATGTTTTAGTTGCTTAAGATCTAATAGCTTTAAATCTCCCAGTACATCTAGCAATGAACTGAATAGAGTGGCAAAAAAGATTCATATAGCGGAGCCGACATTTTATTGGAACAAGACTTAGTTTGTTGATGGTGATGTATTGTTGTTTTCGCCGTCCCAACAATTTATTTCCTATTTCTTTAAGAGTTTGATATCTTAAAGGGACAAGTTACCCTGACCTGACGAAATATTCAGAAACCACACCTCCGCCAAGGCGGCCGACAAAACTGCAGAAGCTGAAGAGGGCTAGCAGAATCTTTGTATCATTCATGTCTTGAGCTATTCCTATCTGTGCCAGATTATTCAGAACAGTAATTCCAGTGCCAATCCCAACCAAGGAGATCAAGAACAAAAGCCAGAAGTCAGCTTTGATCAAAGCCTCTGTGATCTTGAAATCGTCCCCTCTTCTAGGTTTCCTCTTTTTCCTCCTTATTGCACCTTCTCCTACAGCAAGAAGCATATCCACATCACTCATGTCACCATTTTCACAAAAACTTCCAAGATTAGCAGCAGATGAAGATGGCGTCAAAAGCGGTTCCGTGTTATCAGTATTGCTATTTCCATGATCTGAAGAATTTGCTGGTTCGACCCGTTGGCCGAGTTTGGCAGATTTGCTGTGGTTGGAGGGATAGAAAGTCATTTTTATGGGAATAGCAAGTGGAGCCACGAGAAGGAGAACCATAACAACGAGAAAAGTATAGGAAACAGAAGCACTTAAAGTGAGCACATCATCCAAAATGGTAGTAGTAAGCACGTATATGCCAAGCACAATACTAGCAACTTGGGTGAAGAGAAAATGGCTTTGTTCCGAAGAATCATCCCCAGAAGCCGGAGTACAAGGCCTAACAAAATACATCATCAAAAGGCATATAGCAGGAATCCCGAGTGCCAAGAACAATAATAGATTAGTAGAAGAATCATGAAGCAATACACTGTAAATTTCAGTATAAACAGCAGCTCCAAGCCCTGCATATCCTTTGATAATACCAGAAACTGTTCCCCGACTATGTGGGAAGTTTCTCATATTAGTCACAAGAACTGCTGTGCCGAACCAAGCAGTGCTATTTGTTGCAATGCTTAAAGCAATCCATAACTGCCAGTGAACCAAGATTAGTTATATAAAGAAATACTGAAAAATGACTAATTCAGGACTTGATGGGAGGAAGTCCATCCAATTTCCACAAGTTTAATGTAACTTATACATCATCAAATATCAAAACAAGTAACATGAAAATGGCTGGTAAATGCATGTATAATTGAACCATACTAAATAGAAGAATTAAGAACATTGAGTTGCAAAATATTAGACTCCTCTATTTAGTACCTGAGGGTCCGGGAATCTCCTGAGTAAGTGGAAAAATTAGTGAAGTGAGTAAAAATAGGGGAGGAGGGAGCTGTTCGGGGGACTCAAGGGTGATAGGGAAAGGAAGTCTCAGGGCAGGGCACGGCAGGATCTTGAGATGAGGTGACAACAGTAGTGAGTAGAGGGGATGGCAGGGGCTGGGTAGGTGAAGAAGATGATAAGTTGGACTCAGAAACATCATTTTAAAAAAATTCGCCTAGGCCATTATGAACTAGTTTATAAAAGAGGAAGATCTTTTACAATAAGGAAATTTAAAACATTTCACCAAAATTAAAAAAAAAAAGCTAGAAAGTGTGGGGATTTTTCACTATGGACAAATGACAATGCAAGAAAGCTATTTTTAAATCACCATCCACGCACATACTTGCATAGATTCATATTTTCGGAATCATATATATACTCACGTAACCAAGTCATTTGAAGAATTTTTTTGTTTAAAGGTTGAGAGACCAGACCTTATTCCTTCATATATTTATTCGTATCTCTACTAGCGTGAGCACCCCCTACAGTACTTTAACAAGTCCTCACGACATTGAAGACTAATTTCATAACATACACACAAGGCATGAGTGATGAGTCAATATGTTCCCGACTGGTTTCATATAAGAAACCCACACAAATTGTATATTACTTTTATCAATATGTCATTCATTTCTTAAACGTGGAGAATTTACTACGATCACCATAAGAATTCAAATTGACGTCTTCAATTTTTCATTTCACGGGTGAACTGCTAAATGATTGGGTTAAATCTGAAAGTATCAGAGATTTGCATAAAACATATCCAAATTGAATAACAATCACACCACATATCAATGCCAATATATTGTTGAAGATGATCATTGTAAAAGAATATTCAATCACACTACAAAGTATAATCTTTCCATTTCATAATTATGACTTCAGTCAGCTTTAGAATAACTAGTTAGCAGTTCTTCTCTTCCCTTTCTTCCAAATTAATATTAGGGATTAATCCTCAATTCCTCTGAAGACGGCAACCATAAACAGAATAAAAATCGAAACCAAGCGAAGAAAACCGATCTACTAAAATCATTTAAATAGTATGATTAAGCTCTACACAGTGGAACAACTCGGTAACATAAGAAGTAAAGTATTATGAAAAGCGAGAAACTGCCATACCAGCCAGTAAGGCAAGGAGAGAACAGTACGGCTGAGTGAAAGCCAGAGTACTCCGTAACCCAAAAAACAAGCAAAAGAACCGATCAACAGAATCACCCAAGGTGGGAACTTGTTGCAGGCCAAACCAGGGAGGATCCCCATGTTTTCACCTATATCATTTGCCACTCCAATCAGAGTGAGTTGCTGCTGGTTTAAACCCAGAACCGATTTTAAAGAATGAGAATACAGCGGAAAATTGTAGCCATTTCCAGCTGCTACTTGCACCCAAACTGCAGCTCCAAGTCCCACCCATGGCGGTCTAGTCCCCCCTTTCAATTCCACCATTTAAAAAAAAATAAAATCTGGGCGTCAAAAACAGAATTTGGAGAAAGAAAAGGCCTAAATCTGAGGGTTTTAGATTCAGTATAAAGCGAATTTGATAACCGGGGGCGGAGAGTTAAAGGGAAATATATATATATATATATATATATATATATATATATATATATTTGTCGTAGATTTGGTTGTCTGCATCCCAAGAATTTATGGGAGTACTTAATACTTATTGGACTGGTGGCAAAAGCATGTTGCATTTGGAGCCCTTTTCCCATGATTATAATTTGGAGAATGCTGCACTTACTCTTTAGCATACACATTCACTTACTCCCCCTCACATGGGGTGGGGTCCACAATTATTTTAATAATTGTGGACCCCACCCCATGTGAGGGGGGAGTAAATGAATGTGTAAATGATGGGAGTAAGAGTAGCATTTCCCTTATAATTTATGTCAAATAGCATGTATTGAAAAGCCATTTTTTTGTTTTTGTTTTTTATTAAGGGGTCCAACATGGTTACTTTATAGATAATATTAGGTGCGTTTGATAGTCGTTATTTTTCATGGGAAATATGATTTTTCATGTGATTTTTCAACTTTGCGCTGTTGGTTGTCTAAGATGGCGTTTTGTTTGTATTTTCATTTTCGAAAATGTTTTGTGTTTCCTGTTTTCATTTTTGTTTTCAAATTTGTTGAAAACGCGTTTGATTTGTCATTTCTGAAAAATGTTTTTGAAAATAAAAAGCTAGAAAACACATTCTATTTGAAATTTTGCAGAATATTACTTAAATTATTTTTAATTAATTTGCTTGCAGAATACTATTGACTCAAACTCAAATTTCCTTTCACAATACACTGAAAACAGGGTTACATGCAACACACTAATGTGAACATTAAGAGTATATATTAATACAGCTTGGTCAGGTTCGGGATTTGAGAAAGCTCTAATTCTATTAAAATCCAGAAAATGTAAGATCTTTCAAAATCACCAGAGTCCATTTATTAGTGCATTTTTTTGAAATATAACAACAAGAATTCTCACTTAATTTTATTTTTTTTTGTAATGTTGATACCGAATTCAATAAAACTTTATTTAAGCTTAGTTCCAAATTAGGATAATTCTCCAAAAAAAAATTATTTATTTAGCATTAATTCCAAGTTAGGATAATTTTAAAAAAAATAAAAAACTTTATATTAAGTTTAGTTCCAAGTTAAGATAATTCTGTAAAAAAAAAAAAAAAAAATTCCTAAAACGCGTTTTCTGCGTTTTGGACATTTTTTGTCGAAATACACACAAAAATCCCAAAACGAGGTTTTGGACGTTTTGCATTTTGTGTACAATTTTTTTTTTGTTTTCCAAAATGCGTTTTCGAAAATGGTAAAGAGAACACGTTTTTAACGCTTTCGAAAATAAAAACAGAAAACGACATCAAAACAGTAAAGAGAATATGGCCTAAATTTTTCATGAAATTCATTTTCCCACTTGCCTCGAAATTCGTTATTTTCCTTGTTTTGAATGAATTCATTTTCCAATGGGGGATGAGGTTTTATTTTCCATGAAAAATCTTATATCATTTTTGTTACGTTTGATCATTTTTGTTATTGTTAATTGATTTATTTTTTTTCTAAAAATGAACATTATTATTATCAAGTATAAATGTGTGAAAAAATAATTTTTTTTTTTTTTTTTTATTAAAATAGATCAATTTTTCTTTATTTTTCATGGAAAATAATGTCAATCAAACAACAAAAGTTGAAAAATTCCCTACTTTTTTCACCTAGAAAATTAAATCAATCAAACACATTAAACTTCCAATTCTCAGAAATTCAATTCCCTGAAATTCATTTTCTTTCCACTCAAATTCCACCTTCGCTATCAAACGCAGCCTTAGAGATACATTGCTGCTCAATTGGTCGAGGTGGAAAACAATTATATAGCTCACATTCAATAAAAAAGTGTCAAATATTCTATTTAAAAATTAATCGAATACTTGATATATTTTTATTGGAGTTGAGCAACATAATGTTGCTTACCTCGAGCAACAGATCAATTTCGAGTTAGGGATAATAACATACACAAAACTCTTAACATTTTCAAATTAGAGCTTGTTTTCTCCTACCTATTTTTTTTTCAATTTTTCTTCAAATTCATTTTCAACAATACATTTCTATGAAACCAACTATTTTTCACACTTTTAAACCACAAATTTTCTCAAAAATTCAAAATTTCCCAAAAACTCTCAAAAACTACCCGCACCTTCACTTTTCTAAAACATCACTAACCTCCCTTATTTTTAAATTTGCGTACCATATACACTTCTATCCAGTGGCGGATCCAGGACCAGATTTTAGCTAGAGCGGTAACCGTTGATCGTTGACCAACGATCGTCAATCGCTGCAATAGCCAAATTGTATATTATTATTTAATTAAATGATATTAAAAATTAATCAAATATTCAATAAACAACAATTCACAAATTCAATATTTATCAAATCTCAATAATCACAATTCCCAAATCACAATTCAAATTCACACAAGGGAAATATGAGACTCATAAGTGATCATTGAAAAAAGCCAAAAATCTTGATGAAATAGAGAAAGTTTACTTACCGACATCCCTAGAATATAATGTTTTCTTAGATAGAAAGTGGAGGAATCTCGATTGCTCGCGACTTCAATGTGCTAAAAATTCTTAATTATTTTCATTCATCAAATAAAATATACTTTTAGTTCAAAAACACATTTAGTATTCTTTTAAATACTAACAAAATTCTGATCCATGTACTCAAATCTCAAACAAAAATTCATAACTTAACTTAACTTTACCAATTTACTAAATTGAATTTCTAACTATTCATAAATCTGAAATTTAACATATATATTCCTTTATGATTTTTCCAATTTGAAATTACAATTTACAATTCAAAAATTAAACATAAACAGTTAACTAACATACACATTGATTTATATAATTTTCCCTAATTTTGAAAATTACAATTACAACTCCAAATTAACCAAAAATTATGATTAAACAAACTAAATCTATAATTTTTCAATTTTGAAAATTGAGTCATAAACTTGTACACATTACACACTAACATATTTATAAATTATATGTATATATATATATATATATATATATATATATATATATATATATATATATATACCCCAATAGTGCATTATACATATATAAAATTAAAAATCAGTATATATTTATATAACTGTGTGTGTGTCGACAGCATGTCGCAGCCTCGCAGGGGAAGGGAAGGGAGAAATGAAAGGACTTACAGGCTACCGTCCGCCGGAGGAGAAGGTGGTAGTGACTGGCAAGGCAAGGTTGGTGGCGGCGACGTCAAGTCGTCAACTTAAAGGAGGCGGAAGGAAGTCTGAACGGCTGAACCAGAGGAAGGGAGGAAAAAAAATCAAAACCTGGGTTGCTGGCGGATTCAGCTAGCACAGTCGCGCTACCTCGTCGGCGGCTGGATCCGCCCCTGCTTCTATCACTTTTTTGAGCCGTATATTATACGTTGATATACATTAACATGTTGTCTTTACTGTTTTGAGGTCGTTTTTGTTTTTATTTTTGAAAACACTAAAAATTCGTTCTCTTTACCATTTTCGAAAACGCATTTTAGAAAATAAAAAAAAATTGGACACAAAATGCAAAACGTTAAAAACCTCGTTTTGGGCGCTTTTAGTGTATTTCAACAAAAAAATATTATTTTGATTTTGATTTTTTTCTGGGAGAATTTTCCTAATTTGGAACTAAGTCTAGAATAAAGTTTTAGTGAATTCAATATCAACATTAAAAAAAAAAAAAATCGGCTGGAATTTTTGTTGTTATATTTCAAAAAATGTCTTGAACATGGACTCTGTGTATAATTATTTTGGCTTATGACCACCTGCATCCGTTTTGTTTACATGGGCTCATGTTTAATTGTGATTTGAACATGAATGTGACAATAATAATTAGATAAGTTAATTTCTTATAATATTTTTTAGATTTGATCATTAATGATTTTATCTATTTTTATAATATTTTTCTAGTCATTATTAAACCAGTTCAATAAAAATTAGATACGATAATTTCTTATAATAGAAAGTAAATCTTCAAAAGACAATTTTTTTTTTATTAACCCACAAACAAATTAATTATAAATAGTCAAAGTATTATTCTGCAAAATTTCAAACATAATATGTTTTCCAGTTTTTTTTTTATATACAAAATAGCTTTCAGAAATGGCAAACAGAACGAGTTTTCAGCATATTTAAAAACAGGAAATGAAAAAAAAAATAGAAAACGTTTTTAAAAATAAAAATAAAAATGAAATACAAATAGAACGTCACATAAGCTTCTGTTGGCACACCATAAAAAAATATATTTTTAAACAAGACAATTCTCCAAATAACTTTTTAATCATAAATATTTTTTCTCTACTTTTCAACCACATATTTCACCTCAAAAACATAAAAAAAAAAATAATAAAAAATAAAAAATTTAAAAAGAAAAGTTTTAACAAACAAAGCAAAAAATGTCCATGCGAAGAAAAATATGAAATTGTTCTATGATTAGTTGCAATAATTTTGTTCAAAGTAATCCATAAGAATACAAACTTTCGAAATTGTTTAAACTTAATCATATAAATTTACTATTTTGTTTTAAAGTATATATTGCTATGATTGATATAACATATTATAGTATATTCTATTCTTTTCCTAATAAATTTTGAATGTTTACAATATTTAACGCGTCTACTCTTGTTTAATCGAAAGTTAAATGTTTGTATTTTACATATTTATAATTAAAATTTAAACTATGTCAACTAACTATGTACGTGTTTAACAAATTAACTAAGTGTAGAAAATTCTTTTTTTTTTTTTTTTCTTTTTCTTTACACTAGTATTTTAGGTACGTTAACCTCATTTTATATAATGTATAATTTAAAAAGTATCAAGGAGTTTATGAAATACTTAGAATAATAAATAGATGTTATTGTAATTTTCCAAACGTGAAGGGGTGTATAGATAATTTTCACTTAAATCTAGTGGGGTTTTCTGCCCAATTTGAAATTTATTATTTCAAATAATGTGATTTGTAATAATAAATTTTTGAAGAATGTATGGTTAAAAGGTAGAATTTTTTTTAAAAAAAATTTATATTTATATTATTTTATTGATAGAATTATTGTTGAAAATGAGTTTTGAAAAAAAAAATATATATATGAAATTTTAAGTATTAATGGTCGCCAAACAGGGCTGAATAATTCTTTATTGCCACAAGATTGTCAAAAGAACTAGGCCTAGGGTCTGAAGTTTCAATTTGACTAGTTGAAAGCAAAAGCAAAGTAGTTATTTTAATTTAATACTATTATTAGTGAGTGTTTGTCTAAGCTTTAAGTATTTATAAGTAGTCAGTCATTAAATAGATAAAATTTAGAAAATCTTAAAAAAAAAAGTGTGATTTAAAATAATATCTTAAAATATTTAGCATGGTCTTTGCATACAAAATTGAGCCTTGGAGTTGGAATAGTTCGGGTCTATTTTCCTTGTACTCAAAATTCATGACAATTTCATATTTCTTGGGTATATTTATATTGTCAATAAATTTATGTTGTTTCACCCCTTTTTAATTACACTATTTTTTTTTGTTAATTTTTGCACGTATGTCCATAATATTTTTCTTCGTTGCATTTTAACTCCAACATTTCATTAATTAGCACGTTTGATCCATGACAACTGTTTTCATTCAAATGGTCGTATATGATATAATAAAAAGACTTATTTATCAGTTATTATATTTTTAATAAGCAAAAAAGATAAGCCGCCCTTTTAGATTTGAAATATCTTTACATATATTAAATAAATAAATAAATAAATTATACTTATTTTGGGTTGCATATGGCTTTTATGGAACACGAACAAGAGAGATCTTGAAAAATCCAAGTGATAACTCTAGAAAAAAGTCTTTCTTAATAGTGAGATTCCATTTTAATCATCCCCTAGAAAATTGCCTAGTTACCAAATCATAAGTGTCCAAGATACAGATTCTTTTCTTTTCTCAGAAAAGAATTGACTAGTTACCCAATCAAATGCGTCCAACCAGAGATCGAGCTAGAGGGGGCCGGGTGGCAACAGTCACCCCTCCAACATTTTTCAATGATCCACTACTTTTAATCAATTTACAGTGTATTTTTAGATTTTACCAACGCAAATTTTTTTGTTCGCCACGTGAAATTTTTAATATTTTTTTCAATTGACAAATATTGACCCAATAACTTAAAGTCTAAAATCAAATAATATAAAAGTCTTGGACTTAACTAGAACACTAGATGACTCATTATTCAATTTTCAATTCATTCAAATGAATTCATTCAGCGTAACTTTCAATTTAAAAACTTGACAGTACTTCTCAAGGTGTGCCTAGACTGCCTAGTACTGGCATTGACAAGAAAATCGGTGAGATAGTTTTGTTGACAGATTAATTCATCTTGTCTTAACTCTTCTAGTTGAATAATAATTATAGAACGTGCATTTTCAACTATGAGTGTCATTAAGATGATGTTATGAAATGGAATAGAAGATATTTTTTGTCTAGTTCTATGTTTATGTATATACTGAGAAAGAAATTACTGATACTTTTTAAGTGGATTCTTATATTGACAAGTTTGAAGAGATGAGGATAAGGAGGGACTAATTTTAGATTTCTAAGTCTTCTCTACCATTTGTTATATATACAGCTTGCTTTTGTCTTTTTTTTTTTGCTTATCTAATGTTCGTATTTACTTTCAAATTGTGTAGCGTTAGACACGTAGATTGACAAATTGATTTTGTCTTTTTGATCTATCAATCTAATTTGCATTTTTTGGTACTCAAAATCCTCGATTTCAAGTCTTTTGATTCAAAAATAAAAATAAAAAAAATTGGGGGCAAACCTCTGGCACCCTACACATTTTGCCCCCGCAACATAAAAATCCTAGTTCCATCACTGCAAACAACCTAAATCTTCACGAGACCTAAAACTTTACAAACTAGTCGGAACTTGCCTGGGACAATATCCCAATTATTATATTACACAAGCAAAAACATGTTCCTAACCAATAAAAAATAAATTCAAATTGGTGTGATCCGATCTGAGAAAGTCGTGACACTTGATCTTGATTCAAAAGAGTCGAGTAATTTATTCTATTTCACACAAGTCTCCATTTTACAAATTGCTTTTTTAGGTTACTAGTTGTTGTGCTTGCGTTGCAAGCATATTATCAGTATTTTCTTATCAGAGAAACTTCAAATAATGATTTCTTATTTGATACTCTTCATGTCCCATAAAGATAGATTCATCTCTATTTTTACAAGAATTAAGCAAATATAATTATTATATGTTGGAATTATAAATTTGCTTACATTTTACCTAATATATCATTACATTAAATAATAAGTAATTCATATGTGTTGATAACAATGTATATTAAATAGGGGTATATTAAAAAATGAAGACATTAATATAATCTCAATAAGAAAATTAACCTATAATTTGAGACAAAACAAAAAGAAAACGAATGAAAAAATTAATGAAAGATGAAATACATGGCTAATGGATCATTTTAAATGATTAAAATTTTTGCTACAGTTTAGTAATTAGAAAATAATGTAATAAAGTATTGTGAGAAAGCTTCACATCAATATTAAAATATTGTTATTAAGACTTTATTTGAACATTCATAATTAACTTAACGAAAAAAAATAACGCAAAACGATAAAAATAGGAACATAAGAAGGTCTCCATAAAGATGTCCAAGGTAATCTTTTGACAGATGATCGAATAATGCATTAAATCCAATTGTTGCCTGCATAGTGTTTAATTGGATGAATAGTGCCAAATTAATAGGAAATTCTGATAATTTTCCCGCATAGTGTGTTAATTGGATGAATAGTGTCTAAATTGATGAGAAATCCGAGCAATTTGCCAGCATAATATTTAATTGGATGAATAGTACATCCAATTATTGCTCTCATAGTGTTTAATTGGATGAATAGTACCTAAATTTGATGAATAGTGTTTAATTACAATTGAGATAGTGATTAAATTAGATGAATAGTGTTTAATTGCAATTGGATGAATAATGTTAATTGCACATTCAATCTTATATATATAATATGGTTACATATTTTTTGGATCCATAATTTTTTATTCACTTTTTAATCACATTTTTCATGGAATTCATGAACTTATAATCAACTCTGTTCAAAAAATGCTAAATTAAATCTTGGGGTTACAAATCTAGTCCATGTTTAGTTTTGATAAAAATCATATTTTTAGTAGACTTTGAAATAGAAAATGTAAAATATGTTTAGAAATTTGTGGGGAGCTTAGAAAATTAAGTTCAAGTGCAAAATATCGCAAACACGTATTAAGTGTACTGGAAGAGTTCAAATATCAACGAAGACTATTTTATCCAACTATTATATTAGCTACAATTAATCAACCATAGACTAATGAAAATAAAAAGAATTTGTTTGCATGTATAATCTATCAAAACTTAAAAGCGAATAATTACAAAAACAATCTGCAAACAAGTGTGCAAGGATCAAGATTTGATTTTACTTATGAAGTGAAAGCGTTCAAACTCATGATTTAACCATAGATATGATATTTTATTTCTCATCTCATGTTTTCTTCGTGAAGTAATAGTCGATCAAATTCACAATATTCCTAATTCATGTCTCTCATGTTAAAATTAGTTCTACATAATTCACATATTTCTATGTTGGCTCATCATAAGTCTTGACTAGATTCATTCAATAAAATTAATTCATGTAGTGATCACGACAATCATAATTATGTATCTCTATCATTTTATTAAATTGTCGAAATTTATTACGTGGTCTAAATATGTAACTTAAACTCGACTCGTTATAATTCACAAATCAACGAATTAGTGGCCAAGTAATTCATGCATTAAGAGAATAAATAAATTCATGCATAAAATCAAAGCACAAAAATTGAGAAGTGAAATTAAATAATAAAAAATGGATTACATCATTCGTCCCAACTATGAATTTAGTTACACGTGATAAAATAGAGAAGATATGACATTAGATTAAAGTACATCACCAAATTTCGAAAGTAAATCAAGAAGAAGATGAAGATCTTGCACCAAGAATCAATTACTTTCTTGCAATCTTGAAAAGCCCCAACTTGAATATGGATTCCCCAACCACCCATCCACGCACCCACGCACCCAAATCCCTCTAATTCCTGAATGATATGCTGGTAATTGATCCTCCTTTTGATTGTGAATAAAAAATGTATTTATAGGTCCCAAGAAAGCCCTAAGTTCGTTGGAGTCTAAAAGAAGTCCTGAGAATTCTGATTTTTTTATTACTCGATCACAAAGGGTTAAAGGCTACGATCGCAAGGCTTGATTGCTGTGTATTCTGCTTCAAAAAACACCATCCTTCGCAATTGCAAGGGTTTTCACCTATGTAATCGCATAGGGTTACGTGTTGCCTTTATAGCATTGTGGTTCTCTTTTAACTGTACATTCTGTCCTTTAAGTTTTTTACTTCTTCAATTGAGTTCCTATATTTTCACTTTAATCTCTATCTAGTACTTCTATTACTGCACAAAAAGTACTTCATCTTTTGGAAAGCTTACAAGTGGTCCCATTATACTTTTTTGCACATTTTGGTAATTTTCTCCTTTTAAGCTACAAAAACATTCAAATTCGAGTTTTACCTAATACAATCAAAATAAATACTTAAATAGTATCAAACTCCAAGATACTCACAATTATCCAGATTTATGGTCAATATAAGTACAAAATTCTACTTTGCGTGTGTTTGGCCCCCATGTTTTGGAAAAAAATTGTGGTTTTGAATAGTATTTTTGGGAGAATGTGTGGTTAAAAAATATTTGAAAAGTAAAAATGGTAGATTTGATTAAGATGAATGATTATGATAGAGTGTTGAATAAATTTGATTTTAAAAAAATGGGGACTAAACGGGGACTTTATCATTGGGAAATTGAATATTTAAGAAAAATTAATTTTGACTTTGACTTGAGTTTAATTCAATTTTTTCATCTTCCCAATTAACTTAGCTGCCCCTACCCCCCCCCCCCCCTCCTCCTCCTCCACAACCACCACCATCACCATTGTTAGGAATTACACACAAATTCCCTCTCTAATTAACCCACAAGAATTTTTGATGTTAAAAAAATAATTGAGCAAACCAGAAAATAAAATAGGAACACATAAATTTACATGGTTCGGCAACTTGCCTACGTCCACGGACCTTCGCCAAAGCTTTTCACTATATAATAAATTGTTATAATTATATAGAATTTGCACTCACCAAACCCCCCAAGTATGTAGGAAAAATAACCACATCTACCAATTTCTACTTCTTTGTACAACCCACAAAGAACCCAAGAAAAACTAAGATACTAGACTACATTTTTCCTCAAAATACTCTCTAGTAAATGTGCAATTAATTGGCTCCTCAATACATATATTTATAGGTAAACATAACCCAAAAACGTGTATTACTTGTACCCCAAGATATTTCCTTGTTGAAATAGAATATCAGAATAAGGAAAGAAATCCATATAAAAAAGATTATCTTCCTTTTCTTTTCACCCTTAACTTGGTCTCCAAGTTCACCCTTAACTTGGTCTCCAAGTTAACCACTTTAACAAGGAAATCAATTGTCCAAGATATTCTCATTCTTAATTTGGGTCAAATATCCCAACAATTTCCACCTTGACACAAATTCATCAAAACCAAAAAATTCAAATTCAAATTCAATCATTGGGTAAACAGTAAAGCATTTAACACTTTGACGATCTCATACTCCACCATATGAGTATAACCAGCACTTAGAATTATCAACGAACTCCGAGCTTTTCATCGGCTCATGTCGAAATAAACCTTGCTGAAAAATTATGGTGCAACCCCCATGTTTGGCTTTCCTTGAGAGCTCATCAGTATCGACATCAATTTCACCACACACCTTGCATTAACGCCAAACCAATGCCCGTGTGCAAACACATGTACCCGCCAACAAGAACACATCCTCCATTATGGCAACTGACTTCATGCCATAAGGAAGTCTCGTCTTACTAAAGTACATCATCACCACTCTCCACCAGGAGAGTCGCATTGTCCACCTCCGAGCAGTTAGCCGACTCTGCTCCACCTTTTGGACAATTTCTTCTCACATGACTAGATTTACCACAGTTTCAACACATTACCTTCTTCTCCATGGAGTTACATCTCTTCCACTTTCCAGTAACAAGCAAAGCCTTTTCAGATGAACTGTCACTTCAACCTAATCAACTTAACTTCTGAAAATTCCACCGTTTCCTTCCCGTACATCAAAATCAGCCTGATGCGCTCAAACGTGGATGGAAGAGACTAGATGAACCTTATCTTCATCATCAATCTTAACTCCAATAGATTCCAGTGCAGAAAAAATCTCATTGAGAAAACTAAGATGGTCTAAGTTTTTGATACCTGCATTCATTCTCAAAGAACGAAACCGCTCCTTCAGATACAAGTTATTTAAAAAGCTCTTCATTTGATACAACTCTTCCAGTTTTTCCCGCAATTCCTTCACAGAAAATATCCCATAAATATTTGCAAGATCATTTTTGGCCAAACAAAGTTGTAACATGCCAGCAGCCTTCAAATTCAAATCTTCCCAATCTTCATCTCTCGTGCTAGATTCAGTTTCTTTATCAGAACTCGGGGTTGGTTTTCATTCAAAGCTTTCTGCAGTCCCAATTGAATCAATACATCCATGACTTGTACTTACCACAAGCAAAAATTAATCTTCCAGTCAAATTTCTCCACGTTGTACTTTCCAAACATATTTTCTTTTGCTCCAAAAAATCTTCGAACCACCTGATACTCTGTTAATTAGACGTCGATTTCCCCGTCGACGACGCCACTGTTGGGAATTACATACAAATTTCCTCTCTAATTAACCCATAGGAATTTTTGATGTTCAAGAAATAATTGAGCAAACCAGAAAATAAAATACGAACACATAAATTTACGTGGTTCGGCAACTTGCCTACATCCACGGACATTCTCCAAAACTTTTCACTATATAATAAATTGTTACAATTATATAGAATTTGCACTCACCAATCCCCCAAGTATGTAGAAAAAATAACCAAGTTTTACCACATCTACCAATTTCTACTTCTTTGTACAACCCACAAAGAAGTCAAGAAAAACTAAGATGCTAGACTACATTTTTTCCTTACAATACTCTCTAGTCAATGTGCAATTAATTGACTTCTCAATATACATATTTATAGGTAAACATAACCCAAAAACGTGTATTACTTGTACCCCAAGATATTTCCTTGTTGAAGTAGAATATCAGAATAAGGAAAGAAATCCATGTAAAAAAAGATTATCTTCGTTTTCTTTTCACTCTTAACTTGGTCTCCAAGTTCACCACTTTAACAAGGAAATCAATTGTCCAAGATATTTTCATTCTTAATTTGAGTCAAATATCCCAACAACCACAACCAAAATAATTGAATTGAAAAGAGAATTAAAAGATAGAAAAATAAAATAAAAAATAAGAAGAGAATTAAAAATAAACAAAATGGTTCTTCTTTCCCATCTATTTCTACACCGTGCCACTAGCCACCATCAACACCCATTGTCCCCAATTCCATTACGGCACCATCTAGAGATCTTCAACTATTTCATGTAATCAAGTTTCGTGTTTCAATAGTTTTTATTTTTTTTTTTATTTTTAAAGTGAAGTTACGAGATTTTCTTTAGGAACTATTTTCAGCAAATTCTTATTTCCAATTTTTGAGTTTGCTCCGATTTTGTTCAAATCTCTTTTGTACAAGTAAAGATGTAGCGACCAAGAATTTTTACGCGATTAATAATTATTTTAATAGAAAATCGTGTCGCTACTATTTCACCCATTTTTATTAAGTTAACGCCACGACGTATTCGTATAGCCAAGTCAAGAAATAATCGAGATCGTTCGATTTTAAATTAAATTCCGAATTTCTAAAAATATCTCCATTCTCTTGATTTAAAGTATATTAAGTCCAAGTACTTAATTCAATGTTATCCCAATATTTATTTATACAAAAATTATTTTTATTATTGAAATTAAGAAAATATATGCAAGCATGAGAGGTTCCATTATATATAATAATTATGAGAATCTTAATTTAATAAATATGGAAAAGTATATGAATGAATTATATACTCCATTATATGTAATCATGAAGAGCATAATATTTGTATAAATTTGGAAAAGTATATGAATGAATTATATACTCCATTATATGTAATCATGAAGAGCATAATATTTGTATAAATATGGAAAAGTATATGAATGAATTATAGACTCCATTATATGTAATCATGAATAGCATAATATTTGTATAAATATGGAAAAGTATATGAATGGTTGATAAGATTCCATTATATGTAATCATGAAGAGCATAATATTTGTATAAATATGGAAAAGTATATGAATGGTTGATAAGACTCCATTATATGTAATCATGAAGAGCATAATATTTGTATAAATATGGAAAAGTATATGAATGGTTGATAAGACTCCATTATATGTAATCATGAAGAGCATAATATTTGTATAAATATGGAAAAGTATATGAATGGTGCTTTACTTTAAGAAAAGGATGTGTTAAAATTAATAGAATTGAATGATTATGTTTACAATATGCCAACTTTATACATCTATTTAAACCCATCTCTTTTACACACAACTCTACACATATACACTTATTTCCAATCTCTTGACAAAATCCACAAGTAAGAGAAATTCAAGGTGGTCAAGAAAGTTTTGGTCCATTTACTACTACACTTCATTTTAATCTTTTAAAAGGTAAGTATATCTTATGTTTTTATGAAAAGTAAGTATGTTTTTATGAAAGGTAAATACACCTTATGTTTTTATGAAAAGTAAGTATGTTTTTATGACAAGTAAGTATATCTTATGTTTTTATGAAAAGTAAGTATGTTTTTATGAAAGGTAAATACAACTTATGTTTTTATGAAAAGTAAGTATGTTTTTATGACAAGTAAGTATATCTTATGTTTTTATGAAAAGTAAGTATGTTTTTATGAAAGGTAAATACACCTTATGTTTTTATGAAAAGTAAGTATGTTTTTATGACAAGTAAGTATATCTTATATTTTTATGAAAAGTAAGTATGTTTTTATGAAAGGTAAATACACCTTATGTTTTTATGAAAAGTAAGTATGTTTTTATGACAAGTAAGTATATCTTATGTTTTTATGAAAATGTTTGGATCATTGCTATGAAATCAATCTCACAAGATTGTTATGGGTTCCATATGATATGTTTATGATTATGCTAAGGGGACCGGAGTTTAGTAGCGCTACACATAAGAATTCTTGCCATTTAAGTTCGGTAAAATTCTTGTGTCTCCCTATGTTTATGAGTATTTCGATCCTATCCTATGTTATGATGAAAATGATCCATATGCTTTCAAAAGAAAATTTATGCTTGGTATACTTACTGGGATTTTATAAATCTCACTCCACGATATTTACCATTTTCAGATAATTGAAGGTTCGAGGCGGTCAACATGGAAGTGGCAAAAGTGGTTAAGATTGATGAGATAATTATGTTGAACTTTATGTAAGAAAATTATGTTCTATTTTTATTCACAAATAAAATTATGGGATTCTAATTATTCTTTTGAATAATTTTACATTTCTATTTAAGTCTCGATAATATGATATGAGTCACTTTTAGTGGCACTCGAATGGTCGAGAATTCGGGTCGTCACAGTTGGTATCAGAGCAAAGAGTTTTAAAAACGATTCTGTAGATTTTTGAAATTTTATTTCTTTAAAAAAAAAAAAAATCACTATTCACGTGAACAGTAAAACGACGTGCTATTCATGATGAACAGTGAACGAAATCACTATTCATTATAAAAAAAAAAAGTTGAATTTTCACATGTCAAGTATGGTTATGATTTTGAAAAGCATGATGAAATTTGATGTGCGAATTTCAAGGACAAAATTCATTTTAAGCAAGGGAGTTTGTAATGTCCTGAAAATTTTATGGAATATAATTAGTTAGTGATATGATGTTTATATTGATGTCTTTGATAAATTTCTAGAAGTTCGGGGACTAAAGGAAAAATAAGATTTGACGATAAATTTTATTTGGGTTAAGTTATTAATTATTGATGGGGAGATAATTACTATATCGATATTGGATTTGTTTTGAAGACTGTGATTAATTAGGAATTATGATTCAAGAAAATGTTGATTTGGATACAACCACATTAAATTATTGTTGATTAAAGGAAAATAAGATTATATGAAATATTTTAACTCATCACTCTACTATGTCACTCTCCACGTATTGACTCCTCGAACCAGGTATGTTATATGCTTTGCAAGTCATTTACGATTTTATTAAGACATGTTAAGTATGAAATCTTCATATGTTATGAATCTTTAAGTGAAATATACATGTTGAGTATGATATGAATTGATAGAAGCCTGAATTTTAATGTATTCCTTTTTATGTAGAATCATGAGACATAGAGGATATTGATATGAATTTTGGTTCATATTAAGCTTAGTAAGACTGACTAAATTAGAAAAATAAGTTGGTTCGTAACTTTTGCCAAAAAATATATGGAATAATATATTAAACAAACAAAATTAATAATGAATTTGTACAATAATTTATCCCTTTATCACTACCTTTGTGTAAAAACAAGGGAAAAACTGTGGATGGTTATTAGTACTTCCTCTTCAAGTTTCAATTTTCGGTTCAATAATTTATCCCTTTATCACTACCTTTGCTTAAAAGCAAGGAAAAACTGTGGATGATTATTGGTACCACTCTTCAAGTTTCAATTCTGAAAAAAATTCGGAAAGAAAGAAAGAGAACGGGTGTTGAGCATAATGGGAATAATATGACTTAAGAATGATTTTCAAAATAATTGTTGTCCTCGAGTTTAGAAATGATGAACCTTAAATGGACTTTGCATAATTGATTTTAGACATGGCACTAAGTATAAGAAGTCAACAGAAATGATTAGAAATATGTTCAGATTATCTATCATTTAGATTTAATGAGAAATAGCGAGCCAATTTTATGAAGTTTTATGAGATGTTAAGATTATAAGTGATATGATTTTAATGAGACTTTTATGAGAAGCATTATGAAGTTAGAGATTTAAAGATTTGGTTATTGGGAATTAAGTAATGGCTATTATGTTGAGTAAGTGAATTATGCCTCTATATTGAAGAGAAATTTATTATGAACTTTGGCCTTGTGATTAAATTTTGGGAATATGATTTATGACTTATAAATATAAGTATGAGTAATCTTTTGAGCCAATTAAGGTATTGAAGGAAGTGATATTGTGATATTGACGACTATGATTTGAAATTTCTATGTTGATGAATTATGAATTGATTTTCTGGAATATTTTTTTATGATATTGAAGTTTGATGAAATTGTGGTCAATTTTTAGATCGTTGTGATCAAATGTGGAATTATTTATTATTGTGAGTTATGAAGTATGCTTACGGTTTGAATAAGTCCAAATTTCAAAGGAAACTCTGCCTAGAATTTTATCGTTTGGAATTAAGAGCATAGTATGGTATGCAATCACTAAGAGAATTGAGGTTAGACATGCAAATTCATTTACATCACAAACGAGATTTAGTAGATGATAACAGAGATATTATTATTTTCTCGTAAGGAGAACACACAAGAGTCACACTGGAAAGAAATACATGAAACACGCAAAAGCAAAAGAAAGCAACATGGGAAATTCCTCAAATTGAGTGATGTGTTTCCGGAGTAGCCGTATCCTACCACCTCTGACCTTTTGAGGAAATAAAGAAACCTTCAAAGAGGTGTGTTTCGAGAGTAAGAATACTCCGTAATCTACCACCTGGAACCTTTGAGGTACACACAAGATTTAAACATTAAGGAAATCCCAGGAAATTAGAGGGGTGTCTCGAGAGTAAGAATACTCCGTACTCTACCCCCACCTATTCTAAGATTCATAAAGTTAAGTTTACATTAACCGGACTCCATTTTCGCTTGATTCCCCTTCATTGCGACCAATCTATCTTAACCCCTGCTGGATCTTGTATTGAGATATATGACTGCAGCTTATCCAGTAGTTCATCAATAGTAGGAGCAGAAATAAGGAGCCTTCTGGAAAATGGAGAGATGAATCCCTGTTCCACAGCATAATCAAGAAAGGTTAACAAGTCATCAAAGAAATTGTTAACATTCAGAAGCCCAATAGGCTTAGTATGGAGATCTAGTTGAGCCCACGAGGTAATGTTAAAGATTTCTTCTAAGGTACCAAAACCTCCGGGCAGGGCTATAAAGGCATCAGAACCATATAGCATACAAGTTATGCGTTCATGGATGGATAAGGTTTGAACTTCATGCCCTCGTGTTTTTCCTGCAACATCTACCAAAGGGACAGGTATGACACCGATTACTTTTGATTTCTCTGCAAGAGCAGATTGGGAAACACAACCCATTAGACCACTGCTACCACCCCCATACACAAGAGTGATACCTTTTTCCCCCAGTTTCTTTCCAAGATCTACGGCCGCTTCTAGATAACTGAAGCCTTTCCCCACTTTTGATCCACAAAATACACAAATAGTTTTGATCTGTCGAAGTTTTGGTGCTTCCATCTTTGATAGTATAGAAGAGAAAACTTACGAAGAAGATGTGATTTTGGGATGCCTGAACTATGAAATATGTTTGGCTATTTAAAGCCGGAAAAACTTACTGTTTTTGATTGATTCTGAAAAAGTAAAGATTTACTTTTGACAAAATCGGCCAACTTTTGACTGTTTTACCAAAGATATCACCTTTCGGTGATTTATTTCCAGCTTTATCAAACCTCGAGAAAGGAAAATATATTTATTTCCAGCTTTATCAAAACTCGAGAAAGGAAAATATATTTTATTTCCAAAACGCGTGAAAGAAAACAGCAAAATATTTTAAATGTGTATCAAGAGATTTACCTTATATCATTGATGAACTGCCAGAAGCCTCATTTTGTAAAACAGACTGGCAAACAGGATCTTTTGCTATTATATTTTGGAGACTATAACGATTTTTGTCCTCGTTAAACTGAGCGTATAAGGAGAGAAGTTCACGTTGCACATAACCACTTGGGTGCGTCTCAAGAGTCAGTCGAATATCATCCAAAGACTCCTTACTCAGTCCACCCTTTATGAATTTGATTTTATCATCCCGATTAGTAGAAGAATATCCTACTGTTTTGCAACGAGTATCACAGTTCCAACGAGCACATTTGTAGCAACCATTCAGCCTTTTTGCTCTTCGTTTCTTTGCGAAGGTGCTTTTGCCTAAACCAGGCATGTGCTTTGGAAATGTCATAGGTAATTCACCAGATAGTCGAACCTTTGCTTCGATCAACCAGCGAACATCTTCTGAAACACCATGAGCCATCAGCAACCTCAATCTTTCGAGTCTTATTCGATAAATTTTCCTCAGATCATTCATTGGAAGACTGGAATAATACTTGCGAATGTTTGTAAGAATGATATCCATGTTTTGATGGATCTAACCTCTTCCCAGCATGAACTATTTAAAAGCATTAAGGATCGGAGGAAATCCGCGTGATATTGATTCCAGCAAGAAAGCGCGGAATAGAATAATGGAAAAGAGGGAACAAGAGTTATGCGCCGTTTACTTTCTTGATAAAAGGAATATTTGATGATGACGGGATTTGAGATATGGAATATTTTCTTGGATTTTGGGTACTGATATTTTGATATAATAATCAAGGTATAGAAATAATACGGGGATACGTGAAAGTGAAATAAGGACTGTATTGAATCAGGATTAATAAGTTTGTGCAAGTGAAATGAATACCTTACGGGAAATGTTATGATATTTGAGTTAAGAATTTTAATTATTTGGGAGATATTTGTTTATTGAATTTTGCAGAAATTTTGGGTTACAAATATTGGAAAGATAAACTGATGATTATGTTGATATGTGAATAACATGTTTGGGTATATTACATAGAAAATATTCAGGTAATCGTTTTAATTATTTTGGGATATTTGGTGATAAGAAGAAATGACAAATTATTGTGGTATGATATGTTAGTAAAGATTTATTGAAATTTTAGAGATATTAATACGAATATTTGAGGTTACATGATACGATGATAAGTGACAGGTTACATGAGTACTACAAGATATGATGAAATATCACATACGATTGGGAATTTTCATTTTGATTCAGAAGAATTTATGAGTAGACATATGTCTATTATTGATAGAAAAGTTCATGTCTTAAGAAAACAAATTGATGCATTTAGTCAAAGTCTAGTGGGTTAAATATGGTAGCGATGATGCTACATAAGAAGAAGAAGAAGAGATTCTGATTAAGTGTTCAGAAATCATAAGATCAAGTAAGTTTAATTTCGAGGACGAAATTATTTTAAGGGGGTAAGTTTGTAGCGACCAAGAATTTTTACGCGATTAATAATTATTTTAATAGAAAATCGTGTCGCTACTATTTCACCCATTTTTATTAAGTTAACGCCACGACGTATTCGTATAGCCAAGTCAAGAAATAATCGAGATCGTTCGATTTTAAATTAAATTCCGAATTTCTAAAAATATCTCCATTCTCTTGATTTAAAGTATATTAAGTCCAAGTACTTAATTCAATGTTATCCCAATATTTATTTATACAAAAATTATTTTTATTATTGAAATTAAGAAAATATATGCAAGCATGAGAGGTTCCATTATATATAATAATTATGAGAATCTTAATTTAATAAATATGGAAAAGTATATGAATGAATTATATACTCCATTATATGTAATCATGAAGAGCATAATATTTGTATAAATTTGGAAAAGTATATGAATGAATTATATACTCCATTATATGTAATCATGAAGAGCATAATATTTGTATAAATATGGAAAAGTATATGAATGAATTATAGACTCCATTATATGTAATCATGAAGAGCATAATATTTGTATAAATATGGAAAAGTATATGAATGGTTGATAAGATTCCATTATATGTAATCATGAAGAGCATAATATTTGTATAAATATGGAAAAGTATATGAATGGTTGATAAGACTCCATTATATGTAATCATGAAGAGCATAATATTTGTATAAATATGGAAAAGTATATGAATGGTGCTTTACTTTAAGAAAAGGATGTGTTAAAATTAATAGAATTGAATGATTATGTTTACAATATGCCAACTTTATACATCTATTTAAACCCATCTCTTTTACACACAACTCTACACATATACACTTATTTCCAATCTCTTGACAAAATCCACAAGTAAGAGAAATTCAAGGTGGTCAAGAAAGTTTTGGTCCATTTACTACTACACTTCATTTTAATCTTTTAAAAGGTAAGTATATCTTATGTTTTTATGAAAAGTAAGTATGTTTTTATGAAAGGTAAATACACCTTATGTTTTTATGAAAAGTAAGTATGTTTTTATGACAAGTAAGTATATCTTATATTTTTATGAAAAGTAAGTATGTTTTTATGAAAGGTAAATACACCTTATGTTTTTATGAAAAGTAAGTATGTTTTTATGACAAGTAAGTATATCTTATGTTTTTATGAAAATGTTTGGATCATTGCTATGAAATCAATCTCACAAGATTGTTATGGGTTCCATATGATATGTTTATGATTATGCTAAGGGGACCGGAGTTTAGTAGCGCTACACATAAGAATTCTTGCCATTTAAGTTCGGTAAAATTCTTGTGTCTCCCTATGTTTATGAGTATTTCGATCCTATCCTATGTTATGATGAAAATGATCCATATGCTTTCAAAAGAAAATTTATGCTTGGTATACTTACTGGGATTTTATAAATCTCACTCCACGATATTTACCATTTTCAGATAATTGAAGGTTCGAGGCGGTCAACATGGAAGTGGCAAAAGTGGTTAAGATTGATGAGATAATTATGTTGAACTTTATGTAAGAAAATTATGTTCTATTTTTATTCACAAATAAAATTATGGGATTCTAATTATTCTTTTGAATAATTTTACATTTCTATTTAAGTCTCGATAATATGATATGAGTCACTTTTAGTGGCACTCGAATGGTCGAGAATTCGGGTCGTCACAGTTGGTATCAGAGCAAAGAGTTTTAAAAACGATTCTGTAGATTTTTGAAATTTTATTTCTTTAAAAAAAAAAAAAATCACTATTCACGTGAACAGTAAAACGACGTGCTATTCATGATGAACAGTGAACGAAATCACTATTCATTATAAAAAAAAAAAGTTGAATTTTCACATGTCAAGTATGGTTATGATTTTGAAAAGCATGATGAAATTTGATGTGCGAATTTCAAGGACAAAATTCATTTTAAGCAAGGGAGTTTGTAATGTCCTGAAAATTTTATGGAATATAATTAGTTAGTGATATGATGTTTATATTGATGTCTTTGATAAATTTCTAGAAGTTCGGGGACTAAAGGAAAAATAAGATTTGACGATAAATTTTATTTGGGTTAAGTTATTAATTATTGATGGGGAGATAATTACTATATCGATATTGGATTTGTTTTGAAGACTGTGATTAATTAGGAATTATGATTCAAGAAAATGTTGATTTGGATACAACCACATTAAATTATTGTTGATTAAAGGAAAATAAGATTATATGAAATATTTTAACTCATCACTCTACTATGTCACTCTCCACGTATTGACTCCTCGAACCAGGTATGTTATATGCTTTGCAAGTCATTTACGATTTTATTAAGACATGTTAAGTATGAAATCTTCATATGTTATGAATCTTTAAGTGAAATATACATGTTGAGTATGATATGAATTGATAGAAGCCTGAATTTTAATGTATTCCTTTTTATGTAGAATCATGAGACATAGAGGATATTGATATGAATTTTGGTTCATATTAAGCTTAGTAAGACTGACTAAATTAGAAAAATAAGTTGGTTCGTAACTTTTGCCAAAAAATATATGGAATAATATATTAAACAAACAAAATTAATAATGAATTTGTACAATAATTTATCCCTTTATCACTACCTTTGTGTAAAAACAAGGGAAAAACTGTGGATGGTTATTAGTACTTCCTCTTCAAGTTTCAATTTTCGGTTCAATAATTTATCCCTTTATCACTACCTTTGCTTAAAAGCAAGGAAAAACTGTGGATGATTATTGGTACCACTCTTCAAGTTTCAATTCTGAAAAAAATTCGGAAAGAAAGAAAGAGAACGGGTGTTGAGCATAATGGGAATAATATGACTTAAGAATGATTTTCAAAATAATTGTTGTCCTCGAGTTTAGAAATGATGAACCTTAAATGGACTTTGCATAATTGATTTTAGACATGGCACTAAGTATAAGAAGTCAACAGAAATGATTAGAAATATGTTCAGATTATCTATCATTTAGATTTAATGAGAAATAGCGAGCCAATTTTATGAAGTTTTATGAGATGTTAAGATTATAAGTGATATGATTTTAATGAGACTTTTATGAGAAGCATTATGAAGTTAGAGATTTAAAGATTTGGTTATTGGGAATTAAGTAATGGCTATTATGTTGAGTAAGTGAATTATGCCTCTATATTGAAGAGAAATTTATTATGAACTTTGGCCTTGTGATTAAATTTTGGGAATATGATTTATGACTTATAAATATAAGTATGAGTAATCTTTTGAGCCAATTAAGGTATTGAAGGAAGTGATATTGTGATATTGACGACTATGATTTGAAATTTCTATGTTGAGGAATTATGAATTGATTTTCTGGAATATTTTTTTATGATATTGAAGTTTGATGAAATTGTGGTCAATTTTTAGATCGTTGTGATCAAATGTGGAATTATTTATTATTGTGAGTTATGAAGTATGCTTACGGTTTGAATAAGTCCAAATTTCAAAGGAAACTCTGCCTAGAATTTTATCGTTTGGAATTAAGAGCATAGTATGGTATGCAATCACTAAGAGAATTGAGGTTAGACATGCAAATTCATTTACATCACAAACGAGATTTAGTAGATGATAACAGAGATATTATTATTTTCTCGTAAGGAGAACACACAAGAGTCACACTGGAAAGAAATACATGAAACACGCAAAAGCAAAAGAAAGCAACATGGGAAATTCCTCAAATTGAGTGATGTGTTTCCGGAGTAGCCGTATCCTACCACCTCTGACCTTTTGAGGAAATAAAGAAACCTTCAAAGAGGTGTGTTTCGAGAGTAAGAATACTCCGTAATCTACCACCTGGAACCTTTGAGGTACACACAAGATTTAAACATTAAGGAAATCCCAGGAAATTAGAGGGGTGTCTCGAGAGTAAGAATACTCCGTACTCTACCCCCACCTATTCTAAGATTCATAAAGTTAAGTTTACATTAACCGGACTCCATTTTCGCTTGATTCCCCTTCATTGCGACCAATCTATCTTAACCCCTGCTGGATCTTGTATTGAGATATATGACTGCAGCTTATCCAGTAGTTCATCAATAGTAGGAGCAGAAATAAGGAGCCTTCTGGAAAATGGAGAGATGAATCCCTGTTCCACAGCATAATCAAGAAAGGTTAACAAGTCATCAAAGAAATTGTTAACATTCAGAAGCCCAATAGGCTTAGTATGGAGATCTAGTTGAGCCCACGAGGTAATGTTAAAGATTTCTTCTAAGGTACCAAAACCTCCGGGCAGGGCTATAAAGGCATCAGAACCATATAGCATACAAGTTATGCGTTCATGGATGGATAAGGTTTGAACTTCATGCCCTCGTGTTTTTCCTGCAACATCTACCAAAGGGACAGGTATGACACCGATTACTTTTGATTTCTCTGCAAGAGCAGATTGGGAAACACAACCCATTAGACCACTGCTACCACCCCCATACACAAGAGTGATACCTTTTTCCCCCAGTTTCTTTCCAAGATCTACGGCCGCTTCTAGATAACTGAAGCCTTTCCCCACTTTTGATCCACAAAATACACAAATAGTTTTGATCTGTCGAAGTTTTGGTGCTTCCATCTTTGATAGTATAGAAGAGAAAACTTACGAAGAAGATGTGATTTTGGGATGCCTGAACTATGAAATATGTTTGGCTATTTAAAGCCGGAAAAACTTACTGTTTTTGATTGATTCTGAAAAAGTAAAGATTTACTTTTGACAAAATCGGCCAACTTTTGACTGTTTTACCAAAGATATCACCTTTCGGTGATTTATTTCCAGCTTTATCAAACCTCGAGAAAGGAAAATATATTTATTTCCAGCTTTATCAAAACTCGAGAAAGGAAAATATATTTTATTTCCAAAACGCGTGAAAGAAAACAGCAAAATATTTTAAATGTGTATCAAGAGATTTACCTTATATCATTGATGAACTGCCAGAAGCCTCATTTTGTAAAACAGACTGGCAAACAGGATCTTTTGCTATTATATTTTGGAGACTATAACGATTTTTGTCCTCGTTAAACTGAGCGTATAAGGAGAGAAGTTCACGTTGCACATAACCACTTGGGTGCGTCTCAAGAGTCAGTCGAATATCATCCAAAGACTCCTTACTCAGTCCACCCTTTATGAATTTGATTTTATCATCCCGATTAGTAGAAGAATATCCTACTGTTTTGCAACGAGTATCACAGTTCCAACGAGCACATTTGTAGCAACCATTCAGCCTTTTTGCTCTTCGTTTCTTTGCGAAGGTGCTTTTGCCTAAACCAGGCATGTGCTTTGGAAATGTCATAGGTAATTCACCAGATAGTCGAACCTTTGCTTCGATCAACCAGCGAACATCTTCTGAAACACCATGAGCCATCAGCAACCTCAATCTTTCGAGTCTTATTCGATAAATTTTCCTCAGATCATTCATTGGAAGACTGGAATAATACTTGCGAATGTTTGTAAGAATGATATCCATGTTTTGATGGATCTAACCTCTTCCCAGCATGAACTATTTAAAAGCATTAAGGATCGGAGGAAATCCGCGTGATATTGATTCCAGCAAGAAAGCGCGGAATAGAATAATGGAAAAGAGGGAACAAGAGTTATGCGCCGTTTACTTTCTTGATAAAAGGAATATTTGATGATGACGGGATTTGAGATATGGAATATTTTCTTGGATTTTGGGTACTGATATTTTGATATAATAATCAAGGTATAGAAATAATACGGGGATACGTGAAAGTGAAATAAGGACTGTATTGAATCAGGATTAATAAGTTTGTGCAAGTGAAATGAATACCTTACGGGAAATGTTATGATATTTGAGTTAAGAATTTTAATTATTTGGGAGATATTTGTTTATTGAATTTTGCAGAAATTTTGGGTTACAAATATTGGAAAGATAAACTGATGATTATGTTGATATGTGAATAACATGTTTGGGTATATTACATAGAAAATATTCAGGTAATCGTTTTAATTATTTTGGGATATTTGGTGATAAGAAGAAATGACAAATTATTGTGGTATGATATGTTAGTAAAGATTTATTGAAATTTTAGAGATATTAATACGAATATTTGAGGTTACATGATACGATGATAAGTGACAGGTTACATGAGTACTACAAGATATGATGAAATATCACATACGATTGGGAATTTTCATTTTGATTCAGAAGAATTTATGAGTAGACATATGTCTATTATTGATAGAAAAGTTCATGTCTTAAGAAAACAAATTGATGCATTTAGTCAAAGTCTAGTGGGTTAAATATGGTAGCGATGATGCTACATAAGAAGAAGAAGAAGAGATTCTGATTAAGTGTTCAGAAATCATAAGATCAAGTAAGTTTAATTTCGAGGACGAAATTATTTTAAGGGGGTAAGTTTGTAGCGACCAAGAATTTTTACGCGATTAATAATTATTTTAATAGAAAATCGTGTCGCTACTATTTCACCCATTTTTATTAAGTTAACGCCACGACGTATTCGTATAGCCAAGTCAAGAAATAATCGAGATCGTTCGATTTTAAATTAAATTCCGAATTTCTAAAAATATCTCCATTCTCTTGATTTAAAGTATATTAAGTCCAAGTACTTAATTCAATGTTATCCCAATATTTATTTATACAAAAATTATTTTTATTATTGAAATTAAGAAAATATATGCAAGCATGAGAGGTTCCATTATATATAATAATTATGAGAATCTTAATTTAATAAATATGGAAAAGTATATGAATGAATTATATACTCCATTATATGTAATCATGAAGAGCATAATATTTGTATAAATTTGGAAAAGTATATGAATGAATTATATACTCCATTATATGTAATCATGAAGAGCATAATATTTGTATAAATATGGAAAAGTATATGAATGAATTATAGACTCCATTATATGTAATCATGAAGAGCATAATATTTGTATAAATATGGAAAAGTATATGAATGGTTGATAAGATTCCATTATATGTAATCATGAAGAGCATAATATTTGTATAAATATGGAAAAGTATATGAATGGTTGATAAGACTCCATTATATGTAATCATGAAGAGCATAATATTTGTATAAATATGGAAAAGTATATGAATGGTGCTTTACTTTAAGAAAAGGATGTGTTAAAATTAATAGAATTGAATGATTATGTTTACAATATGCCAACTTTATACATCTATTTAAACCCATCTCTTTTACACACAACTCTACACATATACACTTATTTCCAATCTCTTGACAAAATCCACAAGTAAGAGAAATTCAAGGTGGTCAAGAAAGTTTTGGTCCATTTACTACTACACTTCATTTTAATCTTTTAAAAGGTAAGTATATCTTATGTTTTTATGAAAAGTAAGTATGTTTTTATGAAAGGTAAATACACCTTATGTTTTTATGAAAAGTAAGTATGTTTTTATGACAAGTAAGTATATCTTATATTTTTATGAAAAGTAAGTATGTTTTTATGAAAGGTAAATACACCTTATGTTTTTATGAAAAGTAAGTATGTTTTTATGACAAGTAAGTATATCTTATGTTTTTATGAAAATGTTTGGATCATTGCTATGAAATCAATCTCACAAGATTGTTATGGGTTCCATATGATATGTTTATGATTATGCTAAGGGGACCGGAGTTTAGTAGCGCTACACATAAGAATTCTTGCCATTTAAGTTCGGTAAAATTCTTGTGTCTCCCTATGTTTATGAGTATTTCGATCCTATCCTATGTTATGATGAAAATGATCCATATGCTTTCAAAAGAAAATTTATGCTTGGTATACTTACTGGGATTTTATAAATCTCACTCCACGATATTTACCATTTTCAGATAATTGAAGGTTCGAGGCGGTCAACATGGAAGTGGCAAAAGTGGTTAAGATTGATGAGATAATTATGTTGAACTTTATGTAAGAAAATTATGTTCTATTTTTATTCACAAATAAAATTATGGGATTCTAATTATTCTTTTGAATAATTTTACATTTCTATTTAAGTCTCGATAATATGATATGAGTCACTTTTAGTGGCACTCGAATGGTCGAGAATTCGGGTCGTCACAAAAGATGATATTTCTCCTTCTATTAGATGGTTCATTAAAGATCTTAATCAAAACTTCAATCCTAATCATTTTAATTCAAACTCAACTAAGAGGAAAATATCTTTTTCATTTCTGGAATATGAATTTTGTTTTTGTTAATATATTTTAAATTATTGTAAGTTGTTTACACTATTTAAAAATTTAGAAACTTGATTATAACCATTATATTTCTCATTTTATTTTAAAAAATAATAAGGTAGTTATTCATTTTACAATAAATGGAGGAAATTGATTGTAATGATATTTTGCGTAAAAAAAAGTCGATCTAAGAGTCTAAATGTCAAAATTAAGATGATTTGGATGGTTACCATAGTGAAAACAAAAGATATGGACGTTTTGTACCATATTCGACAAAAGGAATTGACAATGAGACGAAGGACTAACTCTATAAGAAGATTTTTAAAGGAAAGAGCAAATGTCAAGTTTGAAATGATAACAATTATTTGCTCAATGAGCGCAAAAAATGAGAGCGTTGTCTTTTGATTCCCCAATACAAATTTAAATAGAGAAACAATGATACTACATTCACAATGTCATTCACAATGTGAATGACAATCCCCTCATATTGGGGTGGAGCCCCTCATATTGTGAATAACATTGTGCAAATAGACTTATTCATAGAGAAATTACTAAACCATTAAACTGACTTTTTGAGAAAAACGAGACACGTTATGTTTTCACATTATACATTTCCGCTCTCTTTTGGTGAGGTTTTTTCCAACAATAATCTTTAGGTAGATTTTCCTAGATTGTAAAGATTTTGAACGGGCTAATGCAATTCTTCAAAGTCACGAACTAAATATATATTATAATCTATAATGGTTGTATAAATTGACATTTTTTAACTTACTTTTGCATCCTTATTTACATCCCCGTGGATCTAAATTCAAATTCTACTCCAATGAAAAGATGCAATTTTCATTTTACATTGTGTGTGTGTGTGAAGGTGATTAATTATAATTCCACAAAATGAGCCAATTCTAAAATACGTCTTTTGGAAATTTCATATAGATACACTGCAGTATATTTCCTGGTTGAGTATGAATTTCGAATCGGTGAAACATGCCTTGAAATTACATCCATCTGCAAGATGGTTGATTCATAAGATTCACATCACTTGTGACTCAAGAAATTACAGTAATGATCCCAAACCATGCAAGAACAATTATTATTACCTGCACAGTCACCTTCTCGTTTGTTGATTTAAATCAAGAGGTTCACTTACATACTGGTAACTTAATACTTATCATGTAATTAATTATTTTGATGGATTATTAAATATTGTACGAAAATTAATTTGTCGAATTGTGTAAAAAACCTTGCATTTGAATTTACTGTAATTGTATTGAATCTGTCATGTATTTAATGATTTGTAATAGATTTGACCTTGTACATATCATTAGTATACTTGGAAGATTTATGAGTAATCCTGAGGAAGAACATTAGAATGCTTTGAAATGACTTTTAAATATTTAAAAGGAATTTCAAATTTGGATATTCTGTTTAAACTAAATAAAGAATGGGTAACTTTACAATGTTATATTGATTCTGATTTTGTTGGGAATAGGGACAATAAGAAATCAACTTCTTCTTATTTTTATACCTTGTACGATACTATAATCATTTGAAAATCCCAACAGTAGAAAGTTGTGGCATTGTCTTCTATAGAAACTGAATGAATATGTCTCAGCTACTGATAGTTTGATATTGTCAAAGACGAAATTTGTCTAAGTAGTTTATTACGGGAATTTGGTTTTGTAGATGAAAATGCTATCTTATTTTTCATAACCAAATTATTATACAATCAAGCAAAAATATCATGTTCCATGATAGAACCAAACATATTAATATTAAGTAAATATCCTTTTATTAGAGACGTGATATCAAAATGAATTCTAAAAATTGGTACAATTGATACCCAATTTAATCATTCTGGTATGGGAACTAAGGCCCTATTTGATAGGCTGAGATTTGCTATGGAAAATTTAATTTCCATGCTATTTTCCAACTTTTGCATCTTTGATTAACAAAATTTCAGATGGAATATATTTTACAACTTGTAGGTTTTGCCATGTTTTCATGGAAAATATTTTCTCACTAAATGTGGGAAAATATTTTCCAACTTTCAAGGCAAAATAATTTTCAACCCGTTTGGTCCTTTTTGTTGTTGTTAATTAATTTATTTTTTTCCTAAAATTAACATTATTATTATGAAGTACAAATGTGTGAAAAAATTTATTACGATTGCTAAACTTTGCTTTTTTTCATGAAAAATGATGATAATCAAATTACAAAACTTGAAAATTTTCCTATTTTTTTCACCTAGAAAACTAATCTAATCAAACACTTCCAATTGATATTTTTCACGAACATAATTTTCAGGGAATTCAATTCCTAGAAATTATTTTAATTCCACCAATTTTTCATATTTTCAATCAAACACCCCCTAAAGTAATTCCTTTAAACAAATTTTTAAATTGCTTGAAGTTACTTTTTGTTGATTCTTTGTGATTATGTTGGACAGGTACTTGAGTTAAAAATTTAACTTGTCAGTGATGTTCCTGACTGCACTTTAAGCCCAAATTCTTGATAGTATGGATTATTGGAAATAAGTTTGTGCACGTGTGCAATGTGTGCTCCCAAATTTTGGAGAAAAACGTGTTTATTGTTATAAAACTATCAAAATCTAAACAAGAATTAGAGATGAAGAGATGGAGAGAATAAAGAGGAGAATTCTCATTCCATTAGGTGTGTGAAATACAACAATGAATGCCTCTATTTATAGGAAGATAAAGTCATTCACAATAATTCTTTACAATATTAATTAGGTGGGAGTTAGGTAAGAAATTAGGTAGAGATCTACAAAGGAATTTCTTAATAATTTCTAATAATTTATAACACTCCCCCTTGAATGACTTATTGCTCAATTGTCTTCCTCGTTAAAACCTTGCTAAGAAAACCCAGTGGGATAAAACTTGAGCAAAGGAAAAAAGAGTACAGCTGCTCCCCCTGATGTTGGCCATCATTAATCATTGAGTCTAATATCCAAAATGACATCAATGATAAGTAGTACAAATCATGTACTTAAATCTGAAGTGCTTCGCTGCTTCAGTGTTTTAGTGCTTTAGTGCTGCCTCGTTAAAACCTTGTCAGTAAAACCCAATGGGACAAAATCTGAACGAAGGAAAAAGAGTACAGCCGCTGCCTCGTTAAAACCTTGTCAGGAAAACCCTGTGGGACAAAACCTGGACGAAGGAAAAAGAGTACAGCATGACAGCATGATTCTCCCCCTGAAGTGTGCAATCAAGTATTCATGAACCTTTTGAATAATGATATCATCTTTCTTCTGGAATATATATGAAAATCTTCCTGTGTGTAGCCGATATCATAACATTCTTCATAAGATGTGTATGATTTTCTTCATTTGTTGATATCATTCCAGTATAACAATGTGTTGCTGAATTATAGCTTGTTGATAGCTATGATGATGCCTCAAAAACCTTGCTAGGAAAACCCTGTGGGACAAAACCTCAGCGAAGGGAAAAAGAGTGCAGTATTCTCATTAATTTTCATCAATACGCCTCAACTGTTGCCTCATTAAAAACCTTGCTAGGAAAACCCTGTGGGACAAAACCTCAGCTAAGGAAAAAAGAGTGCAACGCGTATTTATTCCTTTTCATGGAATATCACAAGTATATTGATGCAATCACGAATCTTTTCATCGTATAATTTATGATGAGCTTTATATAAATCGTTCATAGCTCATGATGTCATAACATGCTATATTAAGCAATGTTGTACTAATTTATTGATTGCATCTTTCACTTCTGGTGAATAATCAAATATTGCATCTTTCACTTCGGTGAATAATCAAATATTGCATTTTTCACTTCTGGTGAATAATCAAATTTAGAATTCACTTTTGATGAATAATCAAATCTAGAATTCACTTCTGGTGAATAATAAAATCTAGAATTCACTTCTGGTGAATAATTAAATATATTCATTTTCATATTCACTTCTAGTGAATAATCAATTTCCCAGATGTCATAAATGTTACACTCCAATTTTACTTTCAACATATTATATCATGGAGTCATTTGTATCATTCTATAGTGATACTAATCTGGGCATATTGAATATTTCAATGATTTATACATGTATGTTCTTGCACTTTATAAACTGCAATTTCTAATTTGCAGGAGCATAATCAATCATTGAAATAGATATCAATTTCGACATATAATCTACAATCATTTTACTTGAAATCCCAACGTACCCCGATCAACTGGTACATCAAAGAATACTCTCAAAGTACCGAGATGAGAATCATACATTTTGATCTCACTCATTGGTATATCAAAGAGCTCAAGCTAGTGATTTAGACTATAGTCTATCCACCATATGTCATGCCAGTTCTATGAAAAATCTTGCGCGCAACGAGTCGTCTTTTACGACTGTGAAATATTTTTCATTTGTACATATAATTACTGGCTTTACACATTTAAGCATTTGGACTTCAGGTCCTTGAACAATAATCCCTACATTAGGGTTTCATACTTGGCCAAAGAATTATAATTTCATCAATCTTATTTCATAAGAGGGTATGCAGTCGACTTATTTATCGATTCCATCTCAATATAACATAGAGAGATCTCTTTATATGTTCTATCATCAGATACCTGAGTCTCTTACATTTAATTATGTCCCTTTTACTCACCATGAGTATTTAGTTTCAAAGGGATCATCTCAATCATTCAAGAGATATTTATTTTTTTTTGGAATCGATAGTCATTATGCTTCAGGCATAATTACGCTTCAGGCGTGTTTTCCCCAAATATTATATTATATCAATTGGCTAAAATGCCGCACATGTCGTCCCTTTTAAGGATGTAATTTCAACCATATATCTCAGTGCGCTTTGGTGGATTGTATACATATCACACTTTTACAAATCATAAAGCTTCTCGAGCTAATCCCGTTTATTATAGAACTTCTGGTTCAATACGGTTTTATTTCATTTTGATGTATGAATATTTGATTCAATACAATATTGCTAAACTTCTGGTTCAATACAATGTATATTTCATTTATGAGCTTCTGGCTCATACTATATACATATTTCACTTGTACGTATGAACTTCTGGTTCAATACAATGTATATTTTATTTATGAGCTTCTGGTTCATACTATATACGTATTTCACTTGTACGTATGAACTTCTGGTTCAGCAAGATATTTCACTTATACATATGTATGAACTTCTGGTTCAATACAACATTTATTTCATCAGTACGTATTTCTGTACAGTTTAAATCAGTATACCTTTATTACTTTTAGTATACCGAAAAATCAGGTACAATATCCAAGGAAATATCTCATAATCTCAATCTTGTCGCCAAATCTTCCCTTATATCGAAAAAGGTAATGACACATTATCTCACCTTTTCAATAATTTATTCCATTATTTCTTGATGGAATCCATATCACTGACACGCGGAGCCACCGCTCTTTTACGCGTTGAATAATGCTTTTAAATAGATGACTTGGGAAGAAGGCTAGATCCATCAAAAATGGATATCATACTTTCAAATATTCGCAAATATTATTCCAATCTTCCAGTAAATGATTTGAGAAAAATTTATCGAATTAGGCTCGAAAGATTGAGGTTGCTGATGGATCATGGCATGCCAGAAGATGTTCGCTGGTTGATCGAAGCAAAAGTTCGATTAGCTGGTGAATTACCAGATTCATTTTCTAAGCACAAGCCTGGCTTAGGTAAGAGTACTTTTGCAAAGAAGCGAAGAGCAAAAAGATTAAATAGTTGCTACAAATGTGCTCGATGGACATGTGATACCCGTTGTAAATCAATAGGATATTCATCCATAAATCGAGATGATAAGATAGACTTCATTAAGGGTGGACTGAGTAAGGAGTCATTGGATGATATTCGATTGACTCTTGAGACGCACCCTAGTGGGTATGTGCAGCGTGAGCTACTATCTTTATGGGCTAAATTCATCAGCGATAAAGAGAGATATAGTCTCAAAAATATAATAGCAAAAGATCCTGTTTGCCAGGCTGTTATAAACAATGATGTTTTGGCTATGCAGCATTAATACAAGGTAAATCATTTGATATATATGCACATATAAAATATTTTTCTGTTTCCTTTCACGGGTTTTGATAAAGGCTAGTTAAAAATATTAAATCACCGAAAGGTGAGTAGGGTGATTTTGTCAAAAGTAAATCTTCACTTTTTCGAAAAACGAGCAGTAAATAGTGAAGTTTTTCGGTTTTAAATAGCCAAACATTTTTCATAGTTCATGCATCCCAAAATAACATTTTCTCGTAAGTTTTTCCTTCTTTACTTTCAAAAATGGAAGGACCAAAACTTCGACAGATCAAAACTATCTGTGTATTTTGTGGATCAAAAGTAGGGAAAGGTTTTGGGTATCTAGAAGCTGCTGTGGATCTTGGAAAGAAATTGGGAGAGAAAGGTATCACTCTCGTGTATGGAGGAGGTAGCAGTGGATTGATGGGTTGTGTTTCACAATCCGCTCTAGTAGAGAAAGCAAGAGTGATAGGTGTTATACCTACTCCTTTAGCTGATATTGCAGGCAAAACACGAGGGCATGAAGTACAAACCTTATCTATCCATGAACGCATAACTTGCATGTTATATGGTTCTGATGCCTTCATAGCCCTACCTGGAGGTTTTGGTACTTTAGAAGAAATCTTTAATATTACTTCATGGGCTCAACTAGATCTCCATACTAAGCCTATAGGGCTTTTAAATGTAAACAATTTCTTTGATGGTTTGCTAACATTTCTTGATTATGCTGTGGAACAGGGATTCATATCTCCATTTTCTAGGAGAATCCTTATTTCTGCTCCTACTATCGAGGAACTGCTGGATAAATTGCAATCATATATTCCAATACAAGATCCAGCAGGAGTAAAGATAGATTGGTCGCAAGGAAGGGGAATCAAGCGAAAATGGAGTCCGGTTAATGTAAATTTATCTTTGTGAACTCTAGAATAGGTGGTGGTAGAGTACGGAGTATTCTCACTCTTGAGACACACCATAAATTTCTAGGATTTTATCAGTGTTTTAATCTTGTGTACCTCAAAGATTTAAGGTGGTAGAGTATGGAGTATTTCTTACTCTTGAGACACACCTTTTTCTTTATTTCCTCAAAATGTCAGAGGTGGTAGGATACGGCTACTCCCGAAACACATCTCTTATTTTGAGGATTATAAATGTTTTTCCTCTTTTTCGTTTTGCATGTATGACTCGTTTTATGCTTATTCAGGAGCAATAATAATATCATTTCAGTATATTTAGATGATAATTTTTACTTCTTCTGGAGTAAATATGTACTTCTTCTGGAATACATAAGTACTCGTGCAAGAACTTTTCCAGACACTTATCATCTAATATTCATCTCATAATACTGATGAGATTATTTTCACATTAGCTATGTCCGTGCTATCATGTGATATTATTTTATCATACATCAACATTCTCTTGTTGAATAATTTTCATCCACCCATTCAAATTCAGATATTGGTAACTTCTGGTACCATTGGATAAAATATTTTTATCAACATTTACCAACTTTTTGGTAGTGATAACTTCTGGTATCATTTGATGAAATATTATCTATCTTTAGTAGTGATAACTTCTGGTATCATTTAATGAAGTATTAAATAACAATATTTTATTAACAATAATAATACTAGGGTTATACCACCAAGTATATATTAACAATAATATTGTATATATATTAACAATAATAATACTGGGGTTATACCACCAAGTATATATTAAAAATAATATTGTATATATATATTAACAATAATGATACTGGGGTTATACCACCACGTATATATGTTGACAACAATCCTCTAATATGTTAGAATTAACCAACAATTGAGGTGTTTATATGTATTCAATTGATAAACCGACCATATAGGCGGTGTCAACATAATAAAATAATTAAACCGACCATATAGGCGATGTCAACATAATGAAATAATTAAACCGACCATATAGGCGGTATCAACATAATGAAATAATTAAACCGACCATATAGGCGATGTCAACATAATGAAATAATTAAACCGACCATATAGGCGGTATCAACATAATGAAATAATTAAACCGACCATATAGGCGGTATCAACGTAATGAAATAATTACCTTTCATGAGTGAGTGAATCATATCTTTCAGTCAAGGTATTCATAATAGTCCAATCCGTTACGGTGCGTGAATTTGCTTTGAAAGTTTCGGGTTACACAATTTCTCCAATTTTTTCTATGGACTTGGAATTGATTTTCTAATCTATGATGTATAAATGATTTTCTAATACCAAAAACACTAGATTTGAAATATGAAACGTTGATTAATAATAATCTGGTTTCTGATACAGAAGTTCATCATTTAGATGCAACTGTAGAGCATACTCCCGTCGTATTACTCAATTGGCTAGAGACTCGTGCTGATAACGTGTTATAAAACTATCAAAATCTAAACAAGAATTAGAGATGAAGAGATGGAGAGAATAAAGAGGAGAATTCTCATTCCATTAGGTGTGTGAAATACAACAATGAATGCCTCTATTTATAGGAAGATAAAGTCATTCACAATAATTCTTTACAATATTAATTAGGTGGGAGTTAGGTAAGAAATTAGGTAGAGATCTACAAAGGAATTTCTTAATAATTTCTAATAATTTATAACATTTATCATATTTGAACTTCTTTAAGTGTTTGGCATTTTATGGATGGTGGCACTTGGCTTGTTTTGCTCCATTAGATTTGTCCTTCTGGATGGTTCGATCGACTCGCTCTTTGAATATCGTTTCACTTAGGTATTCTTTGATTATTTTGGAGTTCTGATCTTTGTCTTGCTTCAGCGGGGTTTCGAGAGAAAAATTATGGTTTGGTGCCATTTGATTTTCTCTTCACTTGGATGCCTCGTTCTAGTGTTGATCTGTATATTCTTCCTTCAATATTGTGTATTTCTAAGTGAGCTAGATAGGGCTGAGTATTGTTAATTGATATTTTGGAGGGTTTGAGTTTCTGCATGGTTATTGGAAATCCTTTCGTACATGTATGTGAAGATCGTTACAGATAAGTGTCTTTTGTAGTCTTTTTTGTGAATATTTGTAACTGCATGTATTGAACTTTATTGTCTTTTTTGATGTTTGTAGTACAATCTAGCAACTTCCGTGCTAATTGGATACTCAACGGGGGATTAGGTAACTCTGTCACCGAAAAATTGGGGCTTAGGCAACTATAATTTTTGGGTTCTAATTTTGTCTTGTTCATCACTAATCTTGTGTATTTTGGGCTTTTCAAAGGTTTAAGGTCCATGTGATAAAAACCTCTGCTTTTCAAAGGTTTAAGATCCATGTGATAAAAACCTCTGCTATGGAAGAAATAAAATGTACTCCTCAAATGTTGGAAAAATTTCCTTTCAATGTCTACTTCAATTTCCCTTTGCCACCTTGTTAGAGAGTTCACCACCAAGACTTTTCAGAGTAACAACACGTATTGGATATGACGTTACGACCTTGTGGGAGATAACAAATCTCTATTTAACCATTGCATGTATGAAATACTAGACAATTCAGTGAAACCATACACATTTTAAATATTGAATTTTTTTATTCAAATGGTTATGTGGTGTAATTTCCACTATAAGTATCAAATAATAATAAAAGATTAAAATTGTGGTGAAGCTTAGCCATTGGTTAGAAGTTGGACGAAGCACCACTTTTTTTTGTATTGCTAGTGGGTTGGCAATAGAAGCGTGGGCATTTCTATCTAGAAAACTGATCTAATTGGACCGAAAGGGCCGGTTTAATAGATTTCGGTGCGATGGCGGGTTGACGTTTTCAACAAACCGAATGCGTCGATTCGGTTTATGGTACCATGGAACCGGACAAATCGACCCATTCCAACCTAAATAAAACCCAAAAAAAAAAAAAAAAACTCTTGCCCTATTTTAATTTGATCGAACAAACAAAAGAAAACGCCCCCAATTCCCATTTTCTAGCCAAAGCCCAAAACCCCACTCCCTACTTCCTTTTGGTTACCTGCTGGCTGTGCATTCCGAAGAGGCGACAAGCCCTTTTCCCTGGTCACCTCTGAGTTGCTGTTACTATCAGAATATTTGTCTTATATTTTTTATCAATCAGATTCTCTTATGCAATTTAATCATTATTACTTATTTAATTATTTTGTTTGTAGAAAAACATGTGATAGATCACAATGATAAAGGTGGAGCAGGAGTAGTCGTCAATGAAAACTCTGCACCGGAAGCACAACCCCCAAATGAAAATGTGTCTCCCCCCTTCCACGAAATCGTCGAAAGAGAAAGAGTAGAGTGTCTTCAGAGATATGGAATCATTTCACCAAGATATCTTCTGATGATGGTTTAGGTTCTAGATGCAAGTGTAACGACTATGGTGTTGATTATGCTTGCGATACTTTGTGAGGCACTTGAATAACCAACGTAGGAGGTATTCGGGTAGATTGTGTGTCAAAAAACAAAAAACACTATCTTTTGAAGTTGTAATTGAGGAAGGCAGGGGTAATCTTGTAGCTAGATGATGCACTAGGGCTGAGTGTAGGGTTGCATTTGTTAAGATCACTACTAGAAAAGAGACTTTTAGCTACGATTTTTTTTCTACGGTCGGGACCGTCGGAAATTTTTGACGGGACATTTTTCGACGGACAAAATGTCCGTCGGAAATTTCCGACGGAATATTTTCCGTCGTCGAAAAATTCTGAAGGACAATATTTTCTGTCGAAAATTTTCGACAGCAATAAATTGTCGTCGGAAATTTCCGACGGAATACGTATTCCGTCTAAAATTTTCAAAAATGTAATTAACGATGTAATTATTTTTTTACAAATTATAACTATCATTTTTTAAAATATAATTAATTTAAAATAATTGAGTTCAATTAACTAACATAAATAACTAATATATATTTATGAAAACAAACGCGTTCACAAAAATTCAATTAGCCCAATAGTTGAGTTGATTCATCCTTACCCTTTAATCAAGGGTTTGAATCCCCCCAATGACACAATTTGTTAAAAACAATTAAAGTCCAAGATGGGCTTTCGGAACTGGTAAGCCGAGTCCTGGGTTAGCGGGTGGGCACGCGGGTCGGATCGGGTCGAGTCTAACCAAATATATATATATATATATATTTTAAATTTTTTGAAAGTTTCTGACCACATATAGTAGCTGTCAAAAAAATCTGTCGGAATATTAGAAAAACCTGTCGGAAGTTTCCGACGGCTTCGAAAAGCCGTCGGAAATTCCCGATGGAAATAATTTTCCCGTTGGAAAAGTATTACCGACGCGTGCTTCTCTGACAGATTTTCGATGGGTTAAAGTTCGTCGAAAAAAGGCATTTCTGATGGAAATTATCCTTTTACAGATGAATTTTTTCCTCCGAAAAAGTCTTTTTTTTTTTTTTGTAGTGGATGGTGAGTGTGACTACACTCAGCACAATGCACACATTTGAAATTCTGAAGTATCAACTTGGCAATTGGTAATGGCATTCTTGTTCACTCTTGTGAGTTGTGACAACAAATATTTGAAATTTCGAACTATCAACATGGTAATCTATTGCTTATGCAGGCTTTAACAACACTATTTGAGGACTGTTATGTCATAGCTTGTAACAATTTTTTTTTTTTAAAAAGGTCCAACCCGCTAACCCAAACCGACCCACCCATATTGAGTTGGGTCAGTCGGTTCGGGTTGGAATGTCAAATCGATTAGACCGATTTTGACATTCAAGAGCCCCGACATTGTGGGTTTATTATGGCTCGATCGGTCCATAACTGAACCGACCTGCCCGATGCCCACCTTAGTTGGCAGAAGATTGATTAAGTGATGTTGACATTTTGTCGATCTCACGAGCAGATATGAGTTAGCCTCCGTTTGGTAAATAAGTTTATAAACAAAACATTTTTTTTTAAATTACATTTTAATCACGTATATTTTTCAAATTACTTTCAACTACATATTTTAACTCGAAAATATTAAGTTCTTTGGTTTATAAACAAATACAACTTGCTAACACAGAGATATTCACTGAACTTATGTCTATATATTCGATGATCACTAAAATTTGAATTGTCGAGTTTTGATTACTAAACTTATGAGTTAATTGTCTCGATAATCATTGAACTATTTCTATATTTTTCATTGGTCACTAGAGTTTAGAATGTCGAGCTTAAACTTATAAGTTAATTGTCCCAATAATAACTGAACTTATGTCTATATTTTCGATTGATGACTGAAATTTCAAGTTTCGAATTTTGGTTACTAAATTTATCAAAATGTTGGATGTTAGTCATTTACTTAACTTTCGTAATGGAATTAGTAACGTGGTAGACATAATGTATATGTGGCGCCTCATCACTTTTAATCGATCAATCACGACACACCAACTTGTAACTAGGAAATTTTGAAAAATGTTTTCGATTAGTGACTAAACTTTTAAAAATGTTTTTTATTATTCACTAAATTTCAAGGTGGTCAAGTTTTGGTCACTAAACTTGTAAAAATGATACGAATGACTTTGAAGATTTACAAATAGTCTTTCAAATTATAAGTTGCATACAACAAATCAATAGTCGAAGATGTTTTTAAAAGTTTAGTGACCAATCAAAGACGTTTTTAAAAATTTCTTACTTGACAATTTGGTATGCCATGATTGGTCGATTAAAGATGATGTGGTGCCACGTGCACACTCGTTTGCCACATCACCAATTCCATTATTAAAGTGAAATAAATTATTAATGTCCAACATTTTGATAACTTTAGTGACCAAAACTCGAAATTTTAAATTTCCGTGATCAGTGGAATATATAGAGATAAGTTCAGTGATTATTGTGACCGTTAACTCATAAGTTTAGTGACCAAAATTCGACACTTTAAATTTTGGTTATCAACTGTAGACAAAGAAATAAGTTTAGTGATCGAAACTCGACACTTTAAATTTCAGTGATTACTGATCAGTCAAAGATATATTCATAAGTTTAGTTATTATTGTAACAATTAACTCAGTAGATCTATACAAAGATGTAAAAAAATTATCTTTTTTTCATTACACTTTTGTAAAAAATACAATTTGTATTTCCTTTGCATTTCTCCTGGGGTGTAGGAGTCTAGACTAACTCAAAAAATTGGAATCATATTCCATTTAATGCCAATTATTAATGAGTTAATTAGATTCTACACTAGTTCCTTTAATTTTCTTAGATAAATACATTATTTAGAAAAATACTGGATTCTATGAGAGAGAGTGTATTATTTGATTGACCTCACTAATTATGAAATCTATTATTTAGGGATGTAATTACCATTTATTTAGGAGATTAAATTAATAGTGTAATTACATTTAAAATCAACTAATAATATGAAAATTACAATTATTTTAGTTTAATAATATGGGAATTCATTATCTAGATCGAACGTAATATTATCAGCTATGTAATTTAATTAAACCACATGCAATTTAACATACCTCGAACTTGGTGTTACATGGAATGTAATATTACGAACAATCTCAGCACTTGCATTATGAATTACATCTGTTTATTACATCCAGTAATACTAACACTCTATGGATTCGTGAAGCAAAATTACATGCACAATAGCCATTCAATGAGTTTAATTTTACTTTATCTAATATTACAAGCTTGTAATGTAATTAAAACACTGTCATATGTTTATGTTAGATACACTGTAATGACAACATATATTACAGTACATTATACGACGTGTAATATTAGTAGTAACAATGCAATATTACATAAAAATTGTAGGGATTGATCAGCACACAAATATAGAATGTGCTTAATTTATGCCAATAAAGGAAACGAGTGGCTAATTTCTGGATATTTGAAATTTCCTAATTTAATTAACTAAATAATTGGTAACTTCCCTAAATAAAAGAATTTCTGGTTAATCTTGTCAATCAAATATTACATTCTCTTTCTTCAAAATCCGGTATTTTTCTAAAATTATGAAAAGAAATTCAGTAATATTACGAATAGTTTGAAAATTGGGTATTTTTCAATTACAGTATATTACATCTAGATAGTTATGTAATTTTCTCACTATTAATAGGGAATGCTGAGGCCCAATGTCCAAAAAGTCTATTGTCCTGTTTCCTAACAACCCACGAACCGCAATACTTGCAACCAACGAGTCAAAGACCCAAAAGCTCTGTCCCGGAAGCTCCGTTCGCAAAGGTCATTCAAACTTGTTTCGGTTCTCAATTTCATGGACGATGTTGGTGCGGGCGCCCCATATCCTTTCCTACTACCTTTCAACTTGCAAATGATTACTCTCACATAATAAATTTTTTATCGACTAATTTATCTAAATAATATATAACAGTGTAACAATTTAACGGATAAGAGCTTGTTTGGTCTAGTACCTTCCGGAGAAATTTGAAGTTTTTACTTTTTAGTATGTATAGTTGAAAATTAGTTGAAAATGTGAAAAAGTGATGGTCCAATAGAAATTTGTGGTAAAAATGAACTGGTTTGACACTCGTGCGATGCACGAACATATTGCACTGACATGGAAAATTGGGAAAAAATCAATAAAAAGTAATAATGAAACATGATTGTAATGAAATATGAAATATAATCCAATATTCACCAAAACACAATTCACAAATACAATATTAATAGCTGCTGGGGATAATTTAAGCATTAACAATTACACGGTGTAAATAATCCATTGAACATCTGAGTTTGCAAAAGTTAGTTTTTGAAAGATTCTTCGACCTCAACTGATAAACAAATAGGTGTTCGCTTGAAGCCATAGTCAACAGATATATTGCATGTTGAAGTTCAGTTGTCATGTCTGGAAAGAAGAAAACTGGTGGCTATAAGATCTTGAAGTTCTGAAACTCCACCGGAAACATAATATACACAAAAACTTCTTTCTAGAATGTTTGCTATACATATTAGATTGGAAGGGACGCCTAAGAGAACATGATTTTGATTTAGTTTCGATCCTTAATATTGGTCAATCCACCTTTTAGTACAAGCTACATGTAATATAATGAAGTAGTGCTAATCCAAAAAACTATCGCAACATCCTTAATAACATAGGACATAGATAGGGGCGAAGCCATGATTTCTAGTCAGCGCAAGCGAAAATTAAATGAGGTTTGGGGGGGGGGGGGGTATGGGGGTTTGCCCTCAATTTTTTTTTTTTGCAAAATTAAACCAAATAGAGAAAACTTAATTTCACAAATGACAAGTAAATATATTTCATCTCAAATGAAATACCTTAAAATCGTTCATTACGAGTTTTCATACTTTGATTTTTTCCAACTAAAATAAACAAGTTATAATTAGAAAATTACAAATGAACTTCACAAACTACAAACCACAAATCTCAGATTAAACAAACTCAACAAATAACAAATACTAACCATAAATTTCAAATTACGAAAATTCAATCAAAACTAATCAAATATATTAAAAATACCCCCAAATGACAAATCAATATTATTTTCCCAAAACTAATTAATAGTATCAGTATTCAGAAGCATAAATTACTGTAACATACTAACATTAACACAATATGTGCACAGTGCACTCCGTTCCAAATTTCCAATAAACCACCGCACACCACTTCTAAAAATTTCCAATAAACCACAACAAAATCAAGAACCCAAAGATGATCATAAGAGGAAGCTGACCATGGAACGGGGGCGGAGGCAAGCAATTGCAATTTCAATTTGACTCCAAACCTAAAGACAAGCAGCTAACACTAAGGTAGCAAAAAATTACCTCTCGCGGTCGCGGATGAGAAGCATCCAGCAGCAGTACAGCGGAGGATGAGGAACTGAGGATCAGAGGATGGATAGAGGTCAGCAACGGGTGACGATGGTTTGAGGCATTTTTGTAGAATATAAGGGTTTCATTCACCACCAGGCACCAGCGTTCCTTTGATTTTGTGTGGGTCTTCTTCTGTTTTCAAAGTTATTTAATTTTTGTTTTTTCATTGGGCTAATCCGAGGCAGCCCAGAAATCCAATGCAATCCTTGACCAGCGTTGGACCTGGGCTGCCTCCGCCCCTGGACATAAACTTCAAAGGATCCTTAACCAGAATGATATCAACGAACTACTGCTTTATGTAGTCTGAAACTACCTGGGTTCTTCTTCCTTTTTCTCTGATAAAGGCATTAGAGAAGTCGAGGTGATGAGAATCAAGGGAGTCAAACAGGTCAAAGTCAAACAAGTCAACCCTCGATAAGAATACCGGTGGGGCCTATGACAAGATTCAAGGCCAAAGAGGTCCAAAAGTCGATGACGAGACTCATTTTCAAGCTCCGAAATCAAGTCCATATGGAAGAGAGCAAGATTGAGGTCAATTGCTTAATTTTGGAAGTACAGGACATTTCGATCGACCGAAAGTCACTCCGGTCGATCGAAACTCTGTAGAGATTTTGGAAGTAGCCTCAGTCGGGTTCAGCTGAGCTTTATACGACCGAAAATACCATTTCGGTCGACTAGGTGTTCGACCGAAATAGTTCCAGTCGACCAGTTCGGTTGACCGAAAGTTCCCGAATTAAAAAACGGGGTTTTTTGTGCAATTTCTCAAACTTTTTTGTTTTCAAATTTTGTATACATATTGTAAATGTCTAAAACCCTAGCTTAGTTTTGGAACAAGAAGAACACTCCATTGGAGAGCTTTTAGAGAGGTAAATCCCTTTACTTGTAACTATTCTTGGAATTTTCTTGAACTTATATATTGAGAATCTATCTTTTGTATTTGTTGTTGTTTATTCCACAATATCTTGGTATTTGTCATAATCTCTCCATTGGGTTAGGGTTCATCTTCCTTAGAATTTTGGTTGGGTTAAACTTGGGTCAAGATTATCCATTTTTATCATTTTTAGCTTTCTTGGGTTGATACAAAATTGACTGTGAGCATTTTCGGTCCATATACCGAAGGGGTTAGTATCATTTGGTATCAGAGCTTGTCTCTAAAAATTGGTAGTTCTATTTTTACATTTCTTGTTGTTGTTCTTGTTATTCAAAAAAAAAAAAAAAAAAACGAAAATTGAGAAAAATTTGGAAATTGTGTATGCCCATGAGTATTTCATGATTCCTACATATTGGGCATTGTTGTTATTATCAATTTGAAAAGTTGTTGGGGGTTACATTTGAACAAATACTTGAAAATCCTAAACTATTCAAGTTTGCATATTAAGTGTTTGACAAAATGTTTCAAAGAGTGTTTTCATATTGAATCCTACTTTTCATTTAAAAAACACATTCCTAGTTGAATTCCTTCTGTCTTACATAAAGCTTATTGTGACTATACCCTTGAAAATCTTGTTGATCAAGTTCAATTCCTTACTTTCTTGTATAATAGCAAGCAACTAAATTCTACTTACTATTGTGTCAATCCTTCCTTTGCTTCCTTTGTTGTTTGTAAAATTTGTACTACACAAGAATTGAATTCTCAATTTAGTTGAATTACGTTCTTTGGAGAGTTTGGGTAAGAAAGTGAGGAGTGGTAAAAGGCAAGAGTGGTGAGCTCATTAGAGGGAAAAAGCCTTATTGAGTGAAACATGAGCAAAAATATGTTGTGAGGACACTTGCACACTTACACTCAATGGCTAATACACATACTTCAAGTGGACAATATTCTAATGCACAAACTCAAGAGTTGAGGGATATGATACAAGCTCTCACGGTTACCATGACGGATATGGGGGGAAGATTGGAGGGGAGATTAGCAATGTTGGAGACTAGGAGGGAAGTTCCACCCCCAAGGGATGATAATGTTAGGAGGGGTGATAGGAGAAGGCCTAGAGATGGGTATGAGGATGATGATGCTGATGATGATGAATTGGAGAGTGAAGGGGGTAGTGACCAAAATTGGAACATGGGTAGGAATAGAGGAGGTAGGAATGTGAGGGGATTTGGTTGAGGTCATGGGAGGAACCCTAGGGGTAGGGATGGAGTGAATGGTAACATTGGAAGTATAAAGATGAAAATTCCTTCTTTCCATAGTAAGAGTGATCCGGATGCCTACTTAGAATGGGAAAGAAAAATGGAATTGATTTTTGAATGTCATAGGTACTCCGAGGATAAAAAGGTTAAGTTAGCGGTGGTGGAGTTTACCGACTATGCCTTAGCTTGGTGGGATAATTTATTGCTCACTAGGAGAAGGAATCTAGAGGATAGTGTGGATACTTGGGATGAATTGAAAAGTCTTATGAGGAAAAGATTTATACCAAGTCACTACTATAGGAGGCTCTATCTTAGACTACAAACTCTTACTCAAGGCAATAAGGGGGTTGAAGATTATTACAAGGAGTTAGAAAATGTCTTGATGGGCTAATATAGAGGAGGATAGAGAAGCCACCATGGCTCGATTTATGAGTGGATTGAATAGGGAGATAGCCAATGTGGTGGAATTACACCATTATGTGGAAATGAAGGAGTTGGTGCACATGACTATTAAAGTGGAGGCTCAATTGAAAAAGAAGGGACAAGAAAATTTTTTGAGGGGTCCTAGTTCCAATTGGAAGCCTAAGTGGGGGAGTGAAAATGTTGATAAAATACCACTTAAAGACAATATTGAAACCTCCAAGGGGAAGGAAGTTGGTTTCGTCAAGGATAAACCAAAGGTTGTTCCTACCGCTTCTAGGAGTCGGGATATTGAATACTTCAAATGTATAGGACGGAGGCATTATTCTCGAGAGTTCCCTAATAATATGGTGATATTTATTAAAAATGGGGAGTGGTACTCGGAAGATGAAGAGGACGAAGAGAGAGTGCAATGTGGAGGAGATAGTGATGGTGAGGAAGAAGAGGTGGAGGGAGTTGTTAGTCCGCCCAAGTCTTTAGTCACCATTAGATCTCTCAACACCTAAACCAAGGTGGATGAGGCGACTAAGCAAAGGGAGAATATTTTCCACACTAGGTATCTTGTGAGGGACAAAGCGTGTAGTCTCATCATTGATGGGGAAAGTTGCACCAATGTAACTAGTACTAGTATGGTAGAGAGGTTGGTATTACATTTAATGCCACATCCTAGTCCTTAAAAGTTACAATGGTTGAGTGATTATGGTGAGTTGAAGGTAAGCAAGCAAGTACTACTTACTTTCAACATTGGGACATATGAAGATCAAGTACTTTGTTATGTGGTTCCCATACAAGCTATACATATATTATTGGGTAGGCCATGACAATATGATAGGAGAGTATTGCATGATGGTAGGAAAAATAGGCATAGCTTCCAAATGAATGGGAAGCCCGTAACACTCCTACCTTTGAGTCCGAAAGAAGTTTATAAAGACCAATTGAAACTCAAGAGGGAGGAGGAGGAGGAGGAAAAAGAAAGAAGAAAAAAAAAAGATGGAGTTGAGTGGGGTACAAAAAGAAAGTGAAAAAAAGGGGAGAAAAATAGTGAAAAAAATGAGGGGGTGAAAGAAAAAAGAAAGAGGGCAAAAGATGTTGAAAAAAAAATGAATTTTTATACTAGTAAAGGTGATGTGGAGAGAGTATTAAAAGAAAGTCATTCCATTCTTTTGATGGTGTATAAGGAGTCTATCCTTACACTTGATTAACCTCACACTTCCCTCCCCACTTTAGTTATTTCTTTGTTGCAGGAGTTTGAAGATGTCTTCCAGGAGGAGATGCCTAGCGGACTTCCACCCATTAGGGGCATCGAACACCAAATTGATTTCATTCCCGGAGCCGTCGTTCCAAATAGATCGGCATACCAAAGCAATCCGAAAGAGACTAAGGAACTCCAAAAACAAGTCGAGGAGTTGATGAGCAAAGGATATGTTCGTGAGAGCATGAGTCCTTGTGCCGTTCTCGTGCTACTAGTGCCCAAGAATGATGGAATTTTTAGAATGTGCGCCAATTGCCGAGCCATTAACAACATAACGGTAAAGTATCGACACCCCATTCCTAGGTTAGATGATATGCTAGATGAATTGCATGGTTCTTGCATTTTTAGCAAAATTGATTTGAAGAGTGGATACCACCAAATTAGGATGAGAGAAGGGGATGAATGGAAAACTGCTTTTAAAACTAAATATGGTTTATATGAGTGGTTGGTTATGCCCTTCGGTCTCACTAATGCACCAAGCACTTTTATGAAATTAATGAACTATGTTTTGCGTGCATTCATTGAGAAATTTGTGGTAGTTTACTTCAATGATATTTTGATTTATAGCAAGAATTTGAATGAACATATCGAGCACTTGAGAAGTGTACTTTTGGTTTTAAAAGAAGAAAAATTGTATGCTAACCTCAAAAAGTGTAATTTTTGCATGGAGAGTGTTGTCTTTCTTGGATTTGTAGTTAGTACTAAGGGGATAGAGGTCAATGAGGAGAAGATCAAAGTCATTAAGGAATTGCCCACTCCCACAAGTGTCACCGAGGTAAGAAGCTTTCATGGGTTAGCTAGTTTTTACCGTCGTTTTGTCAAGGATTTTATCACACTGGCTTCACCACTTACCGAGGTTATCAAAAAGCATGTTGGGTTTAAATGGGAGGAAGCACAAGAAAATGCATTTAATGAAATAAAGAACAAAGTGTGCACCGCCCCGATTTTATCTTTGCCTAACTTTGACAAAACTTTTGAGATCGAGTGTGATACGTCAGGTACATGTATTGGAGCAATTTTGATGCAGGAAAAAGGTTGGTTGCCTACTTTAGTGAGAAGCTCAATGGAGCCGTTTTGAACTACCCCATCTATGACAAGGAGCTCTATGCGTTGGTGAGAGCATTAGAGACGTGGCACCACTATTTGTGGCCTAGGGAGTTCATCATCCACACCAATCATGAATCGTTGAAGCACTTGAAGGGGTAAGGAAAGTTGAGCAAGAGGCATGTCAAATGGGTGGAGTACGTGAAAACTTTTCTCTATGTTATCAAATACAAACAAGGTAAGGAGAATGTGGTAGCCGATGTCCTTTCTCGAAGGTATGCTCTTATTACTACCTTGAGTGCTAAGTTGTTGGGTTTTGAGAGTATTAAGGACTTGTATGCACATGATGCGAATTTTGCTAGTATATTTGTGTCATGTGAGAGGGTTGCATTTGATAAATATTATAGGCATGAGGGGTTTTTATTTCGTGAAGGTAAACTTTGTGTGCCAAATTGCTCATTGAGGGAGTTGATGGTAAGGGATGTCCATGGAGGGGGATTGATGGGTCACTTTAGGGTGAGGAGGACCTTGAAAATCTTGCAAGAACATTTTTTTTTGGCCTAAAATGAGGAGAGACGTTGGGAGAATTTGTTCTAGGTGTATAACTTGTGGGAAGGCCAAGTCCAAGGTAGAACCACATGGATTATATACGCGCCTACCCGTTCCTAGTGAAACGTGGACCGACATTTCTATGGATTTTATCTTAGGTCTACCTAGGTCTAAGAAGGAAAGCGATTCCATTTTTGTGATAGTTGACCGATTTAGTAAAATGGCACACTTCCTTACTTGTCATAAAACCGATGATGCCACTCACATATCCGACCTATTCTTTAAGGAAGTAGTAAGACTCCACGGGATTCTTAGGAGCATTGTGTCGGATAGAGATGTCAAATTTCTTAGCCACTTTTGGAAGGTTTTGTGGGGAAAATTGAGAACTAAACTTTTATTTTCCACGACATGTTACCCCAAAACCGATGGCCAAACCGAAGTGGTTAATAGAACATTAACCCAACTTCTTCGCGCTATCCTTAAGGGTAACCTAAAGAATTGGGAAGATTGTTTACCTTTTGTTGAATTTGCATATAATCAAAGTGTTCATTCTACTACTTCTTTTTCTCAATTCGAGATTGTTTATGGTTTTAACCCTCTAACTCATTTGGATTTGATTCCGTTTCCTATTGATGAAAGATGTAGTTTAGATGGGAAGAGAAATGGGGAGTTAGTTAAATCTCTCCACGAGAAGGTCAAACTCCAAATCGAGAAGAAGAATGAACAATATACCTCCAGTGCCAACAAAGGTAGAAAGCGATTGTCATTCGAGGTCGGTGATTGGGTATGGTTACATTTGAGGAAGGAACGGTTCCCGAATCAAAGAAAATCAAAATTGCAACCACGTGGTGATGGACCCTTTCAAATCATCGAGAAGATTAATGACAATGCTTACAAGCTTGACCTTCCAGGTGAGTACAATGCATCGGTTTCTTTTAATGTTTCTGACTTATCCCCTTTTGATGTAGGTGAAGATTCGAGGTCGAATCATTTTCAAGAGGGAGGGGATGATGAGAATCAAGGGAGTCAACTAAGTCAAAGTCAAACAAGTTAACCATCGATAAGAATACCGGTGAGGCCTATGACAAGATCCAAGGCCAAAAAGCTCCAAGAGTCGATGGCAGGACTCATTTTCAAGTTCCGAAATCAAGTCCACATGGAAGAGAGCAAGATTGAGGTCAATTGCTTAATTTTGGAAGTTCAGGACATTTCGGTCGACCGAAAGTCACTCCGATCGACCGAAACTCTGCAGAGATTTTGGAGGTAGCCTCAGTCGAGTTCGGATGAGCTTTGTACGATCGAAAATGTCATTTTGATCGATCAGGTGTTCGACCGAAATAGTTTCGATCGACTAGTTCGGTCGACCGAAAGTTTCCGAATTAAAAAGCGAGGTTTTTTGTGCAATTTCTCAAACTTTTTGTTTTCAACTTTTGTATACATATTGTAAATGTCTAAAACCCTAGCTTAGTTTTGGAACATGAAGAACACTCCATTGGAGAGCTTTTAGAGAGGTAAATCCCTTTCTTTACTTGTAACTATTCTTGAAAACTTCTTCAACTTATATATTGAGAATCTATCTTGAGTATTTGTTGTTGTTTATTCCACAATATCTTGGTATTTGTCTTAATCTCTCCACTGGGCTAGGGTTCATCTTCCTTAGAATTTTGGTTGGGTTAAACTTGGGTCAAGATTATCCATTTTTACCATTTTTAGCTTTCTTGGGTTGATACAAAATTGATTGTGAAAATTTTCGGTCCATATACCGAAGGGGTTCGCATCACGAGGAGTCTATCAACAAATGCGTCACACCACCCGAAATTCCTCTTTGATAGATGGAGGGAGACATTGAAGAATTGGAGAGTAATTTTAGGGAGGGAGTGAAGAAGAAATAGCCTCGAGGTAACTGCCCTAAATTTAAGCTCAGAAAATGTTGAAATCATCCATGATCTAACTTTGATACTGCCTAATTTGAACTGAAAGTCAGCAGATTGTTATTCACTATATTCTTGCCTTTTCTAAAAATGTTTCTTGCTGAAGCAAAAGTTCTATGCATAAACTTTGTTTGGAGAAAATGCAAGACAAAAATAATTGTTCATAAGAATTCAAGTCATAAAATTTGACTAAGATTCATCAACTTTTATATAAAAATTTACTAAAAAATTGATTTTTGTCAAAACCAAACAGGGAAAATCTTTCACTAACTATCAACCTACCACAACTCTCCATGATTTGGGATTGGAAGCAACTATGAAGAAATGTGAAAAAGGAGAGTTAGGCCAACAGTAATGAGTCCTAGTATAGCTAACGAATATGAAATTGGATGAAACAGAATCTTTTCAAGATATAAATAATTCTTGATGCCATGTATATCAATACTAATCAAGAAGACGGTGCTGATGATTCAGTTTCTAATCAAGCTCACATTACAAGAGTATACCCTAGGCACTAAATCTATGGCCTGATGGCCAACAAAAGAGAGTTGGGTCGTATCACATATCAATATAGTTTGTGCATCTATTAAGCTAATATAAACAATTTAACTCTATTTTGGTAGAATTTCTCAATTTCCTGCAATTAACTCATCATTTTAAACGAAGTCAATGTACTGGCATTTATCAGCCAGAAATAGAGAACTGCTAGATTTTGCATACAAATCCTATTTGCCTGACTCTACAACTAAAAAAAAAAATCAACAAATGTAAGTTCCCAGTTCTTTCCATCTCAACACCATAATTAAACTAATGAGACAGTAAAAAGCATACTGAGTTGACCGGAGAAATAATAGAAGCAACGGTGAGGAGAATTTACCTGTTGTAGCACCAGCACCAACACCGGCATCAACATCAGCATTGCATAGAAGGACCTTGGTTTTCGAAGTCTCAAATTCCATGTCTTGGGTTCTTCTTCATTAGTATTCATTTTACTCTCATCATTATCATCACCGTTCTCATCATGATTATTGTCGATCTTTTGTGAGTCTTGTTCTCCTTCTACGCTTCGACTCAACCACCTACCTAACTTCTTAGAAAAGATCCGATAGATAGCAGTTATTTTCCCCGACTCATTCTTGCAATGAATTTTTAGCAAGATTTTCGATCTCTAAAATAATTAAAGTTTTTGCAAGAAAATGAGAATTAGATCAAAGTCAAAGTTTTGAAAGAAAATGAGACTTAGATCACAGTCAAATCGTTGAAGTTTCTTTTACAGCCGAAACCTAAGAAACATAAGCATGGAACAAAAGAAAATGCTTAAATTAACACACACACACACACACACACACACACACACACGAAATCCAATCAACTGCACAATCAATTTACATAAATCAGAGAATTAAATAGTATATCCTTTTGAAGTTTTGCATTTATGCATATCATGTTAAATCACCAGAATCAATCTGTTCATATATACTTTCATCTAAGTAACTGCCACCTACTTGCAATTCAATATTAAAAGTACTTAATTTGAGTCCTTACCAGTTTATTCAACATATATTTGACAAAAAAAAAATACTAAAACAACAACAAATATAAAGGAAGAAAGAAAAATATATTCAAATAGAATGCTCTAAAAAGGTCAACTCTTATTCACTCAATTGGACCTCCGTTTTGAGTCCAGAATCGCTGTTGTCTTCGCAGTGTTGTTGGCGTCCTTCGTCATATGGTCGAATTGCTACACGGGCTCTCTGTTACACAAGATAAGGGAGAGTCAGTACAAAATGTTAGCGGAAACTCTCATACCAGAGGGGTGTTGTACTCAAAGCAACGGTGACTCTCTATTCTCGTTTGAAAACCCACCAGAGGAGGGGCAAATACCTGATTACCCAATTTTTATTTAGGCGAAGGCGTATGTAGCGGGTGATGGAGGCGGATGTGACGGGTGATGGAGCAATTATTGGCATTGATTGCGTGATCAAAAGCGAGACAATACTATATGTTCAAATCTGCCATTGACAGACATTGCCGTCCTCACAACTGGAGGAAATCTTCCGCATCTGAAAGGTAGTATCAGAAACCCTTGAAAATGTATATTACATGATTTGGATAATTTGTAGACAAAGTATTGTGAAATCCTGATGAATGAAGTTAATTCTTTACATTTTGCAGTTATGGCTCACAACTATTACGATCCAGTGACCTAGAAACTGCCCACTACCTTGATGATCCACTACTTCAATAACCACATGAAAACCACAAAATGGAAAATAACTGACTATATTCAAAAAAAGATTCCAAAAAAAAGATTCTGCTCAATTGAGATTCCAGAATCTCACTTGCCTTTATAAAATATATAGATATAGATTTGAGGGAGAATTTGAAAGTTTTCACCTAGACCAAATTAACACGAGAGTACAAACAAGCTGAAAATTCTAAACTATGTGATCATCATCCGGGTCCTAACTAGAGCACCAATTAATCGAACATCATCTCAAGAAACTTCTTGCATTTCTCTACATGGAAATTGATATAAAACCCATAATGGGTATACTATAAAACCCACAACCACCCCCCTATGAGTGGGGGGCAGTGGGCCCATCCATCCATAACCAATTCTCATCCGACATGTGTCGGATGGGTGCCATATCTAGTGCCCATTGTGGACACTAGATCAATCCTCTTCTCTACATGGTGATGGTATTAGGATGCCCTCTATTTCACGAGTTCTAAATTAATAAAACTTCAAAAGAAGGTCTATCACTACAAGAAAAGAGAGGAGAACATAAAAGTTGTCTCTATAGATCTAATCTCTATAGATCTAATCTATAGAGATGATAACGAAATGTCGTTTATAAATTCTTGGACCAACAATAAGGACAAATGTCGTCCTAATAAACAAATGCCATCTCTATAGGTCTGTCATATATTGAAACGAATGTTGTCTCTATAGGTCCAAAATTTATATAGACGACTTATTTTTTCGTTTCAATAGAGATAGAACTATAGATTAAATATTTATTAAAACGACATTTTGTCGTCTCAATGGATTAGTTGGAATAATTATTTTGATGAAGTTGGAAGACGAAAATCAAAGCTATAGAGACGATATTATTCTCTATAAATCATGAATTTATTGGGACGATTTTTTTCGTCCTTGTTGAGTTACTAATACGGACCTACAGGGACGACCACTAGGGACAATTAAGCAAGTGTTTGGTAAATGGTTTATAAATCGATTTATAAACCCCATAATTTCCAAAATCATTTTTTAATCACACATATTTTTTCTCTTCATTTTTCAACCATATATTTTATTTCAAAATCATAAATATACAAGTTTATAAACCTCTACACTGTTATCAAATGTCGTCCCCATAACCCTCATTTCTTGTATATCCTTTTTCCCCTCCACCGTACCAATACATGAAAAAACACAATATTTTTCAGATGAGATCTTTCAGAAATCTCCTTATAAAAATAAGTTTTGGAAGAGATTGAACATGTGATTAAAATTAAGTGTAAATTCTTTTTTTTTATAAAGAATGTATGATTGAAAATGAAATTTAAGAAAGATTATTTTTAAGAAAATGGAGCTCTAACATTCAATTCATTGTTGACTCTTTTACCTCTGATTAATCGAAACCATCATGTGGTATACTAAATGGAATTCGTCTCTAAAGGTCCATTTAATTGCAACATGATATTTAGGTGGAAAGAAATAAGTTTCAGATAATTAAATTGTTAAGAACTTATTTTTTATGCAAGACAATTTAAAGGATTTGTATATATTTGATTGAAATTGAAAATGACATTTGAAAGTGGAGGTAAATGTGGAAAAAGAATTTCCAAAAAAAAAAAAAAAAATTTCTTAGTTTTCAAGGAAATTAAAACACGAAAATCAAGATAAGATGAAAAATAAACTCCACCTAGCAAAAACACTATCAAAGATACCAAAAATGAAATTCCATGAAAAACAATTTTCATTTCCAAGGAATTGACCAAATCAAACAAACCCTAACATTTATAAGTTATCTTCCTGCAGAGATTTTGATAGATTTAGAGTCTGTTTGGTAATGTGATTTTTAAAAGTTTTTGTGATTTTTTTTTTTTTTTGATGGATGAGAGGTTTAAAGATATTTGAAAAGTCAAAAATTGTAGACTTGACTAAGAATGAATGGTTAAAATTAAATTTGAAAAGTTGTGATAAAAATTTTTATTTTACCAAACAAACTCTTATACTCACACTTGCAACTATGCAAGGTGTTAGAATCATATCTCACATGGGTACAAGTGTAGGTGTACAATTAACAAAATCTTTCCCATAATGTCTTTTGTTAGAATAATTTTAATTCTAACTAATTGATTTTGACTAGTCAAACATTCAAACTTCAAAAAAGGCAGAAAATGTACTAATTAAACTGTAAACTTGGGAATTGAGAAATACACGTGATGCCATTAAGACAAAACACCCCGACCAAGTAATTAATAATTGACTAAAAATGTCTAAAGAAATTCAATTTTTATAGTAAAAAACTATGTTAATTTTTTTCCCTAACACAAAGGTGATCTATGAGGAATGCCCTTTCTTCTACTGATCATACTTGTAGCCATGTCCTCTTCAGGAATTATCTTATTGGCTAATCGTCCACAGACATATAATCCAGTGCTTCTCTTCTTTTTGACATAATCAGTGCAAACAAAGCTGGTGTTCTCTGAGCCGTCTGATGAAGAATGTTGATTATGATCATCGGTTGTACTGTCGACAATTGTAGAATGTTGGGTTTCGTTTGTCATTTCATCATCTCCTATGTCTTGGGGGATAAAGAAATCTGGACTGAGTTGCAAAGTTTTGCAAACTCTTAGGAAAGGAGAGAGGCCCTCGTACTGTTTAAGAACAAAATCAACCTTTCAAGAAATTCAAATATATCGCTAGTTAGTATAGTTCTTCACTTGTGGACCAGTTTGGATTGTACGTATAACTTTACTGCAATTGTGGTATACAGTACTGGACAATTTAATCGATGTTCAATATACCGAACAAGATTCATAATTAATGAATAAGTGTAAACTTTGCTTCTATTGAAGTAAAGGATGAAAAAGCGGAGTCAATTTTATCTATAAAACATGCCAGTGTTACGTATATACTCTCAATTCGAATCATACATTCACAATATAGGTTAATTTATTTCATCATTTTATCAAACATTGAACTTTTTGCGACAGGAAAAAAGTTATTCATTGAAAAATTTAGGCCATGTCGGATTTATGTTTTCATCCAAACCTAATTAACATGTACGAAATCTTCATAAACGACTAGGGACTAGACATTGATCAAAGACTAGACTTAGATCCCAATTCTTTAAAAGCCTAAACTTTTATATTTAAATTTCGTTTGTAATTTAGCCTTTGTTCTTTAAACCATTCATAAACCATAAACAATATAATTTCTAAAACATTTTTTAATTATAAACATTTTTCGAAACAATTTTTCCATGACACATTTTATCTCGAAAACAATAATATTTCATTTATAAACACAACTATCCTGTTGAAGACAACCTAACTAGTAAACTTTGCACCAAGCTATGTAATTTAGATCGAATGCACATGTGTGTGTGTGTGTGTGTGAGAGAGAGAGAGAGAGAGAGAGAGTTGAATTACCTTGCAGCCTAGAGAGCAATGGATAAAGGGATCTTGGAGGCTTCTATCACAGGAAGTGCAATAATTTCCAGACCCTTTAAACTGTCTGTTCTGAGGTCTTTTTTTGATAAACACCACTTTTGAAGCATTTATAGTGTAGGCCTGTTACAAGAATATAATGAATTTTCTCAAATAAAACACACGCAGCTAGCCAAATTTAATTTGTTCTAGCAAACCTGAATATTCGAGCAGTCGATAAGTCTCTCGAGATCTTCTAATCGAACGACTTCGTGATACACATAGCGTCGAATTTGCAGAAGTCTGTGGCAGCGATGAGAAAGAACGCAATGGGGGCAAATACTTGTGCAACAATCCAAACAGCAAATATTTTTCTCATTTTTCTTGGCAGTTTCATGAATTGAGCAAGGCGCGAAGAAATTCTGCACGTAGAGAGCTTTCAACCATGCAGGCTTCTGATTTCCCTGATGAAGCGTAACAATTCAGATAATAAAAAGAAGAAAAGGAAAACGAAGAATTCGATGGAAAAAACCCTACCATTATTGTCTACACGAAATGATCGATGGTTATGAAGACCACGGTAATAAAAGAAGAATTCGACCCAATGCTTTATTTCTATCCTGATTGATCCTGTTTCGAGAAAGAGAGGGATTAGGGTATGGATTATAGGGCATTTATATATGGAGTGTCACTTGAGAGAGGGAGGAAATATATTTATTCTTTGGGGGGGAAATATATTATTTAGCTTCTGTGTAATTGGAGATTAAAATTAAATTTTTAGTAAATTTTGACAAAAGATAATAAGATGTATGATTAAAAGTCGTGGATTTCATGAATTACGTTGTTGAGATTAATGGTTGGTTTTGATTTCAATTAAAATTCATACTACCATATTATTTGGTTTCACAACATTTTGTCAATAGGGTTGGTGTGTGGCTGCATGTGTGTGTGTTTGTGTCAGAAAGAAAGAGAGAGAGAAGTGAATATATTTATTCCTCGAGTACATACACAACATTTTGTCAATAGGGTCACTTGTAAAAAAAAAAAAAAAAAAAAAAGGTGTAGTCCACACCCTGAGGGCCCGAACCGACCACGCCCAAGGCCATTGGTTCGGGAAGGTAAATCCAGGTTATGCCTCTAAGTAGTCAGGGTGGAAGGACTTATGGTAAGCATGAGCAAATCTCAATAACTCCCGCTTGCCACAAGGCCAATTCCACCTTGCGGGGAATCGAACCAAGCACACAGCTGCGCTGAGCACTTACCACCCATCCCCTTTGCCACTTGAAGATGTGCCCTGGGGGCGTCAATAGGGTCACTTGTTATTTTGTGCGTGGTTGCTTGTGCGTGAGAAAGAGAGCTGCATTACGTGTCTTCGTTTGGTACTACTGATTAATTTATAAATTGATTTATTTATAATTTTGGGGTAAAAAGTAGTGGTTAAAAATTGAAGAGAGAAAATATTTGTGATAAAAAATAATTTGAAAAATTGTATAGTTTATAAACATATATATAAACAGTTTATTCTTGTTTACCGAACCAAAGGGTTCAAATGTGTGGTTGGAATTTATTGAAAAATGTGAATATTGACAGGTTTCATAGGGACGTATAATTGAAAATGAATTTAAGAAAAAAAATGGAAATAATATCTTAGACAAAAGTCCTATATGTTTGTGTTTGGTTCATATACATTTTTTTTTAATAAAAAAAACCTCATGATTTTAATCGTATATTTTATGAGATCCACAATTTTTATTAACCACATATTTTACCAACTTTTATGAAAATTTACTAATAATTCAAATTTTATCCGAGTCAAACTGGAGCCATATATATGTAAACAAGTAAATGTACTAAATCAACGTGACATTAACATGTAAAAGTTTTGATCTCAAAGTGTTGTTGTCTTTTATTTATGAAAATTATGTACGTGTTATGTTTTTTGAGAAATAATGAATTTAATCAGCGCACTTGAGTGCATTTTAAAGTTTGAATTTATAAATAATATGTAACGATTTAAATTTTCAGATAAATTGATCTTAGTCGTACTTAAGAGAAGTATAAGTTTGTGAGTGAGTGAGAGATCATTCACTATTAAAATTGGAAAAAGAGTAAGAAGTTATTGGGAAAACGTGGGTGCTGTTCAAACCCACTCCTTATTACCCTTTAAACTAATTTTGTCATCTCCTAGTGTTAAGAGCTTCAACCCTAAACAAAAATTACCTCTTCTTGAAATGGCTGCCACCACCAAATTTTAATAGTTAAACAATTAAATTTAATGAGACGGTGCATCGCTCTCTTGAAGGAGATTCAAAAATTCCACTCGATTTGAAGGATTCGGAAAAATCGGTGAAATAAAAATTTCATAATTCATCTCATTAAAATACTATAGTCTAAACATTTATCTCAAATCTCCAAGATAAGAACAATTAATTATTTTGGCGTGACAATATATTCTCGTAAAAGAAGATAAAATATCATGATCAGTAGGTAAGAATGCACCGAGGATATTAAAAATAGTATATACAAATATTGCTCTTATGAACCTATTTATTCTTTCATTTTGACTCAATATTCTTCCTCTTGTAATCATTAAGAACATGTTGAGTTTATATATTCTTTCTTCCCTATCTAGGGACTAGGATTATATATGATGCAAATATGTTTTTTGTTGAACTTATTATTCAAAAATGAAATTGTTGACGCCCTGTAAGCACCCCAAGGCAGGACAACGTGGCTTTGTGGTAGTAGTGAGGCCTTTGGAATTCTTAAGTTCCATAGGTCCAAGGTTCGAAATCTCCTGTGGATGCGTCCACCTCGCCTGGAACAAATCCACACTATGCAGTGGACGATTCGTGTGTTGACGTTCCGTAAACACCCCAGAGGTAGGCACCGTCAACAGAAATAATATACATGCAAAATAAAAATGCAGAAGAGAACGATTATAAAGAAAAGTAAAAAAGCATGAAATATTCTAAAAATTTAAGAAAGAAGATAATGGAATGCAAAATAAAAAATTGAAAAGGAACATCAAGTAGTTATTAATATGAAAAAAAAAAGAAAAAGAAACTCTATCGGTCTCATCATGAAGATATGTTTAAATAAATACATGTATTTACAAATTTTTAAGTAACAATTTATTTCAAGATCACAATTTATCAAAGATTTTTTCGAAAACTCAACAATATCGGTTGGACATAAGTTTTCATTCACTATTTTTTACTTTAATAGAAGAAAGATCAATGAAATGCTGTAACGTTATTATTTATAAATAATATTTATAAACGATTTATCGACGTTTCTAACAATATATATAATGGTGGGCAAAAATGGGATATACTAAAAGGAAAAAAACATTTCCAAATGAATTGCATCATTTATGTGCATCGACAAGACATGTACGAGGAAACTCGATTTCTGGGAAATTAAAGATGACAACAATCCAAAAACCACTCCCACTACTGGAAAACTGTGCTTAAATAATGGAACACTGTTTGCTATAAGCTAAAATTCACAGACAAATACTAGTCACTAAGCACTAGTAATTAGAGACATTAATGGGCTGATTTATTTTTTATTATCATTCCCAATTTTGAGGGTACCTTTTTCTTGTACCTTTAACCACTAATCAATGGGTAATCTTGGACCTCACCTATTCTTAATCTACCCTCTTTTTTACGCATAGTGATCAACTTTATCATGTTTAAACTTTTACACGGTACGATACGATACAACAGGAAATGAAGGTTATAATTCCAAATTTCAATTCTCAAATTGAGGTATTATATATCTCCATTAGTTTATGAAAAATTTAAATAGAAGGCATCTAAATAAAAAACATTAATTTAAGTGAAAAAAAAGGCTGACAAAAAAAAAAAATATAGTTATAAAATATTTAAATGGGAAGTATCATTATAATTATAATTTCGTGACATTTTATTTAAAAGGTTATGGATAAATGTTTTTTTTTTTTTTTTTCAAATAGTTAGAATACAAGTTTGATACGTTAAATTAAATAATGTAAAATAAACAATAGAATATTTGATAAAATTTCGTCTAATATCTATACAAATTTAGCTCTCGTTGATTCCAAAATTGAAGTTCATTATTCATTAAGGAGTTAGTCTTGTAAAATACAAGAGGAAATAATCCACTCTCACGTGACAAATGGGTTGAAGTTAGCATTTTCATTTTTTATCACTGGGGTAATGAATCTCACGTGCAAAGGATCCAATGGACTGACTACCATATGTATTTATATGTGCTACGTGTTGGGTCAGTCTTAAAATTTTGGATGATCTGTACGATAATTTAAAATGATACCTTATACAAAATTTTGTGTCCTATAATCAATTTTTTTTTTTTAAGTGCCTTATAATAATTTTTTTTTTGTACCTCTATAATATTAAGATTTTGTGCAATCACAATACCTACACACCCTCGGGACCGCATCTGTGTATGTGCAAATTTGTCTATTGCCTTGGACTTGCACGCCTTCACTTTAAAAAAACTAGCTTCTAAAATATTTTCTTGTTGAATTGTATAGTATTAAATACTTTTGAATACATATCTAATATATTACTAATTTAAATAGATTTCAAATTTTAAAGTCTAGATCGAATTATATAGTGGGATATCCCCTATGCCAATCATATATGTACATTAATTGGACATTAAACTCTCATTTGCTACTAACACTTTCATGGATTCAATTTCGTACTTCTAAGATTGTTCAAATATACTTCACTAATACTTTCATCGATTCAACTTTGACTTCTATAAGATTATACAAATCTTGATACTCGAAAGATGAACTATCATTCTCTACAAAGAGCACTTCCAATGCATAACGTGGATTGTGGTTGATGTGACGATAAAGTAAACGGACTTCTAGAGTGGATAATAAATAGACAGAGCAGTTCAAAATTTATTCTCCAATGGTTCTTTCTATATTTCAATAATATTGATTATGTGGTATTTTTTTTATAATAAAACTAAAATTAATTACCACATTATCTCTAATTTACTGCAGAGTTCAAAAAGAAACTAATTTATACCATACAACTTAATTGGGTCACATCCTTATTTAAAGTAATTAAATAATTATAAAATAAAAATTAATACTGAGTCAGCATGTCTCATGGAACGTCTAAATGTAGACGGAACAATTCACAATGTCTATTTTTTTAGCCTCACGTGAGCCTAACATCCTAATTCACGTTGTGCATTGGAGAAAGATTGTTACCATATTTCATATATTTACATATGTGTCAAGTATATTTTCTCAATCCACGAAATGTATTGAAGATGCTCTAATACTCTCATCAACTCAACTTTGACTTCTGAGATTGATCTAATCTTGATTACTTTCTCCTAGGATTAAGGAGTTTTAATCTCGATGGCCACGCCTAAGCTGGGGTCGCTCTTCGTATGCCTTCTTAGAGCATCTCCAACAAACTCTTTAAACTAAAAATTCTCTTTAATTTAAAGAGTAAGGTCCTAAAATAATACTCCAGCAGCCTCTTTAAATTAACTTTTAAATTTAGAGAGTGGGTTTGGCTCTCCAAATTTGGAGAGCCAAATTCACTCTCTATTATTAAATACATTGGAATATTTCACTTTTCAATATCCTCCATCTTTCTTTATTAAATATCATGCACAATTATCAATCATATTTTCAACTACCCTTGTATCAACCGTCAACGCTATATTCATATGTGTGTATATTTGTTCTCTGTGTTTGCAATTTTTCTTCAACGTGAATTATTTGTATTTTTATTTATTTTTTATTTTTTATTTTTTATTTTTTTTGCGGGAAACCAGCAACGTGAATTTTGTAATTGATAGGGATGAAAATCAGTACAATAGCTCAAATGAGAATACTAGACAGGAAAGAGGTTTATTTAGAACTAGAGGAATAACAAAATTTGAGGGAAAAAATTAATGTTCTTTGGAAAAAGAAAAATATAGAGGAAAAGATAAAGAGGCTGTTGGAGTAACTTAAAAAAAATAGCTCTATAAATTTATAAATTCTCTCTAAAGTGTGAAAAATGCTCTTTAAATATAAAGAATCTGCTGGAGATGCTCTTACTCTCCGTTTGGCAGCTTTCGTTTAAATAAGTTATTAATTTTCACAATTTTTCAAATTTTTTTTAATCACATTTATTTTCTCTCTCCAATTTTCAACAACACATTTTACCTAAAAAATGTATTCGTACACAAATATATATATATATATATATAATGTGTGTGTATGGTCAAAAGATAGTGTAGGGTTGGAGCTGGATGAGCGTGTGAGGCGCACGAGGGGGGGGGGGATCTCTCTGCTGCAAAGTCTCTGATTTATCTCTAAGACAGAGTATTTTGTTGAGTTCAAAGCCTCCAGTCCACATGGGGCTGGCTCATACTTCCACAATACTATTTTAAGGACTCAATCATGTGATCACACACCATTTGGAAATTTTATCTTAACAGAAGGAAGGACAAAGTCACAAAGGGACACATTTTTAGAGACTGTTATACACATATTATAATTTTTATCTCAATAATTAAATAGACATCTTTTGAGGTTCATTTTGTCTCATTTAACATTTTAAAGGACTGTTTTAAAAATGATTTAGTACTTAATTAAATTGTCTTAGTGAAAACATTTTTCAAAATTATGAAATTTTAATTTCCCACCCTAACACAAGCTAGAAAGAGAGAGTTATAAGATAAAATTCCAAGAAATATCTTTGTAATTCTTTCGATTAAAAAGGACCGGGTGGGGGAGGGGGGTGACGATTTAATATTAAGCAATAATTTTATGTGAACTTCGACTAAAATCCCAATTAGGTCATCAAACTTTAATTTATCTCAATTATTAACTAACTTTAATTTTGGGTGGGTGGGTGGGGGGGTGACGATTTAATATTAAGCGAAAAAGTAGTGAAATTAAAAACTAAATTGAAGTTTAATGATTCAATTGATACTAATTAAAGTTCAGTGACTATATATGAGATTTATCAAATAGTATGTCAAATAAATAAAGAAAAGAAAGAAAGTTACAACTTCAAATAAAATAAGTTAGGGCAAAAGTTGCTTACAGAATAGTGATTCTCTCTAGAAAGTGAAGAGAAAATATCTTGATTGCCATTCATATCTTGTTCTTGTCAACTTGATGTAAATATTCCTAGTCCTAGTTTATAAAAACCTTACCTTGCTTGGAAAAAGTTCTTTTTGTGATTAATTTAAAGATAAAAAATATATAATTTGAGTATATTATCATTTTTCGAGATGGTCATGTTAATATTGGAGATGATAACCGAACTTATTTCCTTAAAAGTATAAACTTACTTATAACCAAACTTTTTATGTATAAATATTACATTCAATATGCTACCCTCGCAATTCAATCAAACGCCTAATACATGATAAATTTCACGCTAATTATATTCACACAACAATTTTTAATATCCACACCACATTTTAATTACATGAAAGTTTTAAATATTCGCTCACTTTTGCTTTTATATCCTCAATTTCTTTTCAAAGTATTATTATTCTTAACTTTCAATTAATTATTAAAATATTTTGCTTTTAATCAAAATTTATATCCAAATATTTTGTTAATGTGCATTAAAAAAGGGGGCAAATATTTATTTTTGAATTTTGTATTAGTTATTTACTTCGATTATTTAAAAATACGATACATAAATAAGTTTCTTTCTCCCTCATTAGAAATATTTTGGACAAAAATCATGTTTATGGACAAGATATAAAAATTAATAATTGGTTGATGATAAAAAATGTATATAGAAAACTTGAGAGCAAAAGTGTAAAAATAAGAAAAGTTTAGGAATATTTATTAAAAATAAAATGTGATGTAATTAACAAATATTGTGACTTCAATATAATTACCCTAAATTTCAAATATGAACGGATATATGAACTGAAACTTGGATATTCTGTTTTACTCTATGAACTGAAACTTGGATATTCTGTTTTACTCTAATACCATTTTAGTCATTACATTTAGAAAAATGTGCAAACTTGAGTTACCTCAATCTAGTGTTATATTTGTCAATTCCCCCAAGCTATACCTCTTGCTATAAATTTCTATGGAGTCATTTGTACGAATAACCAATTTTGATATTATAATTAAAATTTATGTCATTTTAAAAAATTACTGAAAAACACTTCAATTTTTTTTATTACTAAAGAATACGTTATTTATTATTATAAGTATCATATTATGAAACTTATGATACGTTTAGAATATCACAACACGATGCTTATGATACTTTCAAAATTTTGATATCATAACTTGAAATCTTTTCAATTTTTTTATGATACTTAGGGTTTAAATTTAGTATCACAATTTGAAACTTTGAAACTTTTACGATATTTTCATTTCATTATATTCGGTCAGACATTTCATCAAATACTTTGTAGAATTTGTGAAAAATTGGTGAAAACTCAATAATGATGTCTTTCAAACAACACATCGAGCCTTGTCGAGGAAAATGGAGGTGGCACGGAGGTGATTGTGCGATGTTGGTGAGAATATTGTTTTGAAAAGAAAAAAAATACGTAAAAACTAATTAAAATATTAATGTAAGTAAAATTTTAATAAGGAATAAAAAGATGGTATGGAATGCAGTTATTCCAATTTCTATAACGTTCAAATCTGCATTTTAGGCAGGAGCCACCTAAAAGGCTAAAACACTAGGAGGTGCAATAATTTGTCATGGATTTAATCATGCTTGATTGACCTAATTTGCCCTAGAAATCAAATTCTTACTTTCCGTGCACGTGACCACTTGTCCTACTTTTTGATGCAAACCAACAAACACAATCAACATTAAAGTTCTAATTTTCCACTTATAAAATTAACACAATCAAACATATTAAATCTGCGTTTGATAGTAAGGGTAAAAATTGGATGAAAAAAAAATGAATTCTAGGGAATTAAATTCATGAGAATTGAAAGTTTAATAATAATATTTTTTTAACAAGTTTGTACTTAGTAATAATAATATTAATTTTTGAGAAAAAAATAAATCAATTAAAAATAAAAAAATAATCAAACGTGATGAAAAGGTACGCAATTTTCCCTGAAAAATAAATTCTCCTATCCAGCTGGAAAAATAATTTCCTTGAAATGAAGGAAGACGCGAGCGTGCGGAAAAAGCTAGAAAATCCATGTCCATGGAAAAAAATGCAACCAAACAATGAAAGATGGAAAATAAAGTAGGAATTGAGTATTTTCCATGGAAAATCATCCAAATCAAACACACCCTTATAATTTTCAGGAATTAGTTTTTCCTGAAATTCTTTTTTTTTCCACCCGAATTCTACCTTTACAATCAAACGGACGCTAGGTTCTTAATTTATGCCACAACCAACTATAATACATGTTTTTTAACACCTTAATTAAAATATTTCTATAAAATGACCCCCATCGATCATATTATCCATTATATTCTTTAAAAATTAAATTTCACGGCCAGGAATTACACTGGGATCACAAGTCTTCCGATAACACTCACCATCTTCATCTTTCTTAAGCTCGTCACACACATATCTTCGACAGGCAAATTCGAATTTTTGATGTTGCCATCGATTACAATTCCAAAGCTCCTATCACCATCAATAAAATAAAAACACCTTTGAGCTCATCACGCATATTTGTTTAACAGAGAAATTCAATTACTGAGTGTCATCGATTGCCACTTCATTTTTAATATCACTCAAAAGGTCTATCAGTGACAAATGAGTCTTTCAATTTGAGGTAATTTGTATAGGTTCATTCTAAAGATTGGTGATCTGTATTTCGTTAAAATTATGGTTGCTGAACACTAACAGGGGAGTTGACAAGAGAATCTCAATTTATGATTGTCATCTTTGCATTTTTACAATTAATTAATATCACTCAAACAATTTCTCAGTGACAAATCAGTCTTTCAATTTGAGGCATTTCGAAGGGTGCATTCCGAATTAATAGTTGATCTGGACTTCGTTAAAATTACACTGCCATGAATACTGGATTTGCTAGATACAACATCAGGTCTCTGGGTAATATTTGAAGGTAACCTTTAAAATATTTCTAATTTCATAATTCGATTTGATACATGGGCGGATCCAGCTATGGGTGAGCGTTCGACTACTCGTGTTGAATTCAAACGGATTTTCAGATTAATTAATTATTATTATTATTATTATTATTATTTTTTAAAAAATGTAACAGTCTAGTAATGTGTTTGATTGGTTTAATTTTCTTAGTGGAAAAAATAGGGAATTTTTCAACTTTTGTTGTTTGATTAACATTGTTATCCATGAAAAATAAAGTAAAATTTAGCTATTTTAATATATTTTTAATTTTTTTCACACATTTGTACTTGATAATAATATTAATTTTTGAAAAATAAATAAATCAATTAACAATAATAAAAATGATCAAACGTGACGAATATGATAAAAGATTTTTCATGGAAAATAAAACTTCCTCCCCCTTGAAAAACGAATTCCTCCAAATTAAGAAAAATACCGGATTTTGAGACAAGTTGGAAAACAAATTTCATAAAAAACTTAGGCAATCAAACATTGTAATAGTTGAAAAATCACTTGAAAAGCCCATTTCCATGGAAAACTTAAGGTTATCAAACGCAGCCTTATATCCATTACCCATGAAATCCGTCAAATCCATTTGTTGCTTTGGGAAACGATTGGTTGAATGATAGTTTGATGATTTACATAAAGCGCAAGAATTTTAAATTCATTGAAAATGAAGCAATTTTGCAACGCTTTCAAATTATGAGATCTTGAGAATACGGTTGTCTATTCTTATAGTTACGGAGTAGGATTATATCATGTATTTTCCTACTATTTTTGTTTGTGTTGGACTATATTTTCATATTAAATGAAATTACGTTTTAAAGCATTTATATATGTTAGTAGAATTTTTAATTTTTTTTAATTAAATAATATTTCGCCGTTGACGGTCAATGGTCAATGGTCAAAGAGTGAAAGTCCGCTCTAGCTCAACCACAATTCTGGATTTGTCGCTGATTTGATATAGGGTCTTTTTGCAGAATTTTTAGTTGTGATTTGTCATCACTTATATGAATCCAGTTATTATGATAATGCAAATAAATTCTATATTTTTCAAATTGCAACACTATACAATCAATGATGTTTAACCAGATTGATTACATCCTCCAACCTAATGAAACTGTCACCTTTCTATATTTGAATTTATCCAATCCAAGTATTTTCGAGTCCACCTAATTGATTTGGTGCACTATGGTTAGTTGATGTGGTGCAGTATTATCATGTGGATTTTAGGTTCTAAATGATTGTACTCACTGTAAGAGGCAAATTTTGAGTGTATTGCAGAAAGAATTTAAATGAGGTTGTGGGTTGTGGTCAATTCATACTCTACATTATGCTTGATATCCACTGCCATAATTTGGTTATGGCATATCTATGTCTAACTGATATAACTATGATAAACTAATACTTTAGAGAAACGTGAGTCATGTTTATCGGAATCTTGTGAGGTATGCTTGGTCTCAAATCTTCATGTTCTTGCCAACATGTTTTTTATTCCACTCCACCCACCCCGGTTATGATTGAGGGTGTGCCCTATGGTCAATTCATACTTTGTATTATGATTGTTCTTCCCTGTCATAATTTGATTCTATGCTATCTGATCCTAACTCATGTTCTACATTTTGCTAAATCCCAATTTCAAAGAAACGTGTGTCATTTTTATCCGATTTTCCAAGGTATGTTTGGTCCCAATTGTATCATGACAATCATGCTTTTGCCTTGAGTATTTTGTTAACCAGATCAAATCACACTAACCAGTTATGATTGTGCATATTATATTTGACCCTCGATCATTTATTATTCCTCAGAACAAAAAATTACCTGATGTTAAGGTATTTTTAGCAGTCTTGTGGTGTACCCCGTAACACACGAATTGTTCCCATTTAAAGGAGATTTTTGTCGCAGCCTTAGCTGAGTGCATCCCAGGGATTTGAACCCTAAACCTTATAAGGTTTGTCAGGGCATCCCTGGTAGGTAGGGATGCCCTGACAAACCTCATATTATGAGGTTAAGGGTTCAAATCCCTGAGGATGCGGTAGTTGGGACAAAAATCTCCTTCAAAGGGGAACAATTCGTGTGTTACGGGTTACGCCACAAAACTTCCAAAAATACCGCATTTTATATGTTACGATATTTTTGGCAGCCTTGTGGCATACCCATAACATACGAATTGTTCTCCTTTGAAGGTGATTTTTGTCCCAGCTGACTAGGCGTGTCCCCAGGGATTTGAATCCTTGACCTTATGATATGAGAATTGTGGGGGGCATCCCCAGGCAATTGGGACAAAAATCTCCTTCAAATGAAAATAATTCGTGTATTACGGGGTACGCCACAGGCTATCAAAAATACCGTAACACTGATTTTATGTTAACCTACAAATATAGAATCTAATCTTTGTTCACAGTCAATAACCATTATAGATTTTTACCTGATGGATAAGTATCACTCGAGGAAAAGAAATGTCTGGGAGCAAAGTTTCCAAGTATCATCTTCTTTTAATATGTTGAGGAAGCATCATAAAGGCGTTCGTACGCCCCGTAAGTCTAAAACCTCTAAGGAAATCCATCTATAAAGCTAGGTTGGTTATCCTTAAGTATGACATTTTCAGAAGCAAGCCTTTGTTTAACCTAGGAGCTTGATGGCAATCTCAAGTGTGCAGGTGGTAACATATATGAAAATGAGAATGTGTGCGAAAGTACCAATGCAGCGTACAATTTCTGTGAAATCTAAAATGGTGGAACCTTATAATCGAGAATTGCAAGTGCAAGAAGAAATAGATGCAACATTGTTTCTCCTTCCACAAATATTTCTCGATGATATAATTGACCATCGATGTCTTCTTCAATGATAATGCATTATACATGCATGTTTGGATGGCAGTATATGAATGTGTCTGAGATATTAAAGAGTTACAGTGCAAGAACCAATTTACCAGTCTTTTCTTTTCACAGCCCCTCCAGTAATCTCAAACGTAGTCCCTCCGGCAAGTTCAGTCATCGTTGATGGCAGGTTGATGTATTCAGGTTGGGAAAAAGATAACGTAAAACTGAGACCATTTTCTAAAACACAAATGCAGCGTATGATTTTCTGTGAATTCTAAAATGGTGTAGCCATATAATCCAGAATTGCAACTTCAAGAGATATATCTGAAGTGTTGAAACGATTTTGGTGGTGTGATGACTAAACTTCGTAATGACTTTGAAGATTCCAAGACACGGCACGACACTCGCTTTCCTTAGACTTTATTTGTCCCACCAAATAGTATGCACGAGGGATCCAAATAAGCCTCCAAGATACAATGAAATCAAAGTTTTTGTTTGATGACGAACGTACAATATCCGACAACAATCCCAAACAGAAGGACTATATAAATTAACACAAGAGAGTCTAGTATTTAAAGCTGAGGTAAATGAAAACTAGGCATGAGTTTTCAATGCAAAGAATAATGTTATTTTAAATGCAAGAAGATAATATGGGTAGAGAAGATGAGGAGTTCAAGTGTGTTCAAAAACCACAATTAATCATTTATATAGAGCATCAAGAGGTGTATATTTAATAGATACAACCCTTACAAATGATACAACTCTTCATGATTCCAACTTTTCATGAAAAATCATGTAATACATGAAAATGTGCAAGAAAAATCAAGTCAAAAAAAATTGTCCAACAATCCCATGCGACTGCATGACAATTGCTGGCCAAAATGATGTAATTTCCTTTTTGATCCGTTTCATTCCTTTTTCCTACATTTTCTTCAATCATTGTATATATGATTCATTTTAGAAAATTCCTCTAACAATCCTCCACCATTTTCAAAATGAATGAGGTTTTGAAAATTCTCTTGTGTAAGTTTTTTAAACTTATGCATAAATGAAGGTGTTTTCAGGACTTGAACCTTCACATAGGGAAAGTGTTTCAAATGCTAGTCAAGGTGGTGTGGTAGACAAGCTTTGAACCAGCGACTCTATGTGACTAACCGAAAACGCTTCACACACTCGTTTAAGAGTCTTTATTGTGTTCAATAAAATGACACGTGAATAGGCCATGTGTCCAATATCTTGATGGTGTCTTTAGGACTTGAACCTTCACATAGGGAAAATGTTTTAAATGTTAGTCAAGGTAGTGTGGTAGACAATCTCTGAACCAGTGACCATATGTGACTAAGTGGAAACACCCCACACACTTGTTTGAGACAGTGTTCTAAAAAGCGTGAAGCGTGACGAAGCGTGGAGTTCAAGAATCAAGCTTTTGAAGTTTAAGCGGGAGTATGCGTTAAAAAGCGTAAAAAAAGCGTTTTCAATTTTAATTTTTTTTAATAATTTTTTTATCAATCTAAACCATTAAATAATTGAGAATAATGCATACCAAACACATCTAAAATGAGATTAAATTATTACTAATAATGAAATACAAATAGGTGAAAAATTGAATAAATAAAAGAGAATAAAAAAAAAAGAAAATATTTTCCCATATGATAAGGGTTGTAAAAGAAAAATAAAATAATTAAAAAAAAAAAGCAAGTGTTGGCTAAACATTTCCTATTTATAAAGTGGAAGAAGGACGTTACTGTAGCTTTACCTTTACTACTTATCCCACATCGGTTGCATTGGACTAAAGCAAGAGTCACTGCGCCTATATAAAGGCTGTTCTAGGAGAAAGAAGGCACTCATGTAGTGGGTCAACATTCAGAAACAACTGTACAGTTGACCCCTTTGGAGTTAAGAATTCCTTTTTTATTTTTATATAAATAATAAATAATATATAATAATAATATAATTTTCTGAAACGATTGACCAGTTTGACTGGCTAACTGGGTGCTGAGTTTTTAAAATTTTTAATTAATGATTAAAATAATAATATTAAAAATGCGCGCCTTTGAGCGCGAAAGCGTTATTGTGCGTGTATTTTTGTCAACATTCTCCGTTGACCGCATTTTTCGCGCCTTTCGTTGTTATTGTGTGTTACATGGGCGCATTACGCTAACGAGCGTGTTGTGCGCGCACAACGCGCGCGTTTTAGAACACTGGTTTGAGAGTCTTTATCGTGTTCAATAAACAACACATGAATAGACCATGTGTCCAATATCTTGGTTTTATTTTCATGAATATCTTGATTAGTTGACCAAACCACTTTGGAGACAACACCATCCCCGATATTCATATAGGTAGACTTATTGAAAATGTCAATGTATCTAAAGCATTTTATAGATATCTATGTAAGTTTATTAAGAGCCATTTATCTCATCCTACCCTTATTGATACGTTTCCAAGCATTTCTATCTTGAGATTAATTTAAATGTTTGCAATTACTCATATAATGTACTTTTACTCATTGAACTTAAGAGCTTGATGTTTCAAGTGTTAGGTCGAGGTTCCATTATTGATGATTTTGAATTGGCCACAATCTCATTCCCTTTGACGTTTTAGAAACTAAATCCCTTACAAGGCCTTTCGTCAAAGGATCCGCCAAATTTTGACTTGACTTCATATAATCAACTGTAATGACTCCATCAGAAATCATTTGTCTTACCGAGCTATATGTTAAACCAATGTGTCTAGATTTTCCATTATAGATTAGATTTGAATATATGCTATAGATAACGTAGCCTCACTATCACAATGAATAGATACCGAAGGCATATGTTTAGGTCAAATAGGAATTTCAATCAATAAATTCCTTATTTATTCGGCTTCTTTACTACATGAAACTAATGCAATAAATTTCGCAGCCATAGTGGAATCTGCTATACAAGTTTTTTTAATTAGAACTCCATGATATAGCACCTCCACCAAGTGTGAATATTCATCCACTAGTTGATGCATGATCTTCTCGATCGGTAATCCAACTAGCATCAGTAAAACCTTCTAAAACTAAAGGATATTCTGAGTAATGAATACCAAAATCCATAGTACCTTTAAGATACTTTAAAATTCTATTAACTCATTTTCAATTCATTTGACTAGGATTATTAGTTTATCGACTCATTTTACTGACGGAAAATGCGATATCCGGTCTTGTAGATGTCACTGCATACATAAGACATACAATTACCCGAGCATATTTTAATTGAGAAATTGCTTTACCGATGTTAGGATACATCCTAACATTTGAATCAAACAGAGTAGATAACGACTCGCAATTAAAACGATCAAACTTTTTCAACACCTTTTCAATATAATGTGATTGAGTAAGTATGATCTCAGTTTATTTCCTTATGATTTTAATTCTTAAAACCACATTTGCAAGTCCCATGTCTTTCATATTAAAGTTTGATGATAACATTGGCTTAGTAGATTTGATTACTTCTAAGTCCGTTCCAAATATTAACATGTCATCCACTTATAGATAAATAATTACACATTTGTGTCCATTAAACTTGCTATACACACATTTTTTTTGATTCATGGATCTTAAATCCATTGGAAACGATAACTTTATCAAATTTTTCGTGTTATTTCTTAGGTGCTTGTTTAAGTTCATACAATAACTTAATTAATTTACACACCTTTATTTCTTGTCCTTACAAGACAAAATTTAGGATAACATGCTGTAAGCAAAGCTTCCCTCCAATATCCTTTACTTAAACCTGAGTTATTCAACATAGTATTAACCATTTCGGTTAATGTCATATTTTTCCTCTTGCTACACCATTTTGTTGAGGAGTGTATGTTATAGATGTTTCATGAATTATTTCAACATCTTCATAATAAGAAGGAAAATGATATTCTCCTCCTCTATCACTTCTAAGGTATTTAATTTTAGTGTTGCACAAGTTTTCAACTTCATTTTTAAAGATTTTAAATTTAGTCAAAACTTCATCCTTAGAAAGCATTAAAAATACATAACAAAATTTTGAGATATTATCAATGGAAGTCACAAAGTAAAGTTTTCCTCTTCTACTAGGTGTGCTATGCAAATCACATACGTCACTATAAATAAGTCAAGTAAAGAACTACTTCTTTTAATTTTGGAAAAATGAACATGTCCTAAACATGAATGTCAAATAGATAATGAATCAACAACGATGTAAATGAAATTTTTATTTTTAATCATGATATTAAGTTTAAACATTCCGTCATATATGAACCATTTTCCAACGAAGACTCCTCCTTTAGACAATACAAACTTATTTGACTCAAATACAAGTTTGAAACCAAACTTATTAATAAGACCTCCGGATACAAGATTCTTTCGAACATCTGGTACATGATAAAACATCCTTCAAAGTGAGAGTTTTTTCGGAAGTAAATTCCATATCAATGTTGCCTTTTCTAAGAATATTTGCGGTGGTAGAGTTTCCCATGTAGAGAATTTTTCCATCTTCCATGGGTTCATAAGTGGTGAAAGTATTTCGATCCTTACAAACATGCCAGTGGCACCGGAATCAATCCTCCACTCATTATTTTCCTCCACCATGTTCACTTCATTTATCATAGCAACGAAATTGGAGTTCCCATCTTGTTTCTTTTTCTTTGCAAGACGACAATCCCTTTTGAGATGTCTCATCTTACCACAATTAAAGTATGATTCCTTTTTCTTCTTGTCTTTGTTTTTGGAGTCAAATTTCCTCTTTTTGCTTTTCTTTGAGAAGTTATGTTTGTTTTCTTTATTGTTGTGATGAGATCCCAGTCGGGGAATCTCGTCGACAACGCGGAATAACGACAATTAATACCTAGGAAAGATCTAAATCAGATTTGATTCGAAAATAACAAGAACAAGAATAAAGAAACGGAAATTAAAAGATAGATTTGACGGTAAAACCTTGACCCGAAAATCACGACGCAATTAATTGACGATGCGGATTGAAGAACCAAGATTGGTGAACGCCACAAAGGATGTCAATTCCTTGATAAGTTCGAATTTGGAAACGCCACAAATATTCTTGTGAATATTTGATAAGTTTGTTGGAAGAACGCCACAAAGATCGGATCTTTGATAAGTTCAAGAAAAAGGAAATAAACTCAACCTCTCAATTTTGGAGAATCCTCTCACAAATTTTATTAATCAAACTCAACTTTTTCTTTACAATGAATTGAAAAAGCGTATAAATAAGCAAAATAACCTAGCATCTAATTTACTCAAAATAGAATTCTAATTAGACTAAAATTCTTAAATAGGAAAATAACCAAAAACTAAAAAGGAAATAAAATAATTATAAAATTCCGGAAAATCTGGCGCTGCTTGTTTACAACAGTGACGAAATCTCTTACGGCCGTAAATGCCTTTCTGATTAAATTTATGTTATTCTTTACGACCGTGACACAATGCTTACGACAATGAAATTCCTTCAGTTTGCATGTTACGGCCGTAACTTCCAGGCTTACGGCCGTAAGCCTCGTTCTGCCAAAATTCATCCTTTTTCCTCGTTAATTGATTACGGCCGTGATTGTAAGATTTACGGCCGTGAATATAGGGGTTACGGCCGTGAAGGTCTTCTTTTACGGCCGTAATGGATTTTCTGCATAAATAATTTCTTTTACTCGATTCGGCTCGATCCGTCCCTCTTCTCGGCTCGACCCCAACACGGAACTTACTCCATTTTGCACGTAGATCACTATCATATTGCCGATGGCTCGACTTCGCCCTTCGATGCCTGGTCCGGATCACATCATGTTGTCTTTCCCTTCTTCCACCATATAGAAATTAGAAGATCGACCATTATTTACTTCGGAGTTGTTCACTCTTTAATCATCTTCAATATGAAGATGTTGGCCCAAATCTTAAAGAGAAAAGTTATCCTTTCTATACTTGAGATTCTTCTTGTAATCTTCCCAACTTGGGGGAAGTTTGTCAATTACAAAAGAGACAACAAAGAATTCATCCATATTCATATCATGTTGTTGAAATTGGTTATATATATGAACTATTTCATGGAATTGTTCAATTACCTTCCTATTATCCACCATTCGATAAAGATGAAATTTAGAGGCAAAAAATTTCTTACTTGTAGCATCTTCGGACATGTATTTTGCTTCTAATGCATCACAAATTTCTTTTGCACTTCTTTTTTCCATGGTATTGATCAAACAAAGCATTCGACATGGTATTGCATATGTGGCATTAGCACATGTAGTCATCTTGTTCCCATTTTAGCCTTGCCCTTGTATCTACCAAGCTTTCATCATCGGTTTCTTCTGATTTTGGAGTAGTAAGAATATAAACCACGTTGAAAGTAGTGAGTAGTAAATGTAACTTGTTTTGCCAATGCCTAAAGTTTTAGCCTTCAAATCTTTCCAACTTCACAAAGTCTATGGCAAGATCACGAAGTGAAAAAGTTGTAGTATCCATCACAATAATCACGTAAAATAAAGTCTAAAGATTGTTGGAACGATGTTGGTGGTGTGATGACTAAACTTCGTAATGACTTTGAATTAAAACTTTTTGAAAATACAGAACTATTTATTTAAATTATGTTTTTTATCGTCCCGCACTTACATGTCATTCAACCATCAAACACATGATGCATATACAGGTTTATATATAAATAACAACAAGAATTGAGTTTAAGAAGTTACGCCGAGTTTCTTATCAAGGTCCTACTCCCCATCAATGCTGGATGGGTTACTAAGTGACAAGTTGAAAAAATTAATGTTATCAGACCCAGCCCGACCGAGGAATTGGGTCAAAGGAAATAACTACTCTCAAATAAACATTTTTTTCGTCGTCCTCGTCTCCACCTTACAAAAGTATAATTATTTATATTTCTTAAAGCGCAAATTATGTCACGTCTCTCTCATTTTAGGTGCCTTTCTCAAATCAAATGAAAGGTGAAAACAACATAACATAAAATAAGTACGAAAAAGGTTAAAAACTACCTTGGTCATCAAACTTTGAAAAAGTGTCACTTTAGTCACTAATCTTAAAAATTGATTTTGTTGAGGTGCTTAATAGAAACGCTTATATGGCCGACAACCTTGGTGACAATACATTAAAAAAGCTAAAAAATGCGACTTTCACACACTTGTAGAACTCGTTCGATAGATTTTCTAGTTTTACTTCTAGTTTTTGAAAAAAATATGTTTTAAAGAAATTACCTCATACTAATTTTCTTTAAAAACTCTTCTAATCAAACAAAGTTTTTTTAGATAGTCATCCATACATATTCAAAATCAACTTTTCAATTCAGAAACAACTTCTTAATCAAAAAAACATGTTTTGACTAGGCAAAAACATAGCCAAAACAAGTCTTAATTTCACAACTTTCATATAAACATTTTCAAATTTTCATTTAGTCCATTTGTTTATTCGTTCAACATAAAGATCAACGCAATTTATGATATTAATTCAATTTATCCATGAAAATTGAAATTTTCACAATTTCCTTTTTCATATAAAACCTTCTTGTTGGCAACATCGCCAAACTCGTTAAATCGAAGAATAGATATGTCTCTTTGTTGATCTCCTATGCTAAAATTGAAGTTTGATGATTAAAGTAACACATTTTGAAAGTTTAGGGAGCAATAGAGTTTTTAACCCACCAAAAGCACTATTTAGAACCTTTAATTCCCAATTAATTATTAACTACCAACCCAACATTTCAAAACTCAAAAAATATTAAAATAATATTCCACTGCCATCCCCCTCTCTCTTTCTCTCTCACAGAGACACACAGATCCCTTCATTATTATCAGCATTCACCATCATTTCCTACATGCCCATTCCTCCCAAGTCCCACCTACAGCGCATAGACAATATATATTTATATATATCTTTTGTCTCTATCTCTATCTGGTTGGAGAAGAGGAGGGGTTAATGGGCTCGGGCAGCAGCCGGCTACGATCCTGCCCATCGCCTCGGGATGGAGTCGGGACCCACCAACGCCGACGGCCCAATATCAAACGTTCCCTTTCCTCTATCCTTATCTGCGGCGCCTCTTCTTCTCAGTCCCCCAACGAGGTACACGCCCACATATTATAAATGAAATTGAATTTGATAGGTCGTTTGTGCTATTAATGATTTGAGATGTATTTTTTATTTTTTTAATTTATTTTTTTATATGAATTTATGTTTTTTGTTTCCAGTTGGACCCATAAGAATTTATGCTTTTTAAGTTGATTTACATTTCCTATTGAGATTATTGCGATTCAAATAGTACTGTGGATTTCAATTTTTCTGAAAATTTCTTAATGCCATAATGGTGCATTTGAATAATGGGGTCGTGCGTAAAAATTAATTCTTGAATGCTCGGATAATAATTTTTACACTCACTAGAAGAGACTGTAGTTAGAATTTAGAAACGAATTACAGCCAGTTGAATAGTAGGAATTTATTTGATTGATCAAAAGAATAACCCAAATAAGGTACTTTTCGGAATTTAAATTCACACAAGTAATGTTTTCAGCAATCCAAATGGATTTCTTATTGGATTAGAAGTGAGCCAAATTTGGTAAAAGGGAACTTGAATTTTGAGCAATACTAAGATTTGGACTGGTACAAGATTTATGGCTCGTAGTAGGTTGAACAATTTCATTCAACTTGAATAATTTATTATTATTATTATTATTTTTTTTGCACATGAACTTTTTCTTAAACAATGTCTATTGAAGACAATGCAAGTTGGGGAAGGAGATATGTTTTGTTTTGGGAATTACACACAAATTCCGTCTCTAATTAACCCCACAGGAATTTTGATATTCAAGAAATAATTGAACCAATAAGAAAATAAAACAACGCAAAATTTATGTGGTTCGGCAACTTGCCTACGTCCTGCCTACGTCCACGGACCCTTACCAAAGTTTTTCATTATATAATAAATTGTTATAATTATATAGAATTTGCACTCACCAAACTCCCCAAGTATTGTAGGAAAAATAACTAAGTTTTACCACATCCATCAATTTCGACTTCTTTGTACAACCCACAAAGAACTCAAGAAAAACTAAGATACTAGACTACATTTTTCCTCACAATACTCTCTAATTAATGTGCAATTAATTGGCTCTTCAATACACATATTTATAGGTAAATATAATCCAAAAACATGTATTACTTGTGCTCCAAGATATTTCCCTGTTGAAGTAGAATAATTAGAATAAGGAAAGAAATTCATGTCAAAAGATTATCTTCATTTTCTTTTCATCTTTAACTTGGTGTCCAAGTTAACCTCTTTAACAAGAAAATCAATTGTCCTAGATATTTTTGGGTCAAAACTCAACATGTTGACGGTTGAAAATTGAAATGCAACGTGAGTGATGTTGTGATGCTTTTTTTCTTTGAATATTGTACTCTCCTAATTATTTATTGAGTCTATATCCGTCAAATAGCACAGACAGCTAGGCAAAGCATCACATTTTTTTTTCACCTGAAAAACTAAAATTAGCAAGTCTTGCTCTGTTTTAAGCACACATCATATGCTATTAAGGAAAAACAAAGGTCAGGCCAAGCCATGGCTAGTGAGAAGAACGCGTAGGCTAGTGCCGTCAAAGAAGCTGGAGGGAGCGGACTCATGATCTTATGTAACAGAGCAGAGCAAAACTATGTCAAAAATTTGTTGGCAAGACCATCTTCAAATGTTACTGTGTTTTCTTGTTCTTGTATTCTAAACATTTCTAAACGTGATAGGTAAATTAGGTGTTAAAGGTTAGGTTATTCTATTAGTTTTAATTTGTTTTCTGCAGATGAAAGATGATCCAGTTGAATTGCTGGTGAATTCTGCAGAACATTATCATTCAGAAAAGTTAAAATTCCCAGGGAAGTATTCTGCTTTATCCGTCGATAGCGTAGCCAATCTTGCAAGCAGCAAAACTGAAAATGGGATCCCAACAGGAAGACCTATGATTGCTAATGAGAATCCTGGTCTTGAGTGCAGTCCAATCAATGCTGACACAAGTGATAAAGGAAAATACTTGTCTGAAAGTGGGAAATTGGTTGCTTCTGATCAATCAATCACCAGTTCTAGGACTCGTGAAACTGACAGTGCTTTGTACGTAAATCAACCATCTTATGATTCAGCATCTCCAAATGAAAGGCCGACTATTGATGCCATCAGTGGGATAAACAGCAACATGAATGGGAATTCATCTCAACTTGGTGCAGAGCTCACCAATTGTACTGTTCCTTCTTCTCTGAGGCTCAATTCTACATCAGATGAAATTTCAGCTGAAAATAATATCAATGAAGCAATTTATTTTTCTTTCCCTGATTCCGGCTCTGGTTCTGGTTCTGCTATTTCGGAGTCACCTGTAAATGCTGATTCGCCAAGGAGTGATACTCTAGAGGAGGTAATTCCTTCAGGTTTGGGACATCCAATGCCAGAAAGAGAACAAATCAGGCAAGATACAAGTGTACTGCATGTTGACATGCCTGGTGTCTCCTCTGATATTTTACGTAGTAGTTCTGATGAATTAAGCAGCGGCGAAGAACGAAGGAACAGTAGAAGACTATTTTGTGATGCTTTCTCAAGACGCAGTTCTAGAGGACATACAGATTCAAGGACCTCTGTTTTCCCATCTGGTGACTCTAATAATTTGAGATCACATGACAGATGGCTTCTCGATTTTAGTGGAAATTTCTTTAGTGATGGGGTTGGAGGAGATTTTAGATCTCATGAAAGCAGGACTCAAGGTATAAATGAACGAAGATGGCATTCTAGATCTGAGGTAACATTTATGATACTCTTCTTTGTTTGTTTGAGGTATCAAGGCCATTCATATCAACTGTTGGTTAACACATATTTTCTTCACATTTGGAGAAAAGGCTCTACCTGCTGGTGCACTGTATTTTCATGCTCTATAATGTGGGCTATTAAGATGTAGATTTCATTACTTTGAGGCATAATATCTTCTTAATTCTCCTACTTCACTTTATACATGAGAGTACTTTTCTGATTGGGCATATAACGATGTTGTAATTTTGTGCAATATATGATTTGTCCACACTCATTTTAGTCAAGTATTTCATACAGATCTGGGAAAGACTTCGTGGTGGTTTTGACTCAAGTGAACAACGAACTGCAGTTTGTCCTCGAGGGATACACGCTGATAGCACATGCTCATGTCTGTCCAGTTTGACATCTGAAGAATCTGGGGCTCGTGCTGGCGTTTCACGGATTGTCATGCTAGCTGAAGCCTTGTTTGAGGTAATTCTTTATGAATAATCAATATTTATCAGCCATAATTTGCTCAGCTTTGGAATATTTTTTTTCCATTCAGTTCTGATTTTTGAAGCTGATTGTATTTAAATCTGAAAGTTTACCTCTTGATATCTTCTGAAGTTGACCGTGTTGGAAGTTTATCTGAATGTTAAAGATGATAAATTGAACTTTTGTAGTCCACTAGAACCATTTTTCTTGATTTTAGAAGAAGGATCATGAATCTATTATATTAATAGAATTCATGATAAACATAAAATGTATTAGTTGACCGAGTCAACTAATAGCCCAATGACACTGTACCTCGACCGGTTTGGGTATGGTAACTATGGAAAAGTGAGTTTTAGAAAATGGAGCGCAAAGAGGGGCTAAATATAAATATTAGGTTTTTACTGGAAAAAGAGTGGGCCAATTATAAGCAAAAATTGTGAGAAATTAAGCTGAAATAATACTACAATGTTCAAGAGAATTATCTCTCTCTTAAGAGTTTTTTGTGAGTTCTTGATTTATTCCTTATCAGCTATGTTGTTGAAGTTTGTTTATTGGAGTTGAATTAATTTTGCACAGAGATTTCTTTCCCTAATGAAGTTTGTTATCTGATGCCTCCTCTTTAACATATGATTATGGATTTACCTTGTCACAGTGAATAAGAATTTATATTTAAGATCTCCAATAGGTCAAGATTAAAAACCTTCCTCATTTTCTTTTTTTCCTTTTTATATATGCAGTTAGCATTCTATTATTTGATGTATCCTAAATGGATAAACTATATTAATTTCTGCAAAATGCAGGTACTGGATGAAATTCATCGACAACCAATGTCACTTTCCTCGTCTATGGTCTCACTTCCAGCTCCAGAAACAGTGGTTGACTCTTTTCCTGTGAAGACTCACAGAAAGCCACCGGAAAATGATAATCAGCAGTATGTTTATCCATGTCTTTTTAATGGGTCGTGCTCAAATTGGTTGGAAGATCTCAAAAAAGGGGAAAAACAAGAGGGGGTGGGTGGTGTTGCTAATCAATTGTAATCCTTTGCTTCTCGAAAAGGAAATCTAAGCAGGGTGATGAAGCGCCTTTTGGCAAGATAATTATATAAAACAAAGAGAGAGAAAAACTTGGAAGCGACATAATAAAGGGAGATAGAAAAACTCATGTTCTGTTCACACAATTTGATTATTCAGGAGCGCCCACCTCATGATGAGCTTTGGTTATATGAGTAATGGAAAAATGACAATGTCTCTAAATAAGGAAACCAGATAATGAAAGGTGGGCAATAGTTATGTTGCCCACCTCCAATGTTAAAGTGTCAAGTGTCCCATTTAAAAATTATTTGGACACTTGGCTCATTTTCATTGAAGGTGGGCAACATAATATTGCCCACCTCGGGCAACACAACATTTTCGCAAACTGGAGACCCTATATTAAATTTTACGATGAAATAAATAGCAAAATATAGCAAAACTTGGTGACAAAATTTTTTGAATTCTTTTTTGCTCGTATCATTTGCTAATTATGCTTGTTAATGGTTCGACCTAAGGAAAAGGATAGAGAAGAAACCACTCAGCAAACTGTTTTTTAACATTTCTTTTAAGATGCACAAATCTGAATTCCAGTATGTGAATATTTAGTAGTATGTTTTTTAGTATTTGCAGTTCGTTCACCATAGCTTTTAATTTTACATATTTATGATGAAATTATGTCTTGCAGGTGTTACATTTGCCTAGCTGAGTATGAGGAGGAAGACAAAATTCGAATTCTTCCATGTCACCATGAGTATCACATAGCATGTGTAGATAAATGGCTCAAGGAGATTCATGGGTATGTGATATTGCTGCATTTCTTCCCCCATCCACATCCCCATCCCCATCCCCATCCCCACCCCTTCGCCTTCTATTCTTTTAGATTGCTGACTGTTAATTATGTGCTTATTCTCCAGTGTGTGCCCACTCTGCCGGGGTGATGTTCGCGAAGGCTTCACAGAAAGCTCTGTTTTGAACTCAGAAACCCCTTCTCTTTAGTACATTTATTTTTTATTTTTTATAAATAGCTATGTATATGAGGTGCTGTATAGCACACGAGTTTGTATTTGTCCTGGAATATAATATTCATCTATAAACTTTAATGGAACTCCTGGTTTTTCAAGAATGAAATCTTCACTTATTGGTGAAACCAGTAATTGGATTGTCTGCCCAAAAAAGGGAAAAAAATGAAGAGAAAAATCTTCTGCCCCCTTTTTAAATTCTTTGGTTGTGAAGGTGCTTGGATATGCAAATTCAATCGATCCAAATTCCAAACACGAGCAGACTCTATTAATGCCCATAATTAGCCACTATTCAGTTTTATGTGGGCTCATTGTTAGTTTCTTTGTTATCTCCTGTTCATCAGTCATTGAATAACTACTCAGGTGACAGGTCTTGTTCTGCAGTACTTAGAATCAAAGAAATGATCCAAACCAGAAAATCTTTTAGTTGATATATTATTTGACCTGTCCAAACTTCTGTACATTGTTGTACAGAATAGTGTTTACATTTGGAAACATGAATAGTTTTAAACACTTGTTTGGCAAGGTGGACTGTTGGAAAGCTACAATTGAACTTATTTGCATAGACTCTGAATTTTGTCTGCATAAATATGTCCACTCTAACGTTTTATTGGGTAAGGTGGATTTTACAACACTGGACAGAAGAAAAAGAAAAAGAAAATTGTCGGTTGTAGTGTAGTTTGTTGTCCAATACTATGTGCATCATCTATTCTTTGAGCTTGTTTTCAGAATTTTGGTCATGGCATATGCAAGGGACATGGCAGGATTCACTCTGATGGTTTTATTGAACTTGTTACATATTTCTATGTGTGCATGTAGAGCTTCTTCGTGTATAATGTTGCGTACTCCTCTAATCTTATAGGACTCTTCATATACTGCTTCCGAGCACAGGCCACAAACCCATTTGCCATAAAACCGAGCCCTTGTGCATCTGATGTAGGCTCCGGTGCAGTCCTCAGACATGCCACAGCACTCGCATTTGACCTCTCTGATGTCATCGTTGGATGCGGCAGATTGAGTTGGAAACCTTAAATCCATATACTTGAATATGCTCCTCTCATGTGTTCTGTCTGAGACTCCTGCTCTTTGGAACATGTCCAATGAAAGTCTCCTTGTACTTCTGTTTGGAATCATTGTATGTATGTTTTTACTATGTGTCTCTCTAAAACTGAACATATGATCTTTGTTTGTAGTGTTTTGTGTTTAAATAAGTGATCCTGAGAAATCTTTTGAAGTTATTTTTTTCCCCCAAAGCCAGGGTGTAGTTGATAGTGATGTATAATAATGTAGTTTGCAGCTTGTGAATGAACTGGTGGCTTATATCAAAAGATTGCCAAGTGATGCATACTTTGCACCAAAAAGATGTAGAGATTAACCATAGACTTTAGGATAACATGAGACATTTTCTGTCTATCTCCTCCATGTGATCACCATAATTCTCTCTCTCTCTCTCTCTCTCTCTCTCTCTCTCTCTCTCTCTCTCTCTCTCTCTCTCTCTCTCAAAAGTTATTTTATTTTGTCTATACTTTTACACATCTTTTCATCTGTCAAAAATTTACCCGATTTTTCAGATTTAGTGTCTATTTAGTGCGGGTAGTTTTTTGAAAATTTTGGGAAACATTGGATTTTGTAGAGAATGTGTGGTTAAAAAGTGATTAAAAGGGTAAAAAAAATGGTGGATTTCATTAAAATGTAGCCGAAAATGAATTTGGGAGAAATGTGGAAAAAAATGGTTGGGTGCAAACAAGGTTAGAGCATCTCTAAAGATTTATGAATTGTGAAAAAAAATCATTGCCACATAAAAATAAATAAATAAATGATGATTTAAAATTTTCATTTTCAATTGTTAGTTTTCATGTTTATATGATGTTGATATGGGAATGATATTATCTGATGTTATATTCAGGTATAGATAACGTGTTAGACAAAGTGACTAGGCAAATATTAAGAATAAGATTTAAATTTCATTATTTATTTTATGAACATGAGATATATTTATCTATTTACCTGATACATGATTAAAATATGCATAAATTATTAGAGATGCTCTTAATAAGTTAAAAATAATCCGCTTGCCCCTATTCGAGCATCAAATTAGTGAGTTTTGGAGAAGATAATATTGGTTAGGTGAGAGGAATTTGTTGATGAATAATTTATGGTCAACAACAGTGTCTCGAACCCCCTATATGTGGCTTGCGGGGACTACTAATCCGTCGTTTTTTATGTTGAGGTCCATAAGTCCATTGTAGTAAAAATAGCGAAGTATACAACAAATCATCGAATTCCATAGCTTTATTATCGAAATACAAGACATCATTTTTTATTTTTTCAATTTTGAATTTCCATTCTACAACAAGGACAATGTGCATTACTCTCTAGCCATGGCACCAAACACTTCGAATGGAATCTATGGGCACATGGCAACTGCATTAGAGTGTCTCCTGCCATAAAATGATCCAAACACACTGCACATTCCTCTTGTTCTGCACATTTCCAACTTAATTTTGCCCAATTAAACTTTTTCTTTAATCCAAATACTTCTGTCCCTTCAATTGTTGGGCTGACCTCCAGATTTCTTGTCCTTTGGTTACCACTAGAAACCCTACATTTGATTAAGAAATATGATGAATAAAATAATCAGTTTGATGGAAATTTGATCCTATGTCCTTTTTGCCCTTTTCATATCATGTACTAAATAAGTTAGCAATTAAAGAAATATATATATTTTATTTGACAGTATTCGATAAAAGTTTTAGCAAATTTTGTTAAAAGTTGTGAATCACATTGTATGATCTAAATTGACGTTTGAACAGTTAAAAAGTTAATAAAAATTTATAATACAAGATTGTAATAACATTTTTTGCATGCTCGATTTGAGTGGACTTGATAGTATATGCCCGTATGTTTGTATGCATGGGCGGACCCACATTGGGTCCTACTGGGTCATGTGACCCAGTAAAATTTTGGCCTTTTTTGTAAAAAATTAAATACAACGCATTTCATGAATGAATGAAAAAGGTTAGTTCATTTGACATTTCGACAGCTTGGATTTGCTGTCATTTCATGAATTAGTGAATTTTAAATGATAATTTATAATTTATGAAGATTGAAGGCTGAATAAGTGAATTTTAACTGATGATTTATGATTTATGAAACTATATGAAGCTTGAATTCGTGAATTTATAATTTTAAGTACTAAATTTGCAATATGTGGTGATTGGTAATTGTTGAATCTTTATTTATATATATATATATATAAAAGAGAAATGAAGTGGTTTGGTGTGAACACATGTTGTAAATTAATTGCATTTATTATTTTTATGGTAATCAATCAATGGTGATTTTGAAGACTGCATCATTTTTGGTAGTATTTCCGTCTACTTGATTATATATATATATATATAAAGGATGATTGGACTTTCTTACCATTCAACAAGGATTATATATATATATATAAAGGATGATTGGACTTTCTTACCATTCAACAAGGATTTGGATAGAAAAAAATTGTTGGATATTGTATTAACGCAACATTAAGCATCCGTTTGATAAAATAAAATAAATTGGTTTATAAACCAGTTTATAAATTACATAATTTTTCAAACTACTTTTTAAATAAAAACATTTTTTCTCTATAATTTTTCAACATGGATTTGGGTAGAAAAAAATTATGAAAAATTGTATTACCACCGCATTTCGATTAGTATCCGCTTGGTAAATAAAATAAATCAATTTATAAACTATACAATTTTTTAAATTACTTTTTAACCACACATTTTCTCTAATAAAAAGGATTATTGGACTTTCTTACCATTCAACATGGATTTAGGTAGAAAAAAATTGTGGGATATTGTATTAACGCAGCATTAAGCATCCGTTTGATAAATAAAATAAATTGGTTTATAAACCAGTTTATAAATTATATAATTTTTCAAACTACTTTTTAAACAAACACATTTTTCTCTCTAATTTTTCAACATGGATTTGGGTAAAAAAAATTATGGGAAATTGTATTACCATCGCATTTCATTTAGCATCCGCTCGGTAAATAAAGTAAATTGATTTATAAATCAGTTTATAAATTACACAATTTTTCAAACTACTTTTTAACCACACATTTTCTTTCTCTAATTTTCAACCACTATTTTTTACTCAAAATCATAAATAAACCAGTATATAAACTAACTTTTTTTTTATTTTCTCTATTTTTATGGCATTTTTCTCTTCAACTTTTTATTAATTATTGCATAAATATTTTTTCTTTGAAAATAGAAAATGAAAGAGAATAAAATAAAAGCATTCATCAATCTAATTTTCTTTCCTTTTCATTTTAATAAAATTATGAGCGTATATAATAGATATATTTATTTTTTCACTTATTATAAATTCTATTTAAATTTAATTTTGTTTTCTCATTTTTAGTTTTAAGTCAATTTAAATTAAAATATTTAAAAAAAATTCCTAGAATGTAAACATACAAACCTTTAAATTTTTTTTAAGGTATGTGTAAATGTACATTTTTTTTGTAATTAATTGTCTTCCTTTATTTCTCATTCTTAATTAAATATTCATTTAATATGTTAACATATGAAAATCAATTATAATTTTTTTAAACTCAACAAAAAAAAAGTTGGTAATATCACATAAATATTTTTCTTTAAAAATGTAAAATGAAAGAGAATAAAATAGAGCATTCATCGATCTATATTTTTTTTCCTTTTCATTTTAATAAAAGTCTAAGCGTAACTTTTCTGGAACGGTAAACATACGATATGTAAAAATTAAAGTATGTGTAATTGTACATTTTTTTTAATTAATTGCCTTTCTTCATTTCTTATTTTTAATTAAATATTCATTTCATATGTTAACATATAAATTTGATATATGTGAGTAACAAATGACCGTGTATCGTAAGGACGTAACACTAGTATTTCTTTACAATTGTTTTGTTGATTGCTTGTATCAATTATACATAGATAATTTAAACTTAAATCTATATTTTCCAAAGGCTCAAGTCCTTCGTGAAAAACATGGATCTATCTTTATGTCCCACTACTACATGATGTCTACATTTACCATTGTATGATGAGTTGGATTTAGCTACAAAAGACGTCAATTGCCAAATTTTATTACATATCTCTCTCTCCTCATTTCTGCATTTTGAGGGAATCTAGTTAATTATCGAAAATTTAAAAACTGAGATCACGTGTTTGTTAATTTATAATAAAAATCAAATCTTGGAATTTGTAGTAATCAAAGATTACAATATTTCGTTTAAATACTTATTTTTTTTTTTTTTTTTGTGCTTGTCTAGTTGATTTGTTTCATAATTATTGGCAAAAATGAAATTTTGGGAATTTAAATTACAAAATTTGCCAGGTAAATAAGTTACTGTTGATATATAGCAAGAAAATATAATTTACCATTTTTGAACTTAAAAAATTAACATACTCATATTACCTTTTGATTTCTGATTTCCACTGTGCTTTCAGCTTCTCATCCAACCTTTTCTTGGCTTCTCTAGCCACAGCCCCTAGCTTTTCATCACAATATGCCTGGCTTGTCGGTGTCGGATTCCTCTGTTATTTTAAATTTAAATCGGGAAAAAAAAAACCCGGAAATTTCATAAAAATCCCACAAAAATAAAAAATATACATACATACATATATATATATATACAAAAAAAAAAAAGTCCCATAAGATTATTCTGATTTTAGTACCATGGAAGAGGATGAACTGTGAAGGGTTTCATGATTGCTTGTATATAAACAAAAAGATGAACGCCTTGTGAAGTTATAACCAGATGGTGCAGGAGAATCGGAAGGGAACCTTCTTCTTCTTGCAGATTCAACTCCAGGAAGCATACCAGCCATCGAAATGATTATTTATTGGGCAAAAAATAATTTCTGAGTGTTTTCACCCCTAGAATTCTCATCTTCCTCTCATTTCCGATCTAAAGATGATTATGGGAGGAAATTTCTTGGAAAATGAAGTGATTGATAAATCTTGGAAACTAATGGAGAAATGATGTAGGTAGGTAAAATAATGAAAAATAATTGAGGAGACAAGACAATGGGGGGATCCCACCATTGATATGATTTTCATTCGTTGTAGTTTTCTTGCATAGTATAAAAATAAATGTAATTTTTGAATATAATAAACTGAAGATTTGAAAAGAAAGTGACGGGAAAGAGATGAGAAATTTCATGGTAGCACGGCCACGTGACTAACCAAAACCTAACCTAAAATTTCACAAATTTGTGGAAGAGCGGTGGACTTCTGAATGACAGTTAAGTTAGTTACTGTTGTAATAAGATAAGTCCTTATTTGTTATTCTTTAATTTTTTCTCTTTTTTTCTACAGTATTCAATCTCAATCATTTATTAAAAGTCAAGCTCACAATATTTTACTTTTTAACCAAATCTTAACAATTTATGCTTCAAAAAATCACTATTCATTTTTAAAAAATCTTTTTAAACAATATCAAACACACACTGAGAGTATTATTATAAACTTGAGAATTAATTTTAAAAATGAAATGAAAGACCTTATGGATAAACTCTTTGGGCAGAAGGCTAAGGAAGCAGATAGCTTAAAAATGTGACAATAAATCGCATTAGAGTGCGTTTGGTATTGTTTAAAAAGAGTTTTTTGAAATGAATAGTGATTTTTAGGATAATAAATGGTTGAAATTTGGTTGAAAAGTCAAATATTGTGAATTTGACTTTTAATAGATGATTAAGATTGATATTGAAAAGCTTTTACTCATCTTCCCTAGTGGGGCTTCTCCTCTCTTTTTCATAAATTGTATAGAACAACATGTGGGAAGAAAGTCCCGGAAACCGGGATGTATGATTTGTTTACCCTTTCTTTCCGTTTTAGAATTGGTGAAGTTGTGTGACTTGCGTCTCTTAAAATTTGAAGCACATTACGTGTTGTTCATATCTAAAACTATCTAGTCGTAATACTAATCATGTTTTGTTAGAGAGTGTAACACTCTTAACTTGAGCGAGGATGTCGGCTTGGCTTATTTGGTCTGGTTGATCCACGCTATTGTCAAATTAAACTCTTACAATTTGTGTTTGGTATTCCATTTGACAACTTGAAAAGGAGTGTCAGATTGTACTTGCTGCGTATAAGTTCGGTTATACCTTTCTTGTATGGCTCATGCTTATAGGCGGATGATCAATCAAAAGTGAACAATTGTGAATTCTCTTAAGTATATTAATGCTTAATTTTGTATTTGTTGGGTTATTTTAGGTTAAAACTCGAATTTGAATGAGATTGGAGCAAAACAAGAAAGTTACGTGCGGAGTATATAGCACGAGCTTGAGTATAAAGATCAAGATCTCCATGAGACCAATAATATATCGTTGGAAAGATAATTGAATATAAAGTTTAACGCAAAAAAGGAAGCACTCTTTGCATTTGTAAATTAAAAGTTCTGCACATTTGAAAAGCTGGAGAAAAAATTGGACAATTGGGCGTTAGGTACTCCACCTCAAATTTTAGGTCTTTTTTGATGTTTTAAAAGCTCAACTCGAAGAAAACTCAAAGAAACCATGGACAGAGGCATATAGAAGGTGAAAGAAAATCTAGGAAAGAACTTTTCAACTACGGCTAATTAAGGCAACGAAGAATTAAAGAGAAACACAACGAAAAGGAAGATCGAATCAACTCTAAAATAATTTTTCATCTTCTCAATTATGCGTATGATTATGAACTGGTTACTTCTTCATTTTTTCATCATGAACTAAGCTAATTATTCAGGAGATTGATGTAATCTTACGTTAATATTATGTTTTAATTTTCATTAATTTTTTAAGATTATATTCCAAGTTTATTTGTATTATTGGTTTTAATGCTTTTGATTAATTGTCCATGGATTGAAAGATTTGACATCTATGGTTCGGCACTCCAAAAGTGGAACCTTAGATGTGATCTAGAATAACACAACCAAGGATTTTTTAGAAGAAATTATAAATCCTTTGAAGTCGTTTCACAAATTAAAAAAAAAAAAAAAAAACAGACGCATAACTTAATAAATTCTAGAAATCTTGATTTGGAATAGAGATATTGGAATCAGATTTTAGGAATGATTTTTTACTCGACAAGAGAGAGAGAGAGAGAGAGAGAGAGAGAGAGAGAGAGAGAGAGAGAGAACAATTGAGTTTTTTACTTATATACTGAAATAAAACCAATTGGAGATAAATGAGAATTAAAAGGCATATTCGATACTAAGGTGAATCAAAACTCTATTCATATATTATTTGAAACCTTTATATTAGGCATATTCACGTTGATTTAGTCAATTACTCAATTTTAGATTTATTTAAAATTCATTGATTCTACATTTCCATCGTCTAAACAAGGTAGACGTGTCAGTATAATTATAGTACTTAGTAAGAATTTGATTATCAATCCTTATGAGGTCGACGTCCTAATTTACCGTTTAATTATAAAAATTGACACATTGCACTTGCGGTTATAAAATTACTCAACATCGGATATTCAATGCTTCGACTTGATTATAATCTTTATTTTATTATTATTATTATTTTTATCTTTGGTGATGATTGAGCTCATCAAATTAGGTCGATATGTCCCATCTCGTGTTACACAATCTTCGAATAAAAAACTATAAAGCATGTTGTGTGCATAGCCAAACTTGCTAGTTGTTTGGTGGGTAAGGATTTCTTGTTTTATAATTAAAATAAAATTGCAACTCATGCGTGTAAAGTAATATAAGTTTTTAACTTTTTATATATAAATAGGCATAAGGGAAATTGGCGCATTTAATTCCTAAACATTTGTATCTTTGTGTAATGGGTCCTTAACCTTTTGTTTTTGACACTGAAGTCCTTAAACGATGTATTCTTTGGCGCAAGATGTCCTTTTCAGTGATTTTCTTCCATTTTAATGTAAAAAAGTTAAGGGAAGACGAAAATACCCTTATACATAGTCCATTAACTTCAGATTTGGTGCTAAAGTCTAACATTTCAATTTGGTGCAAGTAGTCCCTAAATTTATACATTATTTAGCGCAATAAATCCTTAACTTTTCAATTTTGTGCTTAGGTCCCTAAAAGTTGTATTATTTAGCGTCACTTGTCATTTTAGATGATTTTCCTCTATTCCACTTTTAAAAATTCAATTTTATTTTTTTTATCAGAAATATTAAAATGCTCTTATATTAATAAATAAATAAGCCTCTTTTTGACAACTTAAATTTTTTTTCTTGCTGTGGGCTTGTGGCCATGAGGAAGAGGAACAAAGCTCCAAGTATTGTTGTTGTCTAATGCATTGCAATTCAATTTTCATAACTTGAGGAACAAAGCTTCAAGTATCGTCATTGTCTAATGCATTGCAATTCAATTTTCATAACTTCTTGCCAATGTGGATCAAGGTTAGCTTCAGCAAAAGATTGAGGTTCTTTATGGCTAGATATGCATGCAAATAAAGAACGGTTAGGTGATGAAAAACGAGAATAAAAATAAAATTTTAACGAGGGTAACATGTACCTTCTGTTGAACTCGGAAACGAGGTTGGGTAAGTGGTCCAATTGGTATTAGGACTCAAATTAAGTCTCTCATAAGGGAGATGTCTTGAGTTCGAATCCTAGGGACGCGTTCAGAAAGTCATGAGTAGGTCTGGACGTCGGGTGGGTCGGTCCGGATATTTCAATACTCGGAACCACTCATTATACTTCGGGTGTTTCAAAATTGGAACCATTCAGGTCCTTGTAATTGTTGGAACCAAACCCAAACTCAAACCTTCGGTTCCGATCTAGGTTCAGTTCTACTCATAATATTTTCTTTATATACACATTAAATAAATATTTTCATATAAGTCATTTCGATACGTGAACACGTTACTACTCGACAATATTTGTGCAAGGGAGAAAATTAAACTAAGAAACTCAATTACTTGACTCAATAGTGGAGACTAATTATATTTTAAATAGAGAAAATGAACTCGAGATAACAAAAAAGGTACACTATAATCCAAACTATGAATATATCAAATTTAATTGTAACGTATTATAAAAAAATTAAAAAAACACTTAAGTTTGTAAACAATGCAAAAAAAATAAAAGTCTAAATTATAAAAAATGAGATTTAGCCCCCTGTTTGGTACCGATTAAAATCTAGATTTTGATTTAAGTCAAAATCAACAATCAATCTCAGCCATATATTTTATGGGTCCCACAACTTTTTAACCACACATCTTATCAACTTTTATCAAAATCTACTAAAAATATGATTTTAATCTCCACCAAACAAGTGCTTCATTCATCAACTTAAATTACAACACAATCTTGAACTTTTGATTCATAGAAAGCTCAAATTGCAAATATTATTAAACCAACCCATGAAATGTAACATTATAATGTGAGATAAGAGGTAAAAGAGTAAGAGTAATTCTTGATTTTTTAGTGTTAGTCTAGAGTTATAGAAAAATTACTACTTAAATTAAAATTTTAAGTTATGGTTTTTTTTTTTTCTAAAAAATAAAAAAAATATAAAAATCAGTTCAATTCGGGTACCCATGGATCTGTTTCAAGAACCAAGAACCAACTCAGATTGATTTTCGATTTTCGGTTCCAGTTCTTAAAATATATATTTTTTAAACCGGACCAGAACATCTGGTTTCGGATCGGTTTCATCTCGGGAGTTTCGATTCCGGTTAAAATGCCTAGGCCTAGTCATGAGGGATAAGATGGATTTAAACTCTTCCAAAGTGGAAAATACGTAAGCTAATGGGGCACGGAATAGTACCTGAGCTACAAATGGCAAGATGAGAAAAAGTTCGTGATCGTTACATAGGCGGTTGATGAGGTAGATTGAGGTTAGGACACATTTTCCCCATTTTGTTGGGGTGTCTACACACAGGTAATTTGGAGCTCAAATACCATGATGATAAGGATTTTTGAATATGATAGATAGCAAGTGTATTCTTTTAGGAAAATTAATCTTTGGAGTCCTCCCATACTTGATAAATTGTCTTGGTGTGAATTACTCCATTTTCCAAATCATGTTCTACAGAATGTGTAAGTCGTGGTAGGATCATGCTATTGCATTGATTCCATGAAGCAGATGCAGCACATTCTTCTATCTCTGAATGGGGATTATTGGAGTCATTAATGAACTCTACCTTATTCTTGGAGGTAAGGGAATGTATTATGGATTTACTCCAAGATTTATGATTGGCTACAATTATCCTTCCTGAAACAAGCATCAATTTAAGATGGTCTGAGTGAAGGACACAGTATGGGCTTTATGAATCCATACTAGTTGTTGAGGAAGTTGCTGAAGTTTGGTTAGATTTGGTGGTTTGATCTATTTGCTTTGATATCATGTTGAAAAGCTAGAAGAAGATATTGAAAACTAAGAAGATCAAGAAATTGAGAAAATTCGTGTATGTTCAATACAAACAGAAAATCATAAATACAATGGAAAATCGACATAAAACCTTAAATCTCGCCTAATCTAATATTTACATAATGATTCAGGAACCCAAAGCATGGAAGAAAATATTATAAACAAGGAAACAACAAAATAAGCAAAAAGGGCAAAATCACGATTTTTGCCATATTTGGCCTAGGCGATCGCTTAGGCAAAACCTGGGCGATTGCTTGGACAAACTCAATTTGGTTATGCTTGTGCATAAGTGCTTCAGGTGATCGCCTGACCCTTTGTACTAGGTGATGACTTGGTTAACAAACGTGAATTTTAATAAATCGTTCAAATTGTCTTAAGTGGAAATTAGGCTATGCACTTCTTTTTAAAAAATAATTAGATTCAATACGTTGTCACTTTTCGAAACCAAAAAGTGACAACTTTTGTGACATTTTGGTTAAAAACTATTAAATCTCTTTTTTTTCCAAAAAGTCACATTTAGTCACTTTTAGGTCTATTTCAAAATGTCACTTTTAGTACAAAAAATTAACAACGTATTTAATCTAATTATACTTTTAAAAATGTAGAATTAATCTAACTAGGCGTGATGTCCTTTAATTGAAAAACACGTATTTTTTGAAACTATTCATAATATTACATAATTTTGATGCACAGTTTTAAATAAATACCGAATTCTATGAGAGATAATGTAATATTTAATTAAGTAATTAAATATGATACCTATTAATTAGGGATGTAGTTACCATTTATTTAGAAGGTTAAATTAGGCAGTTTTAATTAATAAGCGTCATTAATTAGGGATGTAGTTACCTTTTATTTAAGGAATTTAAATAAAGCAATTTTTAATCTTCAATAATTACTTTAAAATCAATGGTCCTTCTTTCCGACTGTTCACAGCTTCTACCATTTTTCGACGAACAACATCAGATTTTTCGGCAATTGCGTTTTGTAATGTTATATAACGTATTGTGATTTACAACCGCAATTGTTTAATATTCATTAATGTTATTTTCTTCGTATCAGTATTATTGACAACCAGTCATGTGAAATCTGAAGTAGTATTACAATCATTGTAATGTTGTGTAATTGAAATTATTGTAACATTACAATCCTTGTAAAATTGTGTAACTATATTTACTATAACATTACATCCATTTTAAGTGTTTTGTTACTTTTGTAAGGCTAACAAAAACAAATATATAATGCATTTTCAAGAAATATAAGCATGTGATTACAATCACAAAAAGACATGAACAACATGAAAGTAACTTATTACACTCGCTGTAATGTTATGTAATATTTTATAATTTTCAGTCAAAATTAACTCGCCCTATGATTTCATAATCAACTGCTCTGCTGCAATTAACACCTCAGTCGCATCCCCCACCAAGTCGGACCATCATTCTCTGTTTGACTCTGAATCCAAAAATTGAAACCACTAAAACAACATATTTACTCCACCTCACCTCCTCCCAGTGCTTTTTCTTCTCTTCCCCCGGCCTCTCCATCTCCATCGTAGACTCGACATCAGCGTCATCATCACTCGCACCAACCTCACCTTCCTCACCAGAATCTGAAGTAATATTATTGTCATTGTAATGTTATGAAGTGTTGTGTAATTGTAGTTACTGTAACATTATAGTAATTGTAATGCCGTGTAATCGTAGTTATTGTAACATTACGATCCATGTAATTGTTTAGTATGACTAATAAAAATAAATCAAAATCACCTCCTTGAACTTTCGATATCCTTGTCTCGTAAAAATCTTCCATGGAGGCACATTTGCCTTTGAAACTGCAACATTCACAAGTAACCTTTACATTGAATCCATATATTTTCTTGCACATCAAGATATTAAGACTCTCACACAAATTCCCAATACATTAAAATCAGAGTGCCCTCTAACAAATTAATAGAAACTGAAAAAGAAATTGAGAGCAAGAAAAGGAAAAAAGATACCGTATACCATCGCTGATGTAGAGGGCATTGAGATTTCAGGAGATAATCACAATAGTTGGCACTTATGGTGGTTGACATTGCGATGGTGTCTCCTGTGGTTGTGATTTATCCAGTGGTGGTTCAACCCAAGTATTTCCACTAGGGAGGGATTTCAGCATCAATTTCTTTGATTTTCGACAGCAAAATGGAAGCTTCAAAATGGTGGTTTCAAAAATCGAACACTATATTAAAACATTTTACTAATTTTGGGCGTGTTTTACGAATTTTGGTGGAAGATTTTAGGGGTCGTATATGGAAATAAGGATCTACTTCAATTAGAGAGAGAGAGAGAGAGAGAGAGTCATATACGTATCTTCAGTGAGAGGATAGAGAAATGATCAATCACATAAATTTTTAAATGCTATTAAAAATTGGTATTTGAGAGTAGGCAAAACTAGTGTAGAACTTAATTATTCCTTATTTTTTTAAAAAAAATATTTGATCTAATTTTCACTTGTTAGTAGTGCATTTGTCTAAATGTCCCTTACATTAACATAGGCTTCTAAATTATGGGCCTTGGCCCAAATCTTGTTTAACTCCAAATGCTCACAATTTTAAATTTGACACCCACAAATTTTTTAGGATGTTTACACAAATACTCTTATTTTTTTTACTATTTACAAAAATAACTTTTAGAAATTTTTAGAAAGTAAAAATACTTTGTAATTTTTGAGTGCCACTTTTTAATGTTTTGTCACTTTTTTTAATAATTTTGACACTTTTAAAAAAGTGACACGATGTCACTTATTTTTTAAAAAGTGTTTGTATATATATATTTTTTAATCAAACATAAATTAAAAACTTAGAATAAGTTCATTGCTTGTTAATTTTTTTCAAAATATTAGAATAATTGTGCTATTTTTTTTTTAAATGTGACACTATACTATTTTTTTTTTAAAAAAAAAAAAGTGACATAATTTTTTATCACTTTTTCTTTTAACTAAAAAGTGACAATTTGTCATTTTTTTTCTACTTGGAGGTCAATTTTTCAATTTTTGCAATATCCATAACAGATACTTTTTAGTGACTTTTTAATAATTATGCCACTTTTTAAAAATAATTGATATAAGACACAATATTCCTTTGTATCACTTTAATACTATTTTAATTAAAAAAAAAAAAAAGTGAAAGAAGGCCACTTTTTAAAGAAAAAGTGACACAATGCCACTTTCTTTAAGAAAAAGTGACAAAATGCCACTTATTTTTTTAAAAATTGACATGTAAATTTCGTTATCAATAAAATACAAATTAAAAGCTTAAAATAAATTCATGATTTGTTAATTTTATTCAAAATATTATGATAATTGTGCGACTATTTAAAAAAGTGACACAATGTCACTTTTTATAATATTTTCTTTTAAATAAAAAGTGAATTTGTCACATTTTTTTTATTTGAATGTCGCTTTTTCAATTTTTGCAATTGCAATATCCATCATTGAATAACAAATGACACAAGTCCACACACTAGTATATACAATACACAATACACAACTCTCTGTATACAAATACAATGCCCCCAAGGCACATATCCCAATGACAAAGGGGAGGGATAGAAAAATGCTCAGCGCAGTGGGGTGTAAGGTTCGAATCCTGAAATAATAGATTTGTACAATATGGCAAGCGGAAGTTATGACTTACCATACCTCCACCCTGGCTCTGGGAGGCATAACATGCGGATTTACCTCCTTAACCAATGGTCCAAGGCAGGGTCGGTTATGCCCTTCAAGGTATGGGTTACACCTTTTATACGAAACCACTTTTTTTTAACTCACTTTTTAGTCGAAAAAAGTGACACATTGTCACTTTTTAATTAAAAAGTGACGCGCAACGTCACTTTTTTTTTTTTGGGACATACAATTGAATTTCACTTTTATATCAAACACAAATTATTAACTTTTGATTCAATCTTCTTTTCTCACTCTCAATCCATCATTATTCATTATCAAATAAACAGAAATGAGTAAAATAATTCTAACCCAGGCTCTGTTCTTTTATATTTAATTTGGAAAATTAATATACTAAAAGACAAAAAAGACAATAAATTTAATTTACACAATTTCTCAAATCACTTTTTAATCATCCATATTTTCTCTCTCCAATTACACAATTTTCCAAACCAATTTTTAACCTCACATCTTACCTAGAAAATACAAATAAATCCAATACAAAATTTAATTTGACACCAATTCCAACCGAACAGAGCCCCAATTATAATTATATAAAGGCTATATATCTAGGAAATTCTAACATTGCAACTTGCAAAATTCGTTCAGAAACTCAATCCCATAATAATTAATAGATCAAAGAATCTATAAATATAAATTTGAAAAATGTACCATTGTCGGCTTCCTTAGCTCTCAATTAATAGATCAGTGAACCAATAAACCTTGATTTCCACATCTTATACTCCTCCAAATCCTGTGGATCTTTGTTGAAAGTGTTCGCATCAGGATTGCATTCAATTGGACACCAGATCGGCTGTACCGAGCCGAACTCAAACTTTTGTTAGTGTCAGGCGTTTCAGACTCTCCATCTCAGCCATAAATAAGGTTTTCCTGCTCTTGCGAAATTATATCTGTAGCTTATTCGAGCACCCCAACAAGAGCTTGTCCAACAGATTTTAGCGAACCATGAGCAGTCGACACACGGGCCTCTACGAAGCTGGGAGTTCCTTCACGACGCGATTGACGACTTCTCAGATGACCTCCAAATCCTTCCTAAGACCTGGTCCGAATTCTCTAAGATCCTACATGTAACATGTAACACCACTCGAATTGGGCCGCAAGTATGGGTGGACATTAACCCGTCTAAACTGCCCAACCCAACCTAACTCAATCGGTTTGGATTGATTTTTTATGAAAATTGAGTTGGATTGGGTTCTACAAAAAAAAAAAAAGTATTCGGGTTGGGTTGGGTTGGGGTGTGGGTTGGGTGAAAGCCCAACCCTATCCGACCCGACCCGATAAATATTTTATAGATATATGACCATTTAAATTTCAAGAAAGTTCATTTTTAATTTTGATGAAACTCAAATATGGTTTGATCATATTTTAGTTTTATTAGCAAATATTCAATTTATTATATTTGAGCTAATAGTTGATTTATGAACATAATTTTTTAATTTTCTATGATTTTTAGCTAATTGGACCAAAGTCAAAAAAACCGACCCGACCGAAACTTGATTGGGTTGAGTTTGAACTCATGTTTGAGTTGAATTGGGTTGGGTTCGGGTTGGACAAAAAATCGACCCGACCTGACCCGACCCACCTCTAGACTCGTAAGATTTTGAGGAAAAATTGATTTATCAGAGCAGAAGAGAAAATGTTGGTTCTTTGTTTACATTTTGATTTGAAGGTTTTAGTTTTGGTTTAGAACGCAATAATACAGTGTGAAAGTTCTTAATTAGTTGAAAAAAGTATTAATCAAATAGGTTTAGTTTTTGGGGTTGTTTGTGTAATTTTATTCCGAAATTTGCCAAGCTCCATATGAAAAAATTGGATAACGGAATCTTTGCAAGTGTGAGACGTAACAGTCCCAACTTACTCTCAAAGTGGTTAATGGCTGATCTTCAATTCATCCGTTTCATTAAAAATCAAATAAAATCATTCCATTGAAAATCTTAGCACCGTACCATCATTCATTATTGATCTTCAGATTCAAAAAGGATTTTTCCAGCAATAGCATCACAAGCTTCAGAATTGTCGACGTTGATGATTTTTATTTTCGTCAAAAAAAATTGTCGAATTGCCATAAAATATAAGTTTACCTAACCAGAAATACTTGGATATGATGGTGTTCTCAGGGAGGGATTATGTGTATCCCAAGTCTGGTAATTCATCAGGAGGGAGAGCAATGGCATGGTCTACTATGAATTCCATACCTTGGAATATATGATATCCCATTGTATATTTGTAGCATAATTCTTGACAAAGTCCATTACAGGCATGCAAAAGACCATGATGCCGGAGCTTTTCCCTATTTGGGTAACTGATGAAAGTAGGCATCAACAAATTCAGAAGCATCAGGGTACAAATTGGAAATCCCCGCTTATCATTCTCTTCCTTTTTCAGATCTAAATAAAATTCATTCAAAATTGGAATGACCAAAAACATGGTACTGCAATATAAACTGGGATTCCCCAATTGTCAAGATATCATTCATTGCCAGGTGCATATCATATGAGCAGTCTAAAGATTCAACGTATCTGTTTGAATCGTTTCATTTACCTCTGAAATATAAAAACACTGATTCCCTGACCAAACACAATGATCTGTTATAATACTTTGATTCTCAAATTCACTCGGTTAGGAATGGATCAACAAATTACAAGTTTATATACAAAGCAACAATCAAACGAAAATAAATTTTTGGACGAACCTGTGAAAAATGTTTGTGACTCTGGCTTTTGAATGCGATTAAACAGGTATCAGTTGCAGATCCAATGAAACATCAAATAGAGCTTGAGCAGATTCCATGATTTTGGTAGGCTTGTGTCCATATGAAGACGCGCTAATATCTAAAATCTAATTCACTTTCAACTTTAATATAATTTTTCCACCATACTCACATAGAGACAATCACAAGTTCACGCTGCTATATTGTGGAAGCTTCGTGAATTTGTCTGTAATGTGATTTGAAAATCAGCCAAAGAAAACATCATCTGAGATTGAAGAATGTAGAGATCCCAATTTCTTATCCTTTTATTTTTGAATTTTTAATGTGATGAAATGAAGCCGATATTCAAGATAATGTAACTGATTTATTGTTTTAAATTTTAATATTTATTATTCCTGATATTTCTTGTGATATTGGGTGATATTTTTACAATATTTATACATATACATGATATTTTTAAGAATTACACGACATTTCCCAAAATATAGATATCAAAGATGAGTATCAGTAAAAAAATTTTGAAGGAATATCTAAGTGTAAAGTGCAAATCAGTCGACTCGCTCAACCAAAGTGTATATCGACTATTTTACTCATTATGGCAAACTAGTTCACGAGCCATTAACGAGCAGTATATTCTCCGATTGCTCGTCTCTGTGGAAACTTCTCTAAGCCTGCGTTTGATAGCGAGGGTGGAAAGAAAATGAATTCCAGGAAATTAAATTCTAGGAAATTAAATTTCTGGGAATTGAAAGTTTAATGTGTTTGATTGGTTTAATTTTTTATTTAGGGTACGTTTGATTCAACATATTTTCATGGAAAATATGATTTTCCACGTGATTTTCTAACTTTACGTTGTTTGGTTGCCAAAGTTTTCCATGTAATTCATTTTTCTACTTGTATCGAAATTCGGTATTTTCCTTGTTTTGGATGAATTCGTTTTCCATGGGGGGAGGAGGTTTTATTTTCCATGAAAAATCTTATACCATTTTTGTTACGTTTGATCATTTTTGTTTTTGTTAATTGATTTATTTTTTTCCCAAAAATTAACATTATTATTACTAAGTACAAACTTGTTAAAAAATGAAAAAAATAATAATATTATAATAGTTAAATTTTACTTTATTTTCCATGGAAAATAATGTCAATCAAACAACAAAAGTTGGAAAATTCTCCATTTTTTCTACCTAGAAAATTAAACCAATCAAATACATTAAACTTTCAATTCCCATGAATTTAATTCCCTAGAATTCATTTTCTTTCCACTCAAATTCCACTCTCGCTATCAAACGCAACCTTAGAAAAAGTGGAGATTTTTCCAACTTTTGTTATTTGATTGACATTATTTTACATGGAAAATAAAGTAAAATTTAACTATTATAATTTTTTATTTTTTATTCATTTTTTAACAAGTTTGTACTTAGTAATAATAATGTTAATTTTTGGAAAAAAAAAAAAATCAATTAACAACAACAAAAATGATCAAACGTAACAAAAATAGTATAAGATTTTCCATGAAAAATAAAACTTCCTCCCCCCTGGAAAACGATTCATCCAAAACAAGGAAAATACCGAATTTCGAGACAAGTGGAAAAATGAATTCCATGAAAAACTTAGGCAACCAAACAGCGCAAATTTGAAAAATCACGTGAAAAATCATATTTTCCATGAAAAATATGGCGAATCAAACGCAACCTAAATGTACTAATAAGTTGGTTGACATCTTGTGTAATGGAATGCAGCCTTCTACAAGTAACCATTTCTACACAGTTCCATTCTGAGATGCACAAGAACTTGCAGCTTCAACTTGCTAAAGGTTCTCAAAACCAGGAGTTTTCATACACATTACTGAAAGAAAGAGTAAAGTTGTGGCAATAATACATGAACAAAACAAAACCAATCCACTTCGAATTCTTCCTACTTATGTGCATCTCTTTGAACCCCACAGTCAGTACAACGTTATAGTTTCTGCATGATTTTAGCTATTTAAAGAAAATCTCCATCAGTTTCAGTTCTCCGTGCTTTCCTCTACCACAATTTACTACCACTGCTATCACTAAAGCAACTAAAAAACGTTCCTTTTTTTTCATCCAACAGCGACGCTTGCTACAGGAACCGTGCAGGTACATGAACACGAAGGATAAACGCGTTTCTTCACTTGGAATTTTCCATTCACATAAAGCATTCATTGGTTTGTTTATCGCCTGCACGACTATTTAATCCCAGAATCAAGGTGGTTTATGGTTCATACAATTATGAATTATCTGATTAGGCAGAACAAGAGATGAAATCTACCTCTTGCGTTTGCTTTTCTGAGAAGTTGATGATGAAGTATTACTGTGCCAGTTCCTTTTTCTTTGGTTGATGAACCAATTGTTAATCTGTTTTAGTTGCAACCCAGTTTCCTGCACCAGTTTTCCTTTATCTTCCTCCTGCACAACAGAGCTGTTAGGGGCTATAAAAAATTTTCTATCAGAGGTCAAAATTGGTTCTAAGATGTCAAAGATACTCATGATTACATCAAGGCTAAACCATTTTTTTTTTCATTAGTTTGAGTCGTTCACCGTTTATCCTCATGCGGGGCCAAGAGTCAGTATCATCATAAATAAATAGTACTGAGAAGGAGGGGACATAAACCTGGCCTTCAAGAAAGCAACAATGCAACAAAGGAAGGAATAAAAGAGCTTAAAGCAATAGATAAGAGGATACTACTCCCCTAACAATCGAGTAATAATAAAAAACCGACACTAAAGTCCTCTAAAATAATTCTTAATGAAAAGAAAATCATGGTTTCATTGCGACATTTGAGAATTGATTTTAGGGTAGAACAAGACCAGATTTTTGGCAGGGCAGGTTCCCGATTTTCAAGTTAAAATACAGGTTCATGCACTGAATAGATTGGAGAGCACGAATATCAGCATTGTTGTTCTGTAAAAATTATGCTTACCGTAGGATATGGCCACTTGGAATGAGTTCGCCACCACATTTTTAAGACAGATGTAGTGTCCCCCGGAAGTTTTCCAGCTCTTCTTTTACGTAAAATTTCCTCTCTGACATCCATGATCTTCTCCTTGTAACCCTATAAGAAGAAATTTAACTATTGAATTCCAATAATTACATAACCGAAGGCTTGAAATATAAGTCGTTTATTACCTGTTTAAGCTCGTGTTTCAGTTCTTGTCGCACGCGCTCCATCAACGACCTCTCGCTTTCTGTCGGCACTAAAGGACCAAATCCCATGTCGTCTGATCCATCCAGACTTTCGTCAAGCATGTTAGTTTCTTCTCCGTCGTCATCAGACATTGTTGCTCCTGTACCTTCACCTGGTGGTTCCCCTGTCAAGTAACAATTGAAAGGAATCTTAACCTCTATTTGGCAAATCCAAAAAGACATATGTTTTTAAACAAAAAAACTTTAACAAACAGAGCATTATGTGCATCAGTCTAATGATTATATATGCTCCACGTCGAAATCAAAATCATAAATTGGATAAACAGAAACCAGAGTAAAAGAGATGATCACCTGTCAAGCTTTGCAGCGATTGCTCGAGCTCCCAACAAGCCATGACTGCTTCCATTGCATGAACACGAACGTGTTGTTGAAGTTGCTCTTTGAAAGAAGAGAGCAATAGAACATAATGCGTCTGCATCAAAAAGAGAAGAAGAAAACTTAAAAGAAAGAAACCGTCTTGTTAAACTAACGACCTTAACCATGTTGGACAACATAACTACGTTCGAGGAAGTCTACTGAGAGTTTAGAATGGGTTAAAGATCAGCTCGTACCAGCATTCCAGTTTCACAAATTAGCAGATTTTGAAAAAGAATTGCAGTAATTTCTTCGCAGAAGAGAGGCATAGCTTCTTCCAAAAAGTAAGCACCCATTCCTCGCCATAGTCATACGAGGAGTTATACACTTAGGAGGATCATAATCTATGACTGTTGGAACTAAAATTGGCGTGCAAGCCTAATGAATGTAAAGATACTTCGGGTTTTTCCATTCCGAGAACAAATCGACTTCCAAAAGCACGAGGAAAAAAATTGAGATTGCATCTAGATTAGATTCTTCAAAGCACAAAAATTGAGATTGTAGAATTATCATTATCACGGGAAGAAACAGATTCCTTAAATCACTTTTTAACCATACATATTTTTTGTCTCCTCTTCAAACACAGACCAGGAATAAGACATAATCATGGTTTAAATTTTTTGCAAAAGTTGTGGTCTCTCTTCGATACATTGCGTCTCCCTTATCATCTTCCTCCCCGTTACTCCATGCCAGAAAAAAAGACTCTCTCTCTCCAACACACACACACACACGCACACAAGCACAGATACAATTATTTTTTGAAATCCTAACCAGTTCCTATTATGGAACAACTATTAATCCGAGAATCAAGATCGATACTAGAACAAAAAGAGAGTGACGGACTGTCCAATTAAAAGAGAAAAAAATCAAATTAATTTTGAAAATATGAAGTTTGTGGCATTATTATCTCAAGAAGAACCCTACACGCTAAAGTTTAAGCTTCATAATCACAGACATACTTGTGTTAAACGTATACAGATAGACTGTAAGAGACAAGTATAAAAGTTAATTTTTTGTACAGTACCATGAACTGATCGAGGTCTTTATCATCGAGGGGCTGTTGACCTTGTCCGAGCAAAGAGTATTTAGCCCTCACTTGCTGCGATTGAGCCAGCTGAGTGTCAATCCTCGGGAGCTGGTCCACCGGCGTCGCAATTCTCAGGCAAGACACGTGCGCCGACAGTAGTTGTTCATACAGAGAATGATTCAGAATATCCGCCATGCACTTCTCTTTCACCCAGTTATTGTTATTATTATCTCCTCCGCCGCTGACATTTGTGTTGGTGTTGGTTTCTGCAGCGTCGGCGGTGGTTGGTGGGCTGGGTTGACTTTGAGTGGGGAGCCATTGGTGAGGGTGGGATTGGAGGATGGAGCCGTTGAGCCAAGTAAGGGGTGGTTTAGTATGTCTTTCCGGGGAAGAGTGTTGGTGGAGGTTGTAGACGGTGGAGTTCTGGTGGTGGTGGTGGTCGGTGAAGTGGTGGTGGAGGGCCATTTCTTGAGAGAGGTGGTGATCCTCAAACGCCATTTCTGAATGATGAGGGTACGCAATAGCCTACCAGCTGATGATATGAAAGCCTGGTTTGCCTCATTTTTTAATCTCACATATTTTCTCAAATTAATTTACCTAATAATTTATCAATTTATATATTGAGACAATTCTGATGATTGATTTTAAAAATAATGTGATGAATATCTACCAAGTATATTGGTTTGATAACACTGTTTAGATTATAAACTGGTTTATTTGTGATTTTTAGATAAAAAATAATGATTAAAAATTGAAGAAAAAAAATGTGTGTAGTTAAAAAATAATTTGAAGATTTGAGTAGTTTATAAACTGATTTATAAACAAAAAAAACTAGTTTACCGAACACAAACTAATCACAAATTTTACCCAAAAACACAAATAATTCATTATAATAAATGGTTTAACGAGCCGTGGAATACTATTTTAAGTTGTACCAAAAAGTGGCTAAGAGGAGGGAGGGAGGGAGGGGGAGAGAGAGAGAGAAAAGTAATTAGCATTGAAATTATCTAATAAAATCACATTTTTCCAAATCATATATCATTTTTTCAAATCACTTTTTAATAGCATATTTTATTTAAGATTGTGTTTGATAGTGAGGGTGGAAAGAAAATAAATTTTTGGGAATTAAATATTTTATGTGTTTGATTGGTATAATTTTCTAGATGAAAAAAGTGAGAAATTTTTCACCTTTTGTTGTTTAATTGATATTATTTTTCATGACAAATAATACAAAATATAGTATTTTAATAAAAAATATACTTTTTAAATTTTTACACACATTTGTACTTGATAATAATAATATTAATTTTTGGTAAAAAATAAATCAATTAACAATAACGAAAATGATCAAACATGACGAAAAATAATTAAAAATTTTGACTGAAAAATAAATTTACCTATACACATGGGAAAACTATTTCATTGGAAAGCTAGAAAATCCGCACCTAGAACTTGAAAGCTATCAAACATTATAAATGTTGAAATTGGTTGGAAAACTAATCAAACTCATAAAATCACATTTTTTCTTTTACAGAAATATTGTTATAAATAAAAATAAATCAATTTATAATTGTTGTAGTGTTATCGAGAGCCTTTAAAAATTGAAGTGAAAAGCGTGTGGTGAAAAAATCGTTCGAAAAATTGTATAGTTTATAAATTAATTTATTTTACTTACCAAACACTTCTTTACGAAACAGAGACAAAAAGACTCTATTCCACCAAAAGTCACCCTAATTGGAACTTTCTCTGCCACCGACCGTGAAGTATCGAGCCTCTTCAGCTTCGCCTCTGTTTAGAAATATCTGTTTATGTTTTCGAAATAATATATGTTGTTAAGAAAATATAGAGAGAAAATATTAAATATGTGTGATTAAAAAGTGAATTAAAAAATTGTATTATTTCAAAACATGTTTGCCAAATTGTTGAAAAAGGAAAAAAATGTGTCATTAAAAAGTAATTTAAAAAATTATGTATATTATAAATTGATTTATAATTATTTTAAACCATAACCTTTGAGCGGAATAGACCCTTTCATATTGTCGTCACGTCAATTAGACTTTCAAAGTTAAATGTAGCATTAGATATAATTTAGGCATCCATTTTATAAATCAAATTTATAAATTATACAAATTTTCAAACAACTTTTTAACTACACGTTTTCATTCTTCAAATTTAAACCGCTACTTTTTATCTCAAATACATAAATAAACAAGTTTATAAATCAAATAATATTACCAAACAAACATTAGTCTCGCTCTGTTACATATCGTGGAAAGCGTAACAATTGCCTACATGTAATAAAAGAAAGTATCGAATTTACTGTATGGTATAATACTATTTTATTTATAAATTGATTTATTTATAATTTTGAGATAAAAAGTAGTAGTTAAAAATTGAAGAAAAAAATGTTATTTATCTCAAGGTTGAGATCAATTTTAACTCAATTGACACACATTCATTAGAGAATGAGGAAATGTTCATGTACACATGTACAAACTGTCTCTTCAATTTCCAATGAGAGAATGCCAACTAGTTGAGATTTATCTCAATCTTGAGATATATAACATTATTTTAAAAAAAATATGTGTTATTAAAAAGAGTTCGAGAAATTGTATATTTTATGAGCTGGTTTATAAAGTTTATTTCATTGTGTTCGATAAATAACTTTTTTTAGTTTATAAATCGGTTTATTAATTATACAATTTTTCAAATCATTTTTTAATCAAATATATTTTTTCTCTTTAATTTTTAACAATTATTTTTTACTTCAAAATCATAAATAAATTAGTTTATAATCTACGGACTGTTTGGAGGCGGTATAAACGTTTTTTTGGTTTTTTTTCATGAATCACGAGGGAGATATATGGTTAAAAATTAGAGAGAGAAAAAATCTGTTAAAAATTGTACCGATAATAAACCAAAAAAATCCAAATTACCGAAAAGTGGCCAAAACAGTATTATCAAACGGATGCGTATGGAAGGTTTAAATGAGAAGCCGACAGCACAGTAAACAGATAAATGCCAACAACAGAAATCCACGTGTCGTTATAATCGTGGACCACAATACAGGCCCACAAGACAGACAAGCTGAATCGACAGGTGCACCCCACTTTTGTACCTATATGCCTAAAGCCTACAGCTGTTAGCATAAACAACAACTGCCATCGCCAGAGCTGCAAAGCCGCAGGTGGTGGCAGTACCACCGGCGGCTGAAAAGCGTTCCTTGCTGAGTACGTGGGCCCCACTTTCTCTATCGGTGCCTTCATTGTGGATCCTACAGAGGTTGACGTACGTTTCGGTCCCGCACACTGTGTGGAGACAAAAATGGAGGAGTGATGCGTACGAGTCGAGTGAGTTTCAGTTCTACGTCGGAATATGAGAATCTGCGAGTAATATAAAAAAATTTGATTGTTATAATTTTTATTTTTATTTTTGATGAATATGTAGCTTAAAAAAATGTGAAAAGTCAACAATAGTGGACTTGACTAAGAATTGATGGTTGAGATTGAGTTTAAAAATTGATATAAATTTTTTACCATTAACAAACATGTTCTACATTTGGGAGATTTTTTTTTCTTTTTTTTAAATATAAACAAGAAAATTCCTTCTTAATTTATGATTATATATTTTTTCACTCGTTGTTGAGTGTGTTTTTGACAATTAGCCCCATGTATACTAACGTAATTATTATAATTTATAAATAATAATTTTTTTTTAATTAAACACGTTTTCTTTCTATTTTTCAATTACATATTTATAATTGCTATAGTGTTACTTACAGTGCGTTCGGTTGCAATTTTTGTGAAAAAAATTTGTTTATTTAACTTTTTTTATTTTTTTTAAAGTAAAATGTGTATTTAAAAATTGGAGAAAGAAAAAATGTGTGGTTAAAAATTGTTATGCAAAATTGTATAATTTATAAGCCTCCATTCGGAAAAAAAAAAGTCAGGTTTTTTGGGTTTTTTTCACGATGTTCGAGGTAAGATCAATGGTTAAAAATCGAAAAGAGAAAATATGTAAGTTAAAAAGTGATTTGAAAAATTGTGTAGATTATAAATTGGTTTATAATCTACAATCATTCCAATAACGAACAGAGAGTAAATAGTAATCATTTCAAAAAAAATGTCCCAGCAGAACGATATGTTTTTAATATTATTTATAAATAGCCACATAACAATATTTTATTTATTTATTAAAAGTAAAAAATATGAATTTTTTTTTATCAGTTAAAATTGTTGAATACTACACAATAAATTCAAGATTACGATGGTGAAGCTCCCAACTGGCTCTTCTGCTCTTAGGCATTTGTTTGACAATGTGTTTTATATAGTATGCGTTTCATATTGTTTAATAAGAGTTTTTTTTTTTATAAAAAAAAAATAGTGATTTTTAGATGAATGGATGCTGAAATTTTGTTGAAAAGTCAAATATTGTGAGCTTGACTTTTTAATGGATGGTTAAAATAAGATATGCGATTAAAGTAATTTAGGTAAATATATTCTTATAAACAAAGATCTACAAAGATCTGTTCGGTGACTGAAGATATTGCCTTTGTTTGGTAATACCATTTATTTTATAAATTGATTTATTTATGATCTTGAGGTAAAAAATAATTATTAAAAATTAGATAGAGAAAATATGTGTGGTTAAAAAGTAATTTGAAAAATTGTGTAATTTATAAAATAATTTATAAACCAATTTATTTTGTTTATCAAAACGGATGATAAAGTTTTTGTGACTTTAAGGTATATACCATATACTGATTATAAAAAAATGTGCATGATTAAGGCACCGTTCAGAATCTTTTTTTTTCTTTTTTCAAAATAAATGGAATGTTTGTTGTCAAATCAAAGAATTTAAATTATTTGTTGATTTATTTGTGTTTTCGAGGTAAGATGTGAGGTTAAAAATTGAAGAGATAAAATATGAATAGTTAAAAATAGTATAAAAAATTGTATAAATTAAATCAAAATAATCATTACAAATTAAAATGTAGCCGAAAGGTGCCTAAATAATTATTTGGAATTATATGAAGAAAAAAAACTTATGCTGTGTTTAGTAAACCTACTATAAATGAGTTATAAGCAGGGGCAAAGTCAGAATTAAAAAAAAATAGTGGCAGCAAATTAGTAGATAGTCAATATAGTGCGGGGACAAAACAACAAAAAATGAAAGGTTGAATTACCACCAAAAAATAAAAAATAAAAAATTGAAAAATCTTGAGTTTTTTTGGAGAATGTATGGTTGAAAAATTATTGAAAAATGTGAAAAGTGATGAGTTTCACAGAAATGTGTGGTAACAATATCTAAATCATTTTTCAATAATATATCTTACCTCGAAAACAATAAATCATTTATAAGCAAGTATTTCATACATAAAATAAATTGGTTTATAAAGCAGTTTATAAATTATACAATTTTTCAAACCACTTATTAACTACACTTATTTTCTCTCTAAACAGAGTTACCAAATAGAGGCTAGTCTCCGTTTAACAAATTATTTTAAAACATGTTTTTAAATAACAAATTTTCTCGAATTGTTTTTTAACCACAGACATTTTCATATCTTAATTTTTCAACCACATATTTTACTTAAAAAACGTTACATTTTTTTATTTTTAAACAAAAAACTTTTAACAACCAGAGCGAACCACAAATGGGCCACCAAACAATCCCTTATTTTGTTTGGTAAAATTTGTTTATAAATTTTATTAATAAACCGCCAGTGACAATATCTCATCTCATTAGATAAAAGTTTATAACGATTTTCCAATAGAGGCTTATAGACAAGCTTAACAGATATGGCCAAACAATCACTCTACTAATCATTGATTACGCTTAACAAGATAGATGTCTAAACAAATAGTCAATAGGCATATAAACAATTGAGAGAAAAAAAATGTGTGATTAAAAAGTTGTATGAAAATTGAAGCGATTGTAAAAATAAATAAATAAATAAAAACTACTTGAAGGCCGAATAGTCAATAGGCATTTATCCCTCCCTCCTTCCTCTCTCTCTCTCTCTCTCTCTCTCTCTCTCTCTCTCTCTCTCTCTCTCTCAGGGCCTTGTTTGACACACACTATTTATTATCAAAGCCATCTCAATAAAATAATTTTGTACGTTATAATAATTTTTATCACACGTTATCTAATAATCAATTTTTAAAAAATTAAATTTCAAATATTCTCTGTCCCCATTCTTCACTCTCACCATCCCGTAAGAATAAATTTTCTAGTTTCACACAAATTAAAAAAATGTAATTAATATATTTGAAAATATAAATTTTATTTGTTGATAAAAAAAAATATAAGAGTAGTTCATTTTTGTTGTTCACACAACACGGTAAAAAACTAAATCATCAACTATACAATAGAGAGTGACATAATTTTGGACAAACTTAAAAAGAAAACAAGCTTATCTAGATATCTTCATGTGACGTAAATCATTTTATTTTTATTTTAAAATTTGCATTTAAAATTCTATTTTTCCTAGTAAATTGCCTAAAATCAAAATCTGAGTTAGTTGGCCATAAGATCAATTGTTGTTGAGTTTTTTTTTACCTTGTAGGATCTATACGATCAGAAATTGATAACATCAGTACATATTGAAGAGGGTGCTCTCCAACATGTTACATTCACGTTAGAAATAAAGTGTATCTGAGTATGTAAATTTGTGGTATTTTTTTATTGTTTATGCATTTCTTGGCCCATCCTTAAGATACGCTTATATCGTTTATTAGGATTGATGTTTTTTTATGGATTCGTAGACCTTGACCTTAGTGCTTTAGAATTTATGATCGTGAGCGGTTTCACGCACAATCATGTGAGGGTGTGACATCCAGTGTGTCAAATTTTGGGTGATAGAATAATATAATTCTTAGTATAATATAATGTATGGTGATTTAGGTCGCGAGGTCTAAGTTGCAAACTGTCTAGCGGATAGGGGTGGACCGATTATCGACACAAATGCTAAAAATTGACCAATCTTGAAAGGCTTATTTTACAAACAAAAAGATGAAGATTTTACTATTTCTAATCGATCATTTGGCATGCCAAGATTCCCTTTGTATATATGATCCCAATACCAAAAATTCTGAAAAATGCCTTCGTACAAAAAGGCCCTTCAGACCTGTAATACATATTTTTTGAGTAAAAATGTCAGTGGTCCCTGGTACAAATTCATCATCAACAATTATAGTACCCAGTAATTAACGATCAATTGAAATTAATGATTTTGAAATTAACACCCAATGATAATAACCTCTTTACATGCGATAAAATTCATCAAACTCAAACTGATTGCGATATAATAATTTTTAGTAAAAAAATATTAAATCCATTTAAATTTTTATTGGATATATATATATATATATATATATATATATATATATATATATATATATATATATATATACCAAGATCAATGATAACTTACAATAAATAAATATAAAAAACAAAGATTGTGTCGGTAAACACATTATATATCCATTTATGAATTTTACAATTTCTATTACCACTTTTTAACGCATTTTTCAAATTATTTTTTAACCACATATTTTACTCAGAAAAGAACAATAAACTATTTATAAACCATATAAATATCGTCGAACACATCATAAATTAGCATGATAACATTTTTTCTACCTACGAATACGTAGTGACAATTAGAAAATAAACATGAAATGATTTTTTTAAAATATATTCTACAAACTATTCCTCATTTGAGCCACAATATTACATTTTTATTCTCTCTTCCCTTTAACAACACATTCTCTTTGTTGATGTAAATTTCTACCTAATGAACGTATCAATATAATTTCTCTAGTTTTTTTCTTCTTCAGCATCGCCTTCTTATAAAAAATTCTTCCTCCATTCCGCTGTTACAGTTTGCCCCGCCTCAGCCAATAATGTAGCTTCCTTCCTTTTGGAATTGTCTAGATTTGTGGATAATTACTCTTACCTTCCTCTTTGAGCGCTAGTCAATCTGCTGAGAATATGTGATTGATCCGGTTTAAGTCCTGGATCAGCTCTTTTCCTATTTTAGCAGTTTGATTGTCGATGCTTCCAATAATTTGCTTGCAGCGTGATTTTGTTGGGCACCTTCATGACGGGTTGGACATTTTCATGGTAGGTTGTGGCCCAGTAATTTTTATCATTGGACTTATTAAGGCCCACATCATTTTTGGGCTCATTTGTATTTCTCTTACAATTGCCTCCCTTTTCGTGTGTACAAGATTTTACTGTACAGATAAATTTTGCACAATGCAGTTGAAATCACGTATGCACGAAAAGTTAAATTCTCCTCTATAAATAACCCCAACTAACCTTCTTCCTTCCATTCTCTTCTCAACACACTTGGAAAGCCTCTCTCTCTCTCTCTACTTTGGTAAGTTCTCTCTTTCATATAAATTGATGATTGATGTTAGGTATATATATATATATATATATATATATATATATATATATTATTTTATTATTATTATTATTATTTTAATGGAGGCGAGGTTCGATCCCAACGGTTCCAGCTCGTGGTGCGAGCTGGGTTGAATATCCCTAGCTCGGTGCGAGCTAGGCCGGATATCCCCAGCTCGCAGGTGCGAGTTGGGTGCTAGTTTTTCCCCCCAGCTTGTACCTGCGAGCTGGGCCCTATATAACCAGCGTGCACTGCGGGCTGGGCTGTGATGTACCTAGTGCGTGCACCGAGCCTTTTTTTTAAAAAATAAATAATCTCCTGTTCGAGTTGATGTTTTTCCTTTCATTGCCTTTGTAGGTGTAAGATGTCAGGAAATGACGAAAGTCTCGGGTTTGAGGAGATTCATGATGGGGGTGAGGATGTTATTGTAGAGCGTTATTTTACTTCCTACAAAGACGTTGTATCTACTATCACGCCCCCTCATCTTAAGTCCCTCCGAAGGCGTTTTGCCATTCCCAAGTATTTTGAATTAATGGCTCCAACCGAAGATCAGAGATGAGCCTCCCCTGGTTTTATTACAGTATTCGTTTACCAACTTGAGGCTGGTCTACGTTTTCCCGTGCATAATTTCTTCGTTGATATTCTTAATCATTACAACGTTGGGCCATGTCAACTTGTTCCAAATTCGTGGTTATTGATGGTTTCATTTTACTTTATTGCTGAGGCTTTTGGTTTCAAGGCCAATTTTCACCTTTTGGTGTTTATCAAGAAGAATTCGGTGGAATTTTAGTATTTTTCAGCTCGTCCGGGTAGACAATTTTTGATGAGGATGCCTAGATCCCACCGTGATTGGAAACCTGAGTTTTTTGATGTTGGGAACATGAATTGGCCCTTCTTAGAGCATTGGAGCGAGAATGTGGCGAAGTTCAAATCTTTAAAATTCATGAACCCTTGTCTTGAATGTTTTACTGAGTTTTTGAGTCACCAATTATTTAAGTGTTCTGAAGTAGTTACCGAGGCAGCATTGTCTTTAGCGGGGATGAATTCTCCCGATAGAATAGACCCCAATTTGGCTTTGGGTACTCTTGGCTAGTTTGATATTGACATCACTATATATTATATTTCCTTCGACTCGTACTGATGCATTTTTCCTTGTTTTTCTTTGTAGTTGCGCTCATGGATCAAGCTCAAATAACAAAGTCTTTGAAAAGGAGGATTATGAGTGATAGTTCAAGATCTTCATCAAGCAGGGTTGTTGATGGTGCTCCTCGAAATCCTTGTCAAAGGTCAAAGTCCTCATTAGTTGATAAGTCTAGTTTACCCCCACCAACTCAAAACATTCCTTCAGACGTTGAGGACGCTTCTGTTTTCACCTAGGATACTAGGTATTTTCACGGGAAGTTTATTCCCGACTAGACGGTTAGGTCAAGTGATTCTATTTTGGAGAATCCATCCATTGAGATGGCGCTCTTACAAGGTCTTTTTCTAGACAAGGATAAAGAAATTGTCAGTGATTGGGCATCTGAGAACATCGTTTCAACTTTTTATCATGACTTGTCGAAGGTAAATGGCACAAATTTTTTTTTTTTGGCTAATTCGCTTGTATTCGTTTAGGTTGTTCTAGGAGCCAACTTGTTGCATAACACTTTATCTCGCCAAACAAACAACTTGGTGAATTAGTAATGAGCAGGTTCAAGTTCTGCTTAAGCAGCTGGAGGATCACAAGTCAAGGGAGAAAAGGTCGGAGCAACAAGTTTCTGACCTACATTCCCAGATTGCTTCCAAAGAGCTAGAGATGCAAGAGGAGGTTTCTCATGCCTTGGCTTCTTATCGCAATTCGGATGAATTTCAGGCTCTTATGGATGATGCTATCACAGCATACAAGGCTTCTCCTAAGTATTTTGATGAAGTTATTGCGACATCGTCTAATCAGTACACTAACGAAGAAACAACTATCGAAGAAGAAAGAAGGTAATTGGGATTTCTTGCGTGTTGAAGAGTTCGATGGTGAGCCATTAGGTGCTGAAGAAGGCTAAAAGTCTGATGAGGATAAGCTCATACTTCCGGCTTATTTCTTTGTCCCTTTTTGGCAACATGTATTTTGAAGGCTTTATAACCTGACTTATATTAGTTATTAGGAGGGCGACATGTATTTTGGAGGCTTTATGACCTCATTTGTAGCGCCTTTGCTTTTCTTCTTAGTCTTGTACCTTTTGTGGACTTGGTGGATGCGATGCCCCTTTGTTATTCCGCATTTAGCTTCTTTAAATGCGTTTGTTGGTCGTTTAGCACGTTTGTAGGCCGTTTTGACCAAGTGGTTTACTTTGGTCAACCTTTTAGCGCGATTGTGGCCATGTTGACCTAGTTGTTTTACTAAGGTCGGCCATTTAGCGCGATTGTTGGTCGTGTTGACCTAGTTATTTTACTAAGGTCGGCCATTTAGCGCGATTGTTGGCCGTATTAACCTAGTTGTTTTACTAAGGTCGGCCATTTAGCGCGATTGTTGGTCGTGTTGACCTAGTTGTTTTACTAAGGTCGGCCATTTAGCGCGATTGTTGGCCGTGTTGACCAAGTTGTTTACTGTGGTCGGCCCTTTATATACATGGTGTCACGCAATGAAAATGCTTATCTCCCCATTCGGTTCGGAAAGTCAGCAACAGCTAGGCGGTTGACCTATTTTACCATGAAATGTTCTAATGATATGACCATATTAATGGTATTTCCCTTATATCCTGCCCATCAGCGTACGTGTGTGCCAGTTGTTCTGCTTTCCGGCTAATGAATGAGAGGTAAGTTACCTAGGGCGAGAAACCTCGGAGCTAAACTTGTGATCCGTGAAAGTTGGTATCAGAGCGGGACCGCTTGAATGCGTTTTTGGTCTTGTTGAGATCAATAACATGAATTCTTGCGGAGAAAAGATTTTGGGCCACGGATCGTGACGACAAGCTTGCAAAACACGAAGAAGGAAGCCATGGGGAAGATGGGTGTGCTGGGCTGCGTTGCGCAATTTCCTTTCAGGGAGTTTTGTGGAGCACATTTTGCAGGGCCCACGAGAATGTAGTGGGTATGTATTTCGACATGTACTAGAGGCGCTACGGTTGTAGGCCATCCACCGAATAACTACTGCTTATGGGGGCAGATGGTGAAGGTTGGTGTTGGAGGCGGAGGCGGTATGTACAAGTTACAGCGGGAAAGTGTAGGAGTACCACCGTGTGAATGCTCGTTCATGAGCGGATGGTGCCGTTTGATTCTTCTTGAGGAATGCGTATTGATGCGAAGCTCACTCTCGCTATGAAGACGTAAGCGGATTCGAATGGGGGAGAATGTCACGCGGTGAAAATGCTTATCTCCCCATTCGGTTCGACAGGTCGGAAACAGTTAGGCGGTTGACCTATTTTACCATGAAGTGTTCTAATGATATTGCCATGAAATTGGCAGGATCTACATTTTTCATTGTTTCTTATGCATCAGATTTCATGGTTGGCCAATAATACCCTTATCTCAGTACTTTTGCAGCCAGGGTTCTTCCTCCAATGTGTCCACCACAAATGCCTTCATGTACTTCTCTCAAAATGTAATTCGCTTCGCTTGGGTTCAGGCACCGTAACAAAGGCTGGGTGAATGAATGTCTATAAAGTTCACCTTAAAGCATGGTATATCTGGCACTCTTTTTCGCTATGGCCTGCATCTCTTCCTTTGTGGTTGCTTAATGGTTTCCAGTTAGATAATCAATTATAACATCTTTCCAACACTTCTCCTCCTGTTGATTTGCTATCAATAGGGTTTCTTCGACACTTCTATGTTGGAGCTATTGCAAAACTATGGTAGCACTGTTATGTGGTTGAGTGGAGTTTCCCAATTTGGACAAAGCATCAGCTTCAAAATTTTCCCCTCGAGGGATTTGCACAATGGTGAATGACACTAGTTTTGCACATTCTGCAGATATAGTCGCGTCATATCATCGCGTGCTTTATATTCTCTGTTGACCTGTTTCACAACTAACCGTGAATTACTGTGGGCTATGATCTTCCGAGCTCCTGCATGAGCTGCCAGTCTGATTCCGATTAGGAGTACTTCGTACTCGGCTTCATTATTGGATGCTGGAAACTGGAAACTAAGTGCGAAGTTGTTGGGTCTTTCAACACTAACCCTCCTTCTGCTCCTTGGAGTGATGATGATCATCAACATGGATTGTCCATTCTTGCTCAATGGACTGCTCCAGCTGATCCTCCATGTGGGTGCACTCTACTATAAAGCCCGCAAGCGCCTGTCCTTTAATGGCCGATCGTGGCTTATTGTCCAACCTATATTCTCCTAACTCAATTGACCATTTAAGCATCCTTCCCGAAACATCCGGTTTTGCCAACATCTGTAGTAGTGGTTGGTCAGTTAGGACTGTCACTCGGTACGACTGCAAGTAGGGATGAAAATTTCTGGCCGTTGTGACAAGGGCTAGTGCTATTTTCTCTGTGGTCGTGTATCTGACTTCGACTCCATGCAACATCTTGCTCACATAGTATATGGGTTTCTGTGCTTTCCCTTCTTCTTTTACGAGTATTGAGCTAACTGCTTCTTCTGATACTGCTAGGTAGACATACAAATGGTCTCCTTCATTCAGTTTTGTTAGCAAGGGAGGTGATGATAAATGGTTTTTGAGTTGTTCAAAGGCCATACTACATTTATCTATCCATTCAAAATTTCTTGATTTTCTAAGGATTTTAAAAAAAGGCATACCTTACTCCGTTGCGTGAGATAAGAATCGGTTGAGTGCTGCCATCCTTCCGGTGAGCCTTTGAATCTCCTAAATGTTGCGAGGAGCTGCCATCTCTTGGATAGCTTTTATCTTGTCTGGGGATACCTCGCTCGGATACCATGTATCCCAGGAATTTTCCAGAGCGCACTCCGAATGTGCATTTGGCTGGATTAAGTTTCATCCCAAATGTTTTCATGACTTCAATTGCTTGCAGCAGATCATGTATGTGGCAACCTCCCTTGTGGTTACTAGCATATCTTCAACATACACCTCCATATTCTGCCCAATTAACCCTTTGAACATTTGGTTTACTAATCTCTGGTATGTGGCTCCCGCATTTTTCAATCCGAACGGCATTATGCGATAGCAATAGATTCTGCTATCTGTTATAAATATGGTTTTCTCTTCATCTTCTGGTGCAATTCGGATTTTATTATACCCTGCAAAAGTGTCCATAAAGCTTAGCCATTCGCATCCTGATGTAGAGTCAACCAGTAGGTCGATTCTAGGGAGCGAGAATGGATCTTTTAGGCAAGCCTTGTTTAGATTGGTGAAATCAACCCACATTCTCCACGAACCATTAGCTTTCGGTATGAGCACGATATTTGCCAACCATTCTGGATACTGACTTTGCGAATGTATCCAGCTTCTAAAAGCTTATCCACTTCCTGTTCTGCAATTTTTGATCTGTCTGCCCCCATGAACCTTTTCTTCTGCTTTTTCAGTCTTATTCCGGGACTGCTCGCAGTTGGTGGAAGTGACAGAGGGATCGATGCCAAGCATATCTGATGGATTCCATGCAAAAATTGCATTGTTCTCAATTAGGAAAGTGCTCAACGTCTGCTCCATTTCTCTGCCAAGGGAACTGCCAATTCTAGTATTTTTAGTTTCATCCTCTTTGTCTAAGATCAACACTTTTAATACCACATCTTTCCCAGCTGTGAATCGCGCATCTTTATCTCTTCTTTCCGAATTTCTCTGTGGCATGGGCTCACTCTTAGATGCTAACTTTTTTGTATATCTGTCACATCCTCTGACTTACCTACCCCTTGAGGTGTTGGGAATTTTACCTTCAACGTTGGTCTCCCAAGTATGGCATTGTATGGGGACGAAGCCCTGACCACCACAAAACTCACCATCTTTGTTTTCCTCCGTGGATCTTCCTCCAGAGACACCAACAAATCTATCATGCCTTCATCCCTGACTATTCCTCCTCTGAAACCAATGAGGAGTGCTTACTGTCCTCAGGTGCTTGGGATCTAATCTCATTTTCTCATAAGCTAGATAGAATAATACATCCGCCGAGCTGCCTGTGTCAACTAAGGTCCGTCTTACTTCATAATTTGCTATCATAATAGATATGACGATCGCGTCATTGTGTGGGAAGTGAACTCCCATGAGCTCTCTATCAGTGAAAGTAATTGATTCCTCCTGATGGCCACTGATTTGCATCGCTTAAGGGTTCCCAATACGGTCCCATACAAAAGTTCTCTGCAGGTTGGTCCTCCTGATGGCCACTGATTGTTGGTAGGTTTTCCTTACTGACTTGCTATCTTCGCAGGATGGTCCTCCTAAAAGGACTGCTGTAACCCCTCCTTGTGGGGGACTAGTTTTTTGTTGATTGCGATCAGGTGACCTCCGCTCGGGAGGGGTGCGTTGTCCTCTACCCTCCATATCTTTTTCCTTCCTGAAAATTTTTCCTAAGTATCCCTATCTGATCAGGCATTCAACCTCATGCTTCAATTGGTAGCAATCCTCTGTTCGATGTCCTGGCCCCTTATAAAACCAGCAATATGCATCGTTGATGGGCTGCTGTCTGTCATCTCTCACTGGTTTTGGCCACGTAACTATACCTTTGTGAGAAACTAACATGACGACTTGATGAGAATCGTAGGAGACTCGACAAAGAAAAATCAATCATGTGAGCCAAACAAATTTTGAGTATATTTTGAAGGACTCTCGATGCGTAAAAGAATAGTATTCAAGGCTAAAACAAGAGATCTATCCAAGAAAAGAAGCGAAGAATCAAGCTCGGGATTCAATTAAAGTTTTGACAAAGATAAAGTAAGAATTTGAGGTTCACTATTTCATAAAGAATTATAGATCTTTTCTTCTAGTTTTCAAATCATTTTGAATCACCTCAATCTGACATCAGGATCAAAAGTTATAACTCAAATACTGAAGAAGGCGCTTGCAGTCAATTTCAGTTGACAATTTTCGGTCGACCGAAATGGAGTTCGGTTGACCATTTTGGTCGATCGAAAGTTACCGAAACATTTAGAAACGCACATTTTTTACTATTTTTCATATTTTCTTTATTTTCTTTCATTTTGTACTATTAATACTCATTTGCTCTCAAACCCTAGATAGTTTTTTGATGTATGAACATTGAAGTCTCCATGGTGAGCAAATTAGAGGTAATAATTCATCTTCAAATCTTGTTGCCTCTTGAGGTATTATTCTCGACTTCATGTGGATTTTATGAATCTTGTGTTGTTGGAAGAAATCTACGAACTTGTTTATTTCTCTCCATTGGGTTAAAGTTTATTCCTTAGAATTTTTGTTAGATTAAACTTGAGTTTAGGTTTATTTTACCATTTTAGCTTTCTTGGGTTTTGTATTAAATTTTTGTGAAAATTTTCGGTCAATAAGGGGTTCACATCATTTGGTATCAGAGCTTGACTCTAATTTGGTAAATCTATCTTTTACATTATTGTTCTTGTTGTTCTTCATTCCAAAAAATAAAAAATAAAAAAATTACAAAAAAATTGTAACATTTATATGTCCATTTGTATTTCTTGATTCCTACATATTGGGTATTTTAATTTTTATCATTGTTGAGATTGTTAGGGAATTTTCATAACCAAAACACTTGCATTTCCATGACTTCCAAAGGGTGCCTACCAAGTGTTTGATAAATTTCCCCAAAGAAAACTTTCATGTTAGAAACTTCTTTTCTCTACACCAAACACTTCCTTGGTAATTCTTTGTTCTTTGTCAAGCCTTTGTGACCTTGTGCTGTTGAAAATTTGTCCTACAAATTCATAGCCATCTTCTTGTGTTTTAGTAAGTAAAGAAAATTTCACTTGCTCTTGTGTCTATCCATTCTTGCATCTCTTGATTGTATGTAGTTTCAAGCTTCACAAGATTTAATTTTCTCGGTGTAATTGATTGCATTCCTTGGAGAATTGAGTGAAACGCAAGTGAAATAAATTATTTGTGAGGACACTTCCACACTTGCACAACATGACTCAAGACTTGTATGAGATGTTGCAAAATATTTCCACCACTTTTACTAGGCAAGTGGAGGAGAGGGAAGGAAGATTGGGAAGAATGTTAGATAGAGTGAATGCTAGAATAGGAGGAGAATGGGTTGATAGGAGTGGAGATGGAGTTAATGAAAATGTTGATATTGAGAAAATGAAAATTCCATCTTTCCACGGGAGTATTGAAAGTGAAGGAGTAGTGATGGAGATGATTACTAGGCGACTAACATCCTTGGCCCTTGCTAATGAGAGGGAAAGACATGGAAGATATAATTTCTACACTAGGTGTCTAGTGAGTGATAAGCCATGTAGTCTCATTATAGATGGGGAGAGTGATACAAATTTGGTGAGTACTAGTAGAGTTGAAAAATTGGGTTTACCGGTAATGAAGCATCTCATCCTTATCAATTGCAAATGTTGAGTGACTATGAGGAAGTCAGGGTAAGTGCACAAGTTCTTCTTACTTTTCACATTGGTACTTATAGTGATCAAATATTATGTGATGTGGTTCCCATGCATACTACTCATATAATTTTGGGGAGACCTTGGCAAAAAGATAGGAATGTGAGACATAATACAAAGAGGAACCGGTATAGCTTCCAAGTGAATGAGAAAAAGGTTGTACTCCTACCTTTGAGTTTGGAGGAAGTGCTCAAAGATCAAATGAAATTCAAGAAGGAGTTTGAGGAAGAAAAGTCCCAAGGTAAGGAAGTTGAGAAGAAGGAGGGGGAGAATTTATGTTTGAAGTAGTTGATCAAACTACAAAATTTGAGGTAGGGGAGTTAAAGTTAAAAGTAGTTGATCAAACTACAAATCTTGTTGTGGAGGCTAAAATTGTTGATGAAGTGATGCATGATCCTACACATGAAAAAAAGGGGTGAGATTAAAAATGTGGGAGATGAGGGTGAGTATGAAAATTTTGAAGTGTGGCATGAGCTTAAAAATGTCGAGGAGGTTGTTGAGGATAAAATTTAGAAGTGGTGGTTGAAAAAGACAAGGAGAAGAGCCTCGTGGTGAGGAAAGGGGAGTTGGCGGTGATTCATCATGAGTACAAGGACCCCTACCTTGTACATGGAGGAACTAACGATCCCCACCCCACTTTGCTTGAGAAAATTTTGCAGGTAGATCATAGTGGGAAGCTTGAGTGCACCACTTTCGTCCAATCAAGCTTGTAATAAATGCATTCGTGTCTTCCAAGTAATGGAGTACTATTGGTTGATCAAGCTACATGGAGGCCATAATTTCCCATTTGATATAGGAGGTGTTATAAGATATTATGAACAAACCTATGATTCAGGACGAATAATCCTGAAGAAGGAGGGTCTGATGAGAATTGTAGGAGGCTCGACAAAGAAAAATCAATCATGTGAGCCAAACAAATTTTGAGTATATTTTGAAGGACTCTCGATGCATAAAAGAATAGTATTCAAGGCTAAAACAAGAGATCAATCCAAGAAAATAAGCCAAGAATCAAGCTTGGGATTGAATTAAAGTTTTGACAAAGATAAAGTCAGAATTTGAGGTTCACTATTTCTTAAAGAATTATATATCTTTTCTTCTAGTTTCCAAATCATTTTGAATAACCTCGATCAAACATTAGGATCAAAAGTTATGACTCAAATACTGAAGAAGGCGCTTGCAGTCAATTTCGGCTGACAATTTTCGGTCGACCGAAATGGAGTTCGATTGACCATTTTGGTCGACCGAAAGTTACTGAAACATTTAGAAACGTACGTTTTCTACTATTTTTCATATTTACTTTATTTTCTTTCATTTTGTACTATTAATACTCATTTGCTCTCAAACCCTAGATAATTTTTTGATGTATGAACATTGAAGTCTCCATGGTGAGCAAATTAGTAAGAATTCATCTTCAAATCTTGTTACCTCTTGAGGTATTATTCTCGACTTCATGTGGATTTTATGAATCTTGTGTTGTTGGAAGAAATCTATGAACTTGTTTATTTCTCTCCATTGGGTTAAAGTTTATTCCTTAGAATTTTGGTTAGATTAAACTTGAGTTTAGGTTTATTTTACCATTTTAGCTTTCTTGGGTTTTATATTAAATTGTTGTGGAAATTTTCGGTCAATATACCGAAGGGGTTCGCATCATTATTGAAGGGAAATTGCCTAACTCCATCCCAAAAGCGCGCCTGTGAGAGGAGGTTTGCCCCAACCCTTATAAACCAGCCCAAGAACCCCTCAGATTCCGATGTGGGATTCTCATCAGCCCCACTGGAACTCATCATCCCCGCTCCCTTTAGACCATTTGTCCTCGAATGAAGGACATCTTTTGAATGGGGGAGACGATTACGAGAGGAGTCCAGACGATTCAGAGAGGAGCCCCGCCACACCGACCCCATGAGGATTGGCTCTGATACCAATCGAAGGGAAATTGCCTAACTCCATCCCAAAAGCGCACCTGTGAGATGAGGTTTGCCCCAACCCTTATAAACCAGCCCAGGAACCCCTCAGATTCCGATGTGGGATTCTCATCAGCCCCGCTGGAACTCATCACGACTTCTTGTAATGAGATTTTAATGGGCGTGTAATGCTGATACTTGCCTCGAAAGTCTTTGTTAGAATCCAGAACTTTTTGCTTCTTCTGATCTTCTCCAGTGGGCTCTTTCGCATCTTTCCTTTTAGCATGCTTATATGTTTCTTCTTTCACCTTCTGTGCTTCTTCGACATTGATATACTTTTCCGCTCTTACTAACAATTATGTGATGTCGACATGCGGAGTTTTTGTTAACGATATGAAAAATCGCCCTTGCCTAAACCCATTCGTCAAGATTGCTGCAGATAGTTTGGAATCAAGGTTAGGGACTTCCAATGCTTCCTTGTTGTAGCGTTGAATGTAATTTCGGAGTGATTCGCCCTTTTGTTGCTTTACTGTTATTAACTGCCCACTTGTCTTCCTGTACCTTTTGCTCCTGGAAATTTTTTTTAGGAAACAACTGGAAAAGTTCTTTAAACTAGAGATGGAATTTGGGGGCAACTGAGAGAACCAAGTTTGTGCACTCCCTTTGAGAGTGGTTAGGAATACTCGATAGGTTATGGCATCGAGGAAGCCATAAAGTAGCATCTTACTGTCAAAGCGTTCAAGGTGTTCCTTAGGGTCAGATACCCCATCATATTCCGGTAAAATAGGCAACTTGAAGCTTCTCAGGAGGGGCTCATCCAAGATTTCTTGTGTGAAAGGGTTGGCTCGTTTCTTCTGCTCTCGAGATTCTCCGAGATAGGAATTATCCATTTTTCTGCCCTCTGTTTTCCGATGGCTCACTTCTGGATGTTCATTGGGCTCGATTTCCCCACTCCCTTCATGCGTTCTCATTTCGGTTGGTTGTAAAATGGGGGCGTTCTGGCCAGCCATGCCTCCACTTAAATCATTTCATTGATTTGTTCAGTCCTATGGACCATCGCGTGTGTCTCCTATTGCAGAGGTGCTTCGCCAAGATTTTCTTCTACGTGTGGTGCATTACCCAGCACCGCGTCATGATCTAGTTGTTGAGGGACACGAGTTTCTGATAGATCTCTGTCCGAGGTTCTTCGAGTTGTTACCATTTTCTTCTACGTGCCCCATGGTGGGTGACAAGTGCTTTATTAGCACTTATTTAGTTCACTTGTTATCCTATTTTTTTATTGGTTTGATCCCATTTAAGTAGTTTAATGCATTTTCATGGTTTGTGTTGGGTAGGATCACAAAGAACAAAAAGAAAGGAAAAATGATCAAAATGATGAATCATGGCAAGCTCGACAGCAAGATCCACAAATCAAACCAAATAAAACTTTAAGGACATGTTCAAAGGGCTCCAAATAAATAATGGCATGTAGGAAGAAGATTAGATGCAAAAAATTGTGGTCAAATAAGGTTTGGGGTGAAGTTGAAAATCAAAAACCCGCAAGGATTGTGATCCATAATTTTAGTCAGATATTGAAGCTCAATTTTTATATAGAATAAGTTCGAATTTTGGAACAGGTATTTCATAAATAATTATATATCTTGGAGTCTTCTTTCTAACGCACTTTGAATCACCACAATTGGACATCGGGAGAGAAAGTTATGACCAAAATATTAAGCATAGGCGCTGATCAGCACAGGTCCATTTACGACCGTAAATGACAAAGTTACGGCCGTAACTTCGACGCGGAATATTTTCCTAATGGGAATCAAAGTCTATCTTTGGTATATCTTCTTGGCCACTTTAGGGCACGAATTTAGAGCTATAAAAAGAGGAAAATCACCACATAATAGAGAAAAGAAAATTGAGAGAAAAATTAGAGAAATTAGAGATTAAAAGAGAGAATTCTTGGGATTCAAGCAAGAAGCATCAATGGAATTCATGGAGCAAATTGAAGATTTCGCCACAATTATGATGGGCTAAGTTTCCTCGTCTTGTTCAAAGGGGAAGTTGTGTCAATTTAATTATGTTATCTTCTTTTCCTACAAACAAGTAACGTTGTATCTATTCCTTTATTTCAATTGTTGGATTATTATGTTTTGAATGTTCATTGAGTTTATTTGATTAATAGTTTAATTTGACCAATTGGATTGTTGATATTTGGATTCATGAATACGCTATGTTTAGATTTTTGATCCGGAATTGTCATTGAATCTTTACTTTAGTAGTAAATAAATCTCGTGCATGTTTAGTAATAATTCACTTGGATTGATTAATTCGAGCTAGTGAAATTAATGATCCAATTCAATCTATTCTTCTAAATTTTCATACTAGTCGTCTATTAAATCCTAAGAGCTTGTTTATGATTGTCCGTGGCTAGAATTGGCTCGAAGAGCTTGGTTTGAATCAATACACATAAAGAAGAATTTAGATAATCAGAGCTTGTTGATTATTTATGATTGATAATTAAATTCGAAATAGAAACACGTTACAAGGAAATGTATAACATTAATTGAGGGCACAACCGAACCCGAGAACAAGATTTCTTCTCATATTAATTCTCTAGTCCTATTTTATTATTTATTTTATGCATAGTTTTCATTCAAATAATTTTCAAACAACAAAACCCCCCCCCAATTCTATTCTAATTGATCGAACAACTATTTTTAGTTCACCGTTCCTCGTGGGATCGACCCTTACTCTCGCTACTACATTATTTAACATTTTGTGAGTAATGAATTATTTATTATTTTAGTGCATTGCGACAAGCATCAAATTTTTGGCGCTGTTGCTGAGAAACGGTTAACCAATTTAGTGTTTAATCAATTAGAATTTTATTTTTTTTCTTCTGTATTTTATTTTATTTTTACTTTATTTCTTTAAATTTTTTTCACCAAAAATATATATATATATATATATATATATATATATATATATATATATATATATATATATATATATATATATATATATATATATTATTTGTGTGTCTACTTCTTTACTTATATGCGTAGAACTCGATCCACTAATTTTTAATATTTTGATTTTGACCCAGAGGCCCAGAGATCGAGCGAACATTTCGAAAATGAAGAAGGGAAGCACAACAGTAAGTGGCAACTAATAACCTCAACAACAGAACTCTTAAACAGTTGGCTAATCCAGACGTCGTTCAGCAGCCACTGTGCATTACTTTTCCCACAGTGGATGAGGGAAAAAATTTTGAGCTCAAATCTGGACTCATTCACCTATTGTCGAATTTTCGAGGACATCCCATAGAGGACCCGTATAGACATCTCAAGAAGTTCTATGTGGTTTGTGATAGTATGAGGCCAACATGTATTACCAAGGAACAAATCAAGATGAGGGCCTTTCCCTTCTCGCTGAAGGATGCTGCTACTGACTGGTTATATTGTCTACCATCTGGATTAGTCACCACCTGCAACGACATGAAGAGGCTATTCCTAGAAAAGTACTTTCCTGCATTGAGAGCTAGGAAGATCCGAAAGAAAATCCGTGGGGTGCGCCAAAACAATGGCGAATCACTGTATGAGTATTAGGAGCGCTTCAAGAAGCTCATCTCGAGCTGCCCCCATCACCAGATCAGTGAGCAACTCTTGGTACAGTATTTTTATGAATGTTTGGCACCGATGGATAGAAGCATTATAGATGCCACAAGTGGAGGTGCACTGATGGACAAGACACCTGAACAAGCACGGGATTTAATCTCCAATATAGCTGAGAACAATCAGCAATTCAATTCAAATAGGGATATGCAAGTCCACCGCGTGAATGAGGTAAGTAGTTCCAATATTGAAAGTCAATTGTTTGAACTAAAAAATCTCGTTAAGAAACTTGTTGTAGGAAATGCACAAGAAGTCAAATCATGCGGGATATGTGTGAATTTTAGACATCCAACAGATACTTGTCCGGTGTTGCAAGAGGAAAGTAGTGCCCAGATGAATCCTGCAGAAGGTTTCCCGTTCCAAAGACAGAAGTACAATCCGTACTCTAATACCTACAATCCAGGATGGAGGGATCACCCTAACCTAAGCTATGGAGCAAACAAGCCCCCGGGTTTCGTCCCCAACAAACCTCAAGGGCAATTTCATCATCAAGGGACCTTCCAACCATAAGGACAGTATCAGCAAAAACCTCAAAACTCAGGTATTTCTCTTGAAGATATGGTTAAAACCTTGACATCTAACACACTTCAATTTCAATAGGACACCAAATCTAGCATTCAAAACTTGGAGAACCAAATGAGCCAAATGGCCACCACCATCAACAGATTGGAGGCACAATCCGGAGGTAAACTACCATCTCAGCCCGAGGTGAATCCTAAAAATGTGAGTGCCATTACTCTCCGGGGTGGAAAAGAGGTTGAGGGGCCACAAATGAAACCTGCTGCAATTGAAGAGGAGAAATTTGAAGAAGAAGGAGTCAGAAAGAAAGACAGCACCTCAAAACCTTCAGGTAAAAACTGATCCCACTTCAAATGTTAAACTAACTCCTCCGCCTTTTCATAGTAGGCTAGCAAAGGCGAACAAGGAAGAAAAGGAAAATGAAATTCTGGAGATGTTCAGGAAGGTGGAAGTCAACATTCCACTGTTGGATGCAATCAATCAAGTTCCCCGATATGCAAAGTTTTTGAAGGATCTGTGCACTAACAAACTGAAATTGGTGGGGAACGAGAAAGTAAGAATGGGAGAGAATGTGTCGGCACTCTTTCGAAGAAAACTGTCTCCCAAGTGTAAAGATCCGGGTATGTTCATTATACCATGTCAAATAGGTAACACTAAGGTAGATCGTGCATTGATAGACTTAGGAGCATCTATAAATGTAATGTCTAGATCTACTTACACTGCATTAAAACTTGCCAAAATGACTGAAACTGGTGTTATCATTCAACTAGCCGATCGTTCCAATGCTTATCCGGATGGGGTAGTTGAGGATGCTCTAGTGCAAGTAGGGGGTTTAGTATTTCCTACAGATGTTTATGTATTGGACATGAATGATGACACTCTCCCAACTCTTCTCCTATTTTGTTAGGCAGACCATTTCTAAAAACATCTAGGACTAAGATTGATGTTAGTAGTGGCAAACTCACCATGAAATTTGATAACGAAACTGTTCAATTTAATATTTATGATTCCATGAACGATCTTGATGAGGCTAACTTAGTTAATTCTACTTTTGTGAGTGATTCTCCAGTGCGGGAAGCTGTTGCTACTTTTAATGACTATCCAAAGTCTCCACAACCAGGTAACATCTCATGTATCGCACCACCAATTTCTAATGAAGAGCTTATGCCCCCTATTTTGTAGGCCCTAATGAAGAGCATGAAGAAGAAATTGAGCTTTGGGAGTCCAGTTGATCCCGGATGAAGAAGGAAGCAAACCGTTGAGTCAACGACAGTAAACAAAGGCGCTGCTCGGGAGGTAACCCGAGAGGGGAGTCTCTTTATTCCCCCATTTTTTTTTCTTATTAGTTCATTTTATTTCTTTTCCTGTTTAAGTTTATGAAAAAAAAAAATTGGGATAGAACTTATCTCACGGCCGTAAACACTTATCTCACGGCCGTAACTAACTCAAGTATTTTTTTTATCCAGCGAGACACTTACAGCCATAATTGAACTCCTTCACGGCCGTAAGTTTCGCACACTTTTAAAATTTCATCTCTTCTTCTGATTCCATTCACATCTTTCTTTTTTGTTTTGTATTGTCACGCTCCACATTGAGAACAATGTCACAGCCGTAAACACTTATCTCACGGCCGTAACTAACTCAAGTATTTTTTTTATCCAGAGAGACACTTACAGCCATAATTGAACTCCTTCACGGCCGTAAGTTTCGCACACTTTTAAAATTTCATCTCTTCTTCTGATTCCATTCACATCTCCCTTTTTTGTTTTGTATTGTCACGCTCCACATTGAGAACAATGTGGAATTCAAGTGTGGGGGGATGATTATCTATTATCTTTTGTTATCCCTGTTTTATTCATCTTCATTTAGTTTTTTTGTTAGTTAGTTTTAATTGTGCTTAGACCCACATTTTGGTATAATAGGAAGCGGCCTCACTTATGATAATTTTTGAACCACCAACTTCCTAAATTGCATAATCGGACAAACAATGAGCACATAGAGATGAATTTTTCAATAATTTCTGAATTAGTTTGAAAATGGGGACACATTAAAAAATTTCTGCAACCTAATAGAGTCAAACCAAAATTAATATGATAAAATACCACCCCGAGTAACTTCATTCTATCCTTATCCACTAGATTTTGAGATCGGAACCAAGACTCAGCAATGACCTATACTCTTAAATGGATGGGAGGAACACATATGAACCATAATTTGTGAGCTTTTGAGCCTATGAGTTACTTTTACTCTTTATATTAAGCTCCTATTTCTTTGATGTGTGTTCTGCATGGTTGGTTTGTTCTTAGATGTGCTCTCTTGTGCATACTGTGAAGCCTCTTGGCTCAAGTGAAAAATATAGTGAAGGCATTAGGGTAAACCAAATTTGACCTTCTAAACGGACCTACCAAGATATAAATACCAATAGAAACACCTTTGAGCCTTATCCTTCTTTGAATTTTTTATGCCACGCTACAAGCCACGAATACCCTTTCTTTCGCATTGTCTCTATTTTGAACCCATAGAGAAGGGATTCGCAAGCTTTTGTTGATTAAGGATCGTGCTGTGGTTTAAGTCTAAGAAGTTGCAATGGTCATCTAGTGTTGGGTGACGGGTGTGTAAGGGACTGAGTTCAAGGGAGTGTAATTCTATCTTATGCCAATTGGTGACTACACTATGATTTGAACAAAAGAGAAAAAGTTGCAGTATTTGATTCGAAAAAAAAAAGAAAAAAATCGAAAGAGAGAAAGTAATGAAAAAGGAAGTTTAGCCAAGAAAATTAGTAGTTGAGGAAGTCTAACACTCAACTTATGCAAAAAGAAAAAAAAAAAGAGAAAAATGTTCGAGTGTGAACAAAAATTGGGTAGCAGGAAATAATGAAGTTCATATTAAGGAGTGAAGGAAGTAATATCATTTTGAATTGACTTAGCTTGCGAAATTTCTTCTTGACTCAGTCTAAATATGTCCTTTTATCCTACCCAACACGAAGCCCCATTACAACCAAATAAAGAACTTTGCTTTGTACTTGTGTCATTGTTGGCTCCGGTTATAATATTTGGGCAGTCTGTGGTAACGAACTCTCCATGCAGTGAGTCGAGTGGAAAGAAAAAAAAATTCTCACCCTTATACAATTTGTGCTAAGAGAGAAATACATAGTGAGGGTGTTAACTCCCATTACATATGCTTATGAGTGGTTTGAATTACTTGGTCTATATTTTGTTCTTTTGAGTTGGCCAAAACTAACACCCATGTAGTAAATCGTTGATAAATGTTAAGAGAAAACTCATGAGAGGTGGGAGGATACAAGCTACGTTGGGCAATGAATTGGGCCGATGGTATTGATTTTCATTTATGTTCAGAGGATATTGGATGATGCATCTCTTACACACACTAACACGCTCCAATTATGCAATTGAATTTTCATGCTAAAGAGAAGTGGGCTGTAACCTTGAATTTCCGAATTGTAGGCCTGTCTTTTTGTTTGAGTCATGTTTCTTTTCTCTCACATCATTGTTCGAGGACAAACAATGGTTTAAGTGTGGGGGGATTTGATAAGTACTTTATTATAACTTATTTAGTTCACTTGTTATCCTATTTTTTATTGGTTTGATCCCATTTAAGTAGTTTAATGCATTTTCATGTTTTGTGTTGGTTAGGATCACAAAGAACAAAAAGAAAATAAAAATGACCAAAATGATGAATCATGGCAAGCTCGACAACAAGATCCACAAATCAAACCAAACAAAACTTCAAGGACATATTCAAATGGCTCCAAATCAATAATGACATGTAGGAAGAAGATTAGATGCAAAAAATCATGGTCAAATAAGGTTTGGGGTGAAGTTGGAAATCAAAAATCCGCGAGGATTGTAATCCATAATTTTAGTCAGATAGTGAAGCTCAATTTTGATATAGAATAAGTTCGAATTTTGGAACAGATATTTCATAGGAATTATAGATCTTTGAGTCTTCTTTCTAACTCACTTTGAATCACCACAATTGGACATCGAAAGAGAAAGTTATGACCAAAATATTTAGCATAGGCCCTGATCAACAAAGGTCCATTTACTGCCGTAAATGACAAAGTTAAGGCCGTAACTTCGTCGCGGAATATTTTCCTAATGGAAATCAAAATCTATCTTTGGTATATCTTCTTGGCCACTTTAGGGCACAAATTTAGAGCTATATAAAGAGGAAAATCACCACATAATAGAGAAAAGAAAATTGAGAGAAAAATTAGAGATTAAAAGAGAGAATTCTTGGGATTCAAGCAAGAAGCATTAATGGAATTCATGGAGAAAAATTAGAGATTAAAAGAGAGAATTGCTTTTATTTTTTTATGTCTATCAAATGTTCATATTTATTTTCAAATTGTATAGCGTTAGACACATAGATGGACATATTTTTTTGTATGGACAATTTGATTTTATCTTTTTGGTCTATTAATATCTAACTTTAATACTCTAAGCACTCAAAATCCTCGATTTTAATCATTTTGGCTAAAAAATAATAATAATAATAAATAAATCTGGGGCGGCCTCCCCCCTCCACCCCCATATATTTTCGCCCCTGCAACATAAATCCTACCTCCGTCACTTACCTAGAATACAATTTTAATTTCATATATGAAGTTACATCCATCATTTATATACTAATAGGGGTGTTAAATGGGGGTGAATATGCGCACAACCAAAGTGTTGCTCTGCTCATCCCAGCTAAGCTGGGTCGTGAATCTCTCGTTAAATGGGACTCGGGTCGTTACAATGTGCATATTTTAGATGAGGTTACAAAATAGAATAGAAGATTTTTTTTTTTTTGGTTGTCCATTACCATGCTTGTATATATTGAGAAGGAAATTGTTGAGGCTTTTCTAATAGATTCTCTTATTGATGATTTTGAAAAGATGATAACAAGGGTGGACCAATTTAAAAATGCCTAAGTCATCTCTACCATTTCTCATATAGATAAGCAGTTTTCTTTTGTTTTTTATGTCTATCAAATGTTCATATTTATTTTCAAATTGTATAGCGTTAGACACATAGATGGACATATTTTTTTGTATGGACAATTTGATTTTATCTTTTTGGTCTATTAATATCTAACTTTAATACTCTAAGCACTCAAAATCCTCAATTTTAATCATTTTGGCTAAAAAAAATAATAATAAATAAATCCGGGGCGGCCTCCCCCCTCCACCCCCATATATTTCGCCCCTGCAACATAAATCCTACCTCCGTCACTTACCTAGAATACAATTTTAATTTCATAAATGAAGTTACATCCATCATTTAGATACTAATAGGGGTGTTAAATGGGGGTGAATATGCGCACAACCAAAGTGTTGCTCTGCTCATCCCAGCTAAGCTGGGTCGTGAATCTCTCGTTGCTTGTTATTTTTTTTTTTTTTTGAAATTACATTTTTCATCCAATATGACAAGCTGACTTGCACACGAACTAACTCACGCGAGTCATTGATTGGCTCCCAAGATTCTTTGCTCAGATTGTTTGCCGAATCGATGGAGGACTCTCTCCACTTCACACTTTTAATTAAACTAGTTTGACACACGTACGATGCACGTGTCGTATTTTAGTTAAATATGTAATAGCGTGTGGCAATGTCATGCTGGAAGGTTGATTAATTATTTGAGAATAAAAGTACATAGTTCGATAACATGTTAAATGATTGGATTGGAATGGAATGAATAAACAGTAAAAAGTATCAAAATAGAATTAAATTTATAGAAATGTGTAATTTTAGAAATACATAACGAACATGTACTAGATCTTTACTCAAAAAAAGCGTGTAATATGGATTAAACCATGATGCAATGCACAAATAATGGAGACACATTAACAATGATGTAGAAAAAACTATATGATTATCAGAATATGGGATCCTAATAAATTAATTTACCTGATTTTTTTGGTGAGAGTGGGGGTGGACGTGAGATTTGTGTCATATTGTCAAAGTTAACAAGAACAATTCAAGATTTATGAAAAAAAAAGTGAGGATTTGCAAATGAATGGGATGCCTGAAATTGAAACATCAAATGTCAAGGAGAACAAAGAATTTAATCAAAATTCAACCAAATTAACATAAAAATTAATGCATTGAAAAAGTTCAGCACAAGAATAATTACGAACTGTAGATGATTTTTACCTCATAAAATAAACAAGAATGAATAAAAAAAATATTGACTTTCCAACTCAAAGCTCAAACTTTTTGGATAAATAAACCTATGAAATTTAAAAAATCTCAAAAAACAGATGAATTTAAACTAAACCCAAATATCAGCATCCTTCTGTTGCTTTTTTTGTTACACATCTAAGTACATATACTACGTAGGAATAGTAATAACATTGTAGTAGTTATTTATGACCAAATTAAAATAATCATACCTAAAAGAGATTTACCTTGAAGCCAAAAAATGGGGCACTTCTTTGTGCACAATATACATACATCCTGGATATGTAAAAGTTTAAATTAGCAAGTGTTCGGTAAAAATAAAAAAATTATAAATCACAAAATTTTTCAAATCACTTTTTAAATGGACACATTTTTTCTCTCCAATTTTCAACAACTACTTTTTACCTCAAAATCTTAAATAAATCAGTTTATAAACCAAACGGAGGCTAATGGTCATGAAAAATGCAAAGAAATGACACTCAAACTATGAGAAGTAAAAATAAGCTGTAAAGATTCTCAAATCTTACTAACACATTTTAGTCGAAAAATAAGTCGACTTAATATGTGCTCAAATATACCTTTTCCTAAATGAGAAAATGGAAAAAAAGAAAAAAGAAAGCTAGATTTTACAACAAGGAATTCGGAAATTTATACAGCTGAGAGATTGATAATAAATTGTATTGCTGAATTTTTTTTATCCCAGTTGATATAGTAATTGCATTCCAAATAGAAGGTCAAAAATAAAATTAAATTTCTAAATTACTTTACTGACAACATATGACCGATCCTAGCCAAAAAGATTGTCTTATCTTCAATTATGAGATTCAATAAGATTGTCTTATATTCAATTATGAGATTCAATCTAATCTAATTTGTAAAAAAGATTACACATCAATTATTTATTCAGATTATGAACAATCCTATCGGTTGAACAATAAAGGAGAATAATCTGTTGGGAATTACACACAAATTCTCTCTCTAATTAACCGCACAGGAATTTTTATGTTCAAGAAATAATAGAGCCAACAAGAAAATAAAACAACAACGCAAAATTTACGGACCGTCAAAGCTTTTTACTATATAATAAGTCGTTACAATTATATAGACTTTGCACTCACCAAACCCCCAAGTATTGTAGGAAAAATAACCAAACTTTACCACATCTATTAATTTCTACTTCTTTGTACAACCCACAAAGAATTCAAGAAAAACCAAGATGCTGACTACATTTTTCCTCACAATACTCTCTAATCAATGTACTCTACAACAAAGGAGAATAATACGTATGTTTTTATAGAACAAATCATGTCAGGTTGTATTTCACTTCAACATGGACTGTAGAATTGGTTTCCTTGTCCAATTGCTCTTCTCCAGATTTAATCCACCTAGGACACGTATCAATGGCAACAAATTTCATAATTTACTTTCCATTAGGATTCGTATCCTAATCCAATTGAATTATAAAACTTATTCTCCAATTACAATTAAAGTCCTCCAACTTTGACAATTTGAGGCAATTACCAAACAATCTCCACCTTGCCGAAAACGAGCCAAAATTTAATCATCTCTTTTGTTCACAATACTTGGAAATAGGTAAGCTTTTGACACACTTTGACAGTCACATACTCCACCATATGAGTATAACCACTCAAAATTATCAACGAACTCCGAGCTTTTCATCGGCTCATGTCGAAATCACCTTGCTAAAAAATTATGGTGCAACTCTCATGTTTGGCTTTCCTTGGGAGCTCATCAGCCATTGACATCAATTTCACAACACACCTTGCATTAACGCCAAACCAACGCCCGTGTGCAAACACATGTACCCGCCAGCAAGAACATATCCTCTATCATGGAAATTGGCTTCATGCCATAAGGAAGTCACATCTTACTAAAGTACATCATCACCACCCTCCACCAGGAGAGTCGCATTGTCCACCTTCGAGCAGTTAGCCGATTCTGCTCCACCTTTTGGACAATTTTTTCTCACATGACTAGATTTACCATAGTTCCAACACATTACCTTCTTCTTCATGAAGTTACCCCTCTTCCACTTTTCAGTAACAAGGAAAGCTTTTCAGATGAACTGTCACTTCAACCTAATCAACTTAACTTCTAAAATTTCCACCGTTTCCTTCATGTTCATCAAAATCAGCATGATGTGCTCAAATGTGGATAGAAGAGACCAGATGAATCTTATCCTCATCATCAATCTTAACTCCAATAGATTCCAATTCAGAAACAATCTCATTGAGAATACAAAGATGGTCTAAGATTTCCATACTTGCATTCATTCTCAAAGAATGAAACCGCCCTTTCAGATACAAGTTATTTGACAAACTCTTCATCTGATACAACTCTTCCAGTTTTTCTCACAGTTCCTTCACACCAGATATTCCATAAATATTTGCAAGAACATTATTGGCCAAACAAAATCGTACCATGCTAGCAGCCTTCAAATCCAAATCTTCCCAATCTTCATCACTCGTGCTGGATTCAGTTTTTTTTGTTAGAACTCGGGGTTGATTTTTCCTTCAAAGCTTTCTGCAGTCTCGTCTGAATCAATACATCCATGACTTGTACTTACCACAAGTCAAAATTGATCTTCCAGTCAAATTTCTCCACGTTGTACTTTCCAAACATATTTTCTTTTGCTCCCAAAAAAATCTTCGAACCACCTGATGCTCTGTTAATTAGATATCGATTTCCCCGTCGCCGGTGCCACTATTGGGAATTACACACAAATTCCCTCTCTAATTAACCCTACAGGAATTTTGATGTTCAAGAAATAATAGAGTCAACAAGAAAATAAAACAACGCAGCAAAATTTACGGACCGTCAAAGCTTTTCACTATATAATAAAACGTTACAATTATATAGACTTTGCACTCACCAAACCTCCCAAGTATTGTAGGAAAAATAACCAAATTTTACCACATCTATCAATTTCTACTTCTTTGTACAACCCACAAAGAACTCAAGAAAAACCAAGATGCTAGACTATATTTTTGCTCACAATACTCTCTAATCAATGTGCTCTACAACAAAGAAGAATAATACGTGTATTTATATAGAGCAAATCACGTCATGACTGTATTTCACTTCGACATGGACTATAGAATTGGTTTCCTTGGCCAATTTCTCTTCTCAAAATTTAATCCACCTAGGACACGTAATCAATAGCAACAAATTTCATAATTTACTTTTCATTATGATTCGTATCCTAATCCAATTGAATTACAAAACTTATTCTCCAATTACAATTAAAGTCCTCCAACTTTGGCAATTTGAGGCAATTACCCAACATAACCACCTAAAGAATCAGAAAGTGATATTAAAATAAGACACTACTTTGAGATTGGATTAAATTGATGTAAAAAGAGCATTGGGCATGAGGTAAAAAAAAAATACTCACATGTGAAGGTTATATGTTTTTTATATATATTATGAAACTAAGCACAATTTTGATACTCATTATTCTCAAATAATGCATTTTGTAATAATAAATTTTTGAGAATGTGTGGTTAAAAAGTAAGAAGTTTTTTTGGGTTTATGTGCATATTATTTTATTATAGAATGTGTGGTTCAAAATAAACTTTTGAATAATGGGTACCAAACAAGACTAAGAGTGGATGGATGGAAGCTAATACTCAACAGCTATATCAGGTAAACTTTGAATCTCAAATAAAAAAGGGGAAAATAGAGAAACCAATACAGTAATTATATTTGTGACAAGGAATATTCTGTAAATATCTGGTTAAAAAGTAATCTCAAACGTAAAATTTGGTATTTTTTTAAAAAATTAATAACACCTATTTGTGCATAATACAGGTCAAATTCATTATGGACAGTGCAATGCAATAAGTGTAAATCTATATGGTTAATAGTTCAAAAAGGAAAGAAAGATGGAAATAATGATAGATGCAGTAAGATTATGTAAGGCAACGTGTTTTCTGGTATTTATAGCAAAATTAAATAATTTAAACTGTATGAGCTAAAATATTTTCATTCATTGCAATTGTTGAATTGTTTTGGAGGAAAGCTTACCCAAACCCAAATGTAGGTTATTTAGCCTTCAAATGAATTAAAAACTTAAGGAAAATTAAAAACAGATGAGTAATAATAATTTCTAATTATCTGTTGAATTGTGGATCAAGAATCGAAAGAAGAAAGCAAACAAAAAATGGATCCTAGAAAAAGATTGAGGATGAAATTTTATCCTCCTTTACTGAAGAATTCTCATTAATTGAATTTTCATAATCTGTACCGTGTATGTACTGAAAATTTAAAGTTGTCTAAATTTTATAAACAGACTGTCACAGATAAGTCTGGACAGTAACCAATTAACAGTAAATCGTTAAGATCTGTTTTAGCACTATACCAGATGAATCTTGCCGATGCAGATTCGTCTGGATAGTAAAACGTAAATGAACAGAATAAATTGTGCAGAATTGTAAATGAACAAGAACACGATAATTTGAACTTAACATGGGAAAAACCTTAACAGGGAAAACCCACGGCCCTCATCCTGCGGACAAAAATTAATCACTATATAAGGAATGAGTCTATACAGATCAATCTAAACTACAGGATAAACCTACGCATAGACTTATCAAACATCCAAGAAATAAATCACTCCCTGATCTTTCTATGACATGTAATGTGAGCTGGCGTCCCACCACTCTTCAGTAGTTTTCTTTGAATCTGCAACACTTTTTCAGCAACCTCGAACTCCCGTTCGAACACGATCCAAACCTCCCGTTTGATCTTCACACTGAAATTTCTTCATTCTCTAAGTGATTGAATCCTCCTCCCGGAGTACCGAAGTCACAACACAATTGAAGCCTTTAATATTTGTGCCCCACAAGAAAATAGGCTTCGTGACTCTTTCTTGTAGTGGACGTGAATTTGTGAAGCACCACACGGATTTTGTATTTTTCACGTCTTGAAGAAAACATCCCGTTTTCTTCTATTTAAATGCAATTAAGTTACTTGTCCTTCAAGTTTTATTATTGCAAAAGATCTCTATTACCTGCAAAATAAAGCAGAGATAATAATTATAGAAATGTAAGATAATTATTCTTGAATAAATCTTACCATAAAATAGGATAATGATAAATCATGAAAAATCTTACCATAAAATCATGAAAGATCTTACCATAACATACACTTGGATACCAAGTATAAGAATCTTATTTTCGTCCAACTTAAAAAGCACGATTTTCGGCCTTATCAAGAAGCAACCTTACCATATGTAGATAAGCTTGAATGCCAAGAATAATCACAAAGTAGATCATCAAGAACTTTACCAAAATCACAAGATAACAAGATCCTAATCAAATCAATATTTCTTGATCATTATCTTTCCAACAATAACATGATTTTCTCGAAAAATAAAAGATATATTTTTCTTCAAAAAAAAATTTGCATAATTTAATTAAACTTAATGAATTACTAAATACATGTATTTAGTAATTAAATTAAATTTTCTTAAATTACACATTTGTGAAAAAATAGGAAATGCCAATAATATAAAATTAACATATACCACGAGCTAATGAATAACAAGAATAACAAAAATAACTATTTTAACTAACAACTAACTAACTGCCTTCTTGCTTTTCTTTCCCTTTTGATTTTTGTTCATTTCTTTTTATTTCCATATTATCAATATGGGATGCAAGACTCCAACACCCCCCCCCCCCCCCCCCCTCAAGATGAGCATGTATGTTAAGAATGTTCATCTTGCAAAGATTGTGATGGAAAGGTAAAGAACCAAGAGGCTTAGTAAACATATCGGCTAGTTGAAGTTTAGAAGGAACATAGAAAATGTTAATGACTTTTTCATGTAATTTTTCCCGAACAAGATGGCAATCAATTTGGATATGCTTTGTTCTCTCATGATGAACTGGATTAGTAGCTATCGATAATGCTGATTTGCTGTCCGTATAGAGTGAGGTTGGCTGGGGATGATCAGTGTGCAGGTCTTGAAGAGCATAGAGAAGCCATTGAATTTCACATGTAGTGGATGCAAGGGCCTTGTATTCTGCTTCTTCCGAGGAGCGACTGATTGTGGCTTGCTTCTTTGATTTCCATGAAATTAAAGAACTTCCAAGAAAAATTGCAAAGCCAGTGATGCTTCTACGAGTGTCAATACATCCTGCCCAATCAATATCCGAGAACACCTTTAGATGCAAATCTGAAGTAGAAGGAAAAAGGAGACTTTGTCCTGGTGTAGCTTTCAGATATCTTAACACACGAGTTGCTGCCTGATAATGACTGATGGCTGGGGATTTCAGAAATTGACTGAGAACCTGGACTGAATAGGCAAGATAAGGTCTTGTAATGGTCAAATATAATAGTCTACCAATGAGTCTCCGATAACTGGAAGGGTCTTCATATAAGTTTGAATTAGAAGCTGATAGTTTAAGAGTAGATTCCATGGGGAAAGCAACAGGTTTTGACCCAAGGAGGCCACTGTCTTCAAGGATGTCAATCGCGTATTTCCTTTGGCAGATAGAAATACCAGTTTTTGATCTTGCAATTTCCAATCCAATAAAATATTTGAGCTGGCCAAGGTCTTTGATAGTAAATTTATCATGTAGAAAAGACTTCAAGTTCTGGATTTCCTCAAGATCATTGCTGGCTAGAAGAATATCATCTACATAAACCAAGAGAGCAATGAAAGAATAGGCTGATTTCTTGATGAATAGAGAGGAGTCAGAATTCCCTTAAGTAAAACCATAATCAATAAGAGCAACAGATAATTTTTCAAACCATTGGCAAGATGCCTGCTTAAGACCATATAAGCTTTTCAAGAGTTTGCAAACTCTGTGATCACCATTTCCATTCTCACCAGGGGTAACTCCATATATACCTCTTCGTGGAGATCTCCGTGTAAAAACGCATTATTGACATCTAATTGGTGAAGATGCCAATTCCTAGCTGCAGCCACAGCAAGAAGAAGACGGATGTAAGTGATTTTGGCAATAGGGGAAAATGTGTCAAAGAAGTCCAGCCCTTCCTGTTGAGTATAACCCTTTGCCACTAGACGTGCTTTATAACGTTCAATGGTTCCATCAGCCTTATATTTAATGCGAAAAACCCATTTGCAACCAATGGCGACCTTGTCTTTTGGAAGAGTAATGAGTTCCCAAGTTTTGTTTAACTCTAGAGCTTTAATTTCATGCTGCATTGCAGCTTTCCATTCAGGTATTTGAGAGGCTTGTTTGAAGGTTTTAGGTTCGAATGAGTTTGAGATGGATGCTGAAAAGACTTTATGTGTTCTGGATAGTCTTTTAGATAAAAATTGTTGAATAGGATATGTGGTGTTGGTAGATGAAGAATGTTTAAGAGAAAGGGAATTTGGGGATGAATGGACATTACCACAGTAGTAGTCTTTTAGATGAGCAGGTGTGTTCTTTACTCTACCAGATTTTCGAAGTGGAAGTGAGGTTTCAGTATGAGGAAGTAAAGAATTAGCATGAGGGTGTGAAATATCAGTATGAGGAAGTGGGGAATTAAGGATGCTGGGATTAGTATGAAGAGGTGGAGAAATATCAGGGGAATTATCAGAGTGATTTGGGACAGATGGAACTAAAAGTGAGGATGAGTTAGGAATGCAAATATCAGGAAAGTAGTCTGAATGAGGAAATAATGGTGAGTAAGTTTCAGAATGGGATGGAAGAGATTTGAATGGGAATTTGTTTTCATGGAAAATGACATTTCTAGAGACGAATATTTTGTTTGAATTGAGATCCATAAGTTTATATCCTTTGAAATTGGAAGGATATCCAAGAAATAGACATTTCAAAGATCTTGAGTCAAATTTATGTCTGTGTTGTGTCAAGGAAGAGGCAAAACAAAGACAACCGAATACTTTGAGGTGGGATAAGTTTGGCGCTTTATTGAACAACATCTCAAAGGAGGGTTTTATTTTGTAGAAGGGGGGTAGGTATTCTGTTGATGATGTGTGCAGCAGCAAGCACACAATCACTCCAAAAACTGAGAGGCATTTTGGCTTGAAACATAAGTGCTCTAGCTGTGCTTAGAAGGTGTTGGTGTTTTCTTTCGACCACGCCATTTTGTTGTGGAGTCTTTACACAACTTATTTGGTGTAATATGCCATTTTTGGTGTAGAATTTTGTGAGGAGGAATTCAGGACATAAGTGCTCTAGCTGTGCTTAGAAGGTGTTGGTGTTTTCTTTCGACCACGCCATTTTGTTGTGGAGTCTCTACACAACTTATTTGGTGTAATATGCCATTTTTGGTGTAGAATTTTGTGAGGAGGAATTCAGGACCATTATCAGTTCTTATGGTTTTGATAATGGTAGAAAATTGGGTTTTTGCCATTTTGTAAAAGGATTTGAGTAGGAATGAAGTTTCTGATTTTGCTTTCATCATGTAAACCCAAGTGCATCTTGTGAAATCGTCTACTATAGTTAGAAAGTACCTAAAACTAGAATAAGAGATTGTGCCAAAGGGCCCCCAAATATCACAATGGATCAAATCAAACATTTTATTCGATTTACTCTGAGTACAGGAAATGAAAGTTTTCTTTGCTTTGCTAGAGGGCATATTTCACATACATGAGTACAATCAATATTAATAGATGGATCTATTTGTTTGAGAGAAGGCAATCTAGAACTAGAGACATGTCCTAGTCTACAATGCCAAAGATCTAACTGTGACTGAGGAACAGCAAAGGCAGAAAGTGTGAGCATGGTTTGCTTGCTAGATTGAATCTTTAGAGAATCTTGTGTAAAGTGATAGAGTCCTTCTTTCTCAAATGCAATCCCAATCATCTTCTTCATTGATTGGTCCTGTAGAATGCATTTAGAACCAGTAAAGGTGAGACGAAGGTGTGATCTGTTGGTAAGTTTAGATACAGATAGTAAGTTGAAGGAGAAGGTAGGAACACACAATACATCATGAAGAAATATGGAATTTGATAGGTGTATAGTTCCAATATGGGATGCAGCGACTTTTAGACCATTTGGAAGATGGACGAATGCATTTATTGGTTGAGGTGTGGTGTGATAAAAGAGAGGGGAACATATCATGTGATCTGTTGCACCCGTATCAAGAATCCAAGAGTTTTTCTTGAAAGAATTAAATGCACAATGAGTAAAGTATGACACATTACCAGAAAAATGGGATGTGGAGGCGAAATTAGCAGCTGATCTGGTATTGTTCTGGGTAGGTGGATCAGATGGTGTTGAATTGGCAAGCGTCATTAGCTTCTGAAATTCTTCTGGAGTAAAAGAAAATTTTGGTTGCTCATCACAATTTAGATTGGAGGCCTCTTGATTTGCAAATGTGGCATGAGCAGATGTGCTTCTTTTCCCTTTTGGTCCGGACCAGTTTGGAGGATATCCATGCAGCTGAAATCATTTGTCTACTCTATGTCCATTATACCCACAATAAGTGCAATGTGGACCAGATGCCTTTGATCTGTCTTTAAATGATTTTGGCTGATAAGTCTGTTGGTTTGGGTGTTTTTCCATCAAGGCACGTGTTTCATTGTATATACTAGTGTTGGTTAGTTGTCTCTGGCTTTCTTCTTGCAGCAATATGGAAAAGACTTTTGACATACTGGGTAGTGGCACTGTTAGGAGTAACTGACTTCTAACTGGTGCAATGGAATCATTTAGTCCAACCAAAAATTTCAGCACATAATCAGATTGTTGCCTATTCTGTAGAAACTTGAACAACTCACAGCTGCATGATGCCATTTTACCACATGTGCACGTGGGAAATGGCCTATAACTGGTATACTCATCCCATAGAGTTTTAAAAGAGCTAAAATACTCTGTGATAGAAGAAGATCCTTGACTGATACAACTGAGGGACTTTTCAAGGTGGAAGACTCTTGGTCCATCACTTCTCAGATACCTTGTTTTTAGCTCATTCCAGAGATCAACAGCTGATGCCACAAACAATAAACTGTTCCTTATATCTTTGTTGATTGAATTCATCAACCAAGAAAGCACCAGATTGTTCGTACGCAGCCATGCCGTGTGATTCACAATCTGATCAGTAGGAGGAGAAATTGAACCATCAATAAACTTTACCTTGTTTTTGACTGTAAAGGCCATAACAACAGATCTACTCCATGCCACGTAGTTCTCTCCATTGAAGGTTTCTGATACCAGTAAAGCACCAGGATTGTCACTAGGATGGAGATAATATGGACTTGAGGAATCATCTGAAGGATTGGTTGAAGAATTTCTTGTATTTGTAGTAGAGTCTAAGAGTGAATCATCAGTAGCCATTAAAAAAAATTCCAGAGCAGAATTTCTAATCTGAGTTAGTTCTTGCAGATCACAAGCAGATAGTTGCGGAAGTCTTCAATTGGATAGCTCTGATACCATGTTGAATTGTGGATCAAGAACCGAAAGAAGAAAGCAAACAAAAAATGGATCCAAGAAAAAGATTGAGGATGAAATTTTATCCTCCTTCACTGAAGAACTCTCATTAATTCAATTTTCATAATTTGTACCGTGTGTATACCATGAGCTAATAAATAACAAAAATAACTATTTTAACTAACAACTAACTAACTGCCTTCTTGCTTTTCTTTCCCTTTAGATTTTTGTTCATTTCTTTTTATTTCCATATTATCAATATGGGATGCAAGACTCCAACATTATCCTTTATCTTTTGGAGAGGAGAAAGTGGCAAAAGTGTGAAAGTGCTATGTAAATTCTGTTTAAACAAATAATACTTTGAAATTCACATAATGCTAAAATCAAAATAAAAGCCTTTATGATTGTCCTAATCAACTAAACTTAACAATTTTAATAAGAACAGATCCCACTCTAATAAAATTCAAACCATGTACACAAATACCACAAATACTTGAAACAAATACATATGATTGCCATCATTTATCATAAAAAATAATGGAATAGGTTGAGCTTGAAATGATCCAGAGATAGAGTTACCACTATTTTCTCTAGTAAGTCATGGATTGTTGAATTAGCAAAACTGTGATACTTCTCTTCTGGAAGGAGAGATCTGGACATTGATTTATATATTAGCTCTGTGTTCAAATCTCTAAAGATAATCAAACTTCCAAACCAATAAAATTCTCATTTTCTAGATTCCACAAATAAGAAATCCCAAACAAAAGAAATTAAGTAAAATAAAACTTACTGATCCAATTGCAGATCTTGTTCAAATTTTTCAATTTTTAGATTATCAATAAGTTCTATTCAGTGGGCAGCCTTTCTTGCTTTAATTTTCAGTCTTCAACATTTCAAAAAATTTAAAATTTAAAAATCTGCAAGAAGCATAGGTGGGTTTCGTTTTCACACAACGTTCAAATCTTTATCTGTTCTACAAAAGACCTCAGATCGCATCGTATAAAATCATACCTATTACACTTTCGGACGAGATAACTGGCAATCTTAAGCTCCGATATCGACGTTTCTTCTAGAAACAACAAAAAAAGAGGAGACAGCGATGAGAAATCGAAAAAAAATTAAAATAAATGGAAAACATGCCAACACCACATCGGAAATTTACCTGTTTTGGCAAAAAAAATGGAGTTGGAATCGAGAGCTGGTTCTTGTAGAGTTTCTGTAGAGAAAAAATGCCAGTCACTCCATTTGTTAGAGATGAAAAGGAGAAGGAAGAAAAAAGAAACAGACTTTTAGTTAAATAGACTTGGCAATCAATAACTTTAATAATATAGACCTCTCTATTGAAAAGTCAAAATTATCCTTAATGAATAAATTGCAAAGTATATCCTTTCTTTATTTTGGTTGATTTTATTCAAGACTAATTATTTGGACTTTTCGTAACTCTTTCAATTGTTCTAAATACTCTTTATATTTTGATAATTTTTTCAAAGGTTTTGGGATGATTTTTCTTAGTTATACATCTTAATACTATTCCTTCCGATACTTCTTCTTCTATATCCTTATGTTCGAGTGATTTATTATAAACTATATTTATATTTTTGGCAATTTCAACAAGGTTGAATCTTATATTATTTACGCAAGCGTAATCAATATCTTTATATATTTCTTCTAATTTGGATTGGGTAATAGAATATATGCCTTGATATTTTTCAGTAATAGTTAATAAAAAAGAAATATCTTTATCATCCAAATACAGTTTATCACAATAACTAGAAGTGGATGCTTGTGAAGTGTTCACAAATTCAAATGATCAGGTTGATCAGGATTATGTCTAACTATTCTATTTTCTTGATCTAAGGTTCATAAAAACCATAGAATCTTATTTCAGTATTCAGTATTTTCTTGTAACCAAATTAGATGTTATTGTTGTTCGTACTGATGATATCTGATGATATTTAGTATTTTTCCCACTTTTCTTGATTATTTTCTTGTTTTAACTCTCTGAGAAGTTTTTCTATCTCTCTGGATCTTAAATCAAAGGTATTATCTTTAACTATTCTAAGTCTCTCAATATCTTCTCTATCATCATTGTTCATAATTAAAAATAACAAGCATGTAGAAGCATATGATTAAAAGCATGTAATCAAAGTATGTAAATGGCAGTAAGTAAGCTTACAGTAATCAAATAGAGATAAGCAGGTTTTCCCTCCAGTGTCGTCCTATAGCTGCCTTACATGTACTCAATCAATCATTTGAATCAAATGAATATTAGATGTTTTTTAATAAATTGGGTCCACAACTGCTTCTGCAAAAACTTTTTCAATCAAGGTTGCATTTCTCACTCTAGAGAACTAGTCATGTTTCCACAGACGCTATCTCACAGTATTCAGAGTATCTATTTTCACCCCTATCTCGACTCCTTTCAGGAAAACCTTAGAACTTTTCCAAAACTATACGTTTTAAAAACAAGTTTTAAAACTGAAACAAAGTTCCAATATTATCCCAAAATGCCACAACTCATCAAAAGGCTGATGGGATTTATGCTGAGCAACAGATTCTTCAAAGAAGAAAACTCATTTTGGAAAATATCAATACTGTCGGGGGTCATGAGAAACTTAACGAAAACCTTTTTAAAAAAAGCTTTGGTAAAAACTCAAACATCATTTCATTCATAGATTGACATTGTTCATACTGAAAACTATATACAGACACCTTTGGTACTCACCTTATGAAGTTTAGAATTTCATAAGTGATTACCTTATTACAAGTTTTGATATCTTCAGACTATCTACCAATATTTTTCTTGAATACAAGTGGTGTAAACAAGTTTTGAATAAAAGAGTACAAGTACTTGACTCAGATATTTCGGGATGCCTCTTCACTGAATCTCTTCCCCCTTTTATAGAGGTCATGGATTATTTTCCTCCTCTCCTTTTTTGTGACAAGAAAGGACCCTTATCTCTTCTGCAATAAATTTCTTGTTGAGTAGTCATCAACCACTTTTTCCGGCGCATTTATTTTTCTTACTAGCTGGCTTCAATAATTCTTGACAGGTTATCTTCCGGATTGTGACAAAATACCACAGCTTTTCTTTAATAAAGTAGTGAGTGAATGGTCTTTGTCATGGCAGTTATCTTCTTGTTGTTTAGTGACCACATTTTTTCTTTAATAAATGACTTTATTAAAGTAGTGATAAAGGGTCACTATTTGGTAGCATTAATTTTCCATCCTTGAGTCAAAGAACTCTACTAGGAATTCTGTACTATCGAGTGATGCATGACTCATATCTTCAACAAGACAGTGTTCACACCTGTGCTCTGGATGGTCCACATTATCTTGCATAGCTCTTTGAGCATAATTTCACTTCCACTTACTTCATTGATAATAATTTTCTCAAGTATGTGGTCCAATACACAAATATCTACTTCTTTAGATGGCAATCTTGTATTGGAGTAGATTACATGATTATCTGAATGATATAACCAAATATTTTCTTTTTCATAAATAACTTGACTTAAATTATCAAATATTTCTTTATATCCTTTAGCTCTTCTGTAAGAAATCATGTTAACAATATCTTCATATCCATTCTGAACAACTTTTTGGCTAGTTGGTAAGAAGTGTTGGTTTGTGATCCCTATCTTGATACAATGAAATGATAGGATTATTGTTCCTTCATATTTATCCCATTCCATTGTGGCTGAAAAGAATCAGATATATATGTTCGTACTTTTGATAACTTCAGTAAATCTTCGGACTGCATTTTTAACATCTATGGGAAGTTGTGAAATTTCCCTTAGATCTTAGCTTGGATATATGCAGAGTATATTCCCTAGTTCAAAGCAGTTTTGAATCCAATTGGCTGGCGCTCCTGGATAGAAATTTATCTTGTTGTATTTTCCATAGTGTAGGGTCTTCATCCATTCCCCTACTTCGAGATACCAATCTGACAGTATATTGGAAATAATAATAAAGAAGAGAACTTCTTCATAGTTATCTTTGTTTGACAATTTTTGTTCGTGGCAAATTTTTACCACATCTTTTGGATTTTTGGAATCAATTTCATTCCTCTGTGAAGAGGTTTCCATAACCTTCTTGGTATCTTGATTATCCTTCTTGAATGAAGGCTTTGTATCCGTTTCCATATTTTCAGTACAAACATTAGGATTATTTTTTCCCTGTGAAGGGGTTCCTAATATTATCTTGTCTTTCCCTTTATCCTCGGGAAGAGCGCTAGTATTCATAAGACTCGGTGAAGGGTTACTAGACTTTGTACAAGTATTTTCTACCGAATGGGCTATCTTGGTACTGTTTAGAAGGCTTTCTTGTATATTTTGAATTTGCATCTCCAAACAAGAGACTTTAAGTTCAAGTATCTGGACTTTTGTCTTTAATTCCTTCAGCTCCATCTCTGCTAAGATAATCAAGAAGAAAATTAGACTGTCCTTTAATATATTCAATATCAAACTTGAAATATGAAAACCATATCTGGATTCTGATAATGTATCTATTGGCAATAGATGGATCAACATTATTATTTAAAAATGCTTTAACTTGTGTATTATCAGTTCTAATCAAGAACTTTTTTGGTAGCAAGTAATCTTCATATTTTTGTACTCCTCGCTTCACTGCAATGAGCTCTTTTCTATTTGTTTCATACCTCGTTTCAACTTCTTTGAATGTTCCTGATGTATATCCTGCAAGTATTTCAGGACAAGAAAAATTCCTTTTACATTTATATTCTTTATGATTCTTTTTTACCTTAAGTACTGCTCCCTAGTAGTTATCTGAAGCGTCAGTTTCAAGAATAAAGAAATCTTCTTCTTGTGGAATAATAAGTTTTGATAGATTTTTTAATTCATCTTTTACATTCCTGATTTTTTTGCGATCTTGTCTATCCCAAGATCACATTACATTTTTCCTTTATTTTGAAAGAAAGTAATTTTTTAACTTGGCACAATTTTTAATAAATTCTTCAGCATAATTTAATATACCGAGGAAAATTTGTAAATGTTTTTTATCTTTGATTTCTTCAAAAAATCTTGAAGTTTTTCACCAATATGAGATTGCAATTACAATTCTCTCTTCTTTTTTTTTATTATAAATAATCCAAGAAATTCTATCACTATTTTTGTTATCTCAGCTTTCTTTTGAGAAAGTGTAATACCATCTTTTTTTCATGATATAACAAAACTTTTCAAGATGTTCAATATGTTCGTTCATATCTTTTGAATGAATAAGTAAATCATCTATGTAGACAATACAAAAATGAGTAATAGGTTTTATTACCTCATCCATTCTTCTTTGGAATATCTGTGGTGCATTTTTCAATCCAAATGGCATTACATTCCATTCAAATTGGCCTAAAGGATTAGGAGTGCTAAATGCAGTTAAAGATTTGCTATCTTCTGTGTGCATAATTTGCCAAAATCCTGATTTACAATCGAACTTTAAAAATATCTTCTTGTTTTGTACTTGTTTAATAAGAATGTCCTTATTTGACAAGTAATATCCATCAAATTTTGTAACTTCGTTTAGCCTTTTATAGTTAATCACCATTCTGGCTTTTCCTCTTTTTACTTCACTATGTTTTCTAACCATAAATGTTGACCTACTAGGTGGACTTTTACTAGGCCTAATTAGTTTGACTTCTAGTAATTCTTTTATTTGGATTTTAAATTCATCTTGGTCTTCAACACTGTATTTCATCGGTTTAACTCTTACTACAGTATCTGGTTTTATAAGCTCTATCTTGACTTTAACCTTATCTGTATCCCATTTTTCTAATGGGTTTTCAGAATAAGTTTCAGAAATTTCTTTTCTAAAATTTTCTAACTTATCTTCTATTGTCATTTTTAGCACATTAATTGGTATAATTTTTTCTGTACTACAACATCCACCACACTGGGTTGAGGAGCTCTGATGATTAATTTCTTTGTAAGCTATGCTTACGGCTCTTGTAATTTTAGGTGTAAATATTTTATGTGCACAAGGTGTTGTGAACGTATATTTATCAATAAATTGAGTAAAATGTCCTAATAAAATATTAATAGGAAATTTTGTCCTAATAAAATATCACATCCAATTGTAGTTGACATTTATATATTATCAACAAATACCATACTTCTCTTAGAGATATTAGAAAAGGTATTTGTGTAGCATATTTGCTATATATTATCTTGTTTCCTCCTACTGTTGTAGCAGTTACAACTTTCTTTAAGCCATATTTCGAATATTCAGATGGTAATACATTTGGTAAGTAAAGGCTTATAGTACTTCCTGTATCTAAAAAAACAGGAAATTTTATTTTACAATATTTTTTTAAATTGAGTATAACTTTAATAAATGGACTCATGGGATTGGTATTTATTATCCTCTCCATGGTAACAATGATCTCATATTTTCATCTATCCTTGGTATAATAACTGGATTTCCTTCAAGTGTTATTTTTATATATCCTTGACATATCTTGTAAGGGCTTACCTTTCCAAGAAAACTCATTCCTAGTAATATAGGTGTTTGGCTAAGTCCATAATTATCATCCTTATATAAGATTATTTCTGTTTTATGTTCACCTTGATTCTCTCCTATAATTATAAGAGGGAAACTCAGATATCTTTTTATTTCAAGGTTATGTCCTAAGTAATCTTTAAAGACATATTTTTGTGGTAACTCATATTCTTGTAGGTGGCTAACAAATTTAGCATCTACATGGTTTTTATCTGCTACTGTATCTATAAGGACAAGAAGATCATTCTTGATCCCTTCTTGGTTGATATATCTAGTCCTGATATAATATTGTGAGCTTGCTGGTTCATCAATACTTTGGTTTTTAAGTCGTTCTATATTAAAATTTCCTCTAGGTGGGAATCTTGCAAAAATATTTTCTCCTTGTAGCCTCACACTACCTTTTCTTATTATTCTTCCTTCAGAATTAATTTATTTAGCTTGTTTGTGGAAATCAAGCATTATTTGTTCTGGTATTGTAACTTCATATTCCTTATATTTTCTAGGCAGAATATACTGTGCCAATTCATCAAAATCTCTGTGTATTATTATGTTATATGTTATTTTTCTTAAATTGCTATGATAACTAGTACTAAAAGCAAATATTGATTTTATGCTTATACTAATAGCCTTACTTTTATGTAATATTTTTAAGTTTCCAATCCTATAATAGAGATTGAAACTTTGATCTATATTTTCATCTGTTATTGAGATTGCATAATTTGGTTTTATTGTAAAAATTATCTTCTGATAAATTAGATTTCCTACAACAGTTCCTAATAGAGCATTTATAGGATCTTGTAGAATTCTGTTATCCATGCAATAAATTTCAATAGGTATATTCATACCTTCTCTAAAGAATCCTTTAATCATAACTTGTATTCCTCCAATTTCAATACATTTTAACTTCTTCCTAATATTTTTTGGGATATTGAATAATTCTTGTTTTACCTTTTCTTTAGTAATTATTGGGATTCTGGTTTTTCCCACTACATCTTCTATGTTAATTGGGATTTCTTGATGAAATACATCTTTTTCTTGTAAGTCTAAGATTCCTTTAGTTATCTCCTTATATTTTTTGCTATCAAATGTAATTTCTTGACAAATTCCTTCTACTGAGTCTTCTACTTCCTCAGTTGTTTCAATATCTGATCCTTGTACTTCTTAAATTTCATTCATATATGTGTTTTCTTCAGATTCTTCATCTAATGATGATGTTTTCAACTCATAAATACTACTACATTTATTGTCTAAATCCTAAAAATACTCAATTGGTTCTATATCACTATCATCTATAAATTCTTCATAAACTTTGAGAGTTTTTATATTCTGTTTATCCTTTCTTTTCTTAAACTTTTTAAAGTTTTTGAATCTTCTTTTATGTTTTTTATATGACTTATATTTCTTCTTATGACATCCAAATTGTTTTGTTTGACCCATATCTTTGTAACAACATAAAGAGTTCTTCCTTATCTTATATGTTTTTTTTATTTTCTAGCGCTTCTCTGCACCAAATACTTATCATTCTTTTTGTAAATTCAACTCTACTTCCAAGACTATCTATATATATATATATATATATATATATATATATTCCCTCTTCATCTCCTTCAGGTAATATTTTATTATATTCTTTTAATAACTTAGTTCCCCATGAGAATGGTAATTTTGTGAAGTAAGATCTTAAGATTAGCTTATTATCTGTATAATCTCCTTGCCTGATTGTATGGTATAATTCTTGAAATTTACATGTATATCTTTCTAATTCGCACATATCACAAATTCTTAAATTTTCCATTGCAATCATTCATTCATTATATTCATCTTGTTTTCTAGCTTTTTCATCAATTGTGTATCTATCTCCTAAAAATTCTGTTCCGATGGATCTTTCCAACATATTTAATATATCTCTTATACTTTGATCATTTAGATTATTTCTATTATCTAATGCATCAGCTGTATTTTCTCCATATTTTATTCTTCTTTTTGTATTTACAGGTAGTTTTCTCCATCATTCTGATACTGTACCTCTAAATGTATTTTCTATCAATTCAAAGGTTGTGTACGTGTCCCATTTATTAAATTGTATTGCTAAATCAGTACTTTTTGTTCATGTTTCAATAGCTTTATTTGTATCTACATAGTCTAAATCTAACTATATTCATGTTGTGTGAATTGGTTCATTATATGATTTTGTTGGATTAATTTCTTTTATGAATTGTTTCCTAATATTTTCACTATATCTATTCTGAGTTTTCCTATATTTTTAGAATCCTTATCTTCTAGGTATGTAAGTTCCATATGGATTACTTGTATCTTCATCACTACTAAATTCTTCTTTTACATTACTTGCAGACGGGTTTGTATTCATTTTAGTATTTTCTACTTGTTTTGCTAATTCTTCTAATTGATTTTTGTATTCATCATATTTTTCTCCTATAGATTTTAAGAATTTTCTTTCTAATTCTTTTACATCTGTTATCATAAATTGTTTTATTTCAGGTGTTTTTTCATTTCATTTATTTTTATCTTTAATTTTTCTTCTGTAATCTTGAGGAGGATTAATTATGATTTTATCTTTTCTTTTTAGATTTTTATCTAATATAACATTTCCTATTTGTAAATTATATTCTAAATTTTCCAATTTCTTATTCATTTCTTCAAATCCTCCGTTCAAATAATTTTTGGGTAAATAAGGATAACTTGGTTTTTTTATGTTTTTCTATATTTTTTAGAAATTCTTCAATTATATTTTCTTCTACTGATAAATTCATTATGATTTTTTGGTTAGTAACAGGGCTCTGATACCAATTTCACCAGAGTGCGCAGAACACACTCTCTATTTTCTTGGAGAATTATATGTGGAATTGTCATCGTCTTATGATTCTTGTCAAAAATATTTCTTCTTGTCTTATTTCGTTTATTTCTATTAATCTCAAATATTCAATATGTTGTTTAACCAATCTTTTAAGTTCTTCGTATAATTCTATAACTTTAGTATTTAATTCTCCTTCAATACTAACTAATTATGTATATTCTCTATTTAAACTCCTAATTAAATCTTTCATTTTTTCCTCAAGTATGTGGGGGTCATAAATAGACATAAATTTAATTAGGTAAAAACTAATTTTATTATTTTGTTTCCAAAAATTATTTGGGGACTAAATTGAAGTTGTTTTTATAGTTAGATGACTTTGTTTGAAAACGAGGGTATTTGGAAAAGTTTAAATTGTCAAAGGCTATTTATCAAATGTTTTAATTTCAAGATCTATTTCTCAAACTATTTATGATGATGAATCTATTTATGGGTATTCCCCAAAAAGAAATTGGTGTAAATCACTTTGCCCTTCACTCAAATCCAACAATACACGCAAAAAATAGAGAAGACATGGGAGTATGGGTGTGAAACAGGTAATTGTCAGATTTTATTTTATTTTTTTAAACAGTTCAAAGCCAATTCCAAGAATCAGCTTCACGGCTTCAAAAATGGCTCCAGACACATGTTCGGCTAAACGGCTTATGAATAGTGCCATAAATGGATACTCTTTTATTAGATCAAAAATGCTACTTGTACATGTTAATTGACATAGAGGTTGACAAGTAGATGTTGTGGATGAGTTATGGTTGATAGCGATATATCAATATTTTGTTAATTCATTTTTCTTGAAAAGTCAAAAATGGGGATAGGAGAATCATTGATCAATCGAACTTTTTAAAAAATTATCTAATGCAATGCTGTCACGTAATCGTTTATAAATAAATTTTATGAACAAGTTTTACCAAACATATAGGCTTAGAAATTTTGCAAACCAAAATATTAACAAGTTTAGAACGCATAACAATTAACATGAATATTTTTCATTTTCTTAAGTTTTTTACGAAAAACAAAAAATGTTGACGATATTTAAATAAATCAGAAATTGGACATATTACTTATCGTGTACTCCGCAGAGAAACACGTCGACGAACGTGTATCTTCAAACAGAATATATCCTTTGAAAATATCCATTAAACTACGTATGATTACCATGATGACAACATTTTACACAGTTAAAGGCCAATTTTTTGTAGGTCTTCTGCACCGAGTTGAACAGGAACAACTCTTATTAAAACTATAAGCTCGACTCCCACTTTTTAAACTTATTTTCAACCGTATTATTATTGAGATCAAGAGACCGGACTTAAATTTGTTTTTTATGCCAGGCTAATATGTGAAAAAAAAAAAAAAAAAATTATAAAATTTAATTTGCAATTAATTTTCACGTTTCTTCAACTTTTATTAAAATTTATTAGAGCATTTCTAATCGTTATGTATAATAATTTTTTAGTGTTTTACATCCTCTAAGTCACGGGAATAGTCTCTAATGATGGAATATAAAACAGATGTATTTTAAAATTCTGACCAAAAATGTAAATTTAGGTATAAATTTACATCTTCCTTTACATCTTCAAATGGATTAAAAAAATTTTACTAAAAAATAGCTATCAATCCATAAAATATTGATATGAGATATATATACAATTTAAATCTATTATATTAATTTACATTACAATTTGAATTTTTTATATGAATTTGCACATTTTTTATTTTTTTAAATATTTTTCTCTTAACCAAATTTTGAATTTTTTAGATCGATTTATTCGTAATACTTTTGTATATACACAAATAAATAAATAAATTAACATAAAATTTATGAGCAATTTTTTTTTTTTCAAAAGTAGAATTTAATTGCATGCATCCATTGAAGCAAAATCTTGATTTAAATTCACTGAGATGTAAATAGAGATGCAAAAGTGATTTCAGAGATGACAATTTAAAACTTTTTTTAGATCACGATTGGAGACGCTCTTAAAGATATAATTTTAAGTAAAAGAATTACACCTTAGTTGGTTTATAAAATTAACAATTCAAAAAGCAAATTTATAAATTTTAGTACAATAATCATGTGGTAATTTATCTTTAAAACAATAATTAATAGTATTATAATTCAACAACCCCATACCCTACCCACTCACCCACCACACCAAGTTTACGAGTTTACGTTCAAAATTGAATTCTCTCTCAGTCAGGTCATTTGTCCCTGCAATGGCAGAATTAGCATCATTGGTTTCGTTTCAATTTTCACCTTTCTCCTCCTACTCTCCCATGATTTTTGGTCACAACCACCACCTCCCTCACGGTAACCTACCCGCTCCTCCCACTCAAGTAAGTTCTAAATCTCACTAAAACTGTCCGCTATCAACGTTAAATCCCACAACCACTGCCCGATCCAAGTTCGAACCAACATCGCCTTCTCCATCACCCGCTACTGACCACCGCCACTCATCACCGGTGATGAGGGTGGAGTCTTTGTAGGCAGTCATGACGATGAGTATGTGGAGTCTCTGCAAGCATTCCCACAACCACCAGAAATTCGAAGCCGGTGATGAGATTTCTACTAAATCGCGGTGATTGCGATGAATATGTGGAATCCCTTCAATGGCTTTGAGTCGATTATGATGTCTACATCAAGTGCCTTCTGTTTTAGTTGGTGGTTTGGTGGTGTGTCGAATTTGGATTCTGGACTTAAGGGGATCCATAGAAGATTGATTATTTTCTCTTTGTTGAGGGGTGGGGTAGGGACTTCCAGTAATCCATTGCTGCTGTAATGATCCATTGTCATTTCTACTGTTTCCATTTCCATGGTGGTGCTGGAGCTTACGATGATGGGGCAATGGTTCAGTGTGAGGCGGTGGTGGGAGAGTGATGGTCTGGGTGGGGGTGTTGTGAGGGTCACATGTCACGCTTTAAGGTCATAAGTCATTGTTCATGTGTTGCAAGTCATAGTTTATAGTTCACGGGTCACAAGTCACATAACAATTTCAATATGTCACACTTAATAGTTCAAGTCACAAGTTACACTAAGATCATATGTCACAGTTCATATATTGTAGGCCACAAGTATCATTTCACAAGTCACAAGTCATAAGACTTATGAGATCTGATTAAACTTAATAATTCAGATACCATGTCACAATTCACACCTCAGGTCACATGTCGTACTTTAAAGTCACATGTCACAGTTAATATGTTTCAGGTCACATGTAACAGATCACATGTCACAAGTCATTTTTCATTGATCACATATCAATTTCAACTGATCATAGATATCACAGAATTGGTCACACTTAAAAGTTCAAATTAGAAGTCATAATTCATATCTCAGGTCACATATCGCACTCTAAGCTCACAAGTCACAGTACATATATTGCAGGTCACAATTCATATTCCAAAGGTTGGATATCAATTTCAATTACAATTTCCATTGTTACGTTTTCTGCCTTCTGATTCTCAGATATCTTGTTGTGTGTGGGTTTGTTGGGGTAGGAGATGGTGGTGTTGTGCTAGTTGTTGTGGCGGAGATGGTGGTGGTTATGGTTGTGGTGCTTATGCGTAATGGTGACAATACGTCGGAGATGGTAGGTGATTTTGGTGGTGCACAGATGATGTGGTGGTGGGGGCGGTCGGGACGATAGTTGTGGTGTTGTACGGTGATGATGCGCAGTCCGTCTTGAATACACTGGATATGGAAGAAGATTGGGGTGGGGTGGGGTGATATATATATATATATATATATATATATATATATATACAACTTCTTGTTTGAAGTTATAAACTTATTTCTTTACATTTGAAACGATGTAAAATAAACACCTGATTGGTGTATTGTTCCCTAATTCTAAATCAAACGTGGGCTAAACAAAAAGAGTTACAGTCTTTTATAGTACTTGTGTTTAGCCCCTCTTTGTCTACCATGGTTCCAAATTTTTTTCTCAAACCCATTTTCAATATTACCATTATAAAATATTTTGCACGTAAATATAAAAAAATATCTATTTTTAGCCACACATTATTTAAAATTCATTTTTTACTTTTAATGGAAGATACATAGGGCCTTAGTATCGCTTACCGAACATGGTGTAATGCGTTTACTGATTAATGTTACACAAGACCATACGGGCATACATTATATTGAGCATGTTTGGTAAAAGTAAAATTTTTAGAATTTTCCTCAAATTCATTTTAAACCAAACATTTCTATGGATGGGACTATATTTTTCACATTTTCAATCATTTTCAACCACACGTTTTCCAAAAAACTCAATATTCATCCAAAAACTCCTGCACCAAACAAGCTCATTGTCTAGTTATGTAGAATTTTTACGTCTATATATACTAAACATGCTATTATAGTGCCTCTGTTTGGTAAAAGAATGTGATTTATAAATTGATTTATTTATTTTTTGAGATAAAATGTGTGTTTGAAAATGGGAATAGAAAATATGTGTAATTAAAAAGTTGTTTGAAAAATTGTATAATTTATAAATTAGTTTATAAATCAATTTATTTGATTTACTGAACGGATGCTATTCGTATGATGAGGTGGAATCTCTCTTTGGTAAAATTGTGTGTATAAACGATCTCAGACAACATCTTGTTGGATAATATCTTTGAAAAGACAATAATTTTGGCAGCTAAAAGATTCATGACCACAAAAAAAAAAAAAATGGAGTAACGAAATGTTATTTATTACGTTGCTATTTTTTTTATTTTTATTTTTTTGTAAATAATCGTTTATAAACAATTTGATTGAAAATTTGCCTAAAATGTGCTTTAGGCACTTGTACATAGAAAATATTATCATGACAAATGTTCCAATCAAACATAAAAGAAGAAAAATATTTGAAATGATTTGACATTATCTACAATCTACATTTACATTTATCTATATATCTATCTAGCATCTACATCTACAATCTTCTACAATATCTTAAAAGTGTGGATGAGTGAGAATATTTTGATTTCCTATTTTATCCCCCACATTATTTTTCTCTCTCTCAATAATATCATTAGTTCATTTATTTTAATTCCTATTTCAAAAACATTAATTTATTCATGTTGACTAAATCGAAATTGGTTATTCAATTAATATTAATTTAGCGTCGCTACGTTTTAACTTGCTTTTAGATTATTGTCCCATCAAATTTCATTTTTCGTGATAACTCTATTAAACAATTCAAAGAGAACATTTATGCATTTAATATATATTTTTTCTGTTTTTAATTCAAACAATTATGTTTTAGCCTTCTGTTGGACAATACTATAAGCTCACTCTTTGAACAATTCAAAAAACATGTTTATGCTTTTAATGATTTTTTTCTATTTTTAATTCAAACAAATATGTTTTAGTTTTCGATAAAAATAGATTTATTTTTAAATTTTTTTTTTCAAAGTAGAGCGAGTGTGAAACTTTTTTATTTTTAAACACACTTCTATTCTTATCAAAACTATCAATTAATTTATATAAAAATAAAAATAATTTTTAATTATTTTCTAATTTATTAAGAATATAAAATAAATCATTTCAAAATTCTTAAGAAAAGAAAAAAATTGAAATTGAAATTGAAATTTTAGTTTAAATTTATATAATCATTATTTGGTAATGATTAAAATCAAATTTTAATATAATTTGATAGAAATTAATAAAATGTGGTTGAAAAATTGTAGACCCGATATAAAATATGGTTAAAATTAATTGTTGACTTTAATTTGAATTAAGCTGATATTTTAAATAACTAATATATATTTCGAAAAAATGAACAAAAATTTTCAATAAAATATTAATATATATTTTGAAGTCCATTTACCATTTTTCTCTAACAATAGCAATTAGTCAACTACTTTTAAAAATAATATTAGTACTTAAAAACGTTACTTTAACATTCATCATATATGTATAATGTTACACCCCGCTCCTTTATCGTCAAAGAAAAGTCAAGATTGTCTTGATGGTGGGCCCGACGTCTAGTTGGCACCTACCATCGACACACATCACGTTTCAGGTCCAGTATAATGATCTAAGACGGATCGTGACTTATAAGATGTGTAAAGCACATGCTTACTACTAGGACGTGACAAATATTTGTAATGAAACACACCTGTAGTTCCAACTGCCAAGCAAGCACTTGTCTTGTAATGTAAAACTTGCACCAAAAGTCTCTTGTTTATTTGTGTTAAGGTCTAACAGTTCCCCATAATTTCGCTTCTCTCCAAGAAACTTCACATTTCTCATCACTTTGTGTGAATAAAATCCCTCTTCTTATCTCATTCCAGCCAGACTTCCTCTCCTTCATACTGATTTTTCCAGAAACTTTTTCTCCTAGAAATTAGGGTTTTTTTTTTTTTTGTAGTTTCTGCAGGTGCCTTTTTTTGTGCTAAATTTATTTAGACAAATTTATATGGATTTTCCTCCGGGATTCAGATTCCATCCCACGGATGAAGAGATCATAATTCATTACTTAGTGAAGAAAGTTTTGGACAGAAGATTCAGTGCAAGGGCCATAGAAGAAGCTGATCTGAATAAGTGTGAACCATGGGATTTAGCTAGTAATCTCTCTCTCTCTCTCTCTCTCTCTCTCTCTCTCTCTCTCTCTCTCTCTCTCTCTCTGTGTGTGTGTGTGTGTGTGTGTGTGGTTCCTAGATGAATTTGCCCCCGTTTTGGCTTTCCTTTTTGTGCAGAAAATTTTGTGCTACAAATTCGTGACTTGTGTTTCTGATGCATATATGGCATATATGAATTATGATAAGCTTCTTGAATAATTAGTGATCCATATATATAGCAAAAACTTATTCTTGTTTCAATAAACATCTAAATTTTGTTCAAGATCATTGAATTCTAGAGAACATATTTTCCTAGTAATTGGAAATTAAGGTGTTTGATTGCGAGTGTGAAATTTGGGTGGAAAAAAACGAATTTCATGTTTTGGTGTTTGATTGATAATATTTTTCATGTAATATGATTGATGAAAAATAAATTATTTAATATATAAATAATATGAAAATAGATGAAAGTGGTCAGATCCAAGCTAAATGGTCAAATTTACAAATTTGAAGGACTAAATGCTATTCAAAAGTTGAATTGAATAAAAGAATGAATATTGAGTTTGACCACATATCAATTAGATCCAATTGAAAGTTGTTGGAGAATCAAATTGGAAGAACAAAAAGTATAAAATCAGACCAATAAGAAAGTTGAGAACCAAAATGCAAGAAAATAAAGTAAATTCAATTTTTGACAAGATATGGAGTCCCACCACTTTGGCAAGAATCAAAATCCTTGAAAATAAGGAATTGAGCTTGATGTGACCCAAGCAAAAAATGTTTTACATGAAATTTTTTGTCAATCAAAAAAGTCAAGAGTGAGAATTGAAAGACGAATTCCATTTTCCATGGAAAATTTTGTGTAATCAAAATGGGCCTTAGTTAATTCAACTAATATATATATATATATATATATATATATATATATATATATATATATATATATATTTATTGACTATATTGATACCTTTGAAAATTTCCGACGGCCTAATTGAACCATCGGAAAATTTCGTTTTTCAACGCAAATTTCTCATCCGTCGAAACTTTCTGATGGGCGTGACTGCTGTCGAAAATTCCATCCGTAATAGTGAATATTATAGTAGTGTAAGAAATATTAAAGTTTAAATACATATCTTGTTCATTAGATTATGTTCTTTGATCTAGAATTGTCCACAAAATTCCGACATGTTCAACATAGAAGATTGGATAGAGTAAGTTAGAGTATGTATTAGGGATGATTGTAGCTACTGTCCTAAATCTTTCAATTTTCGTAGACTTTACTCAGACCTTTAATTTGTATCATTCAGAGTCTCGAACCTTTCAATTCATTGCAATAGAAGGGTAAACGGATAGATTTCGTTAGTCCGTCAATCAACCAACCATCAGACTTTGACCACATTTTTAATTATTTCTATATGGATAAAATGATAACTTTGTGATTATATATATATAAAATTCCATTTGGTATCAGAGCAATCAACCACCACCACCACCACCACCACTACTAGTAACTCAGCTTCCAACACCACCACTCCAATCTCAACTAGTTCAGTCCACATCTCATCCCCTTTTTCAGCTAACCTTACATAAACTCCCTCGGTCAAGTTGGACAGGGAGAACTACCTATTTTGGCACAATATGGTGCTGCCTATCATCAAGGGACACAACCTTGAAAGTTATCTCCTTGGAACAAATACCTGCCCACCAGAAACGATTACCTTACAGCCCACCTTTGAAACAGAAACGAGTGGGGAAATTGTCCCCAATCCAAAATATACAAGCTGGAAATCCACTGACCAATTGCTGATTGGCTGGCTATATTCAACCATGACTCAAGAGGCAGCAATGAGAGTCATGGGATCAACCAGTTCCTTCAAACTATGGGAGGCCGTGTAAGAAATGTATGGGATTCAAAATAGGGCCAGAATTCTATTTCTCACTAGGGAGCTGCAGAAGACCAGGAAAGATGATCTATCTATTGATCAGTACCTAACCAAGATGAAAGCAATTGCAGATAATCTTGAAGTTGCAGGAAAACCTGTTTCCATAGCTGACTTGATCAATCAAGTTTTAGCTGGGCTTGATGATGATTTCACACCTATGGTGGTTATGCTGACCAACAAAGAGTCTTTGAGCTGGGAAGAACTACACGCTGCACTTCTAACCTTTGAAAGTAGGTTAGAACACATTTCCAGCTTAAGAGAAGCTATGCGGATTATTAATTTGAGTCAGGCTTCAGCAAATTTCACACAAAACAGTAGAGGAACGTTTCAACAAAGGAGAGGTTATTCCAGCAGAAAAAATAGCCATTACAGAGCTGGAAGAAGATTCTATAGAGGAAGAGGTGGCCGAGGTTCAAATTATGGTAGCAGCTTTGGAGAAAAACCAATCTATCAAGTTTGCTCCAAAATTGGTCACAAGGCAAATGTATGCAACTATAGATTTGATGAATCATACAATGGGATCACACCTCATCAGCAGCCCAGGAATCATCAGTATAATAAATTTGGGGCACAACCAGCAGCTTTCATTACCACACCAGATGTCCTTGGAGATTCTGCTTGGTACGCAGATTCTGGTGCAACACACCACATGACTACAGATGCCAACAATCTAAAATGAGGATCTGACTATGAAGGTGATAAACAGATCCTAACTGGAAATGGTGAGTCCCTAAACATTTCTCAGATTGGCAAAGCCTCACTACCTAGTCTAACAAACAAAACAATTCTACTAAACAATTTGATGCATGTCCCTCGGATGAAGAAAAATCTAATTAGTGTTTCAAAGCTTACCTTGGATAACTTTGCTTTCATGGAATTTCATCCTTACTATTGTTGTTTGAAGGACAAGGAAACGAAGGCCCTATTGCTGGAAGGGAAGCTTAGAAGAGGATTATACCAGCTTGACTCCTCAAACTTCACATTCCAGAAAAGATCCCTCAATAAAGCATGCACTCCAACTACTTCAATTGAGTCCTAAAATCCTGTGTCTAGATACAGCCAGTCCTTAGTCTGCGAGTCAAGTTTAGAGTCCACTCTTTTGAATTAAAAGTCACTCGGCAATATGTGGCATAGAAAGCTCGGTCACCCATCTATTGAAGTCCTAGCCCAAGTCCCGAAGTACTGTAATGAAAATATCAATAAAGAATCTCTTAAACATTTTTGTGATGCTTGTCAAATGGGGAAATCACATTTACTTCCCTTCACCAGATCTGATTTCCATGCTAAAACACCCCTTGAGCTGGTATATACTGATCTATGGGGACCAGCCCCCTTGAACTCTTATGTTAATTTCAGATATTACATAAGGTTTGTAGATGATTACAGTAGATTTATGTGGATTTACCCTATGAAAACTAAATCCCAAGCACTTCAAATCTTTCTTCAGTTCAAAAAATCAGTTGAAAACCAGTTTGACACAAAAATTAAGACTCTGTAGTCTGACTGGGGAGGCGAATACAGACCCTTTACCTCTGTTCTATCAGATTTTGGCATAACTTTTAGACACCCTTGCCCTCACACTTCTGCTCAAAATGGTAGAGTTGAGAGGAGACACAGAACACTCTCTGAAATGGGTCTAACCTGCTAGCACAATCCAAACTCCCTCTCAAATTCTGGCTGGAAGCTTTTCAAACCTCAGCATACCTGATAAATAGACTGCCAACTCCCATACTACAACAAAATTCACCCTATACTATGCTATATAAAAGACCAGTTGACTATACCAACCTCAAAACCTTTGGTTGCACTTGCTATCCATGTCTAAGGCCCTATAAAACACATAAATTTAGCTATCACTCCACAAAATGTATATTCCTTGGCTATAGCCCATCACACAAGGAGTTCAAATGTCTAAGTACTTCTGGTAGGATGTATATATCCAGACATGTAGTCTTTAATGAAGATGAGTTTCCATATGAGACTGACTTTATGTCCAAAACTTTAGGTGATCACTCCATTGTTGTTAATTCTCCACAAACTTCATCCTCTTTTCTCCCTTTTAATCACTCAGGATCTCCAAATAATCCTTCTTCAACTGGTATAATCTTATCTTCAGCTTCCCAATCCATCAACAAGCCTCAGTTGATCGTTGATAATTATGATATAGAGATTTTCATTGGAGATATCCTTCCCGAGTCACAAAGTAACAGATAGACAGAATCAACATGTGATAATTCAGAGGTAAGAATTAATCGTGAATTAGGTGGAAATGAATTTGCTAATACTCCTCCAGAGTCACCTACTCAACAGCTCCAGGGTCATCCTATGGTTACCTGGGCTAAAGTTGGAATTTTCAAGCCAAAAGTCCTAACTGCATCAACATATGTCTCTCTGGATCTTAGGGAACCATCTAATGTCTCTGAGGCTCCTACGAATCACAAGTGGAAGCAGGCCATGATGGAAGATTATTCAGCCTTGATGAAAAATCAAACATAGGTTCTTGTTCCTCCCAACAAGTCTTATAATATTGTGGGCAGTAAATAGGTCTTCAAGCTCAAACAGGATGCAACTGGTACTATCCAAAGACATAAGGCAAGGCTCGTGTCTAAAGGGTTTCACAAAACTCAAGGGGTAGACTACTTTAAAACTTCCAGTCCAGTTGTGAAATATTCCACTCTTCGAATTATACTTACTTAAGCTGTGTCTTTTGACTGGAAACTAAGGCAAATTGACTTCAACAATGCATTCCTAAATGGAGACCTTGAGGAAACAGTTTATATGTGCCAACTAGAAGGGTTTATTGATCAAGAGAAACCTAGACATGTTAGCAAATTAAAGAGAGCCTTGTATGGACAGAAGCAGGCACCAAGAGCTTGGAATGACAAGCTGAAAAATACACTACTCAGTTGGGATATTTTACAATCCAAAGCTGATTCCTCCCTGTTCTTTTATAAGTCACATGATGTACTAATTTTTCTTCTAGTTTACGTGGATAATCTTGTGATTACAGACAGTAACAGTAATCTCATACAAGCACTCATTGATAAGCTCAACAAACAATTCACACTTAAGGACATGGGAGACCTGCATTATTTCTTAGGGATTGAAGTCACTAGAAACGAGTCAGGACTTCACTTGTCTCAGAAGAAATATGTTGTTGAAATGTTGAGAAAGTTCAAATTCAATTGCCTTAAAACCTGTCCTTCACCTAGTGCTACTGGAAATACTTTGTCCAAACTAGATGGTGAAGCATTGAAGGATGTCACTACTTACAGGTGTGCAGTAGGAAGCCTTCAGTACCTGGCACACTCCAGACCTAATATAGCTTATAGTGTGAACAAGCTAAGTCAATTTCTACAATCACCAACCACTGCACATTGGACAGCTCTCAAACGTGTGTTCAGATACTTGCTTGGAACTAAAGATCATGGACTATGGATAAAAAGATCAAATAGACTTACTCTAAATGGCTATTCAGATGCTGACTGGGCGTCCTGCCCTGATGATAGGCGGTCCACTGCAGCTTATTGTGTCTACTTGGGAGATACTCTTGTAGGATGGTGTTCCAAGAAGCAGCACGTGATAGACAAATCAAGTTCTGAAAGTGAATACAGAGCCTTAGCTCTTACAACAGCTGAGATGATTTGGGTACAGTCATTACTCGAAGAAATTGGCCTAAAACTGCAATCTTTACCTCCTCTCTAGTGTGATAACATGAGCGCCAATGCATTAGCATCAAATCCAGTTTATCACGCAAGAACCAAACACATTGAACTGAATTTACACTTCATTCGAGACAAAATGATTGAAAAGAAGATGGAAATAAAGTATATACCTACAGCTGATCAAATTGCCGACCTTATGGTAAAAGGTCTATCTCATACTAGGTTTCATCTATTAAAGATCAAAGTGGGAGTCACTAAAGTGCCGCTCAGTTTGAGGGGGAGTGTGAAGATAGCAGATGATTCAATCGAAGAAGAGAAGAAAATGAACGGGAAATAATTGAAAACGAAAGGCGTGTTTCTACTAGTTACAACTTTATGAGTTGTACAACTTAAAACTCACGTGCCACTCACATGATTGTCTCCCTTAATGAACACTGCATGATTTCACCTGCACATCTGCTGCTCAACAGATTCCTTCATCCCCACGTTCATCATCCCTGATGATCCGCATCTATAGCTACGTGTACAGCTTAGGATCAGTGTGTAGAAGCTTCGTTTGTATTATTTATATTCCCTCTCAGTGTATTTGTAAACATTGAAGCTGAATATATTTCTTGAGTTAAATACAAAATTCCATTCAACTTCAACTATTAGGAAATATCATTCCTACCTTTCCATTTCTCGCACTTTCTTTGCAAGCACCTCTGGAAGCCAACATTACAAATGTTCAAATTTTTTCCTCGGAAAATGCCTCCATCCTATAGTACCAAACACCGCCAGTAGCCAACACCTCCACCCTATATATAGCACCACACACCTCCCTAGCCACCACGACAACCCACAATTGCAAGCCCATTATCTGTCCTCAACATCTCACAAAATGTTACAATTACAGATTTGGTTGGCCATTGCGAGGCGAGGATTGTGAGAGAGGAGACTCAAATCAATTTTTGTTGGGGTGGTTATAGGGTGGAGGCTGCCGCATGAAGGAGTTGGTGGTGCCGATGAAATTGAAAAGCATGATGAAGTTTGGGGTGAGTAAGTGCGAAAATTCTATGGAACCAGGTACTTGGTTCCTTATGGAACTAGGTGATGAGATGGTTGCCTAGTCAGCTACCAATTAGACATAATTTGTGGGCTCTAATTTTGATTTTAAAAGCTCTAATTGGGCTGACTAAACAGTCATCTCATCACTTGGTTCCATAAGGAACCAGGTACCTAATTCCATAGAATTTTCGTGAGTAAGTGTGTGTTAGATGGGGATGAGTTTGGGGTTACATATTACTATTTTTTATTATTTAATTATTATAATTATATTATTTAAGAAATTGAGAAGTTACCATTTTACCCGTTCAAATCATGGTCAAATATGGTCCAAGTCAACTGATGTACATATGGACGGAATCCGTCCATTTGTCTTTCTATTGCAATGAATTTAAATGCTTGAAAATGTGAGTGACACAAATTGAAGGTTTGGGTAAAGTTTACGAGAAAATGAAATGTTTGGAATCGTAATTACAATTATCCCTATATATTATGGATAAGTTTGGCATCCCTTAAAAGCAAAAGAAATGAGAAAAAAGAAAAATGACAACTAATGTAGATAGCTTTCTTAAAAAAAAGGTATAACCCACACCTTGGGGGCCCAAATCGACCTTGTCCTAAGCTATTGGTTTGAGAAGTAAATCGTAGGTTATGCCTCTCAGAGTCGGGTGGATGACATTCGGTATCGCCTCGCGGAGCAAGGTAACCCCCGCTTGCCACATAGAACGAATCCATTATTCAGCCATAAATTCAGCCGTCAGGATTCAGGATTCGAACCCTACACACGACTGGGCTTGGCACGTTATCGGCCAATCCCTTTGCCGCTAGGAGATATGCCTTGGGGGCAATGTAGATAGCTTTCTTCTTTCTGTTTTCGACAGCTATAGTTATGTTTAGCAAAAATAAGTGAAGTGTTTGATCTTACTTTGCACACTGGGTAAACCCTTGAACTCACCTTTTTGTTGTGAACTTCAACTAAGATAAATAACATTGAAAAAAATAACTTAATTGCATGCTTTAAAATAATATTAAAAATATAAAAAGCTATTATAGCAATTAAAACTTAGGCTCTCTGCGGTAACACTATAACAATTATAGATTAGTTTATTTATATTTTTGAGGTAAAATGTATGATTAAAACTGGTTTAATTAAGAAATTGTATTATTTATAAATTGATTTATAAATTGTCGTGATTGTGTTAAAGAACGTAGGCTTAATGTTAATTAAATTTATTTAATTAAATAATGAATTTATTAAAATAATTAGCCCATGTTTGACAACTTTTTTTCAAAATTCTTTTTTCTCATACTCGTTTCCAAACACACATTCACAAAATAAGCATATGTTGGTAATATTTGTTTATAAACGACCACGTGACAATATTTGATTGGATAATTTAATAAGTTAACAATTTCAACTGATTAAAGATTCACGTTCACAATTTTTCTTTTAAAAAAAATAGACAAACGAAATGTTGTCACATCATTACTTGTAAACAATATTTATAAACTACCATTTATTAACAATTTATCAAACGGAGAAAATATTCAGCATATAAAAGTAAAAATTTTCCCTACTTTTTAACTTCACATTTTCTAATAAAATCACTAACATTAATTTCTCTTCGAAATGGTCGTCAAACAGATAATATTTTTATACAATCTGCTCTTTAAGAAATAGTATTTTCAAGTCTTGTTTCTTGAATGTGCAGAGATGGGAGAAAAAGAATGGTTCTTTTGCAAGAAAGATAAGAAATACCCAACAGGCACGAGAACAAATAGAGCTACAGAATCAGGATACTGGAAGGCTACTGGAAAAGATAAGGAAGTCTACAAGGACAAAAACTGTCTTGTTGGCACGAAGAAAACCCTAGTTTTCTATAGAGGGAGAGCTCCTAAAGGAGAGAGAACTAATTGGATCATGCATGAATTCAGACTTGAAGAAAGTTTCTGCACTTACAAACTTTCTAAGACAGCAAAGGTTCGTATATATATATATAATATATGCTGCCTTCTTTCTTGTTTCCTTCTGAGTAAATAATTCGTATATTCAATTAATTAATACCATGAATGCCAATTGCCAGGAGGAATGGGTTGTTTGTAGAATTTTTCACAAGAACACAGGAATACTCAGCAGAAGCAATATTCCAGGTGCAGAACTACCAAGAATGGACTCTTTTAAGGAACAGTATTTCTTGGATAGCCTTACCCTTCCACCATTGATGGATCATGTTTCTAATTATAGACCTAGTTCAAGCTTTATAACTGATGAAGAAGTCGAATTAATCAAAGAAAATTCTTCCTCAGCAATTGCAATTCCAGAGCCAAATCCAGACTCTTATTGTCAATTCAGTATCCCTAATTCAACTTTTCCATGTCAAGCATCATTAATAGATCTTCCTTTCCAGATGGAACAATTCTCTACAACAAATTCTATGGTTACTAGTGTTTCCCAAGACACGGCCCGACTTGGCGTGGAAATGGCCAATGAGATGACTACTGTGGTTTCGAAAGGAGAAACTGTAAGAGAGAAGCCATTTGATGATTTTGAGGGTCTTCCTTTCAGTCCCACTATTTCAGATTTGGATTACTTGTGGAGTTACTGAAAAACAGAAATATATATGCTGCCGGATTCTTTATTCAGTCCACTCAGGAACCTATTCTCCTCATTCATCGCATGTGGATTCAATAGGAATGGAGTTGTAATATTGTACGTGTCTTTACATTTTTGCCTTGTAATATTTTGTAATATATATGTACCAAATATATATGCATTAATCAAAGGGTTCGAGGTAGTTCTATTATCAGTTATCTACTATTATCTTTGGATAATTAAAAATGCATTCAACTCGACCATTACATGTATTGAATTTAAATAACAAAAAACTAATGAGTATGGAGATGAATTAAGCAGAAAAAATTCATAATCTTTAGGCTCACCGGATCAAGAACATGATACTGAAACTTGCCCTTGTTTGGCCCCCATTATTTGCAAACCAAATTTATTCAATACTCAATCTCAACCATTTATTTTAGTCAAGCTTACATTTTTAATTTTCAAACATTTTTTAACCACACATCCTCCCAAAAATATTATTTCAAACCATAATTTTTTCCAAATAAGGGCTCTCAAACAAGGGCTTCTAACTAATTGTATGCTTGTAATTCCCAACTTTTCCTTGTTAATGATGATCTAGTTTCATCAATGCTATTCTCAGCATTGAACATTTTCTTGTCCTCGTCTCTATTCTTTTCGAAGAAATTGAGAGATACAGACGAAGATTGTACAGACAAAGAGCATCTGCAACATGGCTGTTTCTTGGTAAATGTAATAACATTTTTGCGATGAAAACAGGCACTATAACTGGCATACACATTTTTTAAATAGTGAAGTTCACAGGTGCAGCATCTGTGGTATGGCCTTCTCTCTTTCTCCCTGTACTGCTTCAGTATTGATATGCAGCTTCCATGAATTATCTCCACTGCATCCATCTATGCTTCTCTCTATATATGTATCTGTGTGTGTATGTGAAAATGAGGCTTGAAAATTATGCATTAATCAGATGAGATATATAAGGGGAAGGGAGAATCCATTCCATGCAGGAGACAAATTATTAGTCCATTCAAGAAAGATGATTTGACCCTTAAGTCTTTGTTAATGCAGAAATTAACTAGGTGGTTTGGACTGGCCTGCTGACTGTAATTTTCAGTTTTCTGTTAAGCTAGCCAAGTCTATTCAAAATACTATTTTATGTCTTTTGTGTTGGCATTTTCATTTTCTGATTTTAGCCATTGCATGAGAACAAATCTATAGTAAATTCTTACAGTTGAGGTAAATGACTTTTCACCTGATTAGTTGAAGTATGTGCATTGCCATATGTTATTGTATTTTAATTTTTATTAATTTGTAAAGATTTAGCGTGTGTTTGGGAGCTCTTTTATCTAGCATTCTATTAATTTAGACAATTTCAACATTATATTATTTCCTTGGTCAAGAATGTGAAGCTATTTTTTGTCAAGATTACTCCTTCCATCATTGAGAGCAGATGAGAAATTCAGTACATCAACTGCAGGACAAAAGTGTAAAAACTCAGCAAATTGTTGTTGTGGGGTGGGGGGGGGGGGGGGGGACGGCTTGATTTTGGGTCGAACATCTGTGAAGTGCATAGACGTGGGTGGTACCTGTGTTGCAAGCAGAAAATCGATTCTGGAGGAGATTTAATCGCGTTTAGACAAATCATTAATAACATTATGAGCACAGTTCATAGTAAATAGTTTGATAAACTTGCTCTCACCATTTTGATGTAAAATTGGTGATTTTGAACTTAAATAAAGATTGATTTGAACACTTGAAGATCATTCAGGATTGCAGTCAATAAATTAGAAGAAGCGTTGGAGTAATTGCATGAAATTCATGAGTTTAGGGAGGCAAAATTTGAGTACTGAAAATGTTGAGGACTAAATTATAAATTTTAAGAACTTAAAAATGATCAAGACGTTGTGAATTTGAAAGGACAAGAGTCAAATTGTACCTTACAATAGCGAAAGGACTAAAGTGGTGATACGAACCCCTTTGTTATTTAAACCAAAAATTCCCATAACAATTTAATATCAACCCAATAAAGCTAAAACTATAAGAAATTTGATGAATTTTGATCCAAATTTATCCTAACCAAAATTCTAAGGAAAAATAACTCTAGCCCAATGGAGATAATGAAACAAATTTCAAGATATTTGTGAAATCAACAACAATTACACAAGAACAATAATCTCAAATAGAAGTTGAAGAAATTTCAAGAATAGTTACAAGTTAAGAAAAGATTTTTACCTCTTAAATACTCTAAAGAGTCTTCAAAATACCAAGCTAAACTACGGTTTTGAGTGTTGGTGGTATTTATAGTACAAGCCAATGGGACAAAAAGGAAATTCAACAATAATTAAAAACCTCGCGAAGTCCGCCTCCAGAATAACTGAGCGGCTACGTAAGGTAATTCCCGTGGCTGCGTAACCAGTCATTTGCGATTCTGTTAATTTAGCCGAAGAGGTGCGACCAGGCCTTGACTCAATTGCGCGCGGCCGCGCGGTTGGATTTTCGACTACCCTTAAGTAGTTTACCTCCAACTTGTTTCTTGGCTCGTTTCTCATCATGTCTTCCATTTGGACTTGGTCCCAAACTTTGTGAATGAGTCCCGACAACGACTCCTGAACTTCCTAGGCCTTGGATCTCATCATGGGCCCATTGGAAGGCGAATCGATGTTGAATTCCTTGATTCTCATCAAGTAGTATTTATGAGAAGTTGAAAGAATAGAAATAAAAAAGGATGACAATCTCACACTAGGTGCCAACATGTGGCAGTTGAATGGAAACTAATTTTAGCTTCTTTTACATAGGTAGATAGATATTAATAAATATCATTCTATCTTATGGTTGTTTAGTTGTATATCGCACAAAGAAAACTTTGCAAAAACGTAAAAAGAAAGAACACAAGATTTTTCACTTACTAACGGGTCCGAACATTCACACAAAGCACTAATCACCCGTTGAGCAACTACCAAAGTAGAATATGCTCCAGATTCACTAAAAAACAGCCAGGAATTAAGTTACAAAATATAGGAACCCAATGATTCTACTCATTATCACCTCTATACAAATGTTTACCAATGAAACACAATTACTTCAACCTTCAATACAAAAAGTATATACAACTCAAACTATTCTACCAAAGAATTTATAGTTTGATGTGGAAGAAGAGAAAGAACAGAGAACCATAGCCAAACTAGAGAGAAAAGAGATGAAGGAAATGAAAGAGGATGCACAGTAACAAGAGTCAGAACACGTATATAAGAGTACCCAAGATATGTTTAATCCAAGGGCCAGAATCCAACCATAGGGTCAGAGTTAAAGACACATCAACTAATAAAAACGTGTTTCGGAAATGAGTTTTCTCCATGCAATGGTCAAATGTTCAAATCAGATCCACAGCCTAATTTTGTTAGGCATTTATTTTAACATTAACTTTGGAATTCTATAGAAAATGGTATTAAAGAAAAGAAATTGAGCAAAACAGTTTTAAAAGCCGAGTCCCTAACACCCAATCTTGATCGCCACTGCATTACAGAGTTGGTCTTTCGACCCAATTTTATTGAAGAAAATAGGTAATGTAAGAACCGGAATGAGGAAAGGAACCCGATTGTAAATTTCACAAGCATAATTGCTAGAACCATGATAAAGAAATGCTCAATGTAAAGTGTGCCAAATGAAATGGTACAAGCGCCAAGAACTAAAAGCCAAGATGGATATTTTTAGGGGCGGGATTCCTTGGATCTTGGGGGATTTGACTTGTCATGACAGGGCATTCGATATGAGGTACCTTTGCTCCGAAGTAACCACTAACTAGGGTAAGGGGAACCAAGAAACAGAAGCATAGCAAAATGAGTATGAAAAACAAAGAAATAGGAATGGCTCCTATGTTGTGACTACCCCATAATAGGAAATTCAAAGTAAATAGAAGAAGGAAAGCAATACCAAGGAAAATACAGGAGAATTTCCATGAGACAAAAATCCATCCCTTGTGATTGCCACAGAAAGTAGTCCACCACATATGAACAACAATATGATCGGATGCAATTCCAAGAATCAGAAGAACAGTATCCCAGTGATCAAAGTTCAGCGAGATGTTGGGGATATGAATCCAACTGCAGCAAACAAATTATCACAACTATCATTCCAAGAATCTGAACTCTGTCTCCAACCATCACACATAAAAATGATGGGTTACTTGGAGCACGAAAAACGTCACTCACAACGATTTTTCGTCCTGACAATTCCTCGTTCATTTGGACTTGAGCTTCCTTATCAAGATCCTCATACCGAGAAAGACCTCTCCTAACTAACCTCAAAAAGATAACAAGCATTGTACCTCCCAAGAAGTGATCACTATAAACGAGTTCAAAATCAAGAACCAATGAACTTTTGCTCCCTCCATCTTCAAATATGCATCCCATGGTCCCACCTCGAGGGCCAATCGATGTCACTCTCCATGAATGACACATCATACGTAGCAACAGGCTCATTCTCCTTAATAGCCATTGTCACTGTATTCGGATCATGAGTAATTGAAGATGGGTATTTGTCATACATCTTCAAGTTCTTCAAGAAATCAACTTTGTGCTGGAAACTAAAGGGAACCATCTCAAAAACTCGACAACCATGTACCTCGGTGCATCCAACCCCTGTTGGAATTAATTGAATTAACGGGGTATTAATTGGTATAATTAATTGCGTTATTAAATGTTGTACATTTAATAACATGTGCCATGTAATTAATTAATTAATTAATTGGGTGAATTGAAAAAGTCTCTAATAAACGATTCACTATCCGTGCCCTTGCATAGCACCATCCGTGCTCGTGCCTGCGCCTATGACCCCACTCTAGTCCCAGTCTCGGCACAGGCCCGCATACATCGCGGAGTTCGCATTGTACATCTTAGAGGCGCACTTTGCACTTCGCACATACACATCATCGCGAGGAGCATCAAGGAGCCTTAAAGTTTTTGGAAATGGAATCATGGCTCGATGACATGGCATTGGGAGGCTTGATGAGTTGGCATGATGACGAGGCGTCAGTTGTGTATGACGTCTGCATGGCTTAGTAAATAGGTGCATGGAGTGATGAAGGGACACACTCATTGCAAGATATTATCTGGACCGTTAGATCTTGATCAGAGGTCTTAGGATGATCAGGATCAATTGGTAGATCCACTCAGAATAGGCACACACCTTTTTCAAAGGAAACTTCAAAACCTATAAATAGGGTCCCCAAATTCGATTTTTCCACACCAAATACTCTCTCTCTAGAAATTCTGCTTTTATAAAATTCTACAAAATATTTTTTTAAGCTTTTCGAAAAGCTCGTTTTCGTCCATTCCTGGAAGAATACAAGTAAGACTTCGTAAAGTCAACATTGTTACAAGCTCGGTTCGACATTAAGTTTGTCCAAGTTCCTACGTAAAGAACGTCCTACACAAATCGAGGAGAAATGCTACTGATAAGAACACACAGTTGGCTAATGAAGCATGAAAACATGTAGACCTCTTTGCCACAACTACATCCTCAACGGGTTGGATAACAGATTATATGATGTATATTGTTACATGACAGCTAAGGAGTTATGGGAATCTCCTAACAAAAAATATAAAACAATAGGTATCGGGACAAAGAAATTCATTGTCTGCAATTTTTTGGAGTTCAAGATGGTTGAGTGACTTGAGTCAAAGATGGTAACGAGTCAAGTTCAAGAGATGCATGTTATACTACATGCTATTGAAGCGGAAGGCATAATGTTGAGGAAATCTTTTCAAATTACTGCTATGATCGAAAAGCTACCTCTACTCTGGATGGAAAGATTTCAAAAACTATCTCAAGCACAAACGGAAGGATTATTTATTAGATGGTATGTTTAAGGTCAGTGCTGCTGTTATGGACAAAAAGTCCAAATGTTTGTACCCCACGAGTTATTAATAAAATTGATCATTCTATTTACTTGATTGAGTCTTCTATTTTATAGCATAGTATACTAGGACATGTCAATCGTGCTTTCTTGAGAAAACAAGTAGGTTTATGACTTATACCTAAACTTGAATCATAAGACAAACATAAATGTGAAATATGTGTTGAAGCAAAATATGTTAGAAAACATTTTAATTTAATTAAAAATTTAAAAAGAGTATTGAACCATTAGGTTTGATATATATACACTAAATAATAAAGATGAGGCATTAAATGCATTTGTCACTTACAAAACTAAAGTTGAAAATCATCTTGGTAAGATAATCAAGGTATTGAGATCCGATAGAGGCATTGAATATGAGTCATCACTTTTTGATGAATTTTGTTCTAAGTTTAAAATTATTTACCAAACTACCGCTCCATACACTCTGAGTAAAAATGGAGTTGTTGAGAGAAAAAATAGAACTTTAAAAAACATGGTTAATGCTATGTTTATGAGTTCTGGGTTACTACAAAAATTGTGGGGAAAGCAGTTCTAATTGCTAACTTTATTCTAAATAGGGTTTCTTACAAGAAAATTGGTTCAATGCCTTATGAATTATGGAAAGGTTGAATGCCTTCAAACAAATACTTAAAAGTATGGGGGTACTTAACAAAAGTAGTGATTTCACCTCCTAAAAAAAATAAAGTTACGCCCTAAAATTATTGATTGCATCTTTATTGGATATGTAATAAATAATAGTGCTTATAGATTTATTGTGCATAAATCTGACATAAGTGACATTCACGTCAATCATTGAGCGTAGAGATGCCGAATTCTTTGAAAATGTGTTTTCATGTAAAAGAGATATTTTCGAGAATATTCAAAAGAGAACTCATGAAAGCGCGTTTAAAGAAAAACTAGTATTTTCACCCGATTATTAATGGATGGGCAGAGCCCTTAGCCTCATTTATTATTATTATTATTATTATTATTATTATTATTATTATTATTATTATTATTATTATTATTATTTATTTGTATTTTTTAGCGAGCTCGTCCGAAAACCTTCTTCCGCTTCCTAGAACCCGATTAATTAGAGTGGGGAACGGGAACGCGAGTATTGAGTATGTCGGATAAAATTGTCATCCCTAATTTTATTTAACCTAGATTTAAATTACGTCAAGAATATATTTCCCATATCAATTTATTAAATGACAAAAATATATTGAAAGTAAAATGAGGGTTTTATTGTTTTAAAACGAACTTTTCGTGTGTTTGATAACACCATTTTCCATAGAAAATATCACGTCTAAAAAAATATTTTCCTACTTTTGCTATTTGGTTGCAAGTTGGAAATGAAATTCATTTTTCATGATACAATTACTTTAAGCACATTTTTTTATCAATTCTGGAAAATATGTCTCAAGGAGAAACAAATTGGAATTCAAATATTGTATTTGAAACTGTAAGAAAACATGCTTACTCGACCGAAATGAATTGTTCCAAAGACAAAAAAAAATTAAAATATATTTGCAACTTTTATTTAAATATAGAATAAATCCATTATAATTACTCCTTCAATCCCATTTATATAGGCTTCCTTTCCTTTTTGTCTTGTCTCAATTATATAGACTTGTTTTTTTTATCGGGAAGTTTTTATTTTGTTTGTTTACGAATGTACCCCTATTTATTACTTCCAATAATAATAATTTTGATATTAATAAGGGTAAGTTAGGGATTTTCTTTAAAAAAAATTACCTTTTCAATAACATTAAATATGTTATCTTAATCTATGTGAAAAGTCAAGCAAGACTATATAAATGAGACAGAAGGTGAGACGATCCCAAAATTTAGGCAATTTTTGTTTTTTCTTTCAAATCTGTCGATGGCTACTAGTAGCCTCCCTTTGAACTGAGAACATAGTTACAGGCAGCTACTAGTAGCGTACTTTCAGACATAGTGCAGATTTACTGCATTAAACAAAACTCTTTCTAAACTTGTTTAAAACCATACTAAGTGTCACAAATAGTGAGTTTATCCTGTTACACATTTAGGATCTTCATCCTTACTTTTGAATTTAACATTTTAATGTCAATCGAGTCAAAAACAATTTTAACACTTCATAAGAATAATATTTAAATATCAAGCGGAACTTTAAAATACACGACCCATTTATTTACATAAAAATATACGTATTTATTTTAAAACTATGCCCTAAATAATATTTAACTTTTAAATGCTAGAAGAATAAGAATTTCATTCCAAATTAGTTTTAACTACAAAAGTGCTTAATCTGTCATTTCTTTTGGTTACCAATAAGTACTCTTCATTCTCGGTCGACATTCTCCATAGGAAATTCACTCTACAAAAATTAGTGCTCTATTGCCTATAAATAAAGATATTAACCAATTATGAACCACATGATCCAATGAATAAAACTTGATATATGTAATAAGAGGTTAATTTTAACATAAAGCGTATGAAGTCATATAAGTATCTATCATTCTCATTATTTTCTTGTTAATCTTTCACATTTTTATGAATGAATATAAATCATATACTTTACCTCTCAACTTCGACATTATCTCTTATATAAGTGAATAAAATCATAATCACATTAACATATCATTTGATATTTTTACTCATATCACATTCATAACATTTACTTCCATATAATTACATTCAAGCAATTAATATCATATTTAATACATGAATGTAATGCATGAAATGATATGCATGAGTGATAATATTTTTCATTTTCTCATGCTTTCGTTCTTTCTTCATTTTACTTTGAACCCCTACCATAAGAGTAAGTATTCACAGAGCGCTCAATATAATTTCTGGTACAATTTCGGTACAAAATAGATACCATTAAAATACAAAGGTCACCTATCACGTAACTTTGTCATGACATAAACATCTCATCTCGTGATATTCTGAAGCATTACGCTTGATGTAAACTGTAATAACTGTTGGAAGTATTAGAATCAAAACTTTATTCACTTCCGTGAATACTTAACTGCTTAGGGTTCTGCTTCATAATTATGCACATTTTTAAGAATTCTTCTTGGACTTAAGTATATGCTTGGAAGATAAATGATGCATCATAACTAAATGCAAATCCAAGATGTGTAAGAGGAGCTGCATGTAAGAGTTTTATAATATTCTCAATGTTTGATGTAGATGAAAATAAAACTTCTAAGTACATCACTTCATCCACATATAAGCAATTAATCTTGCTCAATATAATACATGCAGGTATAGTTCCTTAAAATTAGCATAATAGAAGTTGTAGCAACTAAGTATGCCAAATAAGTTCTCATGTGCTTTAATTCATTCACATAAGCACATAATTGAACTAGGAAGTTTATAAACTATTCCATAAATCTGAAAACAACTTCAGCTGCTCACAACTTGGGTTTTAGAATCTGAGTTAACATAAAAATATGTTTAAAAGTCATAATTTTAGAATCTGAAGGTACTTTAATGCTCGAAGAACATTATACAAGAATGTGAATTTCTTAAAATGCTAAAATATCCTTTCTAATGTCATATTCAAAATAAAACTAATAAACTGCATGAGGTTATCAATAGCCTGACACTTCACTGGATGACATGCTACAGGAGGCTATGAATAGCCTGACAATACACTAGATGACATGCTCCAGGCGGCTATCAATAGTTTGGAAATACACTAGATGACATGCTACAGGCAGCTATCAATAGCCTGGAAATACACTAAATGACATGCTGCAGGCGGCTATCTGGAAATACACTAGATGACATGCTGCAGACGGTTATCAGTAGCCTGACACTACATTAGATAACATGCTGCAGACGGCTATTGAAAGCGTTGTGCATGAAAAATTTTCAACTAACTAAAAATGTGTAATTCGGTAAATTTATGGAATCTGAGTTACTTTATGAGTCATAAGCTCATTGTACATCAATTTACATACGTGCATGACTAACATCATTGTTAGAAATAAAAATATGAGACATGCATGTATGAACAATGTTAGATCATGAGTTTGGATATGCTAAGAATATCAAATTTCCATCAAATTCATATTTCAACATTTCAAAAAGAACCCAGATTCTTATTATTAATAGATTCAACAAAAAAGGAACATTTATAGCTTTATGTATGCAAAACCAGCAAGATAGACTTTGGGCAGGCTTTTATCTCATCATTTTTACATTCTTAAAGCCAAAAAACTTCCAATTTTTAAACATAGTTACATCAAAATCAACAAAGATCTTTAACAATATGTATAAGAAACTTGATATAAACACAAAAACATATATAAAATGATAAAGAAAAACTAAAAAATCACAAAAAGAACACATTTTGCTCTACTCACAACTTTCACATAATCACATGCCATCAACATTAAAATTTAATATCCCATTAAAAAATCAGATTTATAGTATCAATAACTCCCATAGAAACATGTAATTACCTTTGATATGATCCGAGATAGAAGATCAAAGGAGAAAATAAGCTACAGGCGATTCCATAACAATCTGCAAGGAAAAAGCGAGCAACTTTCGTTTTGGGCTCGAGTTGAGAATCAAATCGAATCAAGTTGCTTCGAAGGGACGAAGATTGTTGCCGGGGGACCAACCACACGACCGTGTGGTGAAAAGAGACGCGATCATGCCGTATGCATCGAAAAAAAATCAGAGAGTTTCAAGGTTAACCACGCGATCGCGCGTGTTAAAACCATGCAATGGAGCGGTTGAATTCGGAGCAATTTTAAGCAATTTTTTTTATTTTTTTTTTCAATTTTAGGTTAATTAGAACTCTATTTTGAGCTCATTAGCTGCTACCCTATTTGTTAGGTTGTTTTTCTTTATTTAGATGTTTTTTATTCATTATAACATATAGTTTTTGGTATTATTAAACATTTTATTGAGGATTCAATAAAATATATAGGTGGATTCCCTATATTTTCATAGAACTTATCAAGATTATTTCTTGTGGCGTTCAATTGAACTTATCAAATATTCACGAGAGTATTTGTGGCGTTTGCAATCAGAAACTTATCAAGGAAGTTGGACAGATCTTTGTGGCGTTTCGCAAATCTTGGTTCTTCAATCCGCATCGTCAATCTTTGCGTCGTGATTGTCTAGTTAAGATTCCACCGTCCATCCATAACCTGGGTTCGGAACTTTTTGACGTTTCTTTCGCGCATCTCTTGAATCGTATCATTTGATTCGAGGCAGAAGATCAAAGGAGAAAACAAGCTACGGGTGATTCCATAACAATCTACAAGGAAAAGTGAGTAACTTTCGTGTTGGGCTCGAGTCGAGAATCAAATCGAATCAAGTTTCTTTGAAGGGACGAAGATTGTTACCGTCGGACCAACCATGCGATGACGTGGTGAAACAAAGGGAGTGGTTACCCCCATCACATCAAAATCAAGGTAGAAGCTATAAAGCTCAACCACGCGATCGCGACACTTCCAACCAAGCAATTGCGTGGTTAACCTGAGACCAAATTTTCGTTTTCGTTAATTATTTTCCGTTTCTTTATTATTTTCCCTTTTTTTGAGATTCTTAGCTACTAGGGATAAGGTTAGGCGTGTTTTGACATTATATTATTTTTTTCGTTTATTATTAAACAGAACTTAGAGATTGAATTGAATTATTGAGAGGTTTTCTCGTGAAGGGTGATTTTTCCCTTTTCTTGTTCTTCATGAACAATTGAACTTATCAAGGAGTTAACATCTCTTGTGGCGTTCACCAATCTTGGTTCTTTATTCCACATCGTTTCTTGCGTCTTGAATATTGGGTCAATATTTTATCGTCAATCTATCTTTTCTTTTTCATTATTTATTCTTAATTTCTTCCTTATTATGTTTGAGTTGAATTTAGATCTTTTATAGGTTATTGTTATTGTCTATTCCGCGTTTTACGTCGAGATTCCCGAGTGGACTCAGCAAAGTCATTGTTGTTTTACTCAAACATTTCATCAAACACTTATAAGGCATTTGTGTTCTTAACATTAAATCTTGTAATGTAGTTTATCAAATCAACCATAATCAATAATAAACATATTAAATTCTGAAATTTAAGGATAATACTTCAACACCATATGAAAAACTTAACACAATATTACACTAATCAAGTTTCACTTACCTCTTGAAACTAAGAAGGAAAAATCATGTTTTGAGAGCTCAAATCTCAAGCAAAGCTTCTCCTACTTCTTCCCTTTCTTTCCCTTTTCTTGTACTCCTCTTTTTCCCTCTTTTTATTCTCCGTTTTTCCCTCCATTTTCATCTAGAATCTGTCCATTCTTGGTCCCTCTCTTGCATTCACCGAAATTAGGAGAAAATGGATTTTAATCATTCTTAGAATCAATTGTTTCAATCGTATTCAACTTTACTAAATTCAAACTTAAGTAATAAATTCAAAATCCAAATTTAAACCTTAAACATGAAGGAGAGATTACTTATTACCTTAAGGAAATGAAGAAGACATTCAAAAGCTTGAATCATATTCTACAACAATTTATCAAAACTCATCTTCCCTTTTTTTCCTCTTGATTTCTCTCTATCTCCTCTCTCGGTCTCGGTCTCTCTCTCTCTCTCTCTCTCTCTCTCTCTTTTCCTCCCTATTTCCAACGAATTTGAAGAAGGGAAGGAGCTAATGTCGTGCTAAATAGATAGAAATAGGATTAGTTTTTTAAAATAGCCCTACACTTTCATACAGGCACAATTTGGTCCTTATAGAATTGAAACCAAGTCCTCTAAGCTTTCTTTTCTATCATCCAAGCCCTATAACTTTTGGTAAATAAATACTTCTTACCAAAATAAGTTGATGTGCCAAACTTGCCCTTCAAGTGATTATTTGGAATGCCAAGTCCATTTTCCCAATATTTTAATACAAAAATTCCTAGATTTTTCATCTGAAGTTGCAACTTTCGGTTCAATATTTGAAAGTCAAGACGAGTTCCGTTTTGGTCAATCTTTATAACGTTGTAAAGTTCACACTTCAAGCTTTGCAACAGTTACACATGCAAAGAAAACGGATCATTATACAACCCGTACCGTTCATCCAAAAATGGCTGCTAGAATTTTTTCAACACTTAGCCAAATTTCCAGCATTCTTACCATTTCAAATATGCAACTTCAACTCGATATTTGAAGTACTTCTTGACCTCAATTGTGCTCGAATTTGATACCAATATGTACATCTCATTGTGTACTATAAGATAGTATTACATGTAAAGACATCGGATTACCATGTTACTCATATCATCCTCTCAAACATGGCTACTTGACCACAACTTTACACCATTTTCAGCATTCCAACTACTTCCGCATGCAACTGTAGTTCAATTTTTGAAGAACTTCTTGAACTCAAATGTATCCAAAATTGATATCAATGCTTAGATCTCATCATTACCTATAAAATGGTATAACCTACAAAGGCTAAAGATCACTACCTAATTCACAAAATGATCTCAAAGTTGTCTTCATCAAAATGGCAAAACTGTAATTAATAAGAATTTCTAAAATTTTCCAGCTTGATCCTCAACTATGAAATTCAATCCGATTGAATTCAAAACATCATATATATTTTTCTTTTATGCCAATTTAGTTTCCAAAGTTACCAATAACCCCAATTTCTCCAATTTTCTTATAAATTCTATATTATCTCATCGTACAATACGTGAAATTGACTATTTTCTAAGAAAATATTTGATTCCAACTCTCTCAATAAATGAACTAAGGTACGAAATTTTTGGATTATTACACAGGGAGTAATAAATTATCATTAGTCTATGAGACGTGTAAATTATAAAACATTTAATGCTATTATCATCTCTAATAGAAAAATAAAATAACATAATAATACATTCATAATTCAAGTTAAAGAATATAAGCGCCCCCAGGGCATATCTCCAAGTGGCAAAGGGGATGGGTGGTAAGTTCGATTCCCCGCAAGGTGGAATTGGCCTTGTGGCAAGCGGGAGTTATTGAGATTTGCTCATACTTACCATAAGCCCTTCCACCCTGACTACTTGGAGGCATAACCTAGATTTACCTTCCCGAACCAATGACCTTGAGCGTGGTCGGTTCGGATCTTCAGGGTATGTGCTAAACCTTTTTTTTTAAGTTAAAGAATATAAGCACATTGTCGGCAAAAGACTGGAAAGGCTACAATAATTAATAGCGCGATATCCTCAGAGCCCCACCATTTTACTTCTACTAGTCTACTACGATATTTTAATATTAATTAATATTAATGCCAAAGAAGAAATTTCATACGCTCTTCACTCGTTAATTAATTAATATCTATTCTATTGTATGTGCACATAAGAAATAAAATTATTTATATTAAAATTGGTGGTATTTTTCATGAATTTCACCCTTGCGTGTCTTCAAAAGAGGTTCGAACTCGTACTAACGATTTTTTCTTACCATTTAATTAAGTTTGAACTTCGAATTGATCGAATTTCAAGATAGAGATTTTTTTTTCCCACCAACTCCTTTACAAGGGCTCCAATCCGGACCGTTATAGTAATGCTTGGCCTCGGATAGAGATGGGAAAAAAATTTGATCCGACCCGAACCCGACGAGTACCTGCGCCTAATGGTGTAAAAAATACCCACCCCGCGGGTTGGCGGGACGGGTTTGTGTCAAGTTTTAGCGACCCGAGCAAGTCGCGGAGCGGGTACGGATTTTGGTCGCCCCGATCCGAACCCTCTCTGATTATAATATTTAAAATAATATATTAAAGAAAAACAATAAAAAATGTCGAAAAAATTAAAAAAAAAAATTATTAAAAAATAAAAAAAAATTAAACGGGTCGGTAAACGTAGCGGCAGAGCCGACCTGCCCCGAACCCGAACTCGCCTCGACCCGAAACTCGAGGTTCACAGGGTGAGTTTGAGTTTAATAAAATTTCGCAGGTCGGAGAGATCCGACCCGTTACCATCACTAGCCTTGGAAGGGTGGTTTTAAGGATCAATTTAGAAGGACGTTTGCTTGTTTTAAAAAAATTAGTATTTTCACCCGTACAATGCATGAAAAATATATTTGTGATAGTGATAGTGATTTCGATCAAAATTTATAGAAATATTTTAATTATACAATCATATCAAATAAAAATATAGTAAAATAATATTTTAATGCAAAATATTATCGAATTCAAAAATTTTAAAAATAAAACTAATTAAAATATGAAATGCAACATGTACAAAACTAATCAAAATTAGGAAATCCTGATCTTTATTGGATTTTTCTTTTTCTTTTTAAAATTGTTTTTCTCTTTAAAAAATAACTTTGTTTATTTATTTGTTTGTTTGTTGAACTTTCTTCTTTTAAATAAGTTATTTTTATCTTTTTTTTTATATATGTTAAAATATTTTGAAATTAAATAAAATATAATAAATAAACTAACAATCATAAATTAATATTTGCTTTGAATTGATAATTTTAAAATTAAAGAATATTATTATTATTATATTTTTCATGTATTTAATTTTTTCGTTTAAGTACTCACTTCACTGTATGGTAGGGAATTTACAACTATTTTATATTAGTAATCTTAATATATATAATAACAACATAGCCGTCACATAAATCCGCACATAGTTTCCCGCCATTTTTCCCTACTATTTTAGGAAACTTTGTAATTTTATTAATTATTTTAATAATTGAATTAGGAAACTTCAATTAATGCAAAATTAATTATAGGTGACATGTAATAAATGACCTATTGATTGTAAAAAATAAAAAAAATTATAAAAAGATCAAATTGTATATTATTTTTATTCTTTTGACAATTATTGTAATATTTTGAAGTCAAAAAATATGCAATATAGGTGTCAAATTCATGATCTTAACGAGAAGTTCAATACAAGTTAACAAATGAGAGCAAATTCTAAATATATCATTCTTAAAATTGCCTCAAATAATAAAGGTAAAAATTATACTTATACTTTTTATTTTTTTCAATATTCAAATTCAATCTTTTTAATTTATCTCATCTAAGTCATAAAATGATATTTATCATTTCTTACCTAACTTCAATTTGACATAAATGATTAATTTCAAATCTTTTTTCTTATCAAATTAAAAGAAATAATGATATCCGATCTTTCTAAGTAAATTCAATTAAATCATTTTAATTTCTACAACTTCAGGTTTCGATAAACTCTTTGGTAATTTTGAAATTAATTTTATAAATTTACTCATTTTGTTCATTTATCTATTTTTTAATTTTTATAAATTTAAAATAAAATCAATTTGTAAAATATATACTACAGACTTTAACAATTAATTCATTGAATTCTATAGAAAATAAAAATATAAGGTTTTATCAAACTTATTCTATTTAAAAATAAAATATAGTCCATACATTTATTTAACATGCACAAAAAATAGTTTTGTGTGTGTGTGTGTGGGTAACATGGCCATTTTCAATACTTGGTGAAAAATAAAATGTCACATTGTATTTGAAACCATTGAATAGGAGTAAGTTTGATATAAACTATAGAAATGATTTTAAATGTGTGATTGAAAGTGAAAGAAGGTAATATAAAAAATAAAATAATTGTCAAATCAATCAATTGAGTGGTTAAAAATTGATTTTCTTTTTTTAGAATGTGTGGTTAAAAAGTAGTATGTGCAATTGTGAAAAATTAGTTTTAAAATAATATGTGGTTGTTAATGAACATTAAAAAAAATTATTTTTGAATAATCAATTCTTTATGAATAAATAAATTAAGGAAATTAGATAATGAACAATTAACTGTTAAAAAAATGAAAGTCATAACTTTTTTTTTTTTTTTTTTGATATTTTGATTGTATATTGAATATACAATTTATGCATTAAAGTAAGAAATCTTTTAGGGAGAAATGAAATTACAAATCTTAATCTTAATCTTATTATTATTACAAAGGAGGATAGTTGCTTTGGTTTTACCTCCAAAAGTTCCCCCCAAAAATTTCCCAAATGATTTTCTTAAAGCTTCTCCTACAAGCAAAACAATTCAAAAGTTAGTAGCCCAACTTTTCCCTCCAAGATTTCCCCCTAAAATGTCCCTTCTTTTGATGTTTATGCAGCAATTGTATCTATCTATCTAAAAGTAACAAAGTTGACACTAAAAAATCACGCTCAAATTGTTGCCCACATTCCCGCCCATATGAAAATCTCGCCCAATACTGTAGGTCCCACCCAAAAAAATCAAATCTGTCCAAACTTTAAAATTTGAACTTCACAGAACAAACCCTAGACCATTTACTGCTCGGCAGCTCCGTCCCTCTCTCTGACTCTAACCTCTCGCTCTCGCTCTCCCTCTCTCCCTCTCCAAACTCTCCTTCTTCCTCCTTGGAGCATCAAAATCAGGTGGGATCGTCGAGCGAATCAAGCAACGAAGGTGTTGGAACTAAAGAAATTGATCGAAGCTGGTGGGAACTGGATTGCTATTCCTCAAAAAGTTGGTAAGAAAAACCTAAAAATCTTAAAATTGATAGATTATGGTCTTGAATCAGGTCTAACAGTGGACGCCGATTGTGAGCACAACTTCATCTTCTTCGACGAATTGAACCTCCATTTCAGCAGATTGTTACCGCCAGTGAACCTCCATTTTGATGAAATGTCTTGATTTTAATACTGCAGTTTCGCCTTTTGGATTGAGGTATCTCCATTTTAATGTTTTAATTTTGATTAAATTGTTGGGATTTTGATGGGTTTGAAGGTGCAATAATTTTAATTAAATTCTTGAATTGTCAGGAGTGAAAAGGCTTACTTCCTCCCAATTTTTGCAGACGAAAAAGTTTGTGTTCGACCAAATTTTTTTGTTCCTCTGTTGATGGAGTGGATTATCACACGTATGCCTTCTCTGGGCTAACCTAACTATTTTTTACCGTAAACAACTACCATTCTGTTTTCATTGTTTTTTAACAATTCATTTCATTTTCCACAGCTACAAAGTCGGCTGAGAAGTTACCTCCAGAGATGGTATGTTTTCCCCAGCTCAGCATATCTTTATTTTCATTAAAAATGAAAAGATTTTGTTTGATGTGTCAATATTTTTTCCTCTAAATCTTAATCTTTATACGAATATCCAAACAAGATCACCAAGCAAAGCTGGCATGTTCTTAGGAACACAAGATAACTGTGCTACTTGTGGTAAAACAGCTTACCCGCTTGTGAAGGTATGACAGATTTCATTAGCTTTATTTGAAAATTTATGTAATTTCTTGGTTGAATAGGTTGGGTAGTCCAGATTTCTTTCGCTGGCTTGTGTTTTGCATTGTTAAATCCCTAGCTGTGATCTGGATGGAAGATTTTTTAGTATATACATAGTAGTTTGCAGCCAATTTGTCTGTCTGTTCATTATGTTTATCTTTATCTTGAATGGCTTAATTATTAACACTTACAAAATGACTACACTAAGGAGGGGCATAATCAATTCATTCCTCTGTTTGAATAGGTAGGCAATTCATTTCCACTTTGAACATAAACTGATGGAGATCAAGAATAAGTAGGAATAATCTTCAATGTTTCATTGCAGATGACATTTAAATTTAACTTGAATATCTTTATTGCCCATGATTACTCTTTGTTGTTGGTAGATTAACACACCAAACGTAAAATGTGAAGCTTCAAGATTTTGAATTAATAAACTGTAGTATGTTACAACATAAGTTGAGCCCTACTTTTTTGTGCGTGATGATGTTTATAAAGAATTTATTTGAAATAAAATAAATATTTATTTTTAGGAGAATATGTGGTTAAAAGGTATAAATTTTTTTGAAAATAAAGTTAGGACTTTTCATTTTCGTATGTTCCCTACTGAAGCACTGTCTCATTATTTTATGGAATATATAATGTTGATTGAATAAACTTGATGAATCAATTCCATGATTTTTTGATGGTGACTAAAGCTTCCTTCTATCTTATCCTCTGTCTCGAAATAATTGTGTTGCCATTTTGAAAGCTGCAAAATAGTGATTTTATACTTTTTTTGACTGATTAAATAATTATTTTCCTTTAATTGTAAGATATGCAGAACTTTCAAGCCAAATTGTCAACCAAATTCAAATTCAATCAAAGTCTCGTGGCTGAAACCTTTTGGAAGATATGCAGATGGTTATATAGATATGCAGATGGTTTTATAGTGATGAGTGAACTCAAAATTAAATTGGAGCTGAATGACTTAATTATGTGATGAGGTTTGAGAAGTCAGTAATGGGTTGCACCCATTCTGGTGGTGGAAGTGGACTAAAGGAAGATATACATTTAAGAAGGGGAGTTGAGTATGAATTTGGTTATTGGACTGAGGGATTTGGCAATGACAATTTGGGATAATTGGTGAAAGGAAAGTGGTAGAGAAGGGTATTTTGAGGAGATTTTTTCATCTGAATTGTCTTTCTTCTTCTTAGTTCTGAAGTGCACAACATTTCTACTCCACTCCACTCCAGCCAGCTTTAACCACCAGCTCACAACTGGAAATACAGTTGCCCATTTTCAAAGGTAAAGTTTCCCCTTTTAGAAAAAGAAATTCTTAGTTTGGAGTATCTTGAATCAGTCATATTTCTTCTTCTTGATTCTGCCACAGTGATTTTTTGCACTCTGAATCAATACTGCCGGCCAGAATGCTTCTTTAGTTATATACCCAAAATATCTTCAAAATGATTCTACCACAGTCATATTTCTTCTTCTTAATTCATTAATTATTGCTTATATTTTCACAGATTATATAGTTGTTTAAATTGATACTTGAAAAGGGCATTATGGTGGATGCAAGTGATGAAGAATCTGTGGATGAACAAGAGGTAATCAAGAACTTTGTTTGATTAATTTGAATATTTAATGTACTCCTATTTTATACCAGATTTATGGTTAGTTTCAATTAACAAGGCGATGTTATCCGAGTCTGATGTGCTATTGAAATGGCTTAACTCTTTTTTTCTACTTTTTCTTCTTTAAAAGAAGAATGACTGTGATTTTTCCTACCCTATTTTTTCATACCCTATTGTCTGATGATTCCTTAGATCGTTTTGTCCATTTGAATTTATTTTGTTGCAACTTCAGGACTGTACCAAACTTTAGTGCAGATGTGGTAGTTGAAGGAACTACAGTTAACTTAGGGCTTTGGGACACAGCTGGTAAGCTTAATCTTACTACAGAAATCAGTTTATTTTTCTAAAGGAACCAATATTTTTGAAGTATTTTTGTAGATACCAAGTTTTTTGGAAAATTTTATCACTGGGTCTTTTCTTAGTCTTTTTCTTTTATTTTCTAACCATTTTATTGATTTCACATCCATTTCACTGGACAGGTTGAATTTCAAAAAGTTTTGATTCACGCTTTGCTTATATTCACGACATAATGGACCTCAACAATTTTGAAATGTAGCTCTTCCTATGTAAAAAGGGTTGATAAATTAGAACTTGCATCTTATATCTACTTTTCCTTAGTCGATTTTGTTGCTACTCAATCTAATTCAGTATGAAATTGATTTTAACTTTGAATTGATTCTAATCTAAAAAGAAGAAAAGTCTCTCTTTTGTTCCGTGATTAAATGTCTCCTTCCATGTTTGGTTTTCGAAAAATAAAGTTTCTGCAATTGGATATGTTTGATCAACTTTTTATAGGATGGAGTCATTTATTTTGTTCTAAGAGATTCTCCAGAGAAAGATCCAAGTTTTAAATTTTCATCTTAGTCTTAATCACCTTTGAGAAATATGTGATACCATCTATGCTTAAGATAATATAGCTGCAAGGGTTATTGATCCTTAGCAATTCTCTCTGATTATCTGCCAACTTCTAGGTAAACAATGCATGAGTTAACTTTAGTGCTTGCTCGGATATTTTTGTAGATTTTTGTGAAAAAATATTAATACCAGCTACTTCGGCACACGAAATATGATCAATCTCTGATTCCTTTGATGAGACCTCCTGCTTCACATAAAGTTGCTATTCCTTGAAAACAAGAGGCAGGAGCTTATAGTTACGTAAAAACAATGCTTCGCTATTAATAATTTAATATCATTTCACTTTGAATATATCAAATTTCGAATAGCTTTTGTGAAATGTATTTAGAATTAACATAAATGGTTCTCATGCAACTTCGTGTGTACCATTTCCATAGTATATGAATCATTGAATAACATGATTTTTTTGGGATTGTCATTGTCAATCTAAGTTAAGAATGCCAATAAAGAATAATAAGGGCGGTAGATTGCCAGCAAACCAAAAAAATGAATGATGAGGTGAAACTAAGAACTCATGTCAATATGTTTCCAATTACTAAACTCATTGAACAAAACATATGTATAATTTTAAAAAATGCAAAACACAGACCTCTTGAATTTTATTTCCTGTTTCGTTCTCTTTATGATATGTAGCAATCAGAATTAAAATATAGGGTGATCGAAACATGAGGCAATTAAGCAAGAACATGAGTAATCTATACTCATTCTAAAAACCTTTTTCATCTTTGCCCAAGTGATTGCCTCTTATAATATTTTGTTGCTTTATTTGGTATTTTGAAACTTGAATTACTTGTGTTTTTATTGTTAACTACTTTTCCTTACTGATTTTGGTCGTTTTGATTGTTTGGCGTGACCTAATTATATTACTATTATTATGTTTTGGAAGATTGATGCTCATATTGGTGGGGGTGCAAGGTCCTCAATAATGTTGGAATTATGTTACTTTTTCCATGTCACTGAAGCAGGTAAATAAATTTGGTTTTATACCTTTAATTAGATTTCTTGAGATTACTTAGATAAATTGTGAGTTGCTTTTTGAATCTTGAAAATATGTTTTAGTTGGGTCCAAGAAATTCTCCCATTCAATGTTTTATCAAAAGGGAAAGGGCTACGTCAACGTACCAATTGTTTCTTGGATTGAGCCCTGGTAAATGAATTTGTGCTCTCTTAATTTTCATTGACTTCAACTATTTGGAATTTATGCTCAGAAAGAATGTTATTGACTTTTCTGGATAGAATCTATAGTTCTGAGATTCATTTAACTAACAAAGAAGCTTTTTGATGCCCAATGTTTATGTGATATAAGAATTATTAAATTTCAAGTGGTACAAATGTTTATGGCATATACAACAGTGTAATTTTTTCTTCACTGCTTAATGAGCGATGTTCTCAATCCACGTCTTCAACTTTTTATTATGTGTTATATTGATTGTTTGAACTCATAAACTCCAGTACTTGCAGGTGACCCAAACAAATGTTGCTTGCTGGAAAAAGGATTAGGATAGCTACAAAAACAGATATTTTGATATCATTATCTGCCAATAAAAATAAAGATGAAAAATTCAAATTCTTCATTTTTGTGTTGGTTTTTGGTAGAAGAGACTATACCTTTTTTTGTCAGAATTATTCAGATGTTACCATCAATAAATTTGTTTTTTTAAAAGATTACTTCCATGAATTAATATTCCCAGATTACTTCCATGAATTACTATTCCCGTGCATCGCACGGGTGGAAGAACTAGTATATATAATAACAACATAGCCGTCACATAAATCCGCATATAGTTTCCCGCCATTTTCACCTGCTATTTTAGGAAACTTTATAATTTTATTAATTATTTTAATAATTAAATTAGGAAACTTCAATTAATGCAAAATTAATTATAGGTGACATATAATAAATGACTTATTGATTTGTAAAAAATAAAAAAATCTATAAATAGATCAAATTGTATATTATTTTTATTCTTTTGATAATTATTGTAATATTTTGAAGTAAAAAAATATGCAATATAGGTGTCAAATTCAAGATCTTAACGAGAAGTTTAATATAAGCTAACAAATGAAAACAAACTCTAAATATATCATTCGTAAAATTGTCTCAAATAATAAAGGTAAAAGCTTAATTTATACTTTTTACTTTTTTCAATATCCAATCTTTTTAATTTATCTCATTTAAATTATAAAATGATATCTATCTTTTCTTACATAACTTCAATTCTACATAAATGATTAATTTCATATATTTTTTCTTATCAAATTAAAAGAAATAATCATAATCATAATCATAATTATAATCTTATCTTAATCTTATTTTTAAGATTAATTATTGAATTAGGAAACTTCAATTAATCCAAAATTAATTATAGGTGATATGTAATAAATGACTTATTGATTTGTAAAAAATAAAAAATCTATAAAAATGTCAAATTGTATATTATTTTTATTCTTTTGATAATTATTGTAATATTTTGAAGTAAAAAAATATGCAATATAGGTGTCAAATTCAAGATTTTAACGAGAAGTTCAATACAAGCTAACAAATGAAAGCAAACTCTAAATATATCATTCATAAAATTGTCTCAAATAATAAAGGTAAAAGTTTTACTTATACTTTTTACTTTTTTCAATATCCAATCCTTTTAATTTATCTCATTTAAATCATAAAGTGATATCTATCATTTTTTACCTAACTTCAATTTGACATAAATGATTAATTTTAAATCTTTTTTCTTATCAAATGAAAAGAAATAATAGATATCCGATCTTTTTAAGTAAATTCAATTGAATCGTTTTAATTTTTACAACTTTAGGTTTCGATAAACTCTTAGGTAAATTTGAAATTAATTTTATAAATTTACTCATTTTGTTCATTTATCTATTTTTTAATTTTTATAAATTTAAAATAACATTAATTTGTAAAATATACACTACGGATTTTAACGATTAATTCATTGAATTCTACAGAAAATAAAAATATAAGGTTTCATCAAACTTATTCTATTTAAAAATAAAATATGGTCAATACAGTTATTTAACATGTACAAAAAATAGTTTGTGTGTGTGTGTGTGTCTGTAACATGACCATTTTTAATACTTGGTGAAAAATAAAATGTCACGTTGTATTTGAAACCACTGAATAGGAGTAAGTTTGATATAAACTATAAATATAGTTCTAAATGCATGATTGAAAGGGAAAGAAGGTAGTATAAAAAATAAAATAATTGTCAAATCAATCAATTGAGTGGTTGAAAATTGATTTTCTTTTTTTTAGAATGTGTGGTTAAAAAGTAGTATGTGCAATTGTGAAAAATTAGTTTTAAATAATATGTGGTTGTGAATAATAAAAAGAAAAAATTGAATAATCAATTCTATATGAATAAATAAATTAAGAGAATCAGAGAATGAACAATTAACTGTTAAAAAAATGCAATTCATACATTTTTTTTATTATTGTATATTGAATATACAATTTATGCATTAAAGTGAGAAATCTTATAGGGAGAAATGAAATTACAAATTATTCATAATTTGTGGATACAAGATATTATTTTTTTTTATTGTATTATTTTTGTAGTGCATTGTATTTTTACAACTTATTCGATAAATATTATTTATTCCGTGCATTGCACGGGTGCGATTACTAGTAAGTATAAGAATAGGAAATGACCTGGCACGGTAGATCCACTCATCCAATCTCGCTCTGTTGTCATCTCTAAACACCATTTCTAGAAATGATTTCTTAACTATATTCATTCAGACACTTTTAAAAAAAATAATTTAAAAATAGCCACTTAATATTAAGTCCTAGTTTGATGTAGAGCGAAAATCAATGGTCTAAAGTAGAACTGTTCGCCCCCGATTCTTGAATTTTTTTTTTGATTTTAAATAGTATTTTTAGGAGAATGTGTGGTTAAAAAATATTTGAAAAGTAAAAATTGATGAACTTGATTAAGATGAATAGTTGAGATTGAGTAATGAATAAAGAATTATTCTAGTTTCATAATCCCACTCACAATGTGGGTGACAATTCACTCACATTGGAGTGGGACCCTCAAAAATTTTGAGGGTCCCACTCCAATGTGAGTGAATTGTCACCCACATTGTGAATGAAATTGTGATTGTAGCAAGATTGATCGAATAAATTTGATTTTTGAAAAATAAAAGCCAATCAATGTAATAATTGCCCAAGATAAAAAATTTAAAAACTATAATATCCCACGCGGTTCACCGGCCAGCCGGTTACGTGGACTCATCACACACGCGACAGAAAATCAGTTGGTTAGTCCGATTCTTCTCTGGTCATACCATTTATGACTGACAATAAAAACCAGAGTATTGCATTGCCCCCTAAAATTTCTCCCTAGTTTCTCTCTCACACACTCAAACGCGCAGAGATCTCGGCGATGGCTTCGGGAGCAAAATTGAAGAAGGTGGGGAGTGAAGGAGCCTCGTCGGAGAGTGGTGGCTCCGAGTCTGGATCTGAAGGAACACCGGTCAATAATAGCATTATGAGATATGATGACGATGTTAGTGGTGGTGGTGGTGAGAAGTTTGAGTATTTTGGCTGGGTGTATCATCTAGGTGTCAATTCAATTGGGCATGAGTATTGCCACCTGAGATTTCTCTTTATACGAGGAAAGCATGTGGAGATGTACAAAAGAGATCCCCATGATGATCCGTCGGCTGTATGTATCAATTTATTTCCCCTTTTTCCCCATTCACAATTGAGTTTTGTCTTTTCTTTATTGTTTGTGTGGTTATGTTGCGAAGAATATTGAGAATGGTAGAGATTGAATATATTTATAAAGAGCCGAACATGTCGATCAATGTTGAATTATGCTTGAACTTTAGGAAAGCTACTGAATTGGGTAATCTGGACAAGTAAGTGTCAACTTATTCCCTTTCTGTAATACATTTGAGCTGTGCCGTGTTGTTTTTCATATTTGATTACCTCTAAATTGCTTTAAAGACCGAAAAAGTAATTTATGGTCAATGTTCTCAGTTCTGTGCTCCATTCATCAGGAATCACCTATTGCTTAACTGCCTATACAATGCATGTTAAAAGAAAGAAGAAGAATAATGCACATTAGAGAAGCTATTTGGATGAATTTTGTAGCCTATGTAATATTAATCATGCATATGTTTTTTACAACTATACTTTTTGCTGTACATTGGTGGAAGACATATATTTTATCGAGAAACAAAATCACAATGGGAAAAACAAAGGACTAAAGGCGCACATGTACTAATAGCTAAGGTGTACCGTGTAGACAAGCATGGGTTGTTGTGTTTATTTGATTGTCATGCTATTTTGGTTCATAGTTCTTGTAGTGTTTTTTTAGTAACCAAGCCAGTTTCTTAGCAAATTGTTTTTTTACATTCATTTACTCTGGAGACTGGCTTAAATGAAATATTTGATTCAATAGTATTTTATTGCAGAAACCCATTCGTAGGGGTGTCGCAGGGCACACTCTTATGGTGGAAGAGTTAGGCCGTCGGAAGGTTAACCTTGATGTAAGGCCTGTATTCTTCTGTAAACAGTATTTGACTGAATCAAGAAGTTATTATGCCTGTACAAGTCATATGCTGGGTTTGTTTGAACCCCATTTTTTGGAAAAATATGTTTTGCAATAGTGATTTTTGAAGAATGTTGGGTTAAAAAGTAGGGAAAAGTTGTGGATTTACGTGTAGTATTATTTTATTGGAAGAATGTGGGGTTAAAAATGAGTTTGAGAAAAAATGATTTTTTATAGAATAAGGCTCAAACATGGGCATTGTATCGTATTGATTCCTATTCCAAGCTCTGAATTACTCCTGTTTTAGTATTATTTCGATTAGTTGAGACTCATCTGCTACTTTGAATATAACAAAAGCTGATTTATTTTCAAATATTATTTTATATTTTTTGCAGGAATTTTATGTACTAAGATTTTACAATCGGTTGGATGAGACAAGAAAGGGAGAAGTAAGTGGTAGTTTGATTCCATGAGCACTGTCTTCACTGTTGTCATCATCATCATCATCATCATCATCATTTGCATTTCATTTCCCTATTTTGCTTACTTACATAGAAGCTAGAACTGTGTTTACCTATCATCCTTAAGATGATGAATCCATTTTGAATTTGAAATACGTTTTTGGTAAAAATCGAAGCATTTTTTTAATTGAAAAGGAGACTTCAGTCTGGGTGCCAAAAGATGAAAGTAATACTTTTACAACAAAAAAAATATATATATATATAAAAGCTATTATTGAAAGTTGGCTTACTAATTATGATGCTAATATAAAAAATAAGAAAAGGTTAGATGAATTAGCCTGGAGTTCTGTATTTATGCATTTACACGATAATGTGTCATAAAATGTTAAGGGAACCAAGCATGCAGTCGAATAATTGAAAAAAGTAGAAGAAATTTTCCTCACCAATACTATTCTATATAAAGTTTACCTTCTGAAACAGTTTTTCAGCTTTAAGTTAGACCCTAGCCCTGATTTTGAATGAATTTAGGCAGATTTATTAGACTAGAAAGAGACCTTGCTAATAGTAATGAAAAAATCTCTAATATATTAGCGACTAATATAAAGATGTTAAAAATGCCATTGAATATGATACACATGAACCCCTGGTATAATAACTAGTGCACTAAGAAATAAGGATTTGGAGCTCAAAGCTGAAGCCAAACAATATATCAGTTGTTTAACATGTTAGCTAAAGGAAAATGTAACTCTAGAAATGGAGATTCCAATAAAAAGGACCTGAATAAGAATAAGACTAAGGGAAAGGGAAAGGGAAAGGTTGAAAGTAAAAGATGTTTTTAACTGTCAAGAAGAGGGTCACTCACTTTATAAAGGAATGTCCTAAGAGGTTAGCAAACTTGAGAAATAAAATTGATGAAGTGTATGTAGTTACATGCAGGCAGCTGCTCTGGCTGCACAGTACAAACTTTTCTCTTGGGACTTAAATGCATATGAAACAGATATCCAAAAACCTGGTTCTTCTTGAAATTACAAAATTATTTTTCTGATAGCGTCCTATTTCTGGTATTCATAGATGGAAGCCACACTACTTGGTTGTACCTCAAGGATTCTAAATGGCTAAACATTTCCACGAAAGAATTAATTGCTAAAACATGACATCAAGATTTGAGATCTTTGTTAAAGCTCCAAGAAATGAATCAGTTTTGATTGGCTGAAGTGCATATGGGCTTTTGCTCAATTGTGCAAAAGTTATTGTGTGTGCGTTTTACTTTTTTGAAGGATCATGAAGTCAAATTTACTCACACTAAACAAATCTTGTTATTGTTGCAAGATTGCTTGTGCTACAGCTAGTGATGCTCGAAAATGGATGGAAGCATTTGATCATGCAAAGCAACGGGTACAAGAGAAAAAGACTAGTAGTTTGTCTTATAGTTTTACATTTTTTTTGCATGACGCTGCAAGATTGTTGATTTCATTCTTATTTGATGAATCCAGTTCATTTGACATGTCTAAGCATCACAAGTTAGCATCATAAGTAACGGTTTTATTAAATGCCTTAACGGTGCTTTGTATATAATTATGTAGTCAATCATGCCAATTCATGGACATTTATAACACTGATGATTGTATACTAGAACTATGGATTTTTCTCCTTTCGGCAACACATGTCTGTCACATATTGATTAAGTTTAATTTTTGGTCACGTTATTTTTCCTTTTAAGCCATTTAATTTGTACAATCATACCATGTTCAAGTTTGGTTTTCATTAAACTATAAATATGACTGGCATTCTCATGCTATTTTCTACACTATCTTCCTTGACTTATATTTCTCATGGTTCACTGTTCGACTGTAGGCAGCATATGAGCTCTCAAGAGGTGGTAGTGCAAGAAACAAGCTGAACATGGAGGATGAGTATGTTTTGCTCTCTCAGTAAATGGAAATCTCACTCAATGTTGAGAGAGAACGTTGATTCTATTTTTTCCCTTTTTAGGAAGTTAAAGCAATAGACATATCTTTTTAAATTGATGAACTTCATTTTTCATCTCACGCCCTTTCGTTCCTTATCTCAGAAGACAGCATGAAAGTTGAAATATAGAGAAATGAGTGATTAAAGGGAAAGATTGATATGTCTGCATCAGATTATGAATAGTATACTTGACATGATACTTGTTACTGAAGTGCTTCAAATGTGTTCCACTTGTAGGCATACTATTGAGAAATTGTGAAAATGCAATTCTAACTTGTGAAGTTCCACATGTAGTTAATTCACATTCATGCTTGCTATTGGAGTAACTTAAAATATTTTTATGCACTCTAAGATTACCTTTCTTTTTGGAAGGATTAACCTTGAAGGACGTCGGCCGAGAGTGCGACGATATGCCCATGGTTTGAAAAAGCTAATAAGGATAGGTCAAGGTTAGGTAGCTTTATGATATATTTATTATGCTTGATAATCTTGCTATTGGCGTATTATGATACCTTGATTACGCTTTTCTATAATTCTATTTACTGTTTTGTTGTCTTTTTATGGCTAAGCTCAATGATATTTCAAGGATTGTTATCATGTCGAATAGCATCAGGTGTGGGTTGGTAGGAGGCTAGGCTTTTTTTATTTTTTGGCGGGGTGGGGGGATTTTGTAAACTAGTTGCTTCACCATGTGCACACACATTAAATATGTAGTATATTCGTACCTGTCCATGTATTGACATATAAGCAGGTGTTTTGTATATCTGTGATTGTGTATTTGTAAATATGCATGAGAAGATTTTGTTGAGTTCTATCTCGTGTCAAGGAAGTAGTTTTTTCTAAACCAGAAGCGTGGCATTTCTCTTAATAATTTTTTTGTTCTGGTGGTGAAAATTAGAGTGCATGGATAAGCTCATGAGAACTTATGTTACAAAATGTTGATTTTAGTGAGGACTCTCTGCATTTTCTTTAATACTTATATGATAAAATTTTGTTTCTGTTACTTGTCCAGATCTGGGTGGTTATATCTGTTTAACATCAAAATTCTTAAACAAGCAATTCCAGATATATTTATTAATATAAACACACATATACAATGCTTTTTATTTGCTGGTAATGTGTTATTAATAGGCCCAGAAATGCTTTTGCGCCGATCCTCAAGCTTGGGTGCTGGTGGCAGATCGGATGCATATTTTGATGCAGATAGCGGAGATGTAGTTGAAGCACATCAATGGAAATGTGTTCGTACAATGGGCGGTATTTTTTTCCCCCCGTTTACCATTACATTGTCAATGATTAAGTATTAGACTTATTCATTTTTCTGATCATTCTCGATTTCTAACTATTCTCAAGTTTCTCACTTGCCTTGTGCAACACATTGATTTCATCTTAATTATTTGCAGAAATTATTAAAAACGTTCTAGATCACAATATAAAGTTAGTCCTTGACTTATACTGCTAATGGTCAATACCAAGATTCTTTGAGCGATGTTTTCTGTTCTTGTCCAATATGCATACTTACCTTATTTGTATCATCATTGAAGTAAGGACTAACATGAACACGGTAACTATAAACCTCGATCCACTATTTTAGCATCATGCAAATCAAAAACAAGTGAAATCATGTTGGTGAAACTTCTTTTTTGTAATCATATGGCTGAAGGTCCGCATTATATTATCTTATGCCAACCTGGCGGTTGTCTGGCAGTCAATGTTGATCTTGCTCTTATATTCTTTTATGTTATTCCTTGTATTCTGTCTTTTTGGATGACTAGAAATACGAATTTCTGGTTGCGAAGTTTGTGAATATTTTTGGGAAAACTTGGTATAGATAAGCTTTAAGAGGAACGAAGCATTATAGCTTGGATTGCCACTTCGTTATTATGTAAAGGAACCAGTTAGAGTTGCAAATAGTGTATGATATGCAGAGGCAGCATATATCATGTAACCTGTACTTCTCACCTTTTACTGGTGAGCAGCTGATCTGGCAGTTGGTTCACTGCTTAATTCAGTTATCTCACTAGGAAAACATTTGAAGTTATAATGAAAAGCTTAAGCTCCAATCAAATATTCAGCTTCAGCTCTTAGAACCATCCTCTCAAGACTCAAGTACATATCACATATATTGGAGTTCCCTTATCTTCTTTGAGTTGTAATTTATTTGCTTGTGAGTTAAATTATACAAAAAAAATTGTCTTTTGAAGATTTACTTCCTATTATAAGAAATCAGCTTATCTAATTTTTATTGGACTGATTTAATAATTACTAGAAAAATATTATAAAAATAGGTAAAATCATTAATGATCAAGTCCCAAAAATATTATAAGAAATTAGCTTAACTAATTATTGTTGTCACATTTATGTTCAACTTACAATTAAACACGAGTCCATGTAAACAAAATAATCATACAAAGACTTTGGCTTAACAAAATGGATGCAAGTGGTCCTAAGCCAAAATAATTTCTAGCTCTCCTTTCCGTGCAACCAACTTGATTTTTGAAGGTGGTTTTTGAGGGGTCCCTAACAATAATGCATACACTCAACTCAAGAAGCCCTGAGATCACACCTTATCACAAAATCATCCATCTGTATCCATCTTTATACTTTTGGCATATAACAAGAATTCTCATTGAATGTTTTTTGTAATGTTGATATTGAATTCAATAAAACTTTATTCTAGGCTTAGTTCCAAGCTAGGATTAAAAAAAAAAAAAAAAAAAGGAAAAATGGTAAAGAGAACGCATTTTTAGTGTTTTCGAAAATAAAAACAGAAAACAACCTCAAAATAAAAAATAGAATAGGGCCTAAGCTATTGTAGCTCAAGAGGTGGGAGGGAAGATGCATAAACTGGAAGTGCTTTAAAACTTTTGCAACCAAAAACCTTAGATACGAGAATCTATCAGTTTTGAGGAAAAAATAGATAAAGCCTCAATGGGAGAAAAAGATAAAATGTGATGGTTTACTGCTGAACTAAAGAGTAAAATATACGTAGTTATATTAAATTGGTAATCTGATGAATTGAATTGAACTGTATTTGAAATCTGCAGTATGAGATTTGGTCAACTATGGTATAGACAATGGGTGCTCGGTTGACACATTCGTGAAATTTGCAAGGTCTAGTACCTGTGACTATCTAATTGTCTTGATGCAGAGATTTGTAGTCTTGTATTGCTTATACACTGCACATTGCATGTACACTAGGTTTTTCTTTTCCTCTTTCAGGATAATCCTGTCCAAGAAGCCTAGCATAGTCAACTTTTGGTTCCTCTGATATTGTAGAGCTTGTCTAATTGTTAGGTTGAAAAAAGTGAGGCATGTCTTATTGCAATGAATAGGTCCCTCTATTTATAGGTAAATGAACTAATAGAATATTAAATCTAATAATCTCTTCTAAACAATCATAAATTGAATGAATCTCTTATTTAAATTTCTATCTAAAAGTCTATCTTTACTTTTTATATTTATCTCTATCTTGATCTCCATCAAAAGGCTCGTCAAACCTAAATTCTGACTTTACTGATGCTGGATGTAAAGCATTGTCTACCTGATGACCGACGGTTGTCTAATTACAAACAAGGACTACGCTATAAACTTAGCATATCACCTGCATTTTCAGGCTCAGGTTGGACTTTAAGCTGATGAGGATAACGAAAGGCATCTGATAGTAATTTTGAACTATAATTAGTATTAGTATAATCTATAAAAGCTGAGGAGCAATTTACTGGTAAAATAGCCCTAGAGGAATGGCAGTATTGTTTTTATGCATTTAAAGAACGTTTACTTATTTAGAAGAAATGTGTGATGTATATTTATATTCTGGACCCTTTGGATTTCAGGTGTGAGGATTTTTGAAGATGTCTCCAACTCAAAGGTATCCACCATTAAGCACAGTCATGAAATTGTTCTTTATTAAATGAATAGATATGGCTCAAAAATCTAGTATAACGTTTATATTTGCTATTCCTGGCTTTAAGTGCATTTCTCTGCCGAATTGTATTTATCCTCACCTCTTAGATTTCGATAGTGTTATCTTGTATCAATACATCGTCTAGTTCTGCTACCGCACATGGAATGGTACTGATCATAAGCGAGTGCTTTATTGGATGTTGATACTGAATGAAATATCACCACCAGTTGGAGCTCGAAATGTTAATACTAGCTTTGTAGGTTGCAGTTAATCATATACAATTTATTGGCATCTTGTAATGTTTGTTTATGTTTGTGATGGGTCTTTTAAACTCCAACTGGCTTAAAAAAAGATTGATAGTTTCACACAATATCAAAATTTTCTCTTTATAATTGATTACCTTTTTTTTGTAGAGTGGTAAAGGCATTTTGGTCAAAGCTGTTGGTGTCATTGATGCGAGTGCAGATACTGTATTTGAAATCGTGTTGAATATTGATCGAAATAAGAGATACGAGTAATTGATTCAGACTTCCTTCTTCATATGTGATTATTCCTCCGAAGTCCATCTGACCGTACTTTTACAGGTGGGATACAATAACAGGTGACTTGGAGATGCTTGATTCTATAAATGGACACTATGATGTTGTGTATGGGACATTTAATCCAAGATATTTGACTTGGTTAGTTAACTTTTCATTTGTTTTCTATACGATTTCTTTCATTTATGTTGCTAAAGCATGATTTAGTATTCAAGTAACTAGTCATGTAGTTAACTTACGACTTTGTAGCACTATGCCCCTATTAGAGTAACGCATGTTCGTTAAACTAGATTCACCCGTTCTTGTGTCCAGAAATTAATCATTTTATCTAAGAAAAGACTTATCAGGGTTTCCTTCATATTATTTTATGTTTTCTAATTGCTGGTGTAGTTATTGATTTCAGCAGTTTAAGTCCATTCTCACTTTCCAAAAGGAACCCTGACATTTGCAGTTGGCCAAACTACTAGACCCTTTATTGCCATCTATATCTCAGTACAGTCTTTTGGCAGCATGTTTCTACTTTTTTTGCATTAGCAGGAAGTGTGACAGGATCCGTGTGTGATTTTTTGGCATTTGGTCATTTTTTCTTCTTTTATCGGTGGCAATTCACATTGCGTTGATATGTTTTGAGAGTGATGATGAATATGCAACTAATGTCATGGCACCCCATTGAGAAACTACAATAACTGGGAGGAGTGAATGCAATTTCCAGGTTACATAGTTTACTATTTTGGTTGAGGTTACAGTTTTTTTTTCCAATATTCGTCTCACCACTTCCCAAATAGACTTCAGTTCAACATCTAATTGTTACTTTGTTTTCACTATAGCGATATTCCATATCCATTTAGGTAATAAGAGAAACAATATTGACCTTTCTGTATTCAGATATACTATTTTCCATTACCACAGATTTTTGTATGCAGGTGGCGGACAAAAAGAGATTTTATTTTTTCAAGGCAATGGTTTCGTGGACAAGATGGAACGTATAGTAAGCGACCGCAGTTCCCTTTTCTATTTTAGCTACAGGTTTCATGGTTTTGTTGGAATCTTGTGCTTACGTCGAGTCATCTTTCTTTGATATGCATGAACAATGCTAATCATGTATGAAAACATGAATATGGCCTGTAAACGAGATGAATCTCACTGTTGAATGCTTCGAATATGTTTAGAAGTGATTAATTTCTTGTTTCAGGGTACTGATGTTGAAATAAGACCAAAGAAACAAGAGTGAAAGGGATTAGGAATAATATGAACTTTGTAGAAAGATTCTGAGGTTGGAGCTGAGTGTCATGGAGATGTGAACTATGACTTGAAATTATAACTTTGCTTATTGTAGCTTTCACGTTTCCCGGATGAATCTTTCATAGAGCTATATTAAGCCTGTCAAAATTGAATTATCATCGAGTTGTATAATAAAATCTGCTTATAAAGGATGAAAAAAGCATTCAGGAGCCTAAATTACAAGGGGATGTTGGAGGAATGAAAGACAACAAATTAAGAAATTTTATGCTGAGCTCTGTGCTGTATCATTTCTGAAGTTAAGATACCCGAGTTTAGGTCGCAATTTTATAGTTAAGGAAATGAAATTTTGGTTGCTTTATCATTTTAGAATTTGCGTTGCTCTCCTCCCATGTGTACTTTCAATAGTTATGAATTTTAATTTGATGGATGATAAAATAAGGCAGCCACTTTCCAGTGTAAGTACCTACGGAAAATTAATTGTGTAAGATTCTTACTGGATAATACTAGTTTTAGTTTTATCAAATGTTTAATTATCAGAGCAACTGTCTTTTTTTGTGTTTGTTACTTGACTAATATATGTATTCCCTTGATGTTATAGTTCTTCAAATACGCAGTTTAGATCTATTCAACATTATTTTCGAAATGGACTGTGGGACTGACAATTGATAAACATTATTGGTGCAGCAATCCTACAGTTTCCTTGTGAACACAAAAAGCGGCCTTCAAGATCTGGTTATGAACGCACAATAATCAACCGTAAGAAAATTTAGTACCTTACTTTTTCGAGCCTCCAGCATTTAATTAACATTTCTTCAATTGAACTAAAGAAACAGAAATAGAATTTTCAATCAAGCATCGTAGTTTTTACTCTCTTGAAAAGTTTAAGTGAAAACATTGTAGTAAAGCTCAATAACTGGAGAAGCTGAAAAATCAACATTTTTTTTAATTTAAAGAAACTGAAATAGAATTTTGATCAAGTATCGTAGTTTTTACTTTCTTGAAAAATTGAAGTGAAACATTATAGTAAAGCTCAATAACGAGAAGCCGAAAATTCAACATTTTTGTTATTTGGGACAATGTGGAGGATCTTTATGCTTTTGGAAGTCAATGGAGAAGTGGGCATCGACAGAGCCTTTTTTTCTTTTTATTCCTTTCATTTTACCAAAGTTTTTGAGGCATTTAATACGTAACTAGTGGGTACCATGTGGATTTCTACCCTAGAAAGGCACGAATCCAGCCCAAAAATTTGCTTGGAATTACTTTTGTATGGCTTAGCAATGTGACCAATTTTCAATTCAAGTCCCCACCCACCATTGTTAACAAGTTCTATGGCCAAGTGAGAAATTGTAATTCTGTTCCTGAAGCGTGTGTTTGGAGGCTTGAAGAAGCCAAGTTTACAATCCAGCAGAACGCAGATAAGGTTATGTTCTGTTCTTGTATCACTGACAATTGTTCTCTTAAAGTGAAAGCAATCACTTAGCCTCTTCAGATTTAGTTTGACATTCTATTTTCCTGCTTCTGAAATGGAATGCACGGCTCTTGTCAGTAATTTATTTCATATACTTCTACAAGTTCTTATGTTCATATTGCTTAGACAGCCTTTCATGTATTTCTTTTGTCTTCGATAGACTGTTGATACTTGGTAATATCTCATTTATCACAAAATCTCCTAATTGCTTATAAGTTATGAAATGTTATCTTGTGTTCCCTGACCCTTTTTTTGCTCTGACTTGCTGTGTAGCTTCTACTTGGGAGATCAGTAATTTAAGCATGCCTTCATCATCAAATACTGCCAGATGTCTGGTGACCCAAATGCTAGAGATAAGTCCTAAAGGTTGGCTTAAATGGAGGAATAATCTTAGCCAGAAATTTGAAAAGACTGTTCCCTATGCATTGTTGAGTCAAGTGACAGGTTGGTAACACTTCTCATGCTTCCTATGTACAAACTGTTCAGCAACATAACATTCTCAGTCATCTGCTTAGGGTATTAATGGTTAGAGCTAGAGCAAAACTTGAAATTCTTTATGCAATAATCTGCATACTAGGTTTGAAATCGTCATTTGATTCTCGTAACTCAACTATGACTAAAGTAGTCTTGACATACCTTAAAACAAGACAATGCATCTGTCTTACCTTTAGTTGGTAAATCAAGTGAGTTATCTTCTGAGCATAAGACCCTCGTTTGTGCCTCATTGGCTCTCTTGCTCAATGTTTGAGAAAAATAGACTTAGGGATACCTCAACACCTTAACACACTGATGTTATTACACATTCTTGGAGATTCCCCACCCCCCCCCCCCAGTGGCGGACGCAGAGCGTTTGTACCAGTGGGGCACACGGGCTGCCCCCCGAAATTTTTTTTTGATAAGAAGAGAGCGAAAAATGAAAAAGTACTTGAAAATATTCAATCTCCAAACAAATAAATAATTATATTAACCTTGTACACTTATAATATAATTAGCATAAATTACACTGCCCTCAAACATTCTTTTTGTAAGTAGAGATCGAAAAATGAAAAAGTATTTGAAAATATTCAATCCCCAAACAAATAAATAATTATATTAACCTTGCACACTTATAATATAATTAACATAAATCACATCCCCCACTGCCCATGGCTCCACTTCCATTGGTGCACTATTTTTATAAAAAAAAAAAAAAAAAAAAGAAATTATATATAATGTATCATCTTCAAAGTGCTGAGTGCACTATTATATTTATATCTTAATAAATCAAGTTTGAAGATTAAAACAAAAAAGTTACCTACCGAAGCCAAAAGAAAAAAAATCAGATTTTTCCTGGGGCACGTGCCCCAGGAGGCCCCACCCTGGGTCCGCCCGTGCCCCCCCCCCCCCCCCCCCCACAGAGATCTCTCTATTATAATTTGGACTTCAGAATTATGGATGTCCAAATATTGCTATAATCATGATGTTTTTGGGGTGTCATCATTTTCTCAGGTCTGAAGGATTATGTTGGAGCAAGTCCAGCACTTGCATCTGTATCGTCTACCACATTGGTTCAATCAAGTACATCTCATTTTTCTTCATCCAGTAGTGAATTTGAGGATGCAGAAGTGGCAGATCAGTTCTATGATGCAATTTCTGCTGATTCATCATCAGAAGACGAGGATGATGATGACGACATGGAAGTCATTAAGGTTCATTTATTGATCTTCAGATAATGAATTAAATATTTTTAAGGGGCGCATAACTTCATAACTTATATTTATTTACCAGGACAAAAAGATTAAACTGAAGAATGTTTCATGGGCTATAGCGAGCTTGGCACTAAAGCGAACTTCAGGTTCTCATCATTTTAGCATGTCTAGTGGAGAACAAGTCCACTGTTTTTTCCATAGATGCATTACCACTCAACTGGCAATCACTAGCTGTAAAACATTTAATTTATCATTTGATACAGCCCCAGATATAAACAAGGAGTTAAACTTGCATGAACCCTCAATCAATCTTGAGCCAAGTCAATTTTATGGATCCATGAGGAGAGCAAAGGATGAAGGTGATACAAATTGTTGGTCTTCTCCAGATGGTACAGGATTCATGATCAGAGGGAAGACATACTTAAAAGATAGCACCAAGGTTGGTTCCAAAACTTTTAAATACTACACCCCATCCTTGACTTTTTACTAATAAATGGAATTAAAACAGAACCTGAGCCTTTTCACTCAACTTAGTTGTCATACAGCTTAAGAAGAATTCGAAGAACTTTATGTCCATTTGCATAAAGCAATGAAAGTAAAAGACAATTTCTTAGTATAGTTAATAGTTTGTTGATGATATGATTCATGACAAGACTAAAGTTTAGATGAATGATCAAAAGATTACCTTGTTCGACATGTAGTTCTATCATGTTTCACGGTTTCAGTAATATCAAAGGATTCCAGTTATTTGTTTGTCTATTGTATTTGTTTCTTTCTCTCCCAATTAACAAGGATTTATGTACCAAAAGCAACCTCATATATATACTTTTTTGGATTTCTTTTAACGGAAACAATCTTATGCGTGACCTCTCTTCAGATAAAAGGAGGAGAACCTCTTCTCAAGCTCATAGCAGTTGACTGGTTCAAGGTGGAAAACCCCGCTACGAAGGTTTCATTGCATCCTAAAAGCCTTGTTCAGGTGAAGAATACACTTGATTTCACATTGCATTATGTAATAAGAAAAATATAACAAGACATCACAATATATTCTCTGCCTCTGTCTTTCATTATTTCCTCACTCCATTTTCATTTTTCTACCCAGTCAAACTTAAACTTTGATCTCAACCACATATACAAGCTACTAATTATTATCCACATATTTTGTGGTTTCCAACACGAAAATAAAAAGTTTACCTGAACATCCTCTGTTATTGCTCTTAATATACTTGACTTTGAAAGATTTAATCGTTCTTGGCTTAAATATTTGGTCAATGTCTTCTGATTCTTGGGCTGTAAGAATTTGAAGGTTGACTGTAGAAATTAATGTTAAAATCATTCTCTATCCAATTCAGGTTTTAAAATGAGATTTTTACAACTTATTAGTTTTTATTGTCCTCTCACTGAAGTATTTTAATTTACTTGGGCACTAAAATTTTTGCACTGTATTTTAGTGGTTGAGAGATAGCTCTTAGTACTACATTTTTTCTTAATTACATTTTCTCAGTGTTCTGTAAAAAGTGTAAGGTGTGATTAAGTGGCAAGACCAAGTTTCAAGCTTTAGCAAGCCTAGGCGAAGACTAAGCGTAAAAAACGTAAAGTGTGGTAAGCGGTAAGGGAAAATTTCGAGACTAAGTGTCGCTTAAACGAGGCAAGGCAAGCTTTTTAAAACAGTGAATTTTCTCATATAACTTCTACTGATTGGCCTCTTCATGGCACTGGGGTGGTTTAGGTTTCAAGTCTCATACAATAATATAACAAGGCTCGAACTTCTGCATTGTCTTTTCCTGCAAACAAGTCTTAATTCTAAGTTGAACGTGACATGCATGACTGTTGCATGATAAAAGGATGAATTCTCCTAAAATACACTGATGCAATTAATTATAGGCTGTTGCACATTTTGTCGTCTCTTATTTCCAAGGTTCTAAAAGGTAAGGCACGAGGTGTAGGCTTTGCAAAGCAGCAATGTCAAGCATGTTACATCTTAGGTATGCCTTGGCTTAATAAGGCGTTTCCCGTATTTTTATTACTATTTTAATTTTTCTTAGACATTAATAATTATTTCTTTTATTTAAATATAGTATTTAACCTTTAGAAAAATTAGAAAAAAATAAAAAGCCTCGTGCCATTGGGCGTCTACCTGCATTAGACAGTCAAGAATAGAGTTGACTGTCTTTTTCCACTCCGGTTCCTGCCTTCTAGAACACAACTTATTTCGTGTAACATATATAAAGCATGTTTGGTAAAGTTAAAATTTTTAAAATTTTTCTCAAATTCATTTTCGACCATACATTTTTATGGGACCCCTCACTTTTCACACTTTTTAATCACTTTTCAACCACACATTCTCCAAAAACTCAAAATTCATCCAAAAACTCCTACACCAAACATGCTCATAGTTAAATTGTCTGCTGCAATTCCGTGCACAAGTTGTTTATTACTAATTTTGGTTTTTACTATTTGCGAAGAAATCCACACTCTCATCCTGCAGTAGCAAGGAGTGAGATGATGAAATAAATTGCCTTTGCATCCGTTCAATGAACTTCTAAAATGAAACATTCTGCTTGATTGACTAATCTGTGGGCGGACCCACTTAGGGCCCGTCGGGGCACGTGCCCCAGTAAAAATTCGACTTTTTTTTTTTTTTTTTTCTTTTTTTTTTTTTTTAAAAATCAGTTAATTCTTGAACATAGTCATTACCTGATTCCCTAAAATTATATTGGAATATTTGAGATTTTAGGGCTAATATGTGTTTACAATTATTTATTTGTTTGTTTGTATCAGTTTTGGAAAAATATTTTAAGCGTAAATCTATGTTTTCTTCTGATAAGCAAAGTAAAGAAAATGAAGTTAGAAATGAAAGGATTGAGGAACTTGGTGAAGAAACTGATGTTGAAATTGAAGATATGTTTCAACGTCGGGATAATGTAGGGGATGTTAAGAGTGACACTCTTGAATTTAATGTAGTAAATATTGAGAATGATGTGTACTTAATATTGATAATGATGTAATTATGGAATGTTATCAAAGTATGAAAACGCGTAGAGAACAATTGTAATAAAATTTTAAGTACTTTTTCATTTTCGGTCTTCTTCCTAAAAAAAAAAATTTCGGGGGCGCTGCCCCCGAACCCCCCGTACAAGCCGTTTGTAAAAACAAAAATCGTGCCCCAGTAAGAAAAAAAGTCTGCGTCCGCCACTATCAATGGGAGAATGAACAATGAATTTAAAGAATAATTGAGAAGGTGTCTTTTGAAGCAGATGGCAATCCCATCCCACTTTCTTTCTCTTTTTACATAAAAGTATTTATGACAGATCCATGATTCTACCATTATGAAACTGTTGACACTGTGATGGTTGAGTATGCCTCCATATCTACATATATATTCTCCTATTTGATAATGTTAAAAGAATCATACTTGGTGCATGTCTTAGGAGATATTATGCAATTCTCTTTATCTTCATACTTGTTTAACGTACTTTTTCCTCTTTAGAGCATCTTCAATAGTGGGGTAAAATGGATCTAAATAGATCTCCAAAGTGGCTGGAAATGTCTACAATGGAGACATGCGAAAGAAATGCAAATTGCATTTTCTGGAAGAAAATGTGTTACATCTTTTTTTACACGAGGCAAAAAGTTGATTTAGGCTATGTGAAACTTTTTGGAGAATTGTTTCTTATATTTTATCGATACAAAGTCAGGTATTTATACAAAGAAAAAGATGAGATCTGATCTTTTCAAATAGGAAACAAAATCAGCTAAATAAAGAGAATTGAGCTAGGATATTTACAGCAAGAAAAACAATTAAAATAAACCTAGAAATCTGCTATACATAATCACAATATCTGAATTTTAGGAACCATATTGACTAGCTTGATTTCCTACACTATGTTCTTTAACACAATCATTACAATTTACAAACCAATTTATAAACAACATAATTTTTCAAACCAGTCCTTAACCAAATATATTTTTTGTCTTCACTTTTCAACCACAAATTTTACCTCAAAAACATAAATCAAATTATAATTGCTACATTGTTACCGAACAGAGCCTTAGATATTTCCATTGGAGCAGAATTTGAATTTAGATCCACCGAATGCAAATGAGGATGCAAAAGTGATTTTGGAGATTCCATCCAATTTTACACCACCAATGGAGATGCTCTTATATTGTGATGTCAATATTGAGGTTGTTTCTTGCAATAAGGAAAAAACTGCTGGAATTGAAGATTTGTTAGTTTTCCTTTATGGGAAAGTTTCGCATTGATTATGTTCAGTTTGTGATCCCCAATCTTATCACAAACTTTATAATTCTATGTCAATCTTACCACAAACTTTCTAATTCTATGTCTACTGTTATTTCCAGACTGATGCAGGAAAAAAGCTTCCATTCGTCGTTGTTATCAATCTTGAGGTATCTTACAAAATATCTTATTCTTTTTTCTAATTAACGTAGTAAGAGCTTATTTTTATATCTCTATCTGGAATGGTATACCCACAATCTCAGCATAGTATGATTGTGTTATTTTACTTGTGAAAGTGAGTATACCACAAAGCTTGCCTGAGAAAGGTGGTGTCTAGTCAATAGATAGTGACCATTGTCACCTTCATGTAATTTATAACATGCTAAAAGGCAAAAGTAGGCGCAAAAATGTACGTCACAGAAATTTGTAATGAAATGCCAAAATTATCTAATAACCTTCTGTAAGTGCTTTATATACAGAACCTATATGATTGATTTTTTTTTTTTTTTTTTTTTGTGCAGGTCCCTTCCAAACCAAACTACAGCCTGGTTCTCTATTATGCTGCAGATAGGCCTGTAAATAAGAATTCTTTGTTGGGTAAATTTGCTAATGGAACTGACCAGTTTCGTGATTCAAGATTCAAACTTATTCCCAGCATTGCTGAGGTATCATTGTTTGCCAGTATCAAGAATAGTTGCCTTTCCTTGAGCTATATTTGACATATATTTGCAATTTTTTACATAATTTTCTTGTTATAATAGGGATACTGGATGGTCAAGCGTGCAGTTGGAACAAAAGCTTGCAAGCTAGGAAAAGCAGTAACTTGCAAATACCTTCGGCAAGATAATTTTCTGGAGGTAGGATCCTAATTTTCTTGGTCCTCGTATTGTTGGATGCTGATCATTGTGCTAAACTCTCTGTTTTTCTATAAATTGTGGGGTTTAAATCACGACATACTTTCAACTTTGTTGTGTTATTTTTTACAATGTTACCGTGTCTTTGGTTTTCCTTGCTTTGAAATATCTTTATCTGTCGACTTTAGTATTAGTTGCTGGTGATCTTTGCCTCTCTCATTGATTGGAGTTTCCTTAAATTCCTATTCCTGCAGATTGATATAGATATTGGCTCATCATCTGTTGCAAGGAGCGTCATTGGTCTTGTCCTTGGATACATCGCAAGCATTGTTGTCGATCTTGCAATAGTTATAGAGGTTTGTATTTTGCTGGTTTCCCCCTCTTAGTGCATGCTTGGCTAAGTCTAACAGCTTTAGTTACAACTGAATCAGTAGGTTTTAAAAAAATATTTCTTTTGTTGGTCCATGTTGAGATTAAGTTATTTTCAATATAAATTTTTGCTGGCAAAATAAGTAACTTATCCAAACATGTTGAAAATCAAAGGTTACTTAAAAATAATTTTAGTAACTTCCAGCTTAGCCAAGCATATCATTATTTTGTGCTTTGTCGTTTTCTAAAAGATCTGGGTGCACTGTCATGGAGTGAATCTGTCTCAAGCTTGAGATCGTCTGCCTATATAATTTGTGTTCTAGATTTTATATCTACCAAAATATGTTGTTTTCAGATCATATGCTTGCTTCTGGGGTTTTCCCTATAAACCAATATTTTCTTTCAAATGAGCCCTAAGAAGAGGCTTTTTTACATTAATTTTTTTTTAAAAAAAAATAAAAAAATAAAAAGGATGATGACTCAAAATACCCCAATTTCTGATCCACATTCACAGCGAACTTATTAATCTACAAATTCTTTCTTGTGGCCATTTTGAACTATTCGGAATTGTAATTCTCCCACGTTCTCAGTCCCCTTAATTTGGTTTCTTGTGGTTGATTCTTTTACTGTTCTTATCTGATCCAACATGTTATGCACTTCTATAACTAAATTTACAATGAGTTATTTACAAATTTTTGGAATATAAGCACATTTTCAACGTCTTTCTCTACACTCGTAAGGAAAATTTAAACTACGAACTATGTTATGCCTGATACTTTTGATGAAGAAGTTTTACTGTCCACCTTAGATGAAAAGAAACTAAATAAGTTTGTGTTCTTAAGAAAATTTTGGATGATCAATTTGTTCTTCCAAAAGAAGTGCACACTCAGATCACATAATGAAAAGTAGTAATCCATTATTATAGTTGGGAAGAATGGGATTTTGGCTTTAGTAGCTGAATGAATGGAACAAATTTACTGCATCATAGTTTGTACTTTCTAAAATCTGGTTTGTTCTTGGCTCATTTTACTTCCTGCATTTGAAGTAATCCATACGACACACCTTCTGTATGTTACAGGCTCAGGAAGAGGAAGAACTCCCTGAGTACATCCTTGGAACTGTTAGACTAAACCGCTTTCGGCTTGAATCTGCTGTACATTTGGAGGTTTGAGGTTCCAAAATTTTACTGTGTTGGTCAGTGTAATTACGTCCCTGTCCTTTTTGTTCTCTGATTATGTTGTACACTAGTAATTGATAGCGACAATTGGCGGTTGAATGCCCCCACAGTATATCAATTCTGTTTTGTGGTGTCAATAGTTAAAACTTCAAAGAATGTCTCCCCAACTAACAATTTTTAGTTTACAAACTTGAGTTTCACTTTTGTCGAGTAGAAGTTTGGTACTCAACTCTGATTGAACAAGATGTAATGTCTCAATTTGGCGTTTATTCTATTGAAAATTGCATTGATGACATCTACTCTGCTTTAGCTCCAAGAGCTAGTTAGACCAATGGATAATTTATTTTGTCCTGAAATCTTTTTTTTATTAAAATTCTATTCTGGTTTTTCAACTTTTTTAGAAGATAAATAATACTTGTATGTACATGCTCTACATGTAGCATGGTTCTTTTGAGAAATGGATTTTCAATTGTTAAAAAATTCGTGGAATGACTGCTAAAGGGCACTTTTGGAACAAAAGTTGGGGAATCAAGTTGCAACTTGAACAATATTTCAAGGACTACTAGTGCAAATTTTACATTGGCGAAGGTATTTCGAGAGAGAGAATCTATTGGTACATCTAAGGGTGAACAAATAAACCGTCAAATCGAAAAATCGAAACAAACCACAAAAAATGGTTTGATTTGATTCGGTTTCGAATGTGAAATGGTTTGGTTTGAAAATTTTCCAAATCGCCTTAAAAGGTTTGCTTTAGATTTCAATTTTCAAAGCCGTGGTTTCAAAACGTCAACTTGCTAAAATTTAAAAAATTATAAAAATAAAAAATAAATGCGAACTTTCAATGTTAAAAAAAAAAAAAAATGCAGCAAAAACTTATAATATTCCACCAATGTAAGTATGAATAAACATGTTTATGGAGGAAAAAATAACATTTTTTATGTAGTGATAAGCTGTCAAAGGATTTAGTTGCTATTCTTCCCAATAATGAAATGACTCATTCGTACTTTTATCGCATTTAGCTTATTAAAATTGCAGATGAATTAACTACAATTACTTCCAGGATGCAAATTGTAGTAGTACTCTATTGATTTCTCTAATAATGGTCAATTTTCAATTTTAAAAAAAAATGCAACAGAAACTTATATTCCACTAATGTAAATAAGTAAATATACGTATGGAGTAAAAAATAACATTTTTGATGTACTGCTAAGCGGCCAAAAGATTCAGACTTGCTTTCTCGGTGAGGAGCTGGATGTCGATACACGCTTCTGAAATATGTTTTCCAAACTTGTTTTCTTACTGACTGAATCTCGCTTCATTACGTAATTAGAAGTGAAAATTAATACTTCATCATGTAATTTTTTTTTTTTTTTTTTTTTTGTATTAGTGATATAATATATTATTTTGACTTGTATCAACGCTTTAAGTCGAAATTCTAGTCAAATATATATGTTTAAACTTATTTAGAACGTGTCAATTTATTTCGTTTGTAAACCGCGGTTTGAAACCGCAAAAAAAATGTTTGGTTTGGTTTGATTTACAAAATGAAATGGTTTGGTTTGAGTTGAAAAAATCACAACCCGCTTTAAATTATTTGGTTTGAAATTTTGTCAAAAACTGTTCAAACCAAACCGTGTTCATCCCTAGGTACATCTAGGCCTTTTCCTTTAGTTTACTTTCAATATTGGTCAATCAAGTATCCCTGATTACTAAAACACATTTGGTTTTATTAAAAATCAAATTTTTAGTAATATTTTCATAAAAATTGATAAAATTTTGGACTTCATGAGATGTGTGGTTGAAAATGAGTTTTAAAAAATAGAAACAAAACAAAGACTAAACTCCTCGATCTTTTGTAGAAGCTGAAAATTGACAACAATTTGGTGTATCTTATGTTTTACGTAAGAGCTTGTTTGGTAATTGTGATTTTTGAGAACCAATTTTTTTTTTTTTAACGTGTGATTGAAAAGTGTGTAAAATGATGGGCACTATAAAAATGGACTCGTACAAAGAAAAATGATTTCTTTCCTCTGATCAATGTAAGTTGTACACTTGCTACAAAAGAAACTCCAAGCAGCTCACAGCCTTCCAATGTTTCATAATGTACAAAAATTTACCCACCATAGGTATGCAAAATTGATAATGACAGCAGTGTCATCATTTTTATGATCGTCCCTAGAAATATACTAAGCTCAAAATCAACAGGTAAGAATGCCATGTCAATGAAATATGAATGAAGAGGCAAGGAACATCGCATATACACAAGTATATAACATGATTTTTGGATCAAAATCAAAAGGCAAAGATTCAACAATTAAGCTAATACACTGCTAGCAATAAACATTTGTGCGAGGATAAAAAACAAAAACCCTCCTTAATTCGGACATGGAACTGGCTGATGCTCACACAAGTTCACACGACACAGGCGGAGTTAAATCATTTTTTTTTTTTTAAGACAATCATTGGGATATTACTCTAACTTGAGACAATCATTAGTATATTAGTAATTTGAGAAAATATGTTGTTTAAAAATATATTTAAAAATAATTTTTCAAGAAGAGGTTTAATGATAAATTCCTCGTTTTGGTTTCGACCTAATTAATTGGTCTTGTAGATACAAATACTGGAATACATGGGATAATTCGCCCATTAGTTTCAAAAACTATAAAATTGTACATAAATACACTTTTATATCTATCTATATATAATAAAAAAATATATTCCAAAAATAATACACACATAGTTTTCTGCCTAAAATCATTCTAAATCTGGAAATGTATGCAAGAAAATAATGTAATAAACTAATTTTTTGTTTTGTAATAATTATTATTCTTTTGATAATTATTGTATTATATTGAAATCGAAAAAAAATTTAATATGGGTATCAAATCAAAGATCTCGATGAGAAATTTAATACAAACTAACAAGTGAAAGCAAACTGTAAATATATTGTCGGTAAAATTGTCTCAAAAATCAAATGTAAAAGTTTTTTTTATATTTTTTACTTTTTCTCAATATCTCATGCATTTTAAATCATATTATTTAAGTTCTATATTACTATCTATAAATTATTTTTTGTATTAATTATTATTCTTTTAATAATTATTGTATTTTTGAAGTATAAAAAATGTGTAATATGTGTCAAATCAAAAAATCTTAACGAGAAGTTTAATACAAGATAACAAGTGAGAGCAAACTGAAAATATATTGCTAGTAAAATCGTCTCAAATATCAAATGTAAAAAAATTTACTTTATATTTTTTTACTTATCCTCAAAATCTCAATCATTTTAAATTATATTATTTAAGTTCTATAATACTATCTATAAATCATTTTTTTTGTAATAATTATTATTCTTTTGATAATTATCATATTATTTTAAAGTCGAGAAATATATATTAATATATGACAAATTGAAAATCTCAACAAGAAGTTTAATAAAAGATAACAAGTGAGAACAAACTATAAATACTTTGTCAGTAAAAAGGTCCAACAAATTAAATGTAAAAGTTTATTTTATATTTTTTTAATTTTCTTCAATATTTCAGTCATTTTAAATTATATCATTTATGTTATATAATACACAGTATTCAGAAAACATGAAATCAGTTCGACTCGAAAAAGGCAACATGTCAATGATCAGAGGTCGAACCGATTTTAATTAAGAAATTAATAATTATTTGAATGATAACAAAAATTTTTGAAAAAATTATAAATAAAGAAACATTTACTCATTTAGAGATAAAATTAAATACACAAAAAATATAACAACAATATTCTTTGATTTCAAAATTACCAATTCAAAGCAAATTTATGGTTATTAATTTTATTTACATTACATTTTATTTCAAAATATTTTAACATATAAAAAAATAAGATAAAAATAACTTATTTAGAATAAGAAAGTTTAAAGAACAAATAAATAAAAAATACTTTTTATAAGAAAAAAACAATTTTAAAAAGATAAAGAAATATAAAGATCAGGATTTCCTAATTTTGATTAACTTTATACATGTTTCATGTCCTATTTTGATTAGTTTAAAATTTATTAAAGTTTTGAATTTGATAATATTTTGTATTAAAATATCATGGTACTATATTTTTATTTGATATGATTGTATAATTAAATTATTTTCATAAATTTTGATTGAAATCACTATCACAAACATATTTTCTTGTATCGTACGAGTAAAATATTAATTTTAAGCGTAATAATACGGTCCTAATCCATGTCCCGAGTTCCGAGATTGATTGCTTACTGTTTTGAATACTTTTCACCCTTTAAATTTTTTATTACTTTTTCGCTTCATTCGATTTTTTGCGTCACGGTTACTCTTTTTGAGCAATTTAATATATGTTCAAAAGCTTGCAACTTTACCATGATAAATATGTAATGGACAATTTTAAATGGCAAAAAATTATTTTGTGTTGTAAAACTACTATAATAATAATAATAGAGAGAAAAAGAGAGAAATGAGAGAATTCTTCTTCTCATTAATAGGTGTGTTTATCCCTATATATATTATAAGAGTAGCTTTTAAAACACTGTTCATAAGTCAAATAAGCAAAAAATAAGTCACTTTTGTCTTCAGCTTCTAGCCAAGCAAGACCCATTTCATAGGTTGCAGTCGCTAATTTCTTTGGCCCAACTTCAGATTCCAATCCACATTTTCGAGCCGAGATTATCAAGCCGCAACTCATTTCCTCCATTTTAACACGCAACCAACCATTTCACCTTTCTCCATTTCTCACGCCATCGTCCATGCTCTGCATTCTCTCTGCTTTCCTAAACACCTAACCCTTGCTCAAGCCCCAATCACAGTCACCACCACCAAACCAACAGGTTCCAACCATGAATCCCGATCAAGAATTTGAAGGTAATATCACATGTTTTTTCATATCTGTGGTAGCAAGATTTATTGTCCACGAATTCTTATGCTTTTCAGAATTGTATTTAATCGTTTTTTAAGTTCTTATTTAGTATTTTTTATTGCTTTGAAGCTATATTTTCCAAATGTTTTTTCTGATTATTGTTTTCAGCAGTTGTATCGCAAGAGGCGAAGATGGGGTACGGGAGAGTGGAACGGGTGGTTCTAGGCTGGAGTATAAATACCATTAAGTTTTACGAACAAATGGGCCCCCAGATATCACTGGAGTGGAGAATCTGTAGACTCGCTGGTGCCACCCTTCGGGCTTATGCTCATATTAACATTTTATTCGAATATTGTTTAATCCTTGTTTTCATGATTATGAATGACGATTTTATTCATTACTTGATGGTTTTTGGGGTTGAGATATGGAGAAGTATTTTGTACTCTGTTGGTTATGTTTGCACGATGTTATGAATCGAGTTTTAATCAAATTACTTGTTTCTTTGTAATTCAATTTAGCTGACAAAATTTCTTGAATTATGTGAAGTTAGTGTCCTTCTGTTGATGATTTTTGCTTATTTTATGTTTGAAATGTTCTAAGTGTCGAGTAGCTGGTTGGATTACAGCTCTCTCTCTCTCTCCATCTCTCTTATATTTACTGAAAGTTGAATAAGATAACTATTGCAAGGTGTTGCTTGGAATTACTTGTAATGTTATTGGATGAGTTTTGCTTTATTTATGCACGAGAATTAGAACATAAATAACACGAGCTTCTATTTCATTTTCATATTGGGATTATAGCAACCCAATGATTTGATATGTATTGGACAATCCAGATTCTTTATCGAGCATCAATAGGTAATTCTGGCACCAATAACTTATATTTAGTTGTATCCATTCCATACACCATAAAGAGAGTTATTATTTGTTTTATTGTTTAAAATGTTAATTGAATTAATATCTTCAAGTTATAAGATACCTGATTTCAATAGCTTAATTAAAGATATAAGTAGTTTATGTTGATTACGTTTTTGGATGTCACTGGTTTAATTCCTCAGTTTTCGATCTAATGTATTACCTAAATATAGCTAGGTGATTAAGTAATTACAATTTCTTTTTTTATTATTTAAATTCCTATTTATGATATTCTTGTTCAATTTGATTTTTGTTTCTTGATTTCAGCATTGTTATAGGTGCTAATATGGTTAATTTCTCAATGCAGTTGCCTAAGAAAAATGGATTGAAGGAAAATGGGAACATTGAAGAAATTAAGCCGCCTAAGAAATTAAATGCAGTTGCCATATTTACAAGCTCTAAGACAGTGGCTGTGCCATACTGGATGTCTCACTTGCTATGTGTAAAGCTGGAGATCTACTGTCCTCAATAATCCCCTTCACAAGGTATTCACCTTTTTTTCTTCATTGAGTTCTGCATATTTCCAACCAATATGTCTGCATTTTTAATTTAATTCAATCATAAGGCTTTTCACATGACTCGGGCATCTATTAAATGTCTTTTGATACATCACTTTTTATCTTTTGATAATGTCGTCAATGGTGAAACTCATGCTGGAAACAAATTCGCCACGCAGGCAAGTCATCTAGCATAATAGATGAAATATCTTCTTCAAGTAATTTTGCTGAACTTGAGATCTACTTTTAAAGTTCTTGTTGCAAGAACTTATGATTCTTCCCATTGGAGCTTTTTCGTTTAAGGAGGTTATGAAGACCATTCCCAAAGTATATCATAACTTAAACGTGGGTTATAACTTTTGAGTCTTCTTTCAAGTTTCATATTTAAGTACCCATTTTGAGTAGAAAAAACTTGCATGAAGTTTAATCTTATTTTGAATGATATCAAATTCATCTTGTGAATTGTATACAACATGCTTTGTGTATTCTCTAGATTTTTTTTTTTTTTTTTTCATTTTATATATTCAGAACAATCTTAAGTAGCCAGGGTAATCAATGGAGCAATCTCTTCTAGATTAAATCATGCAAGTTTTCTTGAACTTCCACATTCAGTTTCTAAGGAAACTCTCTTCATTTAGCTATTCCAATCAACTTGCTGCCAATGTAGTAGTGGCTCATATCTCATTTACCTACTTGAATTTATATAGTTACTGCATTGTGCTCATCTGCCAAGAAAAGAATTCATTATTTCGTGTGGTAGAAATATTGCATTAAGTCATATGAACTTTTGTGACTAGCTTTTCCTTTCTCTTCTGCTTCAAGACTTTTATTATGATAAATCTCTTATTGGGTTATGGTATGAACTTTTCTATTTCATATTCAAATCACTATAAAAATTATGCACAGAAGTAAATATGTAGTTCTTCTAATCTTTGAATCTTCATTTCTTTGTTAATATTGTATGTGTTTGTGCATATTTTCAGGGTAAATGTGTTTGGGTCAGAAATGCTTTTAAATAACAGTATAGAGATATGTTAATCCATTAATGCCTTAGAGTTTCTGGAAGATGTAGGTTAAGTACTATCGCAATTTCCAGCATTTTATTATCTAAGTAAATATCCTTACAGTCGAACATCCTTGTTTCAATTGTCGCACTGATTTTGCATCACCAGCGTTTTTTTTATCATGTTTACATTGGTTGAATAAATTGTTGTAAACGTCATGTACTTCTGGGTTCCTATGTAATTACTTTTGTGTGGTGTTGTCATAGATGCAAGTTTCTTATGTAAAATTTAATCATCAACTTCTTTGATTTGTATACGTTATGATTTTCTATTATTAAATTAATCTTTGCAATAAAACTGTGTCATTTTGCATTTGTTCATCAGCACTGGAAACGAACACAGGATGTATTTTTAGGCTAATGTTTTGATGGCCCAAGTTATCTTATAAATTTTTCTAAAAATACAAACAGAGCTAGGAGGGTGGACCCATTCCCAGATTACATATACTTCCACATTGTTGTACATGTATGATATTCTCAAAGTGAAACTAAGAGACTACTCTTTTTGAAGCTTGTTTCATAAATTACTTGTTTCATCTATTTTCGTATTATATTGTTTTTATTTACATTCGTCTTTCCTTTGTTCTTTGGATTTCTATTGTAATTACTTTTTTTCATTGTTTTATTAAATGCAAGTTTCTCAATGTATGACCTTCTATTCATGTTCTCATCTTGCAAAATATAAATTCGATTTTTATACTACGCTATTAAATACACCGTTAAAATGATGCACGTGCCTTGCACGTGCGTCTCGCTAGTAAATGATAATAAGGCTCCTATTTATAAGAGTGGACAATGGCACAATCGTAATAACGTAAAGTTTACAGGAATATAATAATAATGTCATTCACATATATAAACATTATAAATGACATATTACGTAATTGCCTGTCCGTTAAAACCTTGTTAAGAAAACTCAATGGGATAAAACTTGAGCGAAGGAAAAAGAGTACAGTTGCTCCCCCTAATGTTGGTCATCGTCAATCATTGAGTCTAATGTTCGAGTAGAACAAATCATGTATTGAATATTGAAGTTCTGAAATGCTGCCTCGTTAAAACCTTGTCGTAAAATCCAATGGGATAAAATCTGAACTTAGGAAAAAGAGTACAGTCGCTGCCTCGTTAAAACCTTGTCAGGAAAACCTAGTTGGACAAAACCTGAACGAAAGAAAAATAGTACAGCATGATTCTCCCCCTGGAATGTGCAATTGAGGATTCATGAACTTCTCGAACTTTGATATCATCTTTCATCTCGAATATGTATATAAAAATCACATTGTATAGCCTTCTTCATAAGATGTCTATGATTTTCTTCATTTGTTGATATCATTTCAGTATAACAATGTGTTGTTGAATTATAGCTTGTCGATAGCTATGATAATGCCTCAAAAATCTTGTTAGGAAAACCCTGTGGGACAAAACCTTAGTGAAGGGAAAAAGAGTATATTATTCTCATAAATTCTCATTAATACGCCTCAATTGTTGCCTCATTAAAAACCTTGCTAGGAAAATCCTGTGGGACAAAACCTTAGCTAAGGGAAAAAGTGTACAACGCGTATTTATTCCTTTCATGGAATATCACAAGTATATTGATGCAATCTCGAATCTTTTCATGAAACATATCATTCATGATGAGCTTTATATAAATCGTTTATAACTCATTTATGATGGCATAACATGCTATATTAAGCAATGTTGTACTAATTTATCGATTGCATCTTTCACTTCTAGTAAATAATCAAATCTAGAATTCACTTCTAGTGAATAATCAAATTTTAGAATTTACTTCTGGTAAATAATCAAATTTAGAATTCACTTCTGGTGAATAATTAAACATATTCATTTTCATATTCATTTCTAGTGAATAATCAATTTCCCAGATGTCATAAATAGTACACTCCAATTTCACTTTCAACATATTATATCATGGAGTCATTTGTATCATCCTATAGTGATATTAATCTGGGTATATTGAATCTTTCATTAATTATGCATGTATGTTCTTGCATCTCATAAACCACAATTTTTTATTTGTATAATCAATCATTGAAATATATATCAATTTCGACATATAATCTACAATCATTTTACTTGAAATCCCAACGTACCGCGATCAACTGGTACATCAAAGAATACTCTCAAAGTACCGAGATGAGAATCATACATTTTGATCTCACTCATTGGTATATCAAAGAGCTCAAGCTAGTGATTTAGAATATAGTCTATCAACCATATGTCATACCAGTTCTATGAAAAATTTCGCGCCCAACGAGTCATCCTTTACGACTGTGTAATATTTCTCATTTGTACAAATAATTACTGGCTTTACACATTTAAGCATTTGGACTTCAGGTCCTTGAACAATAATCCCTACATTGGGGTTTTGTACTTGGCCAAAATATTATAATTTCATCAACCTCATTTTCATAAGAGGGTTGTTTATGTATGCAGTCGACTTATTTATCGATTCCATTTCATCTCAATATAACATAGAGAGATCTCTTTATATGTTCTATCATCAGCTACCTGAGTCTCTTACATTTAATTATGTCCCTTTTACTCACCATGAGTATTTAGCCTCAAAGGGATCATCTCAATCATTCAAGAGATATTTATTTTTGGAATCGATAGTCATTATGCTTCAGGAATAATTACGCTTCAGGCGTGTTTTCCCCATAATGTTTACAAATATTATATTATATCAATCGGTTAAAATGTCATAACACATGTCATCATTTTAGGGATATAATCTCAATCATATATCTAATTGCGCTTTGGTGGATTGTATACATATCGCATTTTTACAAATCATAAAGCTTCTTGAGTTAATCCTTGTTTGACATAGAATATTGTTGTATGATAAACAATTTCTGAATAAGTTATTTTCACAGAAAATAATTTGAAACTTTTTATAATCTAACCGTTTATTATAGAACTTCTGATTCAATACGGTTTTATTTCATTTCTATATATGAATATTTGATTCAATACAATATTGATGAACTTCTGGTTCAATATAATGTATATTTCATTTATGAACTTCTGGTTCATACTATTTACATATTTCACTTGTACGTATGAACTTCTGGTTCAATACAATATTTACTTGTTCTAATATATAAATCAGTATACCTTGATTTAGTATATCCAGAAAGGTGATTAGAATGACATCACAAGAAAATGATCATTGTTCCCACCTTTTGATTACAAATCTTTTCCCTTTTCTTGGTGGAATCACTGACACGCGGAGCCACCGCTCTTTTACGCGTTAAATAATGCATTTAAATAGATCACTTTGGAAGAAGATCAGATCCATCAAAATGGATGTTATATTATCAAATATTTACAAATACTACTCAAATCTTCCGATAAATGTTTTGAAAAAAGATTTACCGAGTTCGACTAGAAAGATTGAGGCTGCTGATGGATCAAGATATCCCAGAAGATGTTCGTTGGTTGATCGAAGCAAAAGTTCGATTAGCTGGTGAATTACCAGATTCATTTTCTAAGCATATGCCTAGCTTATGTAAGAGTACTTTTGCAAAGAAGCGAAGAGCAAAAAGATTAAATGGTTGTTACAAATGTGCTTGATGGACATGTAATACCCGTTGTAAATCAATAAGATATTCATCCAGAAATCGAGATGATAAAATAGATTTCATTAAGAGTGGACTGAGTAAGGAGTCATTGGATGATATCCGATTGACTCTTGAGACGCACCCTTGTGGGTATGTGCAGCATGAGCTACTATCTTTATGGGCTAAATTCATCAGCGATAAAGACCGTTATAGTCTCAAAAATATAATAGCAAAAGATCCTGTTTTCCAGGCTGTTATAAACAACGATATCTTGGCTACTCAACATTGATACAAGGTAAATCGGTATAGTGTATATATTTTAACAAAGTATTTTGTATTTTTCACATATTAACAGATTGTTACTGAGAGATCACCGAAAGAGTATCCATTATGGAGCAAAATATATGTTTTCAGAGACAAGATCAAAAGTGGTGTCATTTAGTCAAAAGTAAATAGCAACTTTTTCAAAAGAAGAGCAGTAAATAGTGAATATTTTCAAGTTTAAAACGTCAGATAATTTCGCAATTTAAATCATCCCAAAATAACAATTTCTTGTAAGTTTTCCTTCCTTTTATTCTTAAAAGATGGAGGGATCAAAACTTCGACAGATCAAAACTATTTGTGTATTTTGTGGATCAAAAATCGGGAGAGGCTTTGAGTATCTAGAAGCATCAGTGCTTCTAGGGAAGAAGTTGGGAGAGAGAGCTATCAATCTAATATATGGAGGGGGCAGTAGTGGATTGATGGGTTGTGTTTCACAATCCGTTCAAGCAGAAAAAGCAAGAGTGATAGGTGTTATACACGTTCTTTTAGCTGATGTCGCAGGCAAAACACGAGGGCATGAAGTACAGACGTTATCTATCCATGAACGCATAACTTGCATGTTATATGGTTCTGATGCCTTCATTGCCATGCCTGGAGATTTTGATACTTTTGAGGAAATCTTTAATATTACCTCATGGGATCAGCTGGGTCTCCATACTAAGCCTATTGGGCTTTTGAATGTTAACAACTTCTTTGATGGTTTACTAACATTTCTTGATTATGCTGTGGAATAGGGATTCATCTCTCCATTTTCTAGGAGGATCCTTATTTCTGCTCCCACTATCGATAAACTGCTGGAAAAGTTACAATCATATGTCCCAATACAAGATCCAGCAGGAGCTAAGATAGATTGGTCGCAAGGAAGGGGTATCAAGCGAAAATTGAGTCCGGTTAATGTAAATTTATCCTTGTGAATCTCAAAATATTCTGGATGGTAGAGTATGGGGTATTCTTACTCTTGAGACACACCAATATTAATGAGTATTTGAACTTAATCTTGTGAACCTCAAAAGGATTTGGAGTGGTGGAGTACGGAGTATTTTTACTATTGAGACACACAAAAAAGATTAGGGGTGGTAGAGTATGGAGTATTATTACACCTGATACACACCTCTTCTTTTGAGGATCATAAATGTTCCCCCCCCCCTTTTGTATTTTGCATGTATGACTCGTTTATACTTCTCCAGGAGCAATAATAATATCATTTCAGTATGTTTAGATGATAATTTTTACTTCTTCTGAAGTAAATATGTACTTCTTCTGGAGTACATAAGTGCTTGTGCAAGAATTTTGATCAAAACTGCTTATCACAATCATATAACATTTATCTCATAATACTGATGAGATTATTTTCACATTAGCCATATCCATGCTATTATGTGATATTATCTTATCATACATCAACATTTTTCTTGTTGAATAATTTATTTTCATCCACCCTTTCAAATACAGATATTGGTAACTTCTGGTACCACTTGATAAAATATTTTCATTAAAAATATAACAATCTTTTAGTAATGGTAACTTCTGGTACCATTTGTTGAAATATCAAATAACAACAATTAAATTTATATGAGTAAGAATATTTAAAATCAGTAGAACTAACCATATAGGTGGTAACGTACTATGCTTGAAATTTGTAAAACCAACCATATAGGTGGTAACGTAATATGCTTGAAACTTGTAGAACCAACCATATAGGTGGTAACGTAATATGCTTGAAACTTGTAGAACCAACCATATAGGTGGTAACAATATAATGGAATAATTACATTTCATAAATGAGCAAGTCATATCTCTAAATCCAGTCAGGGTATTCATAATAGTCCAATCCGTTACGGTAATGAGCTATTTTAATTAATAACTCAATACATCACGACATGATAACTATTATGTTACTTGAACCTTATTAATCACAGAATAGTGCTAAACACTTGCAATATATATTTTGTCAATATTAATCATAAGATCAATAATCATGATTGAGTCAATACGTCAAATTACGATTAATATATTTTAACGTAATACCAAGGGAAGAATCGTTCATATTTTAATATATTGATCATATGAATAAATCGAAACCGTCAATATGTTTGAAATTTAATTTAGAACAAACTTACTTTTGGTCCGAAATTCAAAATCTCGCCGGAATTGCTTCAAAAATAGTTTTTACGAAGTCGCCACGTTCGACCACCGAAAAATGACCAAAACTGCACCAAACAGAAAAGTAAGACCATAGAAAAATAAAAAACGTCGATCTGAACAAACTGTCTTTTGACACCGTCGCCGGAAAACTGCCCACGCGCCCTCACGCTCTCAATCGACGTCTGCGCGTGGGCGTCACGCGTTGCCGCCGTTGACACGCGCCGGTGCCGAAGATTCGTCTTGCCGCCGTGATTTCAGATCTGGTCTCCGATCGTAGATTGGATATACGGTTTTGCGTAGATCAACTTTGAAAGTTTCGGATTTTTCCAATTTTCCTTTTTGCACAACATCGAGACCTTGTTTTTCTTTCCTCATGTGGAACTTTTTGAATCATACAAAGATGCAAAGTTTTCATCTTTCTTGAAGTTTTCAGATCTACAATATATGGGTTATTTTCTAAAGTCAAAAGTGTTTGATTTGAGAAAAGGAAACATTGATTAGTAAGAATCAGGTTTCTAATACAGAGGTTCATCATTTAGATGTAACTGTAGAGCATACTCCCGTTATATTACTCAATTGACTAGAGACTCGTGCTGATAATGTGTTGTAAAACTACTATAATAATAATAGAAAGAGAAATGAGAGAATTCTTCTTCTCATTAATAGATGTGTTTATTAATGATAATAAGACTCCTATTTATAGGAGTGGACAATGACACAATCGTAATAATGTAAAATTTATAGGGATATAATGGTAATATCATTCACATATATAAACGTTATTTATAACATTTTGCATTTAAATATTGAAAGGAAATTAAAGGTTCTTCTTTTAATTCATATTTTGGCGATATATCTTACTTATTTATAGACTAATTTTTCACTCGTAGAGTGAGGAAAAAAAAAAGATAAACGGTGAGTTCATAATAGATGTGAAACATAATTACAAATAGAATCAAGATCAGTGAATATATTCTAGGCTTTAATTGGTGATTCGTCGGTGTTTTTTCTTCTTCTTTTTTTTTTTTTAATTTCTATCACTTTTTATTATTTATTACTTTTTAGAATTTCTATCACTTTCAACTCATAGGATGTCTACCTATAATATAATTACTAGTTCATCCACCCGTGCGATGCACGGATTTATTATTTTACGTTAGATAAATTCTACCAAAAAAGATAAACACATAGGTAAATTTTATATACATTATATGCAAATAGTATTACATGATTGTCTAATTTAAATTTTGAAATACTTCTTTGAAGACAACATTTGCAGTTGAATTTGATGATACTCCATCTCGATCGCAAGTCAATATCTTCAACCCTGAACGGTTTGTAACTCTAGAAACTGCAACATAAAGTTGACCATGACTGAAAACAGGCTTTCTCAAATACAGTCCAACATGCGAAAGTGATTGACCTTGACTCTTGTTAATAGTCATGGCGTAAGACACAATCAATGGATATTGCCTTCTTTGAAACCTAAAAGGTAGTCTTGGATATGATGGAGTTAAAGTCATTCTTGGAATGAACACTTTGTGTCCTGCATTACTTCCTGTAATGACCTTTGCTTCTAAAACATGATGACCAAGTTTTGTTATGACCAGTCTAGTTCCATTACACAACCCTGCAGAATGATCAATATTTCTTAACAACATAACAGGAGTGCCAACTTTCAACTTTAACTCATGATTAGGTACTCCCGAACATCTTATACTATTCAAGAATTCTGGAGTGTGTAGATCGTCCAATAGATCAATATTCGAATCTGATTTAGAAGCTGCATCAGAGCTTAGATATGTATATACATCCGTTTCATTGAGAGAAACCATGTATTCATTGACTGTTTCAACAACATCCAACGTTGGGGCTAAAATGGCTCTTTCTTCCAAGTATGATGAGTCGTTGGCTCTTTCTGAGAAATTTAGATGCGTACTCTCTACTATTGAGCGAACAAAATATTCTGTCCCTTTTATCAATAAATCATCAGGTATTTCAATGAAGGCATGCCCATCATTTGGCCCACCAATTGTACCATCTCCAATATTTGAAATCCAATCTAAGAATGACTTTAACTCTTGAAGATGAATTTCTGAGTTTGGCCTTTGTAACCTCATGTTCTTTGTCAATTTCAAAACTTTACAATGTTGCCATAAGTATGATGAGTTAATAGTTGCAAGTACGATATCTTGCCTGCTACCCTTTGGAATGACAGGTAATATCTGCCTGAAATCTCCTCCAAAAACCACAGTTTTACCTCCGAATGGTTGTGTGAAGCTGAGTGGATTGATAAATCTCAAAATATCCCTCATAGTTTTATCTAAAGCTTCAAAACAATACCTATTCATCATAGGAGCTTCATCCCAAATGATAAGATCGGTTTTGACGATTAGCTCTGCTAGTGGACTACCTTGTTTAATGTTACAGGTTGAATCTTCAGTGGGAGTTAAAGGAATACAAAATCTGGAATGCGCAGTTCTCCCGCCCGGTAACAGAAGTGATGCTATACCACTTGATGCAACTGTTAGTACAATCTGTCCCCTCGATCGTATTGCTGCAGATAGGGTTTTCCACACAAATGTCTTTCCTGTACCTCCTGGCCCATATAGAAAGAACACTCCACCATTTCCCTTATCAACGGCGTGAATTATTGTTTCATAGACATTCCGCTGTTCATCTGTTAGATTCGATACAAATCTACTGTGTTCTTCTGCCAACATATCTCTATCGTAACGCAGCTCATCTTGGATAAGTCTGTTTTGCCTAACTGAAAAATCAACAACCAACGGAAAAGGCATAGTTGGAAAATCACGTAAACTTTTTCCAGTACTCCGTAATATTGATTCAATCTCTGCTAGAGTATAATCCTTTAATTCATCATCACTGAGTTCCAATTCTGCGTGTTAAGACATATAAATCAATACAATTAGAATTTCGATAATTTATTATAATCATCATGGATTCGAAATGTAGGAGGTCCGTTTCCTTTGTTTATAGTTGAATCAATTTTTCCACCCATGGATGTGAAAGAAAACATTGTATTATATAGGCGAATGTTCTCAAGGAAATGCTTGCTTTTCTGGTTTGCACCATGTAGTAAATCATTCAGGACTTTTGGAGGACTACGCATCTTCGGTAGTTCTACTTTTCCTTGCATACAGCACAAAGAGAACTTTGGCTTCGATGTATTATAATGCTTGGCAGTTCTCTCATCATACCAAAATGCAGCTCCACAATATTCACAACTATAGATTGGATCCCCAATATCGCAATAATCTGCATAAGTTTACACGTATTTATGTAAGATTTTGTGTCCAAATATGTTGAAAAATTCGTATTAGTTTTGAAGTTTACACTTTATGAAGCAGCGATGTTATGGAAAATAATATAGATGGTTATTTGTGTTCATCTTGCATCATATTGGAGAGAATTAATTAATTGTTGTGTTAATTTCCTTATACCCGGTTGTTATTAAATGTTTTTTATATTACTATAGAATCACCACTACTAATTTTTTAAATGATATGATTTAGAAAATTAGCTATCTTAGGATAGGGTTATTTGATGAAAAGTAACTTTTTCCTTACACTACGATTCATGACTTTAATTAAATTATAAAATCTGCTTAAATTTCTTCTTCGAAAAATATTAAGTGAGAGTAAATAGTATTTCCGAACTCGTAATACAAATATTTAGTTTTATGCTCGATATATTTTTGTTGAAACAAAAATGGATTGTAAAATATAGTTTCTCTACAAATGTAGTTAATATGTCACCAAAAATCAATACAGAAAATGGAAAATTACCCTAAACTAATTAAATATATATAAAAAATAATTACACATGAGAATTTGTTATTTATGAGTAATATAGCTTATTAATATTAGAAATTAATTATACTACAATATTTACAATATCAAATATAAGGTATCACAATAAAAGTCATTCAAGTAAAAGTCATGTTACGACATCTCGATTGTCAACTCTCTTTAAAAGTCAACACATTTTATTGTTCAAAACTGCATGTATAATTTTTTTGAACGGTTTAAAAAAATGGACAAATTGTTGATACATAAATAATTTATATATCGATTTGGTGCATTGATTCATTTGTAGATGATTTAGGAGTTGAGGATAAATTACGTTTCGAAATTTTATTCATAAAATAAATTAGACAAAAAAAAAAAATTTTTAAAAAAAAATCTCCTTTTTTTTTTGTATACAGGATTGGATCAACAAAAATATCCTTACATTTACATAAATGTTTAGATACTGTTTATAAACGGGTTACCATTACATTCTAATTTTGCACACTATTGTTGACTTAGTTCTTTAATACAATTGCATTTATAAATCTATTTATAGTGTGTTCCTCAACGTAATCATAACTGTTTATAAATCAATATATAAATAACACAATTTTTCAAACCACTTTTTACCAATACAATTTTTCTGTTTCCACTTTTCAATCACACATATTACTTTTTAAACAGTAAAAAAACCATAAAAACTGATACAGTGTTACCGAAAAGAGCATTATCTACTATTTGTAGCTAACACATGGGGGTTGAAAGTTGTGAATGAAAATTTTGTAAAGTTAAAAAGTTATTTGAAAAGTTGTATTATTCATAAATTGGTTCTTAAATTGTAATATCGTGAAAATTGTGTTAAAAAAAATACTAAAGACTGTTCTTTTAAATTTAATTGGCAAATAAATGGAAGGTTTTGTGTCAAATCAAAGAATTGAAATTATTTGTTGATTTATAGGGCCTGTGTTTTCTAGCTAAGATGAAGGGTTAAAAATTGGAGCGAGAAAATATGAATGGTTAAAAAGTGTTTGGGTAATTATGAAAATTTAATTTCCAACCAAACAGACCCTAATTTATCATCACATGAAAAAAAAAAAAACAGGTGTCCATCATCGACGATGGTCTTGCTAGTCTACAGTGTTTATTTTGTTCTACATAAAAGTTTCTGTTTGTTAAATTTTTTTTGTTTAAAAACATATTTTTTTTTATGTTTTTTAGGTAAAATTTGTGGTTAAAAATTCGAGAGAGAAAATATGTGTTTAAAAATTGATTTAGTGAATTGTGTAGGAAAAAACATGTTTAAAAACATGTTTGCCAAACATATTCAAAAATATCTATATTTACTTGTCACTTCTCCCACAGACAAAACAGAGGCGGTTCACATGGCATAATTGATTTTCACACAGACTGAAGCTCATTATGAGATATCTCTCTGTACTTGTCACTTCTCTCAACAGACGAAAGAGAGCGGTTCACATCTTGTATTCAATTTCACATACACCGAAGCTCCTTCTCAGAATTCCTTCTCCATGGTTGTAGATCCAGTCTCGTTTCTGACCGATCATCTCTAAATGATCTTTCTATGTTCGAATCATAGAAAGAAACCATGGGTTGTGATTTTCAACCATATTTTTTGCACAGGCGTCGATGTGGTAGTAACAGTCAAGGTTGGTAAATTTTTTTGCGGTGCGAAGTTGTTTTAACGTCAATTTCTTTAGATCGAACATACACAAACGTGAAAATCATTCTCGATTAGGTTTATTTAACGTTTTTTTCATGTTTATTTGCAAGATCTACAACGTCTTGCCATAACTCTTTAAGAACGGTCGGAGCTGGAACACGATGCTTGTCGAGATATGTAGGAACGATGGTGAGTTTTATCTGCTTTATTCCACAGTTTGTTTGTTCTTGGTTTTGGCGTTCGAAGTTGTTTACACATCAATTTTTTTAGATCGAACATACATAAACTTGAAAATTATTTTTGTATAGTTATTTTTACATTTTTTTTTTATGTGTAGTTCGAAGATCTGCAATGTCTTCGCATAACTCGTTAAGAACGGCCGGAGCTTGGGAACACCGGGTTTGTCGAGAACCGTATGTGCGACGGTGTGTTCATTCTGCCCTCTGCTACTATTTTTATTTTTTAATTGTTTTCTTATATTTTTAGGTTCTGCAAAAATAATTAGTTACCAACGTTCAGATTTTTGATTCTAAAGATTCGGACTTATTTCTTTTCTACTCTAGCCTACCGGTTGATTTAAAATGTAATGACTACATTTGTGAAGTCTAATAATTTTTTTGTTTTTTCATTTTTCACTTTCCCCTGCAGGATCCAAAAAAATTCAGATCCACTAACATGGTAGATTATGAGGAAAACGACATATTTGTATTCTATTTTATGTACAAAAAAAATTATTTTCTCGATTATACCTTGCAAGATCTGCAATTTTAGTAAAACATCTTTAATTTTTAGTGATGTGAACAGTACACAATTTGCAAATTATGGTGTGAGTTTGCCATGCATGTACAAAAATCTTACATATCTTCTATCATATGTTGTTAAAGATATCATCCAGTTTATTTCAAAGCTATCGAAAATTACCTCTATTGGAATGGACATTAGATTCCTCCTCTTCTCCTGCAATAAAAACTTAATATTTTAGCTCATTGTTCCCATTTCTGAAAATCATGACACTTTGATAATTAATAATAAATATTTTTCCCGAAAAAATTAAGTTACACGTAATTACCTATATTTGAAATAACGCGAGATGCACTATCCCCTCCTACATTGAGAACACAAACATAAAAAAATTGAAGAATTATATAATGACTGCTAAATATTTATTTAAATTAAAACAACATAACTTACCTTTGTTTGAATCTGAATTATCATTATCATTATCATTTGTTGAAACAAATGGATCTGACTGCTCTAGGATGGGCTTTGATGTCAACTGGGTAGGTCTTTGAATTACACCACTATGTAATGTACACTTTCCAGAAGACAAAGTACGCAAAGTTCCACGTCTCTTTGTCGGCGCTATAAATTTACATGCGTAGGTGTTCAAATAAATGTACATGCCAAAAGACTGAAGTATGAAATATTGGATTAATTGTCCTAAATAAATTATAATTACATTAATTTTAAAAATAAAATGTGAAGAGTTGAATATGTAATCGTACCACTTGTAATATTGCTCAATGATCTTGTTGAGGAAATTGGAGAAAGACAATTAGTTGAAATGTTTTCTGCATGTGAAATAAAACAATTTGAAAAAATTATTAGCCATGCAAGTTTGACAATATCTAAGAGGCCAAACTTTAAAAAGAACCAAAAGTAAATATATATATATATTAAATATGTTTTGTTAGAACACAGTTAAAAATGAATTGTTTTTAAGTGATATCCATTTAGAAAACCTTTTTTTGCTATAGTATGATTCTTTCAATGTTTGAAAATTGAAAATTGATATATAATTCGATGTATACTATACAATAATGGAACAATAATTTTTGGGGTAGACATTCTCACCATCCCTTTGATTAACAGTAAGATTCTCCTCTGTAAAAGAAAATGAATTTGTGTTTGTTGAAGCTCCTTGAGAAACACCATTATGTATTTTGTGCCTTCCAGGTGATAAAACCTGCAACATTTTATTTGCACTCCCAGCTCTATGATGCCCTGTTATAGTGGAAATTGATAACATAATGTTCAAGGTTATTTTGAATGCCTTTATTTTGTTTTGATTCAGAAAAAATTACTACTAGAAATCGCTATCAATCAAATACTAACATTTACAAAATAAAATCTTACCATTTGTAATGGTGCTTAATGGAGTTCTTGAGCAATGAGTTATATTTTTTGTAGTATCTTGGTCTTGTCTGGTCTTTTCTGTGCAATATGAAACTTGTCAAAACAAAAATAATGAATTGCTAACTAATAATAGAATGAATATGCAAGCTGATGCAACTAAAAAGTATATTGCATCTCTAAATGTCTTAAATTCCCAAACAATCCTAAATTAATGCTACATATTTGAATATTTGATGAGAATCTTACACATAATTTTCCCAAATGTTTTGGAAATAAAAATATTGAAGAAGCTCATACAGTGTGTTGAAGTGATACAATAATAACATCAGCATTTAATTTTAATTAACTTGTAAATCATTTACAGAAGCATATATTTCTATTTTACATCATAAAGTGTATGTTTTAACGCATATACAACATAGTTTGGTTGAATGAATGAAAAAAATATATCCCTGAGAAGATAGCTGGAATTATTTGGGTTATTTAAAATTCATTTTAATAAAATTCTTGTACACAGATTGTTTCCACAAAAACAAATGCAATCAGAACATGAAACCTGACAACTTTTAAAGTTGCTTATAGTGGGGTTGTTATTATTAATCTGTTTAAACTATGCAGACAAAACAATCACAGAAGCATTTAAGTTTGTCTGCAGAGTATAGAACAGCCACAAATGCATTTATTACTTCTTCAAAGAATTTAAGATGAATGAGCAAATGCATAATAGAGTTAGGTCAAAATAATAAACACATGTCTGTGTCTAACCTCCAGTATCATCAGGCTGAAGTAGTCTCTGACGTTTCAATGAGGTTCCATTCATCTCTCCAATATTTCTTTCTTGTCGTGGGTTTTCAAGCTCTGTCTCTAACGTTGTTTTTGAACTTCATTTCTTCTGGAAAAAATCTTATAAAATAAATCAGATGCCATTTTCACTTTCTCCAAGCTTGAGAGCAGAACAAAATGGAAACAAAGTTAGATCTGTAGACTTATGATATAATGGACAATCACACGTTATTATGTATGTGAATACAGCTTTCTGTCAAGCTGGTTAATTTGATGTTATTTACTGCAGGGTGTCTCCATACAGCCATTAATGAATTGATGTAAGTTTTGAAGTAAAGCCATCCTTGAGTACTGTGAGCTGTCTACAAAAATGCAGTGATGTGACATGTTACTGTGCTGAAGTACATAATATACATTGCTGAAAGTGTGTTCTAAATAAATTAATTAATTTTATTTGATTGTATATGAATGGAAATATAAATATATTAATTTATTACTTTTATATAATAATTTTTTATAAAAAATTAAAACTATAATATAAAATATAAAATACAGAATATAAAATCATATAAAATAAAATAAAATATATATTAACCGTAATTTAAATCTCATGTAATTTATAATATTATTAAATGTATATTTATATATTATAAATAGATATTAGTTAGATCTAAAATTATATTTAAATGTAAATATAATATAGAACACAATAATTCTTTTACTAATTGTATTTTTAAAATATTATTATTTCAGGTATGCATATTATTATTTTTAATTATTAATTTTTTTAAAATCTGAATAATGTATTTGTCGTACATGTTTTTGTTTAATGATAATATAGTTTACTGTAATATATATTAATTCCTTGATTAAATAAAATCAGTATTGTATCAAATTTGATGTAATTTAATAAATGTTTTTATAGTATTTAAAAACATTTGATGTAATTTAATAAATGTTCTCACATCAAATTTGATGTAATTTAATAAATTTAATTATTCTGAATAATTATTACATTAAAATATGTAATAATTTTTTTTATGAAACATTAGTTGTATAATATTATAATTTTTTTTCTGAATAATATGTTATTACATGTCTCATTGGTTGTATAATATTATAATAATTTAATTTCTGAAACAGATTTGATTTATACTTAATATTTATGTCAATCGAGGTATTGTTAAGAAGAATTGAAGACATCCAAGGCCGAAGGCTGAGATTTCACAACATCCCCTAAGGTATTTTTTTGTACAGAGTCAAGTTTGTGGCATATTTTTGTTTCATAACCGCAACACTCATTTTTAGTCACACAGTCCATATTTTTCTACATCTTCAAAACAGCTATGTCTTCTCTTCTCTTCATTTTATTATATAGAATCAAGTTCTGGCATATTTTTTCTAGTCACATGCTCCATATTTCTCTACATCTTCAAAACAGCAGTCTTCTCTTCATTTTAGTGATATAGATATTTATACATTTTGATTAGAAATAATAATATTTCTCTTTTATGTGCCATGTTATGTTATGTGATTTGATTAATTACTTCATAATTGACGTGATCCTGATTGTTAATTATTCATTTCTCCTTATTTTTATTAATTTTTAGATTAAGGAAGAAATATTTATTCTTCACACTTTCATTAACTGTATAATAACTATTCATCCCACTTGAATCTCTTATTTGTTCCATATTTCATCGTGAAATTTGATTTAGTTGTATAATATTATAATTTAATTTCTGACTAATACGTTATTACATGTCTCATTGGTTGTGTAATAGTATACTTTAATTTCTGAAACAGATTTGATTTATACTTAATATTTATGTCAATCGAGGTATTGTTAAGAAGAATTGAAGACATCCAGGGCCGAGGGCTGAGATTTCACAACATCCCCTAAGGTATTTCTTTTGTACAGAGTCAAGTTTGTGGCATATTTTTGTTTCATAACCGCAACACTCATTTTTAGTCACACAGTCCATATTTTTCTACATCTTCAAAACAGCTATGTCTTCTCTTCATTTTATTATATAGAATCAAGTTCTGGCATATTTTTTCTTGTCACATGCTCCATATTTTTCTACATCTTCAAAACAGCAGCCTTCTCTTCATTTTAGTGATATAGATATTCATACTTTTTGATTAGCAATAATAATATTTGTCTTTTATGTGCCATGTTACGTGATTTGATTAATTACTTCATAACTGATGTGATTCTGATTGTTAATTATTGATTTCTCCTTATTTTTATTAATTTTTAGATTAAGGAAGAAATATTTATTCTTCACACTTTCATTAACTGTAATAACTATTCACCCCACTTGAATCTCTTATTTGTTCCATATTTCATTGTGAAATTTGATTTAGTTGTATAATATTATAATTTAATTTCTGACTAATATGTTATTACATGTCTCATTGGTTGTGTAATAATATAATTTAATTTCTGACTCAGATTTGATTTATACTTAATATTTATGTCAATCGAGGTATTGTTAAGAAGAATTGAAGACATCCAGGGCCGAGGGCTGAGATTTCACAACATACCATAAGGTATTTCTTTTGTACAGAGTCAAGTTTGGGGCATATTTTTGTTTCATAACCGCAACACTAATTTTTATTCACACAGTCCTTATTTTTCGGACATCTTCAAAACAGCTATGTCTTCTCTTCATTTTTTATTATATAGAATAAAGTTCTGGCATATTTTTTCTTGTCACATGCTCCATATTTTTCTACATCTTCAAAACAGCAGCCTTCTCTTCATTTTAGTGATATAGATATTCATACTTTTTTATTAGCAATAATAATATTTGTCTTTTATGTGCCATGTTACGTGATTTGATTAATTACTTCATAACTGACGTGATTCTGATTGTTAATTATTGATTTCTCCTTATTTTTATTAATTTTTAGATTAAGGAAGAAATATTTATTCTTCACACTTTCATTAACTGTAATAACATAACTTGCTTTATTCTGATTGTTAATTGATGATTTGATTTATTCTTGCAATCTGTAGAATACACAATACAACATAACTTGCTTTATTTTAAGTTTTATATTTTTCAATGCTTAGGATAGTATCTATTAAGTTCCTGGTTTGCTATACATGCTATAAATAAACATCAACAGGCAATCATCAATTTAAAATATGAGTGCCATATCTGATTATGAATAATACCAAACAAAAGATGGGAGCGGTAACATCAGTATCTCGCCCCAAGAACTTGGTACAAAATACGGTTCACAGACATACAGGTGACCATATATAGCTACCGTCTTCCTTTAAGTGGTTTCACCACTAAACTTAAGTACCAAAAATTTCCACCTACTTCCAATCAGCCCGTCACCAGTCAATGTCAAAAGATGAGAAATATTATAACAATACTAAATAATAACGTTTTCATTTAAAGCTTCTCTTGTTTTATTATCCTTCTGGTCTTGTTGGTAGACATTTGAGTGGATGGATTAATGTCCATCTTTCTTTTAGCATTACCACTTATTTCATCCTCCTGAGGAGAAACTTGCTTTTGGGTTGTTTTGTTAGGCGTGATAAACTCGTTCTCTGATGTGTAGTCCTATCAAAACACCAAACATGAATCGAAATAAAAATTAACAAAAAATGAATAAGTAATCATATAACTAATATAAAGAATTCATCAATGAAATACCTTCAGCTCCTCGATACCAGTATTGTCATTCTTGGAAAATATCTCAGATCCCTACACAAATGCGTGTGAATGAATTAATTAAATCTATGAATACACAGCTTAAAATAATCAAATGAATCTCACATAGCAATTATTAACTAACCTGACTTTCAAAACAGTGAATAGTAACATACTTAGATATCAACGAATCATCGAACGTAAGCCTCATCACTGTGAATACATCAAGTCGTTGCTGCACATTTTGATCCTTAATCTGAACTTTGAATAATATTTTCTTGTCAACCAAAGATTCAATATCATTTGGATAAGAAATCTCTTATGAGTCCTGTGTTGTCATTTTTTGTCATTGATCAAGACATGATATTAGCATTTTTAACAGCTAATCACATAATCACATAATATTTTAATACAACTTACCTTAACCATATCTTCTCGCAGATCATGAGCACTCTTCCCAAGCAATTGAATGCACTCACGATCCCAAAGCAAAAAAGATGCACTGCCGGTCCCATCAAGGACCCTCACTTGAATCTTAAATATTTTATTTGTTTGTATAAAAATAAACCGGAAGTAGATTTCAATGCAGGTGATTATAATTATGCTTATTATGAATTAGTGAAATTGGATAAATAGGTAAATGAAAGTTAATGATTAATCACCTAGGTATTCCAGCAGCATCATAACGGTCACACTTTTCACAGTAGAACCTTTTATCTTCAGCCCTAACCTTCTTCGGACACTTCTTACAGGATAAATACCACCAGTCTGTATCACTCTCAATAGCCACAATAGTAGCTAAAACCCAACATTGACCAACCTAGCCCATCCCAAACAATAAGCAGAAATTATCACCAGTCCTATTAAACACGACATTATTATAAACATTATAGCATAATATATTACCTCCACTGATTCAAAAAGGTACTCAATAGTTCTCACATCACATGCCCCACTTGCCAAGTCATCTGCAACAGTGTAAACCGAACTCGAAGAAATCTGACTTATTCGTTGGGAGATACACTCATTTCCAACCAATAGCCTTGCAACACAAATCATCTCACTATTAATGCAGGGACTAAGATAATAACCAAATATGATTTCTTAATAACGAAATGACCTGAACATACTTCTCACAAAACTCCTGAACTTCATGAATTTGGGCATTCACGCTAACTTTGGTAACATGGTATGTGTTACAAATCCTGACCTCACCTACAGTTGCATAAAAATATAGTGAAAGTCATCAACATAAGCAAAATTATTTTTCATGCATGATAAAAATAACAATCAACCTCTGAACTTCTTAGCGCGACACATCTGGAGTAACAAAATTGATGGTTCTGTATTATCCGATTCCAAGATCTTGCTAATCTCATCAGCATATTCACCCCATAATGTGCAGGACAATCGATTATTGCTGAAGAAAGAAACTGGTAAGTCTTATACCCTTGAAAAAAAATAACTAATATATAAACTATAAGATAAGATGCAATTTAAAAAGAAATGAATTTCAATACACTAACTCTGTATCTTGCAACACAATATCAATCATTTTTGTGGTTCTTCCCGATAATTCCTTTGACCGTACAACATCCTTGGCTACTACCTCCCCAATCATATCTGATAAATAGCATTGTTAATAAAAATAAAAAAATAAAACGATAAATAACTATGGACTCAATACTATTTTATAAAAAATTTACCAAATAAAATGGTCTCATCAATTTCTGGAGATTGTAGCAGATTGGTAAATGGCTTGAACTCGTAAATCTGGGATGGAAAACTGTCATCTGTAACTTCTATGATCTCTGTCTTCATCATAAAATTCAGCTTGTATTTGTGATTAGTAGCCTTGTACTTTGAGTTGTTGTGACCTACGACGAAATGGCGTACCACATACAATAGACCTTCACGGATTAGAGGCTTGAAAGTCTTAATCAGGTTCCGTTTGACGGTAGCATTAATTCTTGTACCCTACGTATCGAAATATGCTATATTAAGATTCAATGTGAGAATAAGCATGTTATAACATTTATTTCTCATAGTAAATAGATTTCAAATATTATTTCAAACACGTAGAGAATTTTTCTTTCTTTATGCGTAAGATAGTTTCATTTTTGCACAGGACATGCTGTGAGTGTGACCATATAATATGCCTGCACAGATTTTTATTATGCAAACTGTCCATAGTTTTTCATTTGGAATGGCCATTATTAATTGTAGTGTGAGTGAATAAAATGCCTCAACATCATCTTTTAAGCATGTTATGACATGTAGAATCTCATAGTAAATAGACTTCAAATATTATATCACAATTTTTTATGCACTCTCTAATACATTTTATTGTATGCATAATACAGTTTTATAAAATGTTGTACTTATGCTCCAATAGGTTCAACAGGATCATTGATGTATATTGTATGCATAATACAGTTTTATAAAATGCTTCAACATGCTATTATACAGTTTCAAGGAATGCTTCAACAGCATTTGCTGTATTTTATTAGCTAGCATTTTAGAATCTCATAGTTTTATAAAATGATGTATTATGCTGCAATAGGTTTATTGATATATACTGAACAGGTTTAGCAGGTGCTGTACTTTATTGTATGCATAATACAGTTTTATAAAATGCTTCAACAGGTTCATTGATATATATTGAACAGGTTCAGCAGGTGCTGTATAGTATGCATAATACTATACTAATATTATTTCAGATGTGTACAATTATTTATGCATAATGTAGTTTCAATTTGTTTAACATTCTTGCACAGTTTTTTTATGGGGGCACAATTTTTTTTAACATGCTTGCACAGTTTTGTACACACTCTAATACCATTTTATTGTATGCATAATACAGTTTTATAAAATGTTGTAATATGCTCCAATAGGTTCATTGATATATACTGAACAGGTTCATCTGCTGCTGTACTTTATATCATGCATAGTATGCAGGTGCTGTATAGTATGCATAATACTATACTAATATTATTTCAGATGTGTACAGTTATTTATGCATAATGTAGTTTCAATTTGTTTAACATGGTTGCACAGTTTTTTTATGGGGGCACAAATTTTTTTAACATGCTTGCACAGTTTTGTACCCACTCTAATACCATTTTATTGTATGCATAATACAATTTTATAAAATGTTGTAATATGCTCCAATAGGTTCATTGATATATACTGAACATGTTCATCTGCTGCTGTACTTTATATCATGCATAGTATGCAGGTGTTGTATAGTATGCATAATACTATACTAATATTATTTCAGATGTGTACAGTTATTTATGCATAATGTAGTTTCAATCTGTTTAACATGGTTGCACAGTTTTTTTATGGGGGCTCAAATTTTTTTAACATGCTTGCACAGTTTTGTACCCACTCTAATACCATTTTATTGTATGCATATTACAGTTTTATGAAATGTTGTATTATGCTCCAATAGGTTCATTGATATATACTGAACAAGTTCATCTGCTGCTGTACTTTATAGCATGCATAATTCAGTTTTATAAAATGCTTCAACAGGTTCATTGATATGTATTGAACTACAAACACGAACTCTCTATTAGATTTAAAGGTAGAAAACGCACCTCTCTGTCTACGAAAACCATCTCCAAGCTGTAAACGTCATCGCTGTTACCGTAGCTCGGATTCTCCCAGACTCGGACCACACGAACCTTGAAAGCCCAATGTGTTTTTGTTATGTCAATGTTAGCTAGCTTGTCAATAATCGGTGCCATATCTAAGAAGTTAAAAGGAACAAAAATATTAGTCCATCTTTTTGACGATTGTATGATTTTGAAACAAAATAAATTTGGTTACCTTATCAAAGATATGTTTCTGGCCGTTCCGATCAGTTTCGTAAGTTGCAAAATGTTCTTGGTTTTTAGACAAAAAAAGAACAACAAAATTTTAGACAAAAAAAAAAAAAAAAAGAATTAAATGATGTTTGAGGGGGAGGGAATGCAGCAAACCTTCTTGCTTCAAGAACAGCTTTTGTAAAATGCAGATGAAGAATGAAAGGAGAAATGTCTGTTCAGCTTTAAAAATATGGAAAGGTAGCTTGCAATTAGTGTAGTGTTCTGAACTGCAATCAATCGCTGTCTGTCACTGTTCATAATTGACTCAGGTTTTCTTTCTGGCTACACGGCATCACATTTCACAGAAACGTACGTTCAGGAAGGAAAAAAAAAATGTTACTGTAGCGGAGGCGGGATGAAACCTTGCAGCTATCTTCCTTTAATATATTTATAAGATAAGATGTTTCATATTTAATTAATAGGAGGGAAATATAATCACAAATAGACAATGTGTAGATGAAAATCAACTGTCCTTAGGTTTATTCTAAGATTTGATCGGTAATCACTTTTTAATTTTGAATGATAGTCGAGTGCTTCTCATTTTTTATTTTATTTTTCATCACTTTCAACTTATAGGATATTGTGTTCATTAAATGAACTTATTTTCTATGCTTAAATAATATAAGTGAAACATAATCACAAAGAGACAACGTGTGCAATAAAATTAACAATATCATGAAGCTATTTCGAGGTTTTAATTTATTTTTTTATGGAAAAAGACACATACACGTCATTTTTATTAAAAAGTGATATTGCGTCACTTTTATTAAAAAAAAAAAAAAATTTGACATAATTGTTAAAAAAAGTGATAAAATATTAAAAAGTGATTCGAATTTATACATTATTTTTTACTTCCTAACACTTTTCATACTATTTTCAAAATCCATTTGATTTTAGGGTCCGTTTGATAGTGAATGTGAAGTTTGGGTGGAAAAAAATAAATTTCAGGGAATCGAATTCCTGGAAACTTATTTTCCTGGGAATTCGAAATTTAATATATTTGATTGGTTTAATTTTTTATTTGGCAAAAGTAGAGATTTTTTCAAGTTTTTTCTTTTGATTGACAATGTTTTTCATGGAAAATAAATCAAAATTTTACTATTTTAATCAAAAATATTTTTTTAAAAAAAGAAATCACACATTTGTACTTAATAATAAAAATGTTAATTGTTAGAAAAAAAAAATAAGTCAATTAACAACAACAAAAAACACCAAACAAGGCGAAAATGATTTTTTCTATCTAAGATGGAAAACCAATTCCCACCAAATACATGGGAAAACCAATTCCTCATTTGCATGAAAAATACATTTATTTGATTGGAAGGAGAAAAACATTTTCAAGGGAAAATATCAAACAAGACAAAGGCTGGAAAATAGGGTGGAAAACACATTTTTCAGGGAAAATTCATGATTATCAAACAGGGCCTTAAGGTATTTTTGTGAGGGTTAGTCCACAGTTACGCATATTTAGGTTTGAAAATTTTTGTAATCAGGTAATTTGTGATTAATTACACAGATATCAAAATAATTTTCAGAATCAGGTTTTGTAATTAGTTACAATTGCAATTTTATTTCAATTTTGTATTTAATTACAATTGTAACTTATGAATTAATAAAACAATAGCGTAAGTTTTAATTAATTATATTAGTGTAATTTGTGATCAGTAACAGCCAAAATCGTCGTCGTCGGAACACCGTTAGAATTACAATTGTAACTTTATTTCAATTTGTAATTAGTTATACTTGCAATTTTAATTACTGTCTCAATATCACCACCACTAGTCCTCCTCCTCCACCACCACCACCACCACCACAAATAAAAATAGATGTACGGAAGCCACTAGTCATGACCAGTACTCTGATCGACACCAAAACCACCACCACCACCACCACACCAAAGCCACTAGAAACCACATCATTGTCGCTAGACTCACGTGATCACCGCCAACCAGATACCACAACCACTGTCACCACCTCATTCAACACATCATCGCCGCCACAACACACACCATTATTGCCAACACGCACCTGCACTGGCATCAGCCCTTCAGGGGTAGAAAAACTAGAATACCCCCATCCATTTGAGAAGCACTTGGAATCATGTGTTTTAACATAATTGGCATGTCCAGGGCAATCTACATGAGCATAATGCCTTTTTGCAGTGTCATATTTCACGTGCATAGTGACAATAGTAATTCCTCTCCTTTTCTCTTCAAGAGCTTTGTCAATTTCATCAAAAGCAATGGCTTGAGGGAGTAAAAAAATTAAAGGGTTTAGAGGAAGACAGAAAAAAAGGGGAAAGAGGATTGATTAAGGTTTGTTTTATAGTTACCTAATTCTATAAAATAATTTAGAATTACCTAACTTTAAAAATTATAAAATTAAATGCATGAATGGGTCTAATTAACCCTTTGGAATAATTGCACAGTTTACTGACCTTAGATTGTCAAAATGATATTTACTGCACAAAATAAAAAACTTGAAAAATACTTCATCTCCCCATTTACTTACATATCAACGATCTCTTCAAACTGCCACCCGACCTCTCCACCACCACAACCACCGTCGTCGTCGGCATCACCCTACTCCTCATCCCCATCACTTCCGGCGCCACCCCCAGCAATTATCACCGGAGGTGTTGGGTTTTGAAGTTGGCGATCGGCTCTTCTGGTTCTACAACTTTGGACCTTTAAATTTCTCATTAAAATCTTGGATTTAGGCTATGGGTCTCTCCTCTCTAACCTAGATTCAACTTTTATTTAAAGGATTTCCACATATTGGAGGCTATTTTGAACTTTTCAGTTCGTTGTACTGTTCACGCAATTTCTGCTAGGTTGGGTTCTGAGTTTTGGGAATTCTTCTCAGTTTTGAATGCTTATTATTCGAAGCCCAACCTAGAGTTTGCTAGGTTTCTAGTTTTTATTGAACTTCAAGTCCATTTGCTACCTGAGTAGCTCACAACTCGGCAGTTTCAGTTTGCAGGTAGTTTAAGTCACTGTAACGTGGCTCACTATAATTTCTGATTTTGTAATTGTTTGAGGTTGGCTGATGGATTGTTCATTTGGTTTAGCATTGATGTTTAGTGTTGCTTTGATGTTATGCTGATTCTGGACTTCTTTGGTCTGAGTTGGTTTGGTATACCTGTTACACTTATGTTGCATAGGTTTAGTTTGAACTTTGTGGTTGGTGATTTGTGTTGATTTCGGTTGGGGCTGCTGTTGGTGTGAGGGTGGTTTCTTTTGGATGGTTGGGGGTGACTCAATGGCTAAAAGAAGCACTTGCTTCATTCTCTAAATTAGACATACGCAGGGGTTGATAATGCTCCAGTGATTGGGAACCTTGACAAGGAGCTGTCTGCTGTGAAGGATGATTTGGGGGTTGTTTGTTCGGTTATGACATTGTTAAGGTGGCATAAGCATGTTCAAGACTAACCCTCACTCTTAAGCTTTTGGCAACCAAAAATTGGACAGATTACTTTGGCAGCAGTCTTGAGTTTTGATCTTAATCTTGGTTCTGCCTGCATCCTTACTAGTTGCCCATCTACTGGTTGATTTCAATTTACCAGTTGGTTGGACATTCTAGTCGAGGATATAGGTTTGATTAACCTCAAGAGGATTTTTCTTAGAATAACAAATGTTTTCTAGTGCGGCAGTTGGTCTGGGAAATGGCTCGGCTACTACTGAGAAACGGGGTCAGATTACTACCAAAAAAGGGGAAATTCTGGGGGCCAGAAAGCAGGCTATAATGGGCACAAGAAGGCTATTGTTGGAGTGGTGCTAGGGGTAATGACCTGGGGTTTTAAAATGAGGTGGTGACGGTGAAAAATGTAGTGAATAGTGTATAAAAAGTGTTTGATTTTATAATTGAGACAAAGTATCATAAAAATTTGTAAAAGTATCAAGATGTAATATTAAAAAAAGTGTATGAAAAGTATTTGATTTTTTGTCGGAAACAAAGTATCATAAAAATTTGTAAAGTATCAAGCTTTAATTCTAGAAAAAATTGAAAAGTATCATAAGTATCACATTGTGATACTAGAAAAAATTGAAAAAGTATCATAAGTATCACATTATGATACTAGAAAAAATTGAAAAGTATCACAAGTATCACATTGTGATACTAAAAAATAGAAAAAGTGTCATAAGTATCACATTGTGATACTAAAAAAAATTGAAAAGTATCATAAGTATCATAATGTGATACCAACATAATCATAAGTATTATACTGTGATACTAACATATTTAAAAAGTATCATAAGTATTTTTCAATTTTTAAAATTTTATTACAAGTAATTTTCAAATTTTATAAAATGTAAATAAATTTCAGTTTAATCCCTAAAAGTAGGATATTTTTGTGAAGAGCCCTAACCCTTTTTGGGAGTTGACCCAAATAGATTGGGTGTACAGGAAACCCAGAGCCCATCTCAAAATTAGAATCGGCCATAAAATGCGACGGAATCATCACCCTCTCATTTCTCGCTAATTTCCATTCCCGCGCCATAATTTATGCTATCAACCGGCGCAACCCTAATTGGTGAATTCCGATTCTAAATCATGTTCACTAGAAAGTTTAGAATCCCCGATGAAACCCTAATTTTGCAAGAAAAGGAAGAAAAATGGAGGAACAGACAATCACAGAATACGAGCTCAAAAGATTGGAAAGCATTAAACGGAACGATGAAATGCTCACCGCCTTCAAGATTCAATCTAGATGCAACAATTTATCAGACATCAATAAGTTAGGTCATCGTGTGTTTTTGTAGTACAACATTATGAAGATGAAGGAATTATCTTCTGAAAATGTGGTGCAAGAGAATTAAGAAAATAATAGATAAACAACAAAATAGATGAAGAAAAGAGGAAGGCTCAAACACGTAGAACGTTGTCCTCAAACTATATTTGCTTCCACGGGGATTCAAGTTTGCTTTTGGAATTATAGAAATACGTTTGTAGGATTAATCAAACTTTTTTTCAAGTTCAAGCAAAGCAAAATAAGAACTTGAATATGGAACAAAAGAGAAATAATTTGGATATCAATCTTGACTAAAAAATGTTTCAAAAGGTGATTTGTGTTATAAAATATTATTAGAAATTAGGTAAAATTAGGCTTTGAATGAAAAATTACTCTTATGCCCCTGTAAAATTTACATATTACGATTGTGCTATTATCCACCCCTATAAATAGGGGCCTATATTCATTTCCAAATTTACACCTCTTGGAATTGGAATGAAGAATTCTCTCCATCTCTCTCTCTAATTCTTGTTAAGTTTTTGATAGTTTTACAACACGTTATCTGCACGAGTCTCTAACCAATTGAGTAATATGACGGAAGTATGCTCTACAGTTGCATCTAAATGATGAACATCTGTATCAGAAACCATATTATTATTAATCATCATTTATACATAATAGATTAGAAAATCAATTCCAAGTCCATAGAAAAGTTGGAGAAATTGTGTAATCCAAAACTTTCAAAGTAAATTCACGCCAAACCGTATATCCAAACGATGATCGGAGACCAGATCCGTAACGACGGCGACGGGACGATCCTCCGTCACCAGTACGTGTCGATGGCAGAGTCACCGGCGAGGCGTCGCGTGAAGCCCACGCACAGACGTCGAAGTGGCGCGTGACGGCAATTCCGACGACGACGTCAACGGGAAGTTTGTTCATATCGACGTTCTTGATTTTTCTATGGTCTTACTTTTCTGCTTGGTGCAGTTTTGGACATTTTCCGGTGGTCAAACGTGGTGGCGTCGTAAAAACTATTTTTACAGCAATTCCGACGGGATTTTGAACTTCGGACCAAAAGTAAGTTTGTTCTAAATTAAATTTCAAACATATTGACGGTTTCGATTTATCCATATGAGCAATATATTAAAATATGAACCATTTTGCCCTTGGTAATACATAAAAGTATATTAATCATAAATTAACGATTAATTTGTGATCAACAAAGATAAATTAAAATTTTTTAAACAAGGTATAAGTAATAATCATTGTCATACCGTGATGGATTGAGTTATTATGGACTGGATTTATACCTTAATTGGATATGACTCATTATCGTAACGGATTGGACTATTATGAATACATTGACTGGATTTGAAGATATGACTCGCTCACTCATGAAAGGTAATTATTTCATTATGTTGACACCGCCTATATGGTCGGTTTATCAATTGAATATATGAAATACTTTACATATATTCATATTTTATATTATTTCAGAAACACCTCAGTTGTTGGTTAATTATAACATATTGGAGGTTGTTGTCAACATATATATGTGGTGGTATAACCCAGTATTATTATTGTTTAACATATATACGTGGTGGTATAACCACAATATTATTATATATACAATATTATTGTTATTTGATACTTCATTAAATGATACCAGAAGTTATCAATACTAAAGTTAGAAAATATTTTATCAAATGATACCAGAAGTTATCATTACCAAAAAGTTGGTAAATGTTGATAAAAATATTTTATCCAATGGTACCAGAAGTTACAATATCTGTATTTAAAAGGGTGGATGAAAATTATTCAACAAGAGAATGTTGATGTATGATAAGATAATATCATATGATAGCACGGACATAGCTAATGTGAAAACAATCTCATCAGTATTATGAGATGAATATTAGATGAAAAGTGTCTAGAAAAGTTCTTGCACGAGCACTTATTTACTTCAGAAGAAGTAAAAATTATCATCTAAACATACTGAAATGATATTATTATTATTGCTCCTGAAGAAGCATAAACGAGTCATACATGCAAAATACAAAAGGGGGAAACATTTATGATCCTCAAAACTAGAGATGTGTTTCGGGAGTAGCCGTATCCTACCACTTCTGATCTTTTGAGGAAATAAAGAAAAATGTGTGTTTCAAGAGTAATAATACTCCATACTCTACCACCTTAAATCTTTGAGGTACACAAGATTAAACATTGATAAAATCCTAGAAATTTATGGTGTGTCTCAAGAGTGAGAACACTCCGTACTCTACCACCACTTATTCTAGGGTTCACAAGGATAAATTTACATTAACCGGACTCCATTTTCGCTTGATTCCCCTTTCTTGCGACCAATCTATCTTAACTCCTGTTGGATCTTGTATGAGGATATATGATTGCAACATATCTAGCAGTTCCTCGATAGTAGGAGCAGAAATAAGGATTCTCCTAGAAAATGGAGAGATGAATCCCTGTTCCACAGCATAATCAAGAAATGTTAGCAAACCATCAAAGAAATTGTTAACATTTAAAAGCCCAATAGGCTTGGTATGGAGATTTAATTGAGCCCATGAGGTAATATTAAATATTTCCTCTAAAGTACCAAAACCTCTGGGTAGGGCTATAAAGGCATCAGAACCATATAACATGCAAGTTATGCGTTCATTGATAGATAACGTCTGTACTTCATGCCCCCGTGTTTTTCCTGCGATATCAACTAAAGGAACGGGTATAACACCTATCACTCTTGCTTTTTCTACTTGAGCTGATTGTGAAACACAACCCATCAATCCACTGCTGCTCCCTCCATATACTAGATTGATACCTTTCTCTCCCAACTTCTTTCCTAAATCCACGGCTGCTTCTAGATACCCAAAACCTTTTCCTACTTTTGATCCACAAAATACACAGATAGTTTTGATCTGTCGAAGTTTTGGTTCTTCCATCTTGAGAGTATAAGGAAGGAAAAACTTATGAGAAAGTGATATTTTGGGATGCATGAAACTGTGAAAATCATTGATTTTTTAAACTTGAAAAACTTCACTATTTACTGCTCATTTTTCGAAAAAGTGAAGATTTACTTTTGACAAAATCACCATACTCACCTTTCGGTGATTTAATATTTTTAACCAGCCTTTATCAAAACTCGTGAAAGGAAACAGAAAAATATTTTATATGTGCATATATATCAAATGATTTACCTTGTATTAATGCTGCATAGCCAAAACATCATTGTTTATAACATCCTGGCAAACAGGATCTTTTTCTATTATATTTTTGAGACTATAACGCTCTTTATCGCTGATAAATTTAGCCCATAAAGATAGTAGCTCACGCTGCACATACCCACTAGGGTGCGTCTCAAGAGTCAATCGGATATCATCCAATGACTCCTTACTCAGTCCACCCTTAATGAAGTCTATCTTATCATCTCGATTTATGGATGAATATTCTATTGATTTACAATGGGTATCACATGTCCATCGAGCACATTTGTAGCAACTATTTAATCTTTTTGTTCTTCGCTTCTTTGCAAAAATACTCTTACCTAAGCCAGGTTTGTGCTTAGAAAATGAATCTAGTAATTCACCAGCTAATCGAACTTTTGCTTCGATCAACCAGCGAACATCTTCTGGGATGCCATGATCCATCAGCAACCTCAATCTTTCGAGCCTAATTCGATATATTTTTCTCAAATCATTTACTGGAAGATTGGAATAATATTTGCGAATATTTGAAAGTATGATATCCATTTTTGATGGATCTAGCCTTCTTCCCAAATCATCTATTTAAATGCATTATTCAACGCGTAAAAGAGCGGTAGCTCCGCATGTCAGTGATATCGATTCCATCAAGAAATAATGGAATAAATTATTGAAAATGTGAGAACAATGAGATAATGCGTCATTACCTTTTTCGATATAAGGGAAGATTTGGCGACAAGATTGAGATATTTTCTTGGATATTGTACCTGATTTTTCCGGTATAATAAAAGTAATAAAGGTATACTGATTTGAAATGTACAGAAATACGTACTGATGAAATGAATACTGTATTGAACAAGAAGTTCATATATATGTACAAGAGAAATATCTTGCTGAACCTGAAGTTCTATAATGATCGGTTAGATTCCAATTCAATAAATGAGATTTATTGAGAATGCAAAATGGCATTCATTAAAGAACCAGAAGATTGTTCAGGTTAACAAGTTATCATTGTTGCTTGTTCTCAAAAGCAAATTAATTATCTCACTAAGAAAATGAATGACTGATTATTTGCTCAAGTAATGATATTACGAGCAAAGTGATAAATGCTAGCATGAATATATCTTAAAGTCATTAATGATTTTACGAATTAGTTGAGATAATAGAATATTATATTGCTAATGGTTTAGAAGATTAAAAGCCTCAAGTTATTTGATATGAGAATAATTTAAATATTTCTCATGCACCAATATTTTACAAACATGTCAATACTATGAAATAAAGATTTGCTTGTGAAGTTTTATGATTTGTAAAAGTGCGATATGTATACAATCCACCAAAGCGCACTTAGATATATGATTGAGATTATATCTCTAAAAGAATGACATGTGTTATGGCATTTTAGCCAATTGATAATATTTGAGAACATTATGAGGAAAACACGCCTGAAGCGTAATTATGCCTGAAGCATAATGACTATCGATTCCAAAAATAAATATCTCTTGAATGATTGAAATGATCCCTTTGAGGCTAAATACTCATAGTGAGTAAAAGGGACATAGTTAAATGATGAGATATTCCAGTACCTGATGATAGAACATATACAGAGATCTCTCTATGTTATATTGAGTTGAAATGGAATCGATGAATAAGTCGACTACATACATAAACAACCCTCTTATGAAAATGAGGTTGATGAAATTATAATACTTTGGCCAAGTATATAACCCCAATGTAGGGATTATTGTTCAAGGACCTGAAGTCCAAATGCTTAAATGTGTAAAGCCAGTAATTATACGTATAAACGAAAAATATTACACAGTCGTAAAAGACGACTCGTTGCGCGCAAAAATTTTCATTGAACTGGCATGACATATGGTGGATAGACTATAGTCTAAATCACTAGCTTGAGCTCTTTGATATACCAATGAGTGAGATCAAAATGTATGATTCTCATCTCGGTACTTTGAGAGTATTCCTTGATGTACCAGTTGATCGTGGTACATTGAGATTTCAAGTAAAATGATTGTAGATTATATGTCGAAATTGATATATATTTCAATGATTGATTATACAAATCAGAAATTGTGGTTTATGAGATGCAAGAACATACATGTATAATCAATGAAAGATTCAATATACCCAGATTAATATCATTATAGGATGATACAAATGACTCCATGATATAATATGTTGAAAGTGAAATTGGAGTATACTATTTATGACATCTGGAAAATTAATTATTCACTAGAAGTGAATATGAAAATGAATATGTTTAATTATTCACCAGAAGTGAATTCTAGATTTGATTATTCACCAGAAGTGAATTCTAAATTTGATTATTCACCAGAAGTGAAAGATGCAATCGGTAAATTAGTACAACATTGCTTATTATAGCATGTTATGACATCATGAGCTATGAACGATTTATATAAAAGCTCATCATAAATTATATGTTTGATGAAAAGATTCGTGATTGCACCAATATACTTGTGATATTCCATGAAAGAAATAAATACGCGTTGCATTCTTTTTCCCTTAGCTAAGGTTTTGTCCCATAGGGTTTTCCTAGCAAGGTTCTTAATGAGGCAACAGTTGAGGCGTATTGATGAAAATTAATGAGAATAATGCACTCTTTTTCCCTTCACTGAGGTTTTGTCTCAAAGGGTTTTCCTAGCAAGATTTTTGAGGCATCATCATAGCTATCAATAAGCTATAATTCAACAACACATTGTTATACTGGAATGATATCAACAAATGAAGAAAATCATACACATCTTATGAAGAATGTTATGATATCGGCTACACACAAGAAGATTTTCATATATATATATATTCCAGACGAAAGATGATATCATTATTCAAAAGGTTCATGAATACTTGATTGCACACTTTAGAGGGAGAATCATGCTGTACTCTTTTTCCTTCGTCCAGGTTTTGTCCTACTAGGTTTTCCTAAAAAGGTTTTAACGAGGCAGCTGCTGTACTCTTTTTCTTTCGTTCAGATTTTGTCTCATTGGGTTTTACTGACAAGGTTTTAACGAGGCAGCACTAAAGTACTAAAGCACTAAAGCACTTCAGAAATTCAAATTTCAGTACATGATTTGTACTACTTATCATTGATGTCATTTTGGATATTAGACTCAATGATTAATGATGGCCAACATCAGGGGGAGCAACTATACTCTTTTTCCTTCGCTCAAGTTTTATCCCACTGAATTTTCTTAGCAAGGTTTTAACGAGACAGACAATTGAGCAAGCGAGTAATATGTCATTTAAGGGGGAGTGTTATAAAATATTATTAGAAATTAGGTAAAATTAGGTTTTGAATGAAAATTACTCTTATGCCCCTGTAAAATTTACATATTACGATTGTGCCATTATCCACCCCTATAAATAGGGGCCTATATTCATTTCCAAATTTACACCTCTTGGAATTGGAATGAAGAATTCTCTCAATTCTCTCCATCTCTCTCTCTCTCTCTCTCTCTAATTCTTGTTAAGTTTTTGATAGTTTTACAACAATTTGGAATGAAGTATAATCACCTATTTATAAATATCCAAGCACCAATTATGAATTGGTGGCAACTCTTCATGGAAAGATGCATTAAATCTCTAAAAGGTACCAAAATCAAATTTAAATAAACCAACTTAACGGCCAAATAATTGCACCACGAGGTCGCGTGGTTATAGCATTTAATCATACATAAAAAAAATTGACGTGTGATCGCATGGAATATGTACCATGCGACCATGGTATTCCGGATTTGGCCACCTTTTCTCATTTGCATTTCTTTCCATTTTCATTCCTTCTTTTTATCAATAACTATTTTGAACAATATGTAGGAAAATAGTTGTCGAATTTGATTGACAAAAGAACAAATAATAAATTGGAACACAATAATATAAATATTGTAGAAAACCAAAACTGAAAATTTCTAGCAGAATCTGGAACCGAGGCCTGTGCGAGCACAGTTTCCATAAAACAAATTTGCCCCCTCACCAATCTGTGCTTGAGATTTTTATGAATGTCCATTGTTAAGTGCATTTTTATACACTTTTTATACCTTTAAATTAGCATATTTTGGAACATCTTGAGCAAATACCTACTAATTTACGCATATTTTGTATTTAAATAGGTTAACATCCAAGTTTGAGGCCAAAAACCACAAAAGGAGTGAAGATTCTACTGAAAATCCAAGTTTGGGGACCATTTTGTCACATCCGGGAAGTTTTGGACAAGCTGAGCAATTAATCGAGGGACCAAATTGCAAGATTTCAAAAGTTGAAGGACCAAAAGTGCAATTTTAGAAGGACTTATTTGAAAGAAATCTGAAAAGTTGGGGACTAAATTGCTCAAGATTAAAAGATGAAGGACTTAATGGCAATTTCGAAAGGGACTTAGCTGCAAAAACACCCTCCAGCTGAGCCACGCGATCGCGTGGCTCGAACCAGGTCGCGAACGCGACTTGAACCACAAAACGGACCCGAGACTCGAAGCTGCCAGAAAAAAGCACCGCGTGATCGCGCGATGTTTACCGCGCGCGATCGCGCGGTTGAAAAAAAAAAAAAAGTTTTCCGGGCCGGACCGGGTTAACCCGGCCGACCCGGTTCGACCCATATGCAGAATTTCGCGGATCTAACAAGATTTTAGGGTTTTTTTGGGTGATTTTTGGGTGTATAAATAGATAAAATCCTCATTTTTCTAGGGGGATGTAAGTTTCTTGCCTCTTTTTCTATTTTCTCTTGTATTTTTCTTAACATTTACCTTATTTAATGCAATGTTTAATTAATGTTTTAATGTTCTTGTGTTCTTCTTCTACATTTCATCCTCTTGTTATAGTTTAAGTTTTTATATTTGGTATTTTCTCAAATTTCTACCATAAATGTTATATATTTTAAGTGCATTTAATGTTTTATGATTGGGTTGTTGAAGATATTAATGGTTGATGAAGAAATTTGGTTCAAAGTGAAGGATTCTTGGGTTTTCACTTCAAGAACTTTGCAAAAAGGGGAGTTTTCTTTATTATCTTGTTTTTAATCTTTATTTTAAGTATTATTCTCATGTTTATGTTATTTATTAAATGTTGTTGTTAGTTTATTATTAGGGGTTAATATTATTGTGTTGGAATTTTAATTAGTTTAAGGTTATTTAAGTATTTTAGGTTGTTTTTGGATTGTGGGTATTTATGTTTATGTATTTGTGATTGTGAATGTTGTTTATGTTTTTTGTAATTTGTAAAATGTTTGTCACTATGTTAGGTTCTTATTGAAATTTACTATACATGTTAGGTTAAATTTAAATTTTCCCATGTAATTTGGTTAATTAATTGACTACCACTTTTTGATTTGTGAAAGAAGAAATTAGTGTAGTTATAAAAACTAAATTCACCTTGTTTCATGTTTTCTAGTTTAGTTTAGTCACCAAGTTCTTTTTATTATTAGTTTATTTTGGATAATTAGTTTTAATCCTAACTTTTACATATTGTTGTCTATTTGCTTTAATTAACTAGTTTTTCATGTTGCCATGTTTTAATTTTATGATAGTTAGTATTCACCATCAAACCAACTTTTTATGTTACTTGACTTTTCTTTTAAAATGAAATCAATAACTTTAGTTACACATCAATCATTCCTCGTGGGTACGATAATCCGGACTTCTCTAGTCCACTTTACTACTTGAACGCGAACCGTGCACTTGCGGTATACGATTTTAGCGAACATCCATCTCCCAGAATACAACAGAGATTGAGTAGTTAACGTAGCACAAAGTTACCATTACAACGAACTGAACTTATGTATGAACAATCATCAAAACCAAGAGATAATAAAATGGATAAAAGTTAAAATATGGACAAACCAATGCTTAGACCAAAACAAATGTGTTTTTCTTGTGTCTTCAAAATTGAGATTAAATAGATGCAATATGGAGTTACACCGTAACTCCACAATAAATGCCCAATTAACAAGGCCAATAAAACCTCAATCAATTGCAATAATAAGGGAGTTACATGACTTGAAATTATCATTCACATTTACCAACAATCCCCCACATGAATGAAAATTGTAAGAGTTACAAAACAAAAGACATAAAGACTTTGTGATATAGGTATTACCCTTTAAACCTTCCCTTGTGAAAATATATTTACTTTACTAGTTGACCAGTAGACGTGATGTCCTTGAACTGTTCTGCATTTTGTGTAAATGATGATATACCAGGATTCTTTCTTACATAGCTCAGTTCTCACGGTTATATTCGTTAGGCCATGAACATACGCCTGGTTCTGTGAGAGTTTCTAAGAATTTAGTCCAACACAATTCCTTTAGAAGCGGCCCCACTTCTCTCTCACATAGGTGATCTCTTAATTAAGAGTAGCCCACTCTACTCCGGTCAGATTTCGACGCATAAGAATCATTAAAAGCATAATACTTATCCTTCATCCTTAAGGGTATCACTGTTACATCATAGGAATGGACAAGGGATGTCATCCCCTACAGTGATTCAATTAAGTCTTTACAATTAGGTTGTCCCTTTGAACCTAGATCTTGGGATCTTCAGTCAACTAAGTTGGGTTTCCATTGTATTAACTCATTCGTCCAAGGGCTTAAATCACATTCCTCTCGATGACTTTGCAACTAACTCTCTATTTAACTCTTTGGTTAGAGGATCCGCAATGTTATCTTTTGACTTTACATAGTCAATAGAGATAACTTCAGTTGAGAGTAGTTTCCTTATAGTATTATGTCTACGACATATATGTCTAGACTTACCATTATACATATTGCTTCGTGCCCACCATTATACATATTATTTTGTGCCCATCCAATTGCTAATTGAATATCGCAATGTATATAAATTATCGGCACAAGGTTTGACCATCTAGGAATATCCTCTAAGAATTAGCGTGGCCATTCAACCTCTTTACCACACTTGTCGAGGGAAATAACTCAGATTCCTTGGTATATCTGGTTATAACTGTCTGTTTGGAGGCTTTCCATGATATTGCTGCACCTCCCAATGCGAATACAAATCCACTTATAGACTTTAAGTCTTTAATATCAGATATCCAATTAGCATCACTATGTCCTTCAATAACTATGGGATATCTGGTATAGTGCAGTCCATATATCTCAAGTATCTTAGTACTCTTTTGATTCATTTCCAGTTGTTAGAATTTGGAAAACTCATATATCTACTCAGCTTGCTAACTGCGTAAGCTTTATCTGGTCTTGTATAACTCATTAAGTACATAAGACTTCCGATTATTCTAGAGTACCCAACTTGATAGATGTTGATTTGTATCTATCAGGGTTCTAGCTATTGTAGAATCATCCTTGTTAAATTTCTCAAGATTTTTTCCACATAATGTGACTGGCTTAGAATAAGCCCATCTGAGATTCTTGAGATTTTAACTCATCGGCTAAACCCATATCTTTTATGTCGAGTCTTGAGTTCAACATGCCTTTTGTGGATTTAATCATCTTATCATTATCGCCAATGATAAGCATACCATCAACTAAAGATATAAAGTGATAGATTCATTTTTAGTGTCTTTGATGTACACACATTCGTCACGTTCGTTGATTTTAAATCCACTTTCCATTATGGCATTATCAAAATTTTCATGTCATTATTTGGTTGCTTGTTTCAAGCCATACAATGACTTCATTCACCAATTTACAGACTTTCTTTTTCTGCATTGGTGATGAAAAACCCTCAGGATGTTTCTTGTAAATTTCTTCTCTAAATCTCCATTTAGAAAAAAGCAATTTTAGCATTCATTTGATGTACTTTGAGACTGTACAAAGCTGCAATCCCAAGTATAGTCCTAATTCTCGTCATCAGAGAATATGTGTCAAAGTAATCAAGGCTTACAAGTCCGGCCTTGTACTTATCGATAGTTCCATCTAACTTCATTTTCTTTTGAAAATTCATTTGTAGCCTAGTGATTTACTTCCCAGAGAAAGATCAAATCCACTAGCTCTCAAGTATGCTTTTTCAAAATGGAATCTATCTCACCTTTAATGGCATCTTTCCATTAAGGCTATTCTGAAGAGTTTACGACTTCTTTAAAGCTTCTTTAAAGCTTTGAGGTTCAGTTTCTAGCATATAGGTCAGAAAATCAGGACAATAAGATTTTTCTGTCCTTTCTTGTTTGCTATGTTTTGATTCAACCTCAACTTCCTCTTCTAATTTTCGGTATTGAGTATTTTCAAACATAATCTCATATGTCCATTTAGAAGAGTTCATTTCCTCTTTGGACCTTACGAAAATACATATTCAAAAAACAAAACATTTCTCGATTATAGTGTTTTTTTGTATGTCTTGAATCTTATATTTGTACACAATAAATCGATAAGCACTACTGTATTGCACATATCTAATGAAATTGCGATCAATAGTTTTCAGACCTATTTTCACCTTCTTTGGTGTAGGTATAACCATTTCGGCAAGACGTCCCTACATTCGTAGGTATTTCTAGGAAGGCTTCCTCCATTTCCATAACTCGTGGAAATATTATCTTTCCAAGCTGGAGGCATCTTTTCAATTATGGAAGCCACTTGGAAAGTTTAGTCAGAGTCATCCTTTCGGCATGAATCTGATGTGGGGTCACTTTGACTGGTTAAAGTCTTCGAATCCACCATTTTATATTCAAGGAAGCGACCAACTCCCACAATTCCTTAGCCATTTTTATTATGCAGTACACATTGTACAATGAATCAGCCAAGCTATTCATGACATGATTCTGGCATAGGAAATCAGAATGCTTTCAATCATCAATTGCACTGATTGCCTGAATGTCTCCTTCACCCTCTTGGAGTATTGGAGCATTCTCAGTCAATAATCTCGCAAGATTCAAGGTGATCAGATAGAACATCATCTTCTGCATCCACCTCTTGAAATTCAACTCATTGAATTTCTCCAATTTTCCCAATGGTTAATCGGAACAGCCACAGTTGGGACTTCAATTTGTGCCACTATTTGGGTCACAACATGACTTGGCAATTTAGCCACAGTCTGAGCTACATCATAATTGGCATAGCCACAGCTTAAGCAATAATAGGTCTTGACACTTGGCAATTGTAATTTCAGAAAACTTGGAGGCCAATTTTGAAGTAATTCTTAATTTTAGTACTTAAAAAGCAATTTTGCAAAGCTTTAGTGGCCAATTTATAAGAATTTCAAACTTTAGGTGCAAATTAAAAAAATTCAAACTTTAGGAGCTGAATTGTAAAAATCAAACATTCAAGTCCCAACTTGGATAATTTATAAAATTTGGAACTTAAATAATAAATTTCTTAATTTCAGGGATCAATTTTAATATCTTAATAAGATTTGAGGACCTCAGTTTGCAATAAACCAATAAAATGAAATTGCACAAGGAGCCCCCGAAATCTTTTAATTTCCGATCCAAGCCCCTGTCTCAATAACTGATCCAGCTAGATTTTCAAACACTAGCCTAATCGCTGCCCCAAGTCCAACCAGTAAGGCCGCAGCCTCCCGCTCGACCTGAGTGCGATGCAGCACCATCCATGGCTTTGACTACCACAACCCTCAGGCTGTGTTTCTTTAGCTATTGCCGGAGATGGCAAAAGCCACTGGACACACCTCTTTCCACACATTCACATGCTTTAATCGAATATGGATTCCATACTTCACACCCAATTCGATTTCTATCAACAACTCAAAATCAAGATTCAATTCTTGAAAAAAGGCAAACGAACTTTTTGCTTTAAACCTTATGAAAGATCAGCTAACAAGATGACTTGTGTACATCGGCCAAGCAATATATAATGGTCATGCTATAGCCCTTCAAGTTCAATAAAATCACTGAAAGTTGCAACTCAAACGCAAAATAATCCAAATAATGATTATTTATTGATTCATTTTCCAAGGAACCAATATGAACTTGGAGATTGATCAAACCCCAAATATTAAATTACACTTTCATAACCAAGATTAATATGTTTAAAATTCCAACCATAATCCCAGATCTAAAAGTTAAAATAAAATATTCAGATAGCTTTCTACTAAAGTAAAACTCAAGCAACGTATTTTCTGCTTTTCCAGATTGGCACATTCATGTTAATTTAAGTCAACTGGAAAACAAAGATTTCCAAATAATGCAAGCCAACTTCAGAGAATTGGCCAAATAACAGTAACAAGACGGAGGCTAATTTATTGCATCAAATTAAAAAATACTCAAAACTCTCAGGAAGTCACAAAATCTGTAACAACACTACTATTATATATGCCATGTTTTTCTCTCTCTAACTTCTAGAGTAACGTGCATCAAGAAATGATAAGAGTACTCTCAACCAATTTGGAACAGGCTATGTCAAAACATCATTTATTAAAAATTAAAAGAAATGGTTGACTGGGATGAATAAAAATCTAATCCTCTAACCATCAAACCATTAATAACATTGCTATCAGTGTCACCACTGATTCTCGATTCCACAAAAATACGCACCATTAGATGATGCACTTTCACTGAATATTTCAATGAAGCTTTAAAAAAAATTTATTGCCCACTCCTTGACAGTTCCAAGCAAAAATTGAGAAGAAGGACTTTACAAAACATGAACATACCCATACCAAAAGGAGGGCTTAACATTCATTGGCATTATCATTCTGCCTGGGATTTTGAATTTTTCACTTGTGTTTCTATGTCTTTTAGAAAAATCACGTGAATAAAATTATCACTTGTTTGTTTCTTTTGAAAACCAAATTCTTTAAAAAAAAATATGTTTTAAGTTTGTAGGAAAATAGTTGTCGAATTTGATTGACAAACGAATAAACAATAAATTGGAACACAATAATATAAATATTGTAGAAAACCAAAATTGAAAATTCGAGCAGAATCTGGAACCAAAGCCTGTGCGAGCACAATTTCCTTAAAATAGATTCACCCCATCACCAATCTGTGTTTGAGATTTTTCTGAGCGTCTGTCTCTCAGGATACATCGGAGGTTGAATAGTTAACGTAGTACAAAGTTACCACTTCAACGAACTGAACTTATGTATGAACAATCACCAAAACTAAGACATAATAAAATGGACAAAATTAATATATGGACAGACCAATGCTTAGACCACAACAAGTGTATTTTTCTTGTGTCTTCATGGGAAATGCTACACGAACAACCATTTTTGAACAATTTGGTGGACAACCACTCACATGGGTGGTAGGTCTCATACAAAATGATGTGTGGGCTCCAACTCCCATGTGAGTGATTGTTCACTAAGTTGTTGAAAATAGTTGTTTACTTAGAATTTTCCGTCATTTAAACCTCAATCAGTTGCAATGAAAAGGGAGTTACATGACTTGAAATTCTAATTCACATTTTCCAACACAATACATATATATGAACATGAAAAAGATCTAGTGCCAGCGGCAGGCACATGTGTTGTGGCCCCACCTATGTGTGGGGGCCACAGTTGTGTCTATCGTTGGCACCATAACGGTGCCAACGGTTTGCATCGGATCAAGACTGTATATGAACAATACATATATATCTAACATTATCATTGCTCAATGGGGGGAGAAGGAAGAAGATGAATGAAAGGAACAAGCAGAAGAATCAAAGGGAGGAAAGAGGAGATTATCAAATACAACGGTCGAATTGAAGAAGCCAGATAAGTTGTGTTTTAATTTGCATTTTATCCACTTCTGTACACGTTTTTTCCACGTCAGCATCTCCTTGCCTCAACTTCGTTAAATACAGAAATGGAAGAGAGAAGTTTGTTAAGAAACTGTTTGTAATGTTGATTTTCTCCCTTCCTAAAGATTCTCTGTAGTTTTCTCTATTTTCCTCCTCGGCTCCTCCATTCTATATATATATATATATATCATGCGGGTGTATGATTTTTGGGTGGTATTCTGTTAATTAATTTCCACTTGTAGTTTTCTTCTTGCCTTGAAAACTGGCTGCCCCTCCAGTGAAATATGTGAAATGCCCAGGACAAATAGTGTTGGGTTTCCCTTCATGAGGATAGCCCATGTATTTTATCTATTTGAGTCAATATAGATGAAAATGACTTACTTAACCTTTGTTAAAAAGTTTGGGGATGAAAAGTGTTATTCTCACACTTTAGGTTTTAAGTAAAATGACTAGGGCAAGCCTCAAAATGGAAAAAAAAAAAAAAGAGAGTTGGAAAAGGTTTTAGAGAGAAAAGACAAAACTGTCTATTCTCGGATTTGAAAACAGCATCTCAGAAATCCTTTTCATCTTGCGGTCATCTCTTCTCCGATCGGGCTGAAGTTTTGCAGGATAGTTGTAGACGTATAGACCTATATTTTGGTCGGTTGGATCGTCATTTGGAGGTTCCTACAGCTGGTTATTGGTGACAGACTTCAGTTCTTATTTTGGTGATTTCTTCCAACTTTTATCTTTGATTTTCCACTTGTTTTAGTGATGGTTTCTTTATATTTTTGAGGTGATATTGTAATGCTCTATTTGTCAGCCCCTATTTGATTAGGGAAGAACACTTTCTGTACCCACTTTGAAGTTATAGTGGAAGGTTTGGGGTGGACTACGGTCCCGTGGCTTTTTCCCTTCGCATTGGGGGATTTTCCACATAAAATAAATCGGTGTTCATATTTTTATTTACTAGTGTGTGTTAGTGTGTTGATTGTGTGATTGGTTAGGTTATATTCACATTGTGATTGTGATATAATTGTTTTGTTTACTCTACTTGGTGTGGTTGGATTTGTGATCCTTGGCGCAACAGTGGTATCAAAGCTTGTGGTTATTAGATTGTTTGTGTATAACCATGGAAGTGAACACCAGTAGAATGATTAGTTTAAATGGAAGTAATTATCATATGTGGAAAGGAAAAATGGAGGACCTGCTTTATTGTAAAAATTTTCATAATCCCATTTTAGGAGATGAGGGGAAGCCTAGTGATAAAAGTGATGGGGAGTGAAAATTGTTAAATAAACAAGTATGTGGCTACATAAGGAAATGGGTAGATGATAATGTCCACAATCATATAGCTAATGAAACTAATGGACAAACACTTTGGAAAAAATTGGAGGAGCTGTATGCTAGAAAAACTGGAGGAAACAAATTGTTTTTGATTAAAAAGCTTATGAATTTGAAGTATAAAGATGGGTCTCCTATTACTGATCATTTGAATGAGATGCAGGGAATTATAAGTTAGTTGGCTACTATGAAAACTTCTTTTGATGATGAAGTGCAGGCTTTGTGGCTTTTGGGTTCTTTGTCAGATAGCTAGGAAACTTTCAGAGTTTCAGTGACCAACTCAGCCCCTGAAGGAGTGGTGTCTATGAGCCTGGTAAAAGGTGGTTTGTTAAATGAAGAGACAATAAGGAAGACATCTGGTTCTTCATATTCTCAGTCAGAGGCCATTGTCATGAAAAATAGGGGAGAAGCAAAAGCAGAGGTCCTAAGAATCGTGACAAGTCCATAGGCAAATCTCAGCAAAAGAAAGATTTTGATTGCTATTATTGTGGCAACAAAGGCCATATGAAGAAGCATTGCCCTAAATAGAAGAGAGATCAAGCTTCTGAACAAAGGAAAGGTAACAAGAAAGATGGTGATAAGGAGACAGTGTCAGCTACTACTGAAGATTTGCTCATTGTTTGTGGTGTAGATGAAGTCAATATTGCTTTCCAAGAATTCAGTTGGGTTATTGATAGTGGTGCCTCCATTCATGCTACTTCCAGAAGGGATTTCTTCTCCTCTTACACTGCAGGTGATTTTGGAGTGGTAAAGATGGGAAATGATGGTTCATCTAAAGTCACTGGTATTAGTAATGTGTGTCTGGAGACAAATAATGGTAGCAGGTTGATACTTAAAGATGTGAGGCATGTTCCTGATATTAGACTGAATTTGATTTCTACTGGAAGACTTGATGATGAGGGTTATTGTAACATCTTCAGTTATGGTGTTTGGACACTCAAAAAGGGGTCAATGGTTGTGGCCAGAGGATCGAAGTCTTCTACTCTCTATATAATGCAGGCAAAGGTTACTAATGGTCTGATTAATGCAGTATCAAATGATTCCTCTATAGAACTGTGGCATAAGAGACTTTGTCACATGGGACAAAAAGGTATGGACTTTATTTGTAGGAAAGGATTTCTTTCTGATATGATAGGTACTTGCTTAAAATCTTGTGCAGATTGTCTAGATGGAAAGCATAACATGGTTGCTTTTAAGACTAATCCTCCTTCAAAGAAGCCAAATGCTTTGGAGTTGGTGCATTCAGATGTTTGTGGTCCTATGAAAACTAGAACACTTGGTTGTGCCTTGTACTTTGTCACATTCATTGATGATCATTCAAGGAAGGTATGAGCTTATACCTTAAAAACGAAAGATCAAGTGTTGGATGTCTTTAAACAGTTTCAGGCCAGTGTTGAAAGGGAAACTGGAATGTCATTAAAGTGTATTCGCACAGACAATGGTGGTGAATATTTAGGGCCATTTGACGAGTACTGCAGAAGTCAGGGTATTCGACATCAAAGAACTCCTCCTAAAACTCCTCAATACAACGGTTTGGCAAAAAGAATGAATAGAACCATTGTAGAGAGGATAAGATGTATGTTGTCACATGTCAAGTTGCCAAGGTCATTTTGGGGTGAAGCATTAGCTACAACAGTGCATGTTATAAATATTTCTCCATCTATTCCTTTACAACTTGAGGTGCCAGAAAGAATTTGGAAATGGAAAGATATTTCATACAATCACTTGAAGGTTTTTGGATGTAAAGCCTTTGTGCATATCCCCAAAGACGAGAGAACAAAGCTTGACTCAAAAACAAAGCAGTGCATCTTCTTGGGTTATGGTCTAGATGATCTTGGTTACAGACTTTATGATTTCAAGAAAGTTGGTTAGAAGCCGAGATGCTGTGTTTATGGAAGATCACACCATTGAAGATATTGAGAAAGTCGTTGAAAAACCAGAAACAAGCAATGATGATCTGGTTGACTTGGATCCTATTCCTCCATCTATAGATTCTAATCAAAATGGAGATGATGTTCAAGATGCTCAGAATGATGAAAATGATGGTTATGGTCATATTCCCCCTAATGACACTGAGGAGGTAATTGAGCAGGATGATCAGTCAGGCACTGAGTTTGTAGAAATTGCAGATGAGATTTCTTTGAGAACATCGAGTAGAACCCGTCAACCCTCAAAGAAATATCCTACCACAGAATTTATAACTCTTACTGATGGGGGAGAACCAGAATGCTATCAAGAAGCTATTGTACATGAGCAGAAAGAAGAGTGGTTGGAAGCTATGCAAGATGAAATGGGGTCATTACATACTAACCACACTTATGAGTTGGTGAAATTTCCTAAAGGAAAGAGGGCATTGAAAAAAATGGGTGTACAGGTTGAAGACCGAAGAAAATAGCTCACAACCAAGGTACAAAACTCGACTGGTTGTAAAAGGGTTCAGTCAGAAAGAAGGTGTTGATTTTAATGAAATCTTCCCTCCAGTGGTGAAGATGTCATCCATTAGATTGATACTTGGTTTGGCTTCTAGCATGGATTTAGAGATTGAGCTGATAGATGTGAAAACAGCTTTTCTTCACGGTGATCTTGAAAAAGATATTTATATGGTGCAGCTTGAGGGTTTTCAAGTGAAAGGAAAGGAAGACCTGGTTTGTAAATTGAAGAAAAGTCTATATGGGTTGAAGCAAGCACCGAGGAAATGGTATAAGAAGTTTGAATCATTCATGGAGAAGCATAACTACAGGAAAACAACTTCTGACCATTGTGTTTTCATTAAAAGATTTGTTGATAATGATTTTCTTATCCTGTTACTTTATGTTGATGATATGTTAATTGTTGGCCATGATGTATCTAAAATTGACATGTTAAAGAAGGAATTGAGCAAGTCCTTTGCAATGAAAGACTTGGGGCCAGCAAAGAAAATCTTTGGCATAAACATTGTTCGAGACCGGAAAGCCAAGAAGTTGTGGTTATCACAAGAAAGATACATTCTGAAGGTGCTTGAAAAATTCAACATGGACAAAGCTAAAGCAGTTAGCTCTCCACTTGCCTATCATTTCAAATTGAGCTCAAAGAAAAGTCCCTCTACTGAAGAAGAAAAATATGATATGAAGAATGTTCCATATGCTTCAGTCGTGGGAAGTTTAATGTATGCAATGGTATATACCAGACCTGACATAGCTCATGTTGTTGGTATTGCTAGTAGATTTCTCTCCAATCCAAGTAGAGAACATTGGGATGCTGTGAAGTGTATCCTCAGGTATCTCCGTGGCACCTCCAAATTGTGTATTTGCTTTGGAAGTGAGAAACCTGTATTGACTGGATATACAGGTGGTGATATGGCTGGAGATGTAGATAATAGAAAGTCTACATCTGGGTACTTGATTACTTTTGGAGGAGGAGTTGTTTCATGGAAATCAAGACTACAGAAATGTGTTGCTCTTTCTACGACAGAAGCAGAGTTTATTGCTGCAACTGAAGCTTGTAAGGAGTTGTTGTGGATGAAGAAGTTTTCACAAGAGCTTGGAATGAAGCAGGAAAGGTATTTATTGCATTGTGACAATCAAAGTGCCATCCATCTTAGTAAGAACTCTACCTTTCATACTAGATCAAAACATATTGATGTTAGATATCACTGGATTCGTGATGTGTTAAATTTCAAGTTGTTAGAATTGACAAAGATCCATACTGATGATAATGGTTCAGACATGATGAGTAAAACTCTTCCAAAAGAGAAGCTTGAAACTTGTTGTAGAGTTTCCGGTATGGAGACCCTCTCCTCATAGTTTGGAGGGGGAGATTTGTTGGGTTTCCCTCCTATGAGGATGGCCCATGTATTTTATCTATTTGAGCCCATATATATGAAAAGGACTTACTTAACCTTTGTTACAAAGTTTGGGGATGAAAATTGGTATTCTCACACTTTAGGTTTTAAGTAAAATGACTAGGGCAAGTCTCAAAATGAAAAAAAAAAAAAAAGAGAGAGTTAGAAAAGGTTTTAGAGAGAAAAGACAAAGCTGTCTATTCTCGGATTTGAAAACAGCAGCTCAGAAATCTATTTCATCTTGCGGTCATCTCTTCTCCGATCGGGCTGAAATTTTGCAGGATGATTGTAGACGTATAGACCTACATTTTGGACGGTTGGATTGTCATTTGGTGGTTCCTATAGCTGGTTATTCGTGACAGGCTTCAGTTCTTGTTTTGGTGATTTCTTCTAGCTTTTATCTTTGGTTTTCACTTGTTTTAGTGATGATTTCTTTGTATTTTTGAGGTGATATTGTAATGCTCTATTTGTCAGCCCCTATTTGATTAGGGAAGAACACTTTCTATAACCACTTTGAATTTATAGTGGAAGGTTTGGGGTGGACTACGGTCTCGTGATTTTTTCCCTTCGCATTGGAGGGTTTTTCCACGTAAAATAAATCGGTGTTCATATTTTTATTTACTAGTGTGTGTGAGTGTGTTGATTGTGTGATTGGTTGGGTTATATTCACATTGTGATTGTGATATAATTGTTTTGTTTACTCTACTTTGTGTGGTTGGATTTGTGATCCTTGGCGCAACAAATAGGTGCTAGAAAATGGTGTCCTTCTTTATATTAAAAAGTAGACATTATATATATATATATATATATATATATATATATATATATATATAGGTGTAACCCACACTTTGAGGGCCCCAACCGACCATGTCCTGAGTCATTGGTTGAGGATGTTAATCGCAGGTTATACCTCCTAGAGCCAGGGTGAAGGACTTGATGGTAAGTCCAAAATTTGGGTAACTCCGACTGACGACAGAGCACAAATCCAATATTTTAGGATTTGAACCCTGCACATCGCTGCGCTGAGCATTACCATCCTCCCCTTTGCCACTGGGAGATGCGCCCTAAGAGCAGTAGACGTTTTATGTTAAAAAAAAAAAAATAGGTGTAACCCACACCTTGAGGGCCCCAACCGACCATGTCCTGAGTCATTGGTTGAGGAGGTTAATCGCAGGTTATACCTCCCAGAACCAGGGTGAAGGACTTGATGGTAAGTCCAAAATTAAGGTAACTCCGGCTGACGATAGAGCACAAATCCAATATTTTAGGATTCGAACCCTTCACATCGCTGCGCTGAGCCTTACCATCCTCTCCTTTGCCACTGGGAGATGCGCCCTAAGAGCAGTAGACGTTTTATGTTTTAAAAAAAAAATAGGTGTAACCCACACCTTGAGGGCCCCAACCGACCATGTCCTGAGTCATTGGTTGAGGAGGTTAATCGCAGGTTATACTTCCCAGAGCCAGGGTGAAGGACTTGATGGTAAGTCCAAAATTTGGGTAACTCCGACTGACGATAAAGTACAAATCTAATATTTTAGGATTCGAACCCTGCACATCGCTGCCCTGAGCCTTACCATCCTCCCCTTTGCCACTGGGAGATGCGCCCTAAGAGCAGTAGACGTTTTATGTTTTGAGGATTAGAGGATGTTTGGCTAAGCTTAAAAGTTGTCGAGTAAAGAACTTATTTTTTTAAAGACTCAAATAGGAATGGGAACGGGGCGGGGACGTCTTTCCCCGTCCCCGTCCCCGCCCCATTAAAGATTACCATCCCCATCCCCGCCCCGTCCCCATTTAATTGGGGACGGGGCGGGGGTGGGTAAATCTCCGTTTACATTCCCATTTGTTTTTATTTTTTTTAAGTTCTAAAATAATTTTGTACAAACAATATAAGGAAACATGAATGAACAATCCTAACATTTTCTAAATCTAATAATTTTAACACATCCTTTGAATATATATATATTGTTTATATCTTTAAATTTTAATGAAAATTGTTAATTGGGAATGGGGATATCTCCGGCTCGGGGATACTATTTCATCCACATCCCCACCTTTGTCGGGGATTTCTTGTCCCGTTCGGAACGGGTCCCCATGGAGTTCGGATATTTCCCACCCCGTTACAATCCCTAGACTCAAAGTAAAAGACTATTGTACCTTCTCTATATTAACACAAAATCAAAATGGCTGATTGACACATTCATTTTCATTTTCTTAAAAGCAACTCCTCTGTCGCCAATTAGAAATCCACTTATAAGTGTATTTTATAAACATATTATTAAAAAGGTAAACTTCGTTTTTTACTTAAAAGTACCTTACCTCTTTTTTTGACTTTAAAACAATTAAATAAACTAATCAAAAGGAGATCTGACAGAGGAAAGCAGTTACATCCTTGGAGCCTTTAAGTTAGCTTATGATTATGTCATTATCATAAGTGCTTCTTGTTTCCAATCTGTTTGAATTTTATGCACTTCCATGAACCCTCGGGTTTCGTTGGGGTGGAGAGAATAGAGATTTAAGGCAAAATGATAAGTAACATCTTCATGCTTAAATTTGTATTAATGTGAGTATTTTAGAATATGATATTACTAAGTTGCGTGTTTATTTTAATTGTTTCAGGAATAATGCGGATTGAAATGCACTTGGACACAAAATGAGGAAAAATGACTAAAAGAGTACAAAATATGAAGTATGAGGACCAATTTGTAAATGACAAAAAGATGAAGGACTTGGGTTGAAATTATGGAAGGACTAAATTGAAATAAAAGTCAAAGTATGAGGACTAAAGTGAAGGAGTCGGAAACTGGGAGGACGAGAATTGCAATTACACGAGGACTGAATCGCAAATATATAAAAAAAAAAGGCGAACCGCGGTCAACCGCGGTTTCATCTAGGCCCTGTATGCCGCGGTCTGGCTGTAGAGAAGAAAATTTTCCGATTTTTTCCTATTTTTCTTATTTCTTTCCTATTTCTTTGGGCCCAACTTGAAAACATCGTAAGAACCTAGTTTACCCTATATAAAGACCAAGAAAAATCATTATGAGGTTCTGAAATTAACAGGAAGAGAGGCAGAAGGCTAAAGGCAAAATCAAAGTTCTCATATTGTTCAAGCTTGGGCTCGACTTTCTTGGTGCAAGATTTTCAACTTTTCCTCGTTAATTCAAGACATGTTAAATTTTATATTTTATTGTTTTATTATTTCATATTCTAGCATGAGTAGCTAAATAACTCGTTGGGACAAACGATGTGATTTTGTTGGATTATTTAATTTCAATTATCATGTTTTGGGCATATTGTGATATGTGTTGATTTTATTATTGTATTTTAATGCATAAATTGCTTGATCACCAATTTGATAATTTGTGGGTTGTTTCATAATTCGAGAGGTGAGTTAACACCTAGATCTAATAATAAAATTCGACAATTAACAAAAGGGTAGAAATACATGATTGTGGTTGTTGTAATCAATTTGAATTATTGACATTAAATGCATCTATTTAGGGTTTATTCTGACCATCATAGAGATATGTGGTTGGCCTATCTAAATAGAATCAATTTAAACTCGAGAGGGGAATTTTGGATAAAATTGTGAATTCAATTAAACACTAATTTCGAAACATTGCATGAGAAGAGAAATTGAATAGGATAACAAAATTACTATCGTGAGTCCCAACATTTTCAATTCATAAGAAAAATCCAAAAATCAAATCTTTTTAAATGTTTTATTTTCTAATTCATTGCTTTCACTATTTTTATAAAAATTCAAAAACATCAATCTTGACATTTATTTGTAGTTTAGGAACAGATGAATCCAAGCTAATAATAAATAAATTAGTTCTTGTGGGATCGATATCCGGACTAAAAAAGTTCATTTTACTACTTGTTAGCGATATCGTGCACTTGCGATATTTTCAACAACACAGTACAATAAACAAGATTTTTAGTATTCTACTCAACGTACCCATTGTTATTCTCGCCATTTGTAACATCTTTAAAACTCATTCATGAGAATTCTCGATGACCAACTTTAGAAAATTCACATTATAAATGGGGGGGAAAGTCATTCTCAAAAAGGGAAGATGTACATAAGAAAATAAGTTTATCATAAAATATATATATATCCAGTCTCTTCTGCAATATGATTTTCATCCCAATGGACTCTTTTTCCTTTTTCATGCCTCTATTTTACATTTCAGCTCAATATTTCAATTGTCTATAGAAAAGAACACAACAAAAATATTAAGTCTTTGAAGCTGATTTGATTCATCTTGTGACTATTAAACTGTGTAGTGCTGTTGAATGTTTTCGATGTCTAATCCCTTCAGCTTGACCACGGATTCGACATGTCCCTTAAGAGTGTGAAGCTCTCTCTGCCTGCATATTTCTTGTTAGAGTACAAAAGGATGTTACTATGACAATTGAAAAGAAAACATATCCAATGTGACAAGCTCTGTATGGTAAACTTGTTTGTAAACAAGTTTTTATTCCATATTTCCCCAAAAGCTCTGTTTAACCAAGCACATTTATCAAAACCATTTTTCAACCGCACATTTTATCTTGAAAACAACACATTCATTGTTTATAAATGAAATTGGTTTACCAAACAGAGACATTTTGAGCTAGTAACGTTGTGTGAATACCTCGCAACTTCAGCTCTTCGCTTAGCCTGCTCAGCAATTTCAGACAATTCTCTGTAGTTATTTTTGTCATTGAATAGGGCGGAGTTGTCTGGTGTTTGGAGACCATGCAGCGTGCGCTGAGCGACAGCCCATTGTGCTTCTCTTTCGCCCCTCCCGTAATCCTTTTTGGTTGTGAAAGCAGTCTATTGTTCAAACAATTGAAAAGTATGGATTAAAAGAGATCTTCAAGAGAAAATTTTCTCGTTTGGGAATGATTAGATTTTTGTGTAATACCTTGTTCTGGATCATAGAATCCCAGGCATGGCCACTCAAAGCAAATCGGATGATGAACTTAAGAATGTCAAGTGGGATGTAAGTGACAAGGCTGAAGATCCAGATAACTCCAGCCCACCCCCAACCAATGCCCTGAATTCTCGCGAAGCTCCAGTTTGCATATACAGCAATGATAGTAGCCAACTGAAACCAAGAACTCGTATAACATAAAAAACATGAAGCAATTATTATGGTTTTAGTCAATTGTGAACTGAATTTGCTTTCAAAACTTACCAATTGGGCTACTAGGAAAGCGCCGAATAGCAAGACTCCAGGGCGTTCGAGGAATGACCAGCTTCGGGACCTAGTCACAAAGATGAGAGCTTGACTGATAATGCTCACTTGAAGGTAGAGGGCAGCTGTAAGCTCATCTGCATTGCCTCTGATTGATCTCACTTTGAAGATATTCTATAAGCAATCCATGAATTAGTGCTTATAACTATTGTTTGAAAGTGCGTATGACAGACATATATAGGACAAGGTTTGGTATTTGAGGAATGAACTTACAGAGAAGAAGTCCGTATCTGATGCAAGATAAAAGAATACTACAGTCATGACAGCCATATATGTTCCGAGGACAACGCCAGTGGCAAAGATTTCCTTGAGTTTCCAAGAGTCAGGCACTGGAGATGGTTTTACCCTGTCCTTGGAGATTGTCATGATTGTACCATCGTTAAGGATGGCGATGATCAAGACCATAAAAGGTGAGAAGTCGAACTTCCAAATGAGGGCAAGGAGCATAAATCCCATGACGATACGAATAGTGATTGAAACAGCATAGATGGTATAATTCTTCATCCTCTGAAAGATGGCTCTACTTGTCAACACTGCACTAATAATCACACTAAGTCCTGGCTCGGTCAGAACAATGTCTGATGCGCCTCTGGCGGCATCAGTTGCGTCTGCCACAGCAATACCAATGTCTGCCTTCTTCAGTGCTGGTGCATCATTCACACCATCTCCTGTCATACCACAAATGTGCTTCCTTCCCTGCAGTTTCTGCACAATCTCGTATTTATGCTCTGCGTGGACACAACTTTTGTGTTAGTTGCAAAAGATACAACCAGTTGAGTTTAATATATTTGAAACAGAATGAAAATAAGCTATAATATGTCAATTACACAGTCAAGTTGCCTAAATCATGAATTGAAAGTAAATTTACCAGGGAAGACACCGGCAAAGCCATCAGCCTTCTCAATGAGCTCATCAATGGGAATTGAAGCAATTGACTCATCCTTGCTTTGGCCTAGAAGGGAAGAAGATGGATACATGTTTGTGCCCATGCCAAGCCTACGGCCAGTCTCTTTGCCAATGGCAAGTTGGTCACCGGTGATCATCTTGACATTAACCCCAAGTTCAAGAGCTTTACGAATAGTCTCTGCACTGTCATGCCTTGGAGGGTCAAAGAGAGGTAACAAACCAACAAACTCCCATGGTCCACCAGCACTTTCTTTAGTTTTCTCTGGAATAGTCTATAAAAAATATGATATTGTCATTCTTTAGTAGTAATATTCGATTAGTTTGCTCTATTCACAATCTGATTGTTGACTAGCTCACCTGCTGTGCAACACCAAGAGAACGAAGACCACGGTTGGCAAAATTGTCGATGATATCGTGGGCCTTCTTCCTCGAATCTCCTTTGAGTTCGCATAGATCAATGATCTGTCAAATTACGCAAAAGTTTAGCTACTAGATATTAGACATTTAAACATTATACTATATACTACTTCTGCAGCTATACGGTTTTATGATTATCTTACTTGCTCGGGAGCGCCCTTGCTGCTTCTATGCCAGTCCCCATTAGAGTCGATGTATGTGATCGCAGTGCGCTTTTCAACTGGGTTAAAGGGCAAGAAGTGTACCTCTTTGATTCCAGCTCGTGCCTACAAAGTTCGAAAACATACTCAATATAATCTACTGGTACAAAAAGTGTTGACAAATTTATTTACTGCAGGTAGTAGAGCTTAATACCTGTTGTGGATCACTCAACATATTAACAATTGAAGCATCAATGGCATCCTGGTTCTCAACCCTAGAAGCCCGAGCAGCTAACAAGACAACGGTGTCCTTATCCATGTTGTCTGGGAAAACTTCAATCATTTCCCTGTCGACTGTGAGCTTATTGAGGGTTAAGGTTCCTGTTTTGTCACTGCAGAGGACATCCATACCAGCCATTTCCTCAATGGCAGTCATTCTCTTTGTAATGGCTCCTTGTTGGGATAACCTGTGGGATCCAATAGCCATTGTCACAGACAAAACTGTTGGCATGGCAATTGGGATACCTCCAATGAGCAGCACAAGTAGATTGTCAATTCCTTCTCTGTATTTCCTTCCCTGGATTGGGTACATTACTAAAATCTCAATCACCATTCCCACAGCAATTGAGCAGATGCAGAAATTCCCAATGGCAGTCAAAACCTGCAGACAATTGAAAAGTTGAGCAATTAAGTCTCCTTCCTAATAAATTTGGGGTCGGCTCATCGAGGTAATATTTATACCTTTTGGAAGTGACCGACGTTGTTAGTGCTGTCAACAAGGTGCGCAGCCTTCCCGAAGAAGGTATGAACACCAGTGGCAATGACGACTGCCTCGATCTCACCTTGCTTGCAGGTGGAACCAGAGTAGACTCCATCGCCGGGATTCTTGGTCACAGGGAGAGACTCGCCAGTGAGGGCAGACTGATCGATTTTCATAGGATCGCCCTCTAGAAGACGAGCATCGGCTGGGATAATATCCCCCAATTTGACACTAATCAAATCTCCTGGAACCAGGATTGCAGCATCCTGCTCACCCCATTTACCGTCTCTCAAAACCTTAGTTTTGGGAGCAAGACCAGCCATAAGAGCAGCAGCAGCATTGCCTGCATTATTTTCTTCAATGAAACTAATAGTTGAGTTGATAATCAGCAGCACCACTATACCAGTAAAGTCTTGCCAATCCGGAGGCTTGCCCTGCATATTCAATCAATATTTTTTCATCAGTAGAAGCTCGAATTCATTTTTTTTTTTTTTCCCCCTTCATCAAAAGCCAAACACGTACCCCTCCGTTAGCCAAAACAATGGCCATAATGGCGGCAGACTCCATCACCCATGAGAGAGGATTCCACATAAAGCCCAAGAACTTGAGGAGTTTGCTCTCCTTTTTCTCTTCAAGCTTGTTAGCTCCAAATATTTGAAGCCTTTTTGCTCCTTCATCTGATGTCAAACCTTCCCTTGTACATTTTAGCTGTGTGAATACTTCCTCAACTGGGATGTTCTCCTGCATGCGAATTATCAATTTTTTAGATGAAAGGATGATAAATATGTGATCAACTTTCTATGAATATTAAGAGCTCGTTTGCTGTAAGAGATTTTTGAAGAAATTTGAATTTTTTAGAGAATGTATGATTGAAAAGAATTACGATAAATCTTGCATGAAACCCAACTATTTAAAACAAGGTGTTAGTAGAATATTACGATACAATAAAAATTTATAGAAAAGGATGTGAAGCTTATAAAATCAACTTGCTTGAGGATCAAGAAACTACATACTAGTAACTTTGCAAGAACTTGAAAATTTTTATAATTATTGCATGAAAATTCAACAAGAAATACATGGAAAAAGAACGAAGATATATATACTTACAAGATCAATTTGCTCATTCTTGATCTCTTCCAGGGATATATCTGAGGCCATGATTGCTTACAAGAAAATGAGAAACAAAATCAAAATAAATTCAATTACAGGATGAAGGAAGGAAAATGGAGAGATATCTACTCTCTATCCCTCTCCCTCTCCCTCTCCCTCTCCCTTCTCTCTCTCTCTCTCTCGAAAAAAAAAACAGCCTCTTATAATGAGCCTGTACCCTCAACAATGGCGGATTATCATACATTTGGCCATAAGAATAGGTAGGTACCGTCTTCTGGTTTTAGCTTAAAAATAGGTTCTTGTCAGATTTTTCAGAAGAAAATTGTTGAAGAAAATTCTATATTCAGTCAACTGAATTTTAACCTTAAAATTAAAAAATAGAATTTACTCTGAAATTGAACAGAAAGATAATGAAAATAGCAGGTTAAACATACCAAAAATCCAAAACGATGAATATCAACTCGAACATAGATTTGAAATGGTCTAAGGTCATCTTCAACCCACATACACTAAATTTTACACTAAATTCTCACATTTACACTAAATTTGAATTACAGTTACACTATTCCAGCTTCTCTACTCCAACCCAGCAACACTAAATCTTACACAAAATGTACATTATTCATCATTTTCTATAATTTTTATTTTTAAGAAAATACAATTTCATTAAAAATTAATTTTGTCGTAAACAAATTGAAATTTAACTTGTTATTAATTGAAACTTCGAATAACATACTTGAAAATTTAAAACACGGGATATGAAATATGTAGCAATGACACAACTCGAAATAAAATAGGAAATTTAGTTTTAGAAGTTGCTATACTCCTCCCACAAGTGCTCAATCAACGCATTTCTTAGCGCGATGTGTGCTTCCCTGTCCTTAATCTTTCGATGTCGAGCAAGAAATCTCTAAAGCGTTCATTCTCGTCCACGGCGACCTCAACTCTTGGACTCGGTGCTTCCACATATGCGCCAATTGGTGCACTGAGATCTCGTTCGTCCTCCACTATCATGTTATGCATGATAATGCATGCTGTCATTATGTCATGCAAAACATTTTTTTTCCAAGATCGAGCCGGTCCACTGACAATCTTAAACATTGATTGAAGCACCCCAAATGCCCGTTCAACGTCTTTTCTACAACTTTCTTGCCTCATTGCAAAATATTTTTTCTTTGGAGTTTGAGGATCATGGATCGTTTGTACAAGTGTTGACAACTTAGGGTAAATTCCATCAACTAAATAGTATCCCATTGTGTATTGTTTTTCCTGTATGACATAATTTTCCGGCGGAGCTATGCCGTCTGCCAAGTCAGAAAATAGATGAGACGACTCCAACACATTTATATCGTTGTTTGACCCTGGCAATCCAAAGTGAGCATGTCATATCCAAAGATCATAGTCGGCTACAGCCTCGAGAATTATTGTAGGGGATCCGCTACGACCTGTATATTGTCCAGCCCATGCAGTGGGACAATTTTTCCATTTCCAATGCATACAATCAAGGCTGCCTAACATACCTGGAAAGCCACGTTGCTGCCCGATGTACAATAATCTCGCAACATCTTCGGCATTTGGTGCCCGCAGGTATCGTGGTGAAAATACCTCTACAACTGCTCGATAGAATCATTGCAAACTTTCCGTTGCTGTTGAATCACCTATTTTCACGTACTCGTCAGTGGCATCTGCTGCAATACCATATGCCAACATCCGTATTGCAGCCGTGATTTTCTGGATAGGGGAAAGACCTAGCCTTCCTAGACCGTCTCATTTTTGCACGAAATACTCGTCATGACTTTGCACCTCCTGAAGTATACGGATGAATAGATTTCGCGACATGAGATACCTTCGACGGAACCTTTTTTCATCGAACTGTGGATTTGCAGAGAAGTAATCATTCCACAATCGTTGATCTGCCGCTTCACGATCGCGTTCAATCACAACATGGCCGACAATTGAACCTCTACGAGTTGCATCATTCATTTGGTTCTCAAGCAGACGTGCCCGGCGACGGATGTTGTTTTGTCGAATGCGAAGCACAATCTCCTCTTGCTCATCAATCTTGTTGATATGTTCAACGTACTCTTCGTCACTGTCGGGGTGGGGCATGGTAGATGAGGACCCGTCTACATTGAAATTCATCTTTCTTAAATATTTGATTCAAAGTTGTAGTCTACATAAGTTATGCTGGCCTATTTATAGATAAGTTTTTGAATAATAACATGAAGAGTTGCATGATTTTAACTTTGCAGAGATAACTTATTTGCATGATTTTAACGTTGCGGAGAAAATCTTTGCATTATTTGCCCATTGCTGAGAAAATCATTGCATTATTTGCACGTTGCAGATAAAATCTTTGAAAATCTATGCCCGTTGCAGAGAGACATTATTTGCATTATTATTACTTTGCAGAGAAAATCTTTGCAAGATTTTCACTTTGCAGAGATAATATTTGCAAGATTTTAACTTTGCAGAGAAAATCTTTGTAAGATTTTCACTTTGCAGAGATAATATTTGCAAGATTTTAACTTTGTAGAGAAAAAATATTTGCATTATTTGCACGTTACAGAGAAAAGCTTTGCAGTATATCATCTATATTCAAACTTTGCAGAGATTCCTTGTCTATTTTTCAAACTTTGCAGAGATTCCTTGTGTATTATTCAAACTTTGCATAGATAACTTGTGTATTATTCAAACTTTGCAGAGATTCCTTGTCTACTATTCAAACTTTGCAGAGATTCCTTTTCTATTATTCATACTTTGCAGAGATTCCTTGTCTTCTTTTATTTGCATTCTTTACTTTGCAGAGATTCCTTGTCTATTATTCAACCTTTTACATTGCATTCTTTTATTTTATTAAAACTTTGTTGACAATAATAGTGTTTTGTGTCAGGTGTTTTGGCCTATAAATGGTGGCAACCAATTTTGAACTCCTACATCATAATTTGGAGACTCACTAAATTTATTTATGCAATTAAACATGAGTTCTAGCAGAAGATCAGCTAACTATACAGTTGATGAGGATGTACATTTAACTCATGTTTACTTGGATATATCCCAGGATCCCATCGTTGGTATTCGACAAAAAGGGTCAAAGCTGTGGCAAAGAGTTTCTGAGGCCTATAACAACACTAAGTCACCCCAGATGAACCCTCGTCCAAAACGGTCGATCTCAACACGTATGGGTGAAATTACCAAGGCTACCTCAAAATTACGAGGTTGTTTGCGTCATGTTGAAGATTTGCATCCGAGTGGGGCATCGGAACAAGACATTGTAAGCATTCGTATTTAATATATATCGTTATTTTTCTGTCACACTTTATTAATAAACAATCTTACAAAAAATCTTGCAGATGGACAAAGCCAAAATGCTGTATGCACAAGACCCCACTAACAAGGGTGTTTTCAAATTTGATCATTTGTGGCCCCTGCTGAAGGAAATTGAAAAATTTAGTCCGACGCCGAATGTGGCACGCCATGAATTCCAAACCTCCCAAAATACATTTGGATCTTTTGAACAAGACTACTCACTTGCTGGGTCTCCCACATCTCCTGGAATTTCATCATTTTCTCTGAACATGGAGGACGTTGATGTTGGGGGTACTTCTTCTGAACGGCCAATGGGTGTTAAAAAGGCCCAAAAAAAAAAAAAAAAAAATTGAAGATGAGACTACAAAAGAATTGAATGAGATTAAGGCTGAAAACAAAGAACTCACGGAGTCGGTAAGGAAGGGAGCGGCTGACAGGCAAAACTTTTATCAATTGCAGATGTATAAGGAAGATAACAAGATTTTATTGACAAACTTGGATTCAATATCAGATTCGATGACGCGTGAATTCATAAGGAGTGAACAACAACGGATCATTCGAAAAAGGACCCAAGAATAAATGAATGTCAGTCAATCTGACTCAAGCTCGTTCAGTCCACTATTCGATAATCTAGGTGGCTCCGGAGCAAATTTTCCTAATTATTGAAAACAACTATCTCGTGTCGTCAAAAACTATGTTATTGTTTGTGATGTGGTCTAATTTTATTTTATTTTCGTCCATTTATTTCAAAATTCTCATTATCTTTGTAGTCGCATCTGTTTATCATATTTTAATGTGTTACATTTTATTGTCAAAATTTTCTATTTGTCACTATATTAAAAATATAATTGTTAAATATCTTTGAATAAAAAGATAAAATACTACAATTTATTGAACTATGGAAATTAATGGACAATCTCAAATATACATCACTTTTTTAAATCAAACTAAACAAAAGTGTAGGGACCAAAATGGAGAAAAAAATGAAATAGGGACAAAATATATATAAATTAAAGTTAAGGAACCAAATAAATAAATAAATAAACAGAAAAACATATCGCTGGTGCGGTATATGAACAGTGCAGCGCCAAATCTGGCGCTGCACTGTTCAGCAGCACCATTTTGCCAAGCAAAATGGTGCTGCATTGGATGGTGCTTGCAGCGGCAAAATGGCGTTTTACGCCAAAACGCCATTTTGCCGCTGCATTGGAGATGGCCTTAGGGGGTTTATATAGAATATGTGGTGGAGAACAAGAGAAATAAGTATATAATTAGATAATACTACCGTAATTTAAGTTTGATTATTATGATTTCTTTTTCCGAATAGAAGTGGGTTTTTCGTTTTCATCAAACTTAAATCTTGTGATTTTTGTATTATGAGTTGAATAGGACACTGAGGAGTTCTTACCGAAGCATGGTAGGAATTTTTTTTTTCCCGTATTATATTGTTGATTAAAAAAAAAATCGAAAAATAAGGTGACCGAGAAAAGAAAAATAATTACATAAATTATTTCAATTTTATAAATTTGGCATTAAATAATTCAAATTTATTAACAAGAAGTCAAATTTATCAATAATCGTATCTGATGAACATTAATTTAGTTTCCAGCTTGAGCACGACCATACCCTGATCACAGTCAAAACGTGTCAAAAGAAGAGTTTTACCCCGAGCAGTATAAACGCCCGAGCATTCTCCATCCCCAAGCACACATATTCCTTCAGCATGTTCGTGATCTCCTCTGGGTACGGGGTGCTCGGGGTAACACGTCTTTGTCCGGACCTAACCTGATCTAACGTCTGGGACCTACAACCTCCTAGTCCTAAAAGGGCTCATCTCCTTCAGAATCTTATTTGAGTTTTACAACCTCATCCTTAAAAAATAGGAGGATGATTCCTAACAAGACTCATGCAATGAAGGTATTTCAATCCTATCATAATTCATCCATATATCTCTATAAGTACATGGCCCTCAATCATAATACAGGTAAACAATTATTATTCTTCCAGTTTATAGCATTTTGCATAGATTTCCTCCTTCCTCTTTACTGACTTAAGTATCGGAGGGGTGACGGGGACACACCTCCTCACCTTTATTGCAGGTATTCGGAGATCCAGATCGTGCTATTTTCTGCTCAAGCTCAAAATATTCTGGATGCGATTTTTAGCATCATCAGTATCGATCGTATTTGTTAACCTTGGCTTCATGAGACATTGACGAGCTCGACAATCTTTAAAAGTACAACATGCTTGACGAGTTCATTGAAAATACTTCATTTTTACTTGTACTAATCTTCAAGGTCGTTCTAACTTCTTGTTATTTATTACCCATTTTAGCTTAAAGACAATTTTCTTACCCGTTAATTTTTTAAAAGGAAGAGAAATGTTAGGCTATGTTTGTTAAAAGTTTTGTATTTAAAAATATGTTCTTTTTAATATTTTCGAGGTAAAATATGTGATTGAAAAATTGAGAGAGAAAATATATGTGGTAAAAAAATGATTTTAGAAATTGTGTTATTTAAAAACATATTTTTTTCTTGTTTGCCAAACAAAAACCTATTTGTTTAATTTTTTTACTTACAATTAATTTGACTCTTGGCCTTTTACCTTTTTTAAAAAAATATTTAAATATGATTATAGCTCTCAGGGCACATCTTAATTGACAAAGATTAGAGATTCTCAAACGCCGACAATGTAAAGGTCGCATGTTCGAATTTATTACGCATTTTGTTAGTTTAGTGGTAGTACTTAGACCCTGACCAACTTGTACATAACATGCAATTTACACCATCCACAAATTTCAGGATATGAACTTCGGGACGCCTAAGTTTGGCGTTGAATAAATGTGATTATGTTGTTATTATGGATTCATATTGCAACCCATACGACTCGCTCTATCATGCAAATCCAATCAAAGATGGTAGCAATCCTGTCAGTGGAATCGGAATAAAAATCAAAATTTGGTCGCGTCAACCTAGAAATCGAAAAATTTTCCTGAGCCAGTGGGAAGAATTCTCAGCAAGAAAGTGAATAATGTTCAAACAAGTAATTCAAAACAAGATAGTGAAAATGGCGGTTCAAAGTTAGGGTCGTTAATGTTATTGTTTGCACCTAGGGACTCACGTTATTTGATACAAATTCTGTCATTTATATTTGTACTAGTGGATAAACACGTGCGTTGCACGTGACGATTAATATTTGTGATCAATCGCGTGGCGATGTAACTGAATTCGAATATTAAATATTAATGTTAAGAATCATGCAATTTTGCTCACACGAATTGAGACTTTAAATTCAGGGAATTTTTTGTTAGAACTATATCTAGTACAATGAGATATTATAAGATTATGAGTTACATAAGTTGAAGCTTGAACTTGATGGGAATTGAAGTTCATAAACGATAAACGAGATATCTGATAATGTAAATGCAAAACAAAAATGATAAAGTCAAAGTAAAAAATGAACAATGAATCTTATAGGTAATTCTTGCCTAAAGATATTTATAAAACATATATGTCAAGCACAAAAAGTCATCATTATTAGATCTTTCAAGTCTTATGAAAACTAAATATTGAGTTACAGTCCATATTTTGCTTACTACGTCAATTTCACTAAAAGCACAAGTCAAAAAATCTAAGCATGAATTGATAGCATCTTACCCTTGTTTGTGGTATAGATAGGTGCACACCATTTGGTTATTACTATCAATGCAAGAACAAAGGAAAGCTATTTTGGTAAACCTAGTGGAAATAGTGTTCATTCATCTGTCTTTTACTGTCACTTCCATCCAAAGAAACTTGCAACTCATTTTCCTTTCCAAATCCAAGTTCCTACATTTCTTGCTTTGCCATCGAATCCTGCAAAAATCTGATACAATATTTACTTTTACTTGAAAAAAATACATATTATTAGTACTTCTTTATTCATTTTCAAAATATGATACCCAACACCAAATTTTCTTCCTACCTGATGTTTTTCTCCAAAGTAAAAGCTACTATCTTGCTTTTCTTTCTCCAGTTCTTCTCTTTCTGAATTTCATATATATATACCTATATTGGAAGGCAAAAATACATTAAAAGTCGAGAAATATTATAAATGGACAAATTATAACCTAAAGGGAAAAAGTGACAACTATATAAAATCAAATTCTCAAATGACAGAAAAAGGACACAAGCACGGGAAATTAGATAAAACAATACCACTACTTCAAACTAATAGTTCCCAATTAATTTAAGTTGATTTCAATCCAACTTTACTTAATTTTATTACCTCATTAGCATAAAATTATGTTGAATGAAGGATAAATAACACAAATAACTAAATCTGAACTATAATAGATCAACAAAATATAAATCATTGTACCCCATCTCTCATAACTTAAGTTTGACAGGGTGGTATGACCATGATATGACATTTGTTTCCAAATGTCACCTTCACACATTCACTTATCATGTGTTTGATATAATAAATGAATCCCATGAACACGTGAAAGGGTACTTAGAAGAGAAAATATAAATAAATAAATAAACGCACGCAACCCTAACACAACTGAAACTTTCTAGAGGAGAATCGATTCATAACGAATAAAAAAAGGTGGAAGCTAACCCTAAAATTTGAAGTAGAGTCTGTAAAACAAAACTTTGTAAACTTTTTACAAACAACACTTCTCTGTGGTGCCCATAAAAAAAATAATAATAATAATATAAAATAAGAGTTCAAAAATTGTACTCAATCTTAAATAAAAGCTCAAAATAAATCGATCAAACCAATGCCTCCAGGTTTATACACCCTCAAAGAAGATCAAAGAAACCACAAAAACAACAACACGTTAACCTGTTGGACATATAAAAAATGGAGAAGTGTAGTAAAAGTAACGAGAAATTAAGAAAAAACTATCAAAAGGTTTAGTCTATAATGTACAAAAAGAAAAAGAAAAAAAGATCATCTGCATGTTGATACAAATTTAATTTATAGCAGGCAGGCTTTTATATCTGGAATTTCTAAGAAAAAAATAGTTCAATGCACAATTCTACCTCATCTTTTAGAGCAGAAGAAGATAGTTGCTAGTCACCGGTTTCTTTATCTTTATATTCAAAAGTCGCGAAATCTAATCATAACCTGTAAAGTCCATAGCCAAAAACATAGGTATTATCATGTGCTGATGCAGAAGGTCAATAGAAAAAGATTTCCACAGCTCTCATGTGATTCAAGAAAAAGGAAATTGTTTAAAATATCTTAAAAAATAATTTTTTTGTTTAATCCCTAAATCTTGTCAATCAAAAAGAATTATACTTGACTTTGCACAACATTAAGCATAGCCAGACCAATTAGTTCCCAGACGAGTCTATCGCTTAAAAAGCTCACAATCTACTTGAACTCGTCAACCAATGACATGTTTACCTTTGTCGGTAGAGTCTCCATTCCATTTACCAGAGGTAAAGTTCCATTTTCCAGCCATGTTCTGGCCTTTCTTCTAGGCAGATTTAACCCACCGACTCTCTTATCCATCTTCATATTTCATAAAGCAAAGCAAAACATTCAATACAACATAAACAATCTAACAGCAATTAAAGCTATCAATATCAATAGTAAGAGTCAAATGTCACCAATTTTTTATGAACAAAAATTGATTCACTTAAGTCTGAATACAGAAGTATAAATTTTCGAAGGCAAAAGGAAAGCACTATTAAGTGAACTAACAAATCTCTCGTGTTCCTATATGCCTTGCCTATTTCACCATTTTTCTTTGCCTTTTTAAAGTTTGTAAAATTTTCACCCCACATATATTACTAAAACCATGTTTCTTCAATGAAAATAGATGCTCTAAATAATCCAATTATCCAGCATTTTTTTGTAGACGGATATGCAATGTGGCAATGAATAAAATATCAGTTGACATCATGTGAATATGTATTTTATTCGTCCAATGTCGTTTCAAAGGATAAAATAAATATCTAGCACCGAAATGTGGATAAACTATCCAAAATGAATATTCATTTGACAAATTTCATAAATAACCATTGTTTACAACATTCATTTTACATGAGTAAAGGAAAAAAAAAACTACCTGAATGCATTCTTACAAACATTAACTGATAGTGGCTTTAAGAGCACAAAATGAAGGTTTTTAATCAATATGGAAATTATTTGTCCTTATGCAGCGACAGGTTAACAAAACGAATGCAAGAATCACTAACTTTGACTGAGTTTAACAAATAAGTTAGAAGAAAGAACATTTATCTCCAACTCACCCCCTTCTTCATGCACAATTTAACTTATACAATCTACTTAACAAGTGCAAAAAGATACATTCACATCCTAAAAGTGACCAAAATCACATATTTATCAGGTATAGAAGAGCCATCAAAAGAATTTTTGCACCAAAGTACTTGTGTAAATGCAAAAATCATCACAGGAAACAAATAAGTGAATTTATTAAATTACCTTCATATTAGTATATACCGAAGGATTTAGTCCCATTTCCTACTGAGCTAATCACGCTTGTGAATCTCCAAATGCAGCTTGGGAGTCTTCATTAATGAACAATAACATATATTAGTAAGACCACGTAAAAATTAGAATAGTTAGAATGAACAAGGTAGATATTACTGCAAATGAAGTGGTCAAGGTTTCTATTGTAGCAAGTCTATTCTATAAACAAATTAACTGAGAAATTGAGAAACTTATCTAACAATTCAAACAACTGGTATTAGCCACATGGAGAAAATTAGACATACATCAATTTGTAACAAAATAAAAAACCAATGTGTAACACAAATTTATTACATGTCGATGAACATTCTAATTCACGTAGGCAAAACAGAAAAACATTACAACACCTTGCATCAGGATGAAAAAAAAGTACATGAAAGTGAACAACTATAATCATTCACATGGTCAAATTTCCAAAAAAAATCTTGAAACTTTTCAACAATTTGAATCTGCAGCTATGACGTTCTACTAAAAATCATACATTACACAATCAAATAAATAATTAAAAACCACCTTCCAAAGAATAAAAGAGCCAGTCGTTCTGTACCTTCAAATTCCGTCCTCCGAACACTTAAATGTATTCTCCATATTTGAAAATATGCTAAGGTACGATTCATAAGAGAGAGAGCTCCATTTCCTTACACTCATTACACCTAACAAATCATCAAAAACATAACAAATTAGTCTACATCCAATTTCCAAAAAAATAATATACCGTGAAATTTAAAACGCTTTTGATTTCAATTCTCTTGCGGTACTATGAGCGGGAGTTGGATATGTATCCAATTTTTGATGGGAATGAGTCGGCGAGTTATTTGTGGGAGGTGTTGAGGAGGCTTTTGTCGGTTGGGCTGCTGTCGACGGTGATGGTTTGTAAGGGATGGAGAGAAACAATGAAGAAGCTTTAGAGAGGGGTGGAGGAGGTCCGATTTTGGGTTCAGTGAGGGCAGAGAATGGGTAGCAAAGAGGAGATCGACAGTAGAGACTGGGTCGTGGAGAGGAGAGGAGATCGAAAAACTCTAGCCATTGGAAGATTCTAGGACACGAATGAACATAGATATAGAAACAAAGAAATCGCATTTCAGGCGTGAGCGGAGAGCGCATTTCTGCCTTAGGAACAGTGATTTTTGAAGTGGATCTTATATATAATAGTGAAGTGATATATACGAAAAGGATGGTGTATGGAAGTTGTAATTCTATCCTTGTCTCTGATTACAACAAAAATAACGATCAAAAGTTGCAGCTAGTTGGAATGAAATAATATCCCAGAATTCTCAAATGAATTCCCATAATTCCTTCAATTAAGAAAATGTCACTGTTGTAGGATAGAGGGACATTGAAATGAGGTCCAAACTGGACACACGTTAGTAGAACGAAGTCTTGCATGTCTTTCACAATGTTTGAAAATGGAAATGGAAAATGATAGTGACATATGAGCCAAAATTCATATACTAATTATGCTTAGGAAGCTTAGAAATACTCACAATACCAACCTCGAGTGCATTTTTAACTTGAACACGATTAGGCAGAAACCTTAATAGAAGTGGATGAATGAAACATAGAAGTCTCACCTCCTATTCAGCCCCTATTTCAATTGATGATAAGTTTTGCGATATGAACAACCTAAATTGCAAAAAAATTCTAGAGTAAACAGAAATTAGTTAGAGGGAATTAAACTAAATGAATGAAATTTCATACATTCAATGGTATAAAGTTCAGATACATTCCAACGAAGATGAAACTATTACCATAAAATTAATCCTTGTTAAATGAAAAAGAAAATGAAAGTAGCTAGGTGGCATAATGTACATGATGAAATTTCATACATTCAATGGTATAAAGTTCAGATACATTCCAATGAAGATGAAACTTCTACCATAACTAATCCTTGTTAAATGAAAAAGAAAAAGAAAGTAGCTAGGTGGCATAATGTACATGAGTATGGCAGGATGCGGAAAACATGTAATACTACACGTTTCACATCATGATTTCAACACAAAAATCAATAAATAAAATAATATATCCATATAATGCACAAATACATAATCAGGTTGCAATCACATACACGTTGAAGCTTCTTTTCAAATTCTTGAGTGAGAGCCGTGAGATAAATAAAAAAAGAAAAGATTACCGAAGAGCTTGGCAAAGATCTGGATCTGAAAGAGACTAAAGGGTCGCCTAGGTTTTCCATACTATTATGCATATTAGTCTTCATGTTAAACTAATATTATTCAATATTCAGCCAATACTATTCCTTTCCCATTCATTTTTTCCGTCAACAGTTTAAGAAATTCATGTATAAAACGAAATTATTAAGTAATAAAAGAATTATTTCTTGATTTACCTTCAGCACGATCATCAACTTCTAGAGCTATATCTGCGAATAACTCCTGTAACAAATTCTATGTGATGTCAAAGCAAATGCCTACATCATGATTTCAACACAAAAATCAATAAATAAAATAATACATCCATATACTGCACAAATACATAATCAGGTTGCAATCACATACACGTTGAAGCTTCTTTTCAAATACTTGAGTGAGAACCGTGAGATAAATAAAAAAAGGAAAAATATCGGACACCTTGGCAAATATCTGAATCTAAAAGAGACTAAAGACTCGCCTAGGTTTTCCATACTATTATGCATAATAGTCCTCATGTTAAACTTCTTTCTGTTCCCCTTTACCCCATTCAATTGTTGGTTCTGCACCATGTAAAACACAAACCCATTGCTAGATTTAACACAATAACTCAGAAAAAAAGATCCCAACAAACCAATTTGCTGAAAATCAGAGTAAAAGTAGATTTATTAGTCACGCGCTAGCAGCTTTGGCCTTTACATTGCCTGTTTTCCAGACTCGATTTTCTCCTTCCCATTTCAACAATTTTCTGTTAAATTGATATCTGATGGAATTTGATTGTTATTATTGGTTTGTTTAATTTATGAAAGTGTAACAGTTATAGATGTTTCTTTTTTAACTTGAACAAATGTTCCACATCCCACGGCCACTTAATGGAAACAGGACCTGGTTTTAATTATTTCCACTAATCAGCTTTCCAAGATGAAAGAAATTCATTTGGTCACTCTTTTTTTTTTCTTTTTTGGTACAGACATGTGCATAGCAACTAACTTCACATTTCACACCCAGCGAACTTCATTATGAAGTTTAAAGATGTTTCAACAACAGATGAAGCTATCTTCGAACAAAACTGATACCTTGCCTTGTTTATGTAAGCCTGAAACAAAACCCAATAATCAATTCAAAAATTTATAATTAAAAAAAAAAAAGATGATTAATTTTAGAAATCAAACAATCAAAAACCAGAATTCAACGATAAAAAATCAAATGAACTAATCAACAATTCCATTATGTGATCTATTGTCAATGTTCGTCGAAATAATATACATAATGAAATTCTAATAAGTGTAAGTAATGATTAAATGAAAACAAACATTCACGGGAGCTATAAATGCAACCACAATCATGGCAAATGCTTCACCAGCATCAAATGAAGGTGCTCCCTATTGGAAGGGGTATGGAACTCTTATCATGCACAATCAAACCGAAAAAAAAATCAAAATTCAGTTGACATCATATCACATTACCACTAAGATAATTTTTCTCAAATGAATAAGCTAACTGCATTTTGATAGTTACAAAACACGTTTGTAAAATAGTTTCGCCAAAGTACACATATATAAATGACTTTCGATAAAGTATTTACATTCATGAAGAACTGAAGATCTATTACATCTATTCAATAATTTGTGTCCTAATTTGATACTTATGAATAAATTTTTATCAAACAAATATACAGAAAGAAAAACAAAACAAATCATATAGGAGAAAATACCCCAGTCAAGAATTATACACGATAAAATGGAGCTTAATCCAACCAATTTAAAGATGAGTGATTTTTTTTGGATGGTAGCAGAACAAAGGTGCCACCAAACCCAAACCCACACGCAGACGATGAGGAAAAAATAAAAAGAACAAATATGAAAAATAGCATAAGAAAATACCAGAGTGGAAATTCTAATTTTTCCTTTACTTTTCAAATCATACATTGAAATGACTTACCTTATTAATCTTCACTGATTCTTTATATTAGACCATAGAGATTGCAAGGAATTATCCGGATAAGCAGTTGAGAGGCTTAAGTATCAAACTCCTCATGAGGAATGAAAGGAAAAACTATATTTCATGCTTACTTTCAACTCAGCAAGGGCAGTTTCGAACATATACTCATCTGGCAACTCCGATCCCACATGTTCTACAAAACAAACAAGAACTACCCGATTAAGCAATCCCAAATATGTATATAATCCACTAAATAAGAGTATCCCTTCAAAGGCACTTGATAATCACGCAAAATTAATTTTGAATGCAAAGAAAGAACTAAACCTCATAAGTAACAGCTTCATCAAAGCCATCCTACATCAAAGTGAGCAGACGAAAGTAAACCAAAACAAAAACAGAGACGTGAAAAAAAGGGAGAATATTTGATAGATGACGAAGAAATGAGGGCCGTGTAGAAAAATGATGAAAGTGGAAATCGAAGATGACAAATAGCACCGAATACTCTGATCTTCAGAAACATATACTCAAATCAAGCACCAATAATAAATAATAACCACCAGGAAAACAAAGAACACAAAACAGTCCAAGAAATCAAGCACTTAGAAGATGAGAAGAAACCAAATCGTTCAAGACTAAGAGATAAGGGAAAGAGATGTAAACCCTAACATCGAAAAATTTTGGAACTTCATAGTGAGAACTCACATGTTAAGAACAAGTAACGATCTTTCTACTGACCTCCAGCACGAATTCGTCGACGACTACTATACCCAAAAAAAAAAAAATCATAGATCTCTGCACGATGTTACCAAAAAAAAGAAAGGAAAGGAAGAAACTAACCGGCGACGAAGGAAGCGAGCAAAAATCGTAACCCCAGTGACGAGAACCATCTGGAAACGCCGCGAGAGTGGTGCAAGAGACAGACAAATGAAGCTGTCTTCTGTGTTTTCTTTTTGAAAGTAAGAAATCGTCTCTCTTTACAGACCAAAGAGAAAATAAGAGAACGCGTGTTTCACTTTGGCCTAAAAGTGTTGTTTTTCGTCCTTATGCATAGTAATAATGAAGTGAGCTTTATATATAGTAGGGATAAACTGTTATTTTCAGCTGAATATGTTTGGTAAAGCTTAATCTAGATTATAAACTACTAGTACTGTAGCATGAATAAGAATGTAGTAAGTTGGATGATTCGAGAGCACTTTGAAATATACCAGCTGGCAGCTGCAATCTTAGGATCTGTTTGACAACTAAAAAGTGTTCAAAACATGTTTTTTAATATTTTCTAGGTAAAATATGTTGTTGAAAAGTGGAGAGAGAAAATATGTAGGGTTAAAAAATGATTTGAAAATTGTGTAAAAAAAAAAAGTTTTTAAATAAATAAAAAAAAACAACTTTTGGTGAACAGAGACTGAATGTTAGTAAGAATAAATATAGGAAACTTCGTTGTTGTTTTAATAAACATTTTAGTACGAACATAGTCTTAGATCCTCTAACCTGTTTACCTAAATTTTATATGACATCTAAAACTAATATCACGAGCCTTTATTGTTTTATGCTAACGTCTCCAACACATTCTATAAATTGTAGTTTACTTAGTGGTATTGATGTTTAATAAATGAATAATTAAATCTAACATTAATCTTCAATGATATATCTATAACCCAGTAATCTTATCTACGTATATTCTATCAATCCTTGTATATAAATAAATTAAAATGGGAAGGAAGAGAACCTAAAAATTGTATCTTCTCAACTCTCACTCTCTTTATCTTAGAGCATCTCCAATGCACACCATCAATTGGAAAAAAGACTCGACACGTCAGCAAATTGATGAAATGGTTTAAAAGTATCTCTTCAGTGCATAATTTCAATTATAATATTAAGCTAACGTGCCTGAAAAAAAATTGACAATGTTGAGTGCTCCGACTACATCTTGACGCTTTGTCTAACCTAATGAGTCAACATTTATTTTTATTTTATAGTTACTTTAACAACTAAATAAAGAACATAGTTGATCTGGTGCTAGAGGTGTCAAGACGGATGGGCCGGCCAGACCCGCGAAAATCGGCCCGGAACGACCCGGGACCGCGGGCCGACCCGTGACCCGAGCGGGTGGTTCACGGGCCAAAAAAGTGTGACCCGCGGGTTACACGGTCCGCGGTTAACCCGCTGGCCCGTGAAGAAAAAAAATAATAATAAATTAATTTTAAATTTTTTTTAAAAAACTGGAAGGAGAGAGCCTCCCTCCACTTGCTGCAGGCTGTACAGCCTGCTGCAAGAGAAAGAAAAAAAAAAAAAAATATATATATATATATATATATATAAATAATTTTAAAATTTTTTTAAAAAACTGGAGAGAGAGAGCCGTTGCTCTCTCCCTCCCCACTTGCTGCAGGCACAACCTGCATGGCAAGACAAGAGCCGTTGCTCTTGTCTTGTCTTTTTTTTATTATTTTTTTTTTCATATGTTAACGGTAATTTTCAACATTTCATCTATAAATTGGAGTGAATTGGTAAATTTTATCTCATTTTCAGTCCACTATCTATCTTAAATCTTACAATTTTATTAGCCACTTAGCTGAGCTCTTTGCAGTCTGCCTTATTTTATTATTCTTGTCTCTTGTCTGTAATTACATATTTTCAACAGCACAACTTCACAAGTATCATCATCTCTATTCTCAGTTCTCTACACTATTATATTTTTTTCTTCTCACTAAACAGTTTAATACTATTGAATTATTATGTCTTCTCACGATTTTTCTTCTCAAAATAATATTTTCAATGATAGTTGCTCCCCAATAAATTTAGAAGATGATAATGTTGTAGAAGTTGGATCATCTCAAAATTCAAGGAAAAAAAAAACAAACATCAGAGGTGTGGCAAATTTTTACAGTAAATGAAAAAGATGGTACAGCAGTATGTAATATCTGCAAAAAGGCTTATGTTTGGAGATATGGTCAAGGCACCGGCACGCTACGAAGACACAAAGAAAAACATCTAAATGAAACAGGACATTTGGATCCTAAACAAGCTCAAATTACTGGTTTTACTAATGCTAGTGGATCAGTTACTTTTACCAACTTTGTTTATTCGCAAGAACGAATGCGAGTTGGAATGTCGGAATTTTTAGCAGCTCGTGAGATGCCGTTCACATTTGCAGAAGATCAGTATTTTGAAGAGTTTCTACAAAAATACATTTAACCTTCTTACAGGAGCGTAAGTAGAAATACTGCTCGTTCTGATTCTATGAAATTATTTCATACAATGGCTGAGAATTTAAAAAATGAACTTAAAAAAATTGATGGAATTATTTGTTTCACATCTGATTGTTGGTCTGGACGAAATCATAATGGTTATGCTTGTGTTACAGCACATTATATTGATAATAATTGGTTATTGCATAAAAGAATTATTGCTTTTCGTTTACTTGAATATCCACATAATGGTGTAAATTTGTGTGAAAATTTATTACAAGTTTTTAATGAGTTTGGTGTGTTAAATAAACTATTTAGTGTTACCTTTGATAATGCAAGTGCTAATAATTCATGCATTGAGCTTTTAATTAGAACGATTACACCCCTATATGATTCTAAATTATTTCACATGCGTTGTGTTTGTCATATATATAATTTAGTTGTGCAAGACGGTTTAAAATTAATAACACCACAAATAAGTATAATTAGACAATCTATTAATTATATTTCTTGTTCAGATTCTAGACAATAAGAATTTGCAAAAATTTGTAAAACTCTTGGATTGAAAAGAAGAAAATTTGTTGATGATGTTCCCAATAGATGGAATTCAACTTTTTTAATGTTAAAATCGTGTGTTGGCTATACTGATGCCATTAATGCATTTGTTAATTCAAAACAAAATCAATTTCAGGTGACTGATTCAGACTGGGAAAAAACATTTAATGTTATGAAATTTTTGAAACCTTTCTATAAAGCAACAAAAGCTAGTTCTGGAGTTTATTATCCAACTAGTAATCTTGTACTTTTACAATTAGTAGAAATTGCTGGACAATTTTCATCATTTAGAGCCGATCCATTTTTCTTTCAAATTATTTACTCAATGGAGGAAAAGTTTAAGAAATATTATGAAAACATGCCACTAATTTTTCCAGTGGCAGCTGTAATGGATTCTCGCATTAAGTTGTTTGGAGTTCAATGTGCTTTAGAATCACTTTCTGAAACATTAGCTTTTAACATAAATATTACAAATCGAGAATTGGAAATTTTTATTAATGAAATATATAAAAACTATTTTATTAAATATGGTAACAATGAAAATATTCCTTCATCTACAAACTCTAGTACAACTTCTAAAGGCAAATCTTCTTTTTTCTCCCTAATAGCTAAGAAACGTAATGTTCTTGGTTCTTCATCTACAACTTCAACTGTAAATCCAAATACCACACCTGCTGAATTGGATAGATATTATCAATTTGATCATTATAGTTTAATACCTGAAAATGAAGTGGATAATTTAGATATCTTACGATGGTGGAATTTAAATGAGCGCTCATACCCTGTATTATCTAAAATGGCACGAGATCTACTAACAGTTCCAGTCTCAACAGTGGCATCCGAGTCTGCTTTTAGTGCAGGTAACAGGGTATTGGATGAAAGAAGATCTAGACTTAAAGAAGATATTTTGGAAGCTCTCATTTGCGTGAAAGATTGGATTTTCGCGGATCGAAGGATGCAAGATAAAATCATTGATGATATTGCTGAAGACTTCAAAAATCTTGCAGTTCCTGAAGAGTGAAGATTGATTAGGAAACATATATATAATTTTTGAATAGCTAAATTATAGTTAAGTAGGTGTCAACCTAGTTGAGATGTACTTAAACTATAAATTATAGTAAAAGTAAAAGTAAAAGTAGGTGCCAACCTAGTTGGGATGTACTTAAACTATAAATATTTAATAATAGTACTTAAAAATGCATTTAGCTGTTATTTGTTTATGTTATATTTAACTTTGCAAAGTTATAAATAATTCATGTAACATTAAATTTGAATTCTATGTAAACATTTCTTGGTATAAATATGAATTTATCATTTTGTTCATTTCTTATTTTACATTTTTGATTTTACAATATAATATATATATTTTGCTATAAATATGAAAAATTCTATAATTTTATAATTTTATTCATACAATGAACAATCATATGGATACGGGTCAAACAGGAACGAACCGCGACCCGCGACCCGTATGGGCTCAACCCGGATGGGCCAGCGGGCGGGCCGGGTTGTAGTTTAAAATAGTGGGTCAACCCGTAACCGGCTCGTAACCCGCAGTGGGCGGGCTTTTTTCTACGCGGACTGTTACCGGGCTCATACGTTGGCGGGCCGACCCGGCCTGGACCACCCGGATTGACACCTCTATCTGGTGCCCATCATGGACACCAGTTATAAAGCCCACTGCCCATGTGACTGTTCCACATGGTAGTGGCTCCCACCACTTAGAAAAATCAAGCAAGTTTTATTTCTCCTTCACCCCCAATTTATAATGCCTTTTTGTCAAATAATACACCCCTCTCTCACTCCTATGCAGCACACAAATCCTCCTCTCACTCCTCTATCGCCATTTGAACGCTCACATCTCTCTCGTCATTTTAGATCTTCATGCCCACCTTCCTCGTTTAGCTTTTGTGCCTTTTATCCTTGATAATATTCTCTATATTATATTGTGCATTTTACGGACCCAATAATTTATGAATTTTATTACTGTTATTGAAACACCAAAATCAGCTTAGTGATAATATAAACGATATTTCAAAATGCCCAAAATATAAAACACCTATTTTAATGTTGTCTATGGATGCAAATTAATTTTTGAACAATTAATCTTAACTTTATAGATCACCAATGTCTAACATTGTATTTAGAATTTTGAAAAAAATAATTTCAATTGTATAGGATGACAAAATGCAGAACATATGCTTGGGAAGTTTTGTAAATTGTTATTTTTGGGTACAGTTTTTTATAGGATGTGATCTAAGGTTTATGTCTATTTTTTCGTATGATGGAATCACAAAATGCAGATAATGTCTTTGTTCCTCAAGTTTCTGTCAAGGGTTTTATGACGAATTAGAATGAAGATTACAATTTATACAAGAATGGATCTCTAATCCATTTAATTAAACCAACCTTAATACCTTATTAATTCTTAGTTTTTGGTAGGGGTGGGCATCAACCCACCCAACCCGTCAAAACCGTTCAACCCAACCACCCCTTAAGTTGGGTTAGGTTTTGATGAAAATTGGGTTGGTTGGGATATTAAAAAAAAAAAATTGTGTGGGTTGGGTTGGGTTGGGTTGTAGGTTGGATGACAAACCCGACCCGACCCGACCCAACCCAACCCAATCAAAATTTTAAAAATATAAGACCATTTAAATTTCAAGAATCTTAAATCCATTTTTAATTTAGATGAAACTCAAATATAATTTGAACATATTTTAGTTTTGTTAGCAAGTATTCAATTTATTATATTTGAGCTTATTGTATTGTACATAATTTATTTGAGTTAATAGTTGATTTATGGCCATAATTTTTTAATTTTCTCAGAATTTTATTTAATTAGACCAAAGCCCAAACCACCCAACCCAACCCGACCAAAACTTGATTGAGTTGGGTTTGAATTCATATTTGGGTTGGATTGATTTTTTTATCAACCCAACCATAATGGGTTGGGTTCAGGTTGGACAAAAAACCGACCCAACCCAACCCACGCTCAGCCCTAGTTTTTGGTCAGTTTTCTCGGCTAGGCTGAAAAACGTTGAACATGTAGATTAATATGTATGTGATATTTGGACACAACTGGTGAAGAAGCACTACAGTGATCAAAAGCTTATACATTTTGATATTGATTTTCATACTTATTTCAAGGGCTGGCCCATTTGATTTAATTCCCAAAACTTGCAGTTGCCAATTTTTGTACAAAAATCTCAAAGAGATCGATCCCGAACATTTAGTTCTATAGGCAAATTACAAATACTAATTTTATGGTTACACATAATTGATTTTACTGGAAATAAATCAAGAACAACTTGGAAAAATCTATAGGCAAATTACAAATACTAATTTTATTGTTACACATAATTGATTTTACTGAAAGTAAATCAAAACAACTTGGAAAAATTCCTATAAATTGAGAAAGTTAGTAATGTACAACTTAGAGATTCCACAAGACGCTGAAATTATCTCTAAACATTTCTAACATTCATGGTTCAAGCCTCTATGCTCAAAGCTGGAAGAAGTACATTTCTAGCTTGTGGAAGAAGAGCAACAGCAGTCGTATCAAGATTTAAATATTTTCACATTACTGTCTTCAAACACAAGAGGAAATTCTGAACAAGAGTTTTGCACAATCCCTGTAGATGCATCTTCATTGGAGTCTCAGGTTACAACAACAATAAAGCTTCAAAAAACTTCAAGTCTATATACAAAATCATCGGAGGCTCAAACAAGCACTTGTTTCCCAATGGGCAACAGAAAATCCTCATCGCCATGGCTGTAAAATCACTAGTTGCACGAGTACATGCCATCCAGCTTGTGACGCCAAGTTACAGGTCAGTCTTTGTTGTTTCCATCGTCACAATTTTATCTCAACACATATTATTTTGACATCTCAACCCCTTCATTCAAAATTTACCAGATCACACAACCAAAGAATACAACCTCTCCATCAATGCATTTCATTTCAAAATACCGACACGAAAATTTAGCTGCAATTCAACCCAAATTCAGAAAATTAGTTTCAATAATCACAATTTCAGCTCAAGACATGATTTTGAAGTCAAATCTCCGTCATTCAAAATTACCCACATCATACAACGAAAGATATACAACCTCACCATCAATTCATTTCAAAATACTCACACATTGTAGCTGCAATTCAAGTTATAGAACCCAAATATTTATTGACATTCACGCATTGTCACATGTGATCTTTAAGTCATAGTCTCGTCATTCAAAATTACCTAGATCACACAACAAAAGATAAACAGCCCCACCATCAATTCGTTTCAAAATACCCAACCTCCAACAAATTCAAAATTCAAAGAGCAATGTTTCCAAAAAAATCACCAATATTGAAAATAGCTTAAATTAGGAAAATTACCAAAGCCAAAAATAGGATAAAATGGAACACCAGAAGTTTATAAATTACCATCGGTAATTTAGGGCTTCCTTCATCCACAAAATTAGATTATACAACTACCGTTTATTTCGAAAAATAATGAACATTCATACATGCTAAATGGAGCTACGACATTTACTTACCGCTGTAGAAGTAATGGTAATGTTGCAAAAAGAATTAACAAATCTTGAGGCCAAAAGAGGACTAATTAATGGGTCCGTAAAATGCCAAATATAATACAGAGAATATTACCGAGGATAAAAGTCACAAAATCTGAACAAGGAAGATGGGCATGAAGATCTAAAATGGCGAGAGAGATGTGAGCGTTGAAATAGCGAGAGAGGTGTGAGAGGAGGGTTTGTGTGCGGTATAGGAGTGAGGGGGTGGATTAGTTGACGAAAAGGTAGTACAAATTGGGGGTGAGGGAGAAATAAAACTTGCCTGATTTTTCTAAATAGTGGGACCCACTGTCACGTGGAACTGTCACATGGGCAGTGGATTTTATAACTAGTGTTCATGATGGGCACCAGATCGGCTCTGAATAAAAGAATGTTATAAGGAAAATTGTGCATTGTACCAAAAATTTATACCATAGCTAAAAAATACTGTATGAACAAAAAAAAAAAATTGAAAAACACGTCACTTATATTCACCTTCCTCGACGCCAACCCTCCATCAACAACCACCAGTCAACGTCGACGTCAACTTTTACAGACAATCCAAAGGTTGAAGATACCTGATTTGCATCCAATGAATACATTCAGACAGCCACAAATGGGCGCCACCCCAACACCAGAACGCACGATGGGATTACCAGCTCCATCGACTGCTTTCACCTCTGTTGCTCTTCTTCTTCCCCCACCGAACCGCCCCACAGCACCATGGGCCCACCACCATCCCCTTCCCCACCGAAACAATTGAGTGTGAAGGACTCATCAGACGACCCTATTTCGAGCTCATCAGAGAAATAGCTAGTAAATAACCAGGTCATTGATGAAGAGAATGGGAGGACTGAAGGAGCTCGAGACCGTGAATCTAGTCTTCATCCTCAAATTCTTTGTTATATAAATTCTCTGTTATATATGATTTATAATGAATTTATGCTTGTGATGCACTAATGCTGGTGGTTTTCGATGATGGTGGTGATGATGTTCTACACGAGAAGTGATCGATCTAATGCTTGAGTCAAAGTATCATCACTATTTTGTAATTTGTCAAAGTGTGAAATCAAGATTTTGTCTTTAATATCATAAAAATTTGAAAAAGTTTCAAAATATCACAAATATGATATTGTGATACTTTAAATGTATCATATAATTCTTGTATGAAACTGTATTTTTCCCAAAAAAAAAAAAAAAAAAAATTGAAGTATTTTTCAGTAATTTTTTAAAACGAAGTAAGTTTCAATTATGATACTAAAAGTAGAGTATTTATGCAAATGCCCCAATGTTATAGATAAATATATACATACATCTTCTTTCTATATTATTATTAAATTTAAAAAAAAATGCCACATAATTAATAATATTTAAATGTAAAAGGAACCATTGGAAATGAAATTTTATACATTTTCGTCAATTTATCCACGTCTTCCGATATTCTTCAATTTCTTTGTCACGTCAGCCTCAATCCACGAAATGCATTGGAAATACACTTTCATTCTTTGTCACGCCAGCCTCAATCTACGAAATTAATTTAAAATGCACTTTCATTCCCCCCCCCCCCCCAAAAAAAATAAAATACAACTCATTATTTAATTACATCTACTCAATTCAAATTTATTAAATTTTAAATTGAGTAAATACGAAAAATTGTCTAAGCCCATGTTTGATTCACATTAAATTTTTCTTTTTTTTTCTACAGTACTCAATCTCAATCATCTATTAAAAGTTAAACCCACAATATTTAACTTTTCAACCAAATATCAACCATCCATTCTCCTAAAAATTACTATTCATTTAAAAAAAAACTCTTTTTAAACAATACCAAAACACACTAATTATCATGCCTACACCTTCCAGATCTTTTTGGACTTAAACTCATATCCTACCCTACGGTCGGCTCGTACCGCCGGAAAGTAGTATTCTAGTATTACATGTAAACGGCAACTCTCAAACACACAGGGGCGGACAGGGAGGGGGTCCTGGGTGGTCAAGTGACCCCCCCAATTTTGAAGTTTAATTTTTTTTTTAATGGAGGTAATGTTTGGACTTTGAATAATTGAAATTTATGCGTATTGAATAAATTGTTTTAGATGAAATATATGTAAAAGATTGTAACATGTACTCAATAAATATAGCATCTTTTGTGTATCAATTAAAATTTAGATTTTAATCTTGGTCAAAATCAACAATCAATCTCAATCATTGATTTCATGGGACCTACAACTTTTCAACCACACATTTCATCAACTTTTATCAAAATTTACTAAAAATCTATTTTTAATCTACACTAAAAAGGAACATAATTGATTGGAATTTGAATATGTCAATTGATTGTTTACTGCGATATAATATGTCAATTTCTTTAAATTATAACGTAGATCTTACTGAAAATAATTTAGTATATTTGTGAGATTGTATATTATTTAGTTCATTGTCTTTTGTGAATTTGAATTTTATCGTTAATATTTCCGATCTTTTCCTTAAAAAAAATAAAAAATAAAATTTAGAGGGCGCTGCCCCGAACCCCTGTAGGGTCTACCGCAAATTGTATCCCCTCCTACAAAATGTCTGCAAACACACAATGAATAATCAACAATGAAGACCAGTTATCCTGTAAGCAGCACGAGCAACTATCTCAATTTTGTTAATCAGGAATGCTCAGGCTTATTTACCTGATTCAACTTTTTTTAGGTCAGTATCGCATTCTTGTTCGTCTCGACTTGCACATCATATGTTTGTGCATATGCCAGCAAGAAACCAAAATTTCATAGTTCTTCAAAGTTACCCAATGCGATTTGAAAAATGGTACTTGAAGTTACCAAAAGTAAGGCCTCTATATGTTTGCTTTGCATGAAAAGTATGTCATCAATTTCAATTCAACATTCTTGGTGATATTTGTGACCTTTTAAAAGGAGTGAGCCATGAGGCTCTACTTGCAAACAAGATTTAGTTTCTTTATTGACAGTGCTACAAAATGGTGGTACACAACTTTCCCCTGTATTATATGCTTAACTAGATATCCCATTTGAACAATTCAATCTTTATAATTATATATGCCCATACTCTTCATCAGTAACCATGCGAAGTCTGCTATTACTAATGATATTTTATTTCAATTCAACATGCTTGTGTTATCTAATCTTATTTTTTGCATCTTAAGAGTTATTTCAAATCCTCGTTAAGCCCTCAAAAGATCCAGGTTCCCTATGTTTATCCTAATACTAGTTGAATTTTGTGTCTCAAATAGTGCACGTGTACAAATCTCAAGGGGTTGGCCTAGTGGTCTGAGCAGTCTCCCGGTCGAGTCGCCAAGGTCTCATGAGATTAGTTGGACGATGTACAGACATCCACTGTTATTAAAAAAAAAAAAAAAAAGACAGTGCACCTGTACATAATCACCCAAAATCGTCCCTAGTTCATGTATATGTGCAGGTTCAAACTTTCCATCAAGTGGTATTTTTTATGCGTAAGCATGATTTCAAGAGTTCTCACATGGAATGTTTGAAAATTGAAAACTAATCAGAAAATTGATATGAATCAGTTAATTTTAGATGCGTGCAAAAGAGAAGAACATCAAAGGTTTATGAGCTAGAGGATGTCAAACATTCTAAGAATTGTTCGTTTTTCGGAAAACCTGAACCATTATCTTGGTATTAGTTCGGAATTTGTTTCCATATTGGCTGAACAAACTTGTGGATGCGAACTACTGCAATATTTTTGTTGGTCTTCATCTGGATTTGTTGAGAAAGCAGGTGTACTTGGAGTAGGCACGGTCTGTGTCTCATTTTTGAGCATTGATGAGACCTCCAACATGGAAGGTCGATCTTCCCATCTTTCTTGGACGCACAATAATGCCACTTGCATATATCTCTTCAGTTTGCTTGTTGTGGCAGCATAATCTAGTGACGGATCCATGAAGTTCTCGCAATTGTCATTTCTCCAAAGTTCATGTGCCTGAGAAGGTTTATAATCATGTTTTTAGTTTTTCCTCCCGAAATTTTTAAAAGTATATAAGCCTTTACTCACCTCTTCTAGAATAGTTAAATTTTTCTCCGCACCATACAGATTTGATGTCTTCTTGCCACTTATGATTTGTAGCAGCAGTACACCAAAACTGTACACATCATACTTTCTGGAGTACATCCCTCGTTTGACATATTCTGGAGGAACGTGACCACTGAATTGCAAGAAAGAAAATTTTGAGTACATTAAAATAACATCATATTTTTACTGGAGCTTTAGAATTACTTGGCTTACTAAGTTCCGACAATATTCTGTGTATTTGCTTCGCTTTCATGTCTCTGAAAAATTCTTGCAATACCGAAATCTGATATTTTAGGGTTCATGTTATTGTCCAGTAAAATATTGCTGGCCTTCAGGTCTCTGTGAATCACTGTGTATATTGAGTACTCCTGGAGATATAGAAGCCCTTGACTGATTCCTTCAATAATTTGAACCCGTTTCTCCCAATCTAACCACAACCGCTTCACGGGATCTACATCAGATGAAATTTAATGATCTACGTCAAATGCTTTCTACGAAACAATTAATATATTTCTGTCATAGGAAGAGTAATTGATTATACTGACCGAATAGGTACATATCCAAGCTATTATTTGGCATGTACTCGTATATCAGCATCTTTTCTTCCCCTTCAATGCAAAATCCCAGAAGTTTAACTAAGTTGACATGTTGTAATCTTGTTGCAAGTGCAACCTCATTTTTGAATTCCACATCTCCTTGAGTTGAACATTGCGAAAGTCTTTTTACTGCTACATCTAGTTCATCTCCCAACTTACCCTAGTACACAAAACACATGAGGGAATATAGGAAAATACCCTTAAGAACTTACCAATTTTTGAAAACATCCTAACAATTTTACACCTTTCAAAAATAGCCTTAAACACTATAAACTACCACAAATACCCTTGTATAACATATTTCAACTAAATCCATTAGAATTTAGAAAAGTTACAACCTAGTCCTTGAAACTTTATATACTTTTATATGATTTTATTTTATTTTTGTTCGCTCATAGTAGCCCCCCTCAATTGGTATCAGAGTCATATAACAGATCAAAAAAATAAATATTATATGACAAAAAATAAAAATATAATAAATACATCAAGATTTATGATTATACATACATTAATACTACCTGATAATTATGAAATAGAAATCTTGAGAACTCTAAAAGATTTAGACAAAGATATAAGAAAAGACATTTATGATCTAATAAATTTCGATATAATAAAAGAAGATTTTCTCATAAAAGAAATATTAGATTTAATCCACAAAGATATACTAGAAGAATTATACAAAGATTATAGAAATGGATTATCATAGAGGAGAACCCTTATTAATCAAATATCTAGATATGAAAATAAATGAAAAATTAGATTCAATAATAGAACAAAGAGGAAATCTATTAGATCAAATGATAGAAGAGAGAAATATAAAAAGAAAATGATTTCTAAAGTTAAAATCATTTGAAAGTAAAAGAAAATACTTTAATACAATTCTAAAACAACTACCTAATATATTTATGATCATAAATAACAAAGAAAAAATCATTATGGAAAAATATGATATAACTGGAGAAATAAAATACTACATAAAAAGTTATAGAGCACAACAACAAAAAAAAAACGATGTTAAGATCAATTGAAGAATTTTTTGAATATAATATAATGATATGTAAAGAAGTAAAATATGATACGGAATTAAGATTAGAAGTTGAGTATACCAGAGGAAGAATTTAATGACGAAATTTTCAGAAATAAAATTTGAAAAACAAATAATAGAAAATATTAATCTACCAATGGGATCTTACCAAATAAAAGGAGATAATACAACTATGTTTCAACCATTAAGCTCATGGGAAGAATCTGATGGATTTCTTAACATGCAATTAAACTGAATAAGTGCATTTTTATTGCAAACATATAAAAATATAAACATACAAGATAAATTGGCTATTGATAAATTACAACAGTTAAATATTCAAGATATGAATATTAAAGAAAAATTACTAAATATTCAAAATAAACTGACAATACAATTTAAAGAATTAAAAGAAATGATAAGAGGAGTTAAAAATATAGATGAAGAAATCTTAAAAGAATTTTCGAGAATTAATTAATCAAGATAAAATTGGAATAATTATAGAAAATATATACAAGTTAAATGAAAAAAATAAGAAATAATGAAAATGAAATGATCATATCAATAGAAGAGAGAATTCTAATTTTAGATAACATTATATCTCAATTAATAGATATGGATGAATCATCTGAACAATATTATATACTTTCAAAAAATCATGATCAATACATTATAGATTATTCTGACATATTAGAGCTTAAAATAGATTTAGAAAATAAAATAATGACAAATACAGTCCAAACCTAATGCCAGGATATACAATAGAAGGACTAGATAACATTTTAGAAAAATTGAAAGATAAAATAGAAGATATTAAACATCAAATGGAAAATGAAAACATATCTTCTGAAAAATATAATAAATTTTTGGAAAAATACGAACAATAAATCAAAGAATAGACTTATACCAGAGAATTTTGTATAATAATTTACCAACCCAATAATTTATGGATACTTCAAAAGCATCAACTTCTAATAACTGTGATCATAAACTATATTTAGATAATAAATAAATTTCATTTTTATTAGCTATTGTTGAAAAATCCAAAAATATACATTCTTTTGGGCAATCTAAACTAAAAGAAATATATGAAGACTTGACTATGCTATCCTAAATAGAATATAATTTACTTTTGTTGAAACAGCAAAAAATATAAATATGGTTCATAAAATTATAGAAGAATACGAAGATATAGAAGAGGAAATTTCAGAAGGAACAGCATTATGATATATAACTAAAAAAGAACATCCTAAATCTTTTGAGAAATTATCACAATATAGAATATTTTTAGAAGAACTTAAAAGATTAAAAAATATGAATATAATAAGAAGTGCTGAATTAAATCAACCTGACTAAGTCAAGGATATATCTTGCAAAGAAAATAGTTTACTTCATTAAGGATAATAAAGACAATTTGCAAAAAATTGACATTTTGAAGAACGACATATCTAAAAAGGCTATTTCAACAAATCCCCCAAAACACATGCATATTTGAATAAGAATTCACTAGTTCAATTCATAAGTTTCTTGCTCTCTTTTGTATTGTTGAGATATCATTTGAATTAGAATATTCTAGAATGTGCACGAATTAGTTTGCATTAGATCTAGTTTGTTAGATTTAGTATATATTCACATTTTGTAATGTAAAAACAAAAGAGGTTGAATATACATTTTCTTCCCCCAATAATTTTCCTATCTAAATTTGTTCATGGTGTGAAAGCGAGTTCGATCCTTGGTGAGAATCTAAAAGAAATTCCATTCTCCCGGCAAGAAAGTTTTTCCGACAAAGTTTTTAAATTTTTTTTTTTCAGTAGACTCTCCAGTTTTGAGTTTTTGTTTCTGCTATTCATCTCCTCTCAAATGATATCCATTAAGTTTGAGTTTCGTGTAATTCAACATTGCCTCTGTCTATAATAAGATAAGGTCGAATTTCATCCAATACAGACTCCACGTTTTCTGCAGTGAGCGACAAATCCACGGCTGAATCAGGTGTTGTGAATGCCTTCACAACTGATTGATGAATCTGGATATAGATCTGGAATCTCGGCCATTGAACTTAGTAGTGTTCCTAAATGGAACTTATCGCGTTCAGGATTTGAGTCATGCTCCTTGACTATAATGGATCCCAGGTGCCCTGAGAGAGGCGTGTATGAATATCTTCTGATTGAAGCCAGTAGCTGAAGTTCGTGTGATGGAAGGAGATGCAATGAAGCTACCTGTAGAAGTTGCTACTTCACTTATTAGCAAAACACGTTTTTTTTTTTTTTTTTTTTGGGCTTATATGGGTAAAGGCCCAAATATGCATTGCTGGTCATTAAATATACAAAATGGACTCATTGGCTGAGGGAGCATCAGAACTCGGCAGAAAGAATAGAAGCACAGCAAGAACGCGAAAAGAAAAAAAAAGCGCAGCTGCACTCTCTACGCGAAATTCAGGGCTTGATTTCGAATGATTCTTCTCTTGGTGAGATCAATCATTTACTCTTCCTTAATCTTCTCTTGGTGATTAGATTGATTACAATAGGTGTAATCTTGTATAAAGGAGAGTCTTATTCTTGGTGATTTTTAGGGTTCGATCGTATAGGCTCTGTTTTGGGGTTATGTTTTGGCCGTTTTTGGTCTTTGTTTTGGGTTTGCAATATTTGTAAATCAATCGTTTAGGGATTAGATTCTTAGTGAATCTTTGGCAAATTCTTCAGTTAGGGCAGTCCGAAATTAGGGATTATCATTGTGTTTTTGGGATTGATTGTAATTGCTTTGAACATTGCTATGTGCCTAGTGGATTTGAGCGTGAATCCAAATTTTGTGGATTGCTCAACGGGGGAGTAGGAAATTCTTTGAATTATCGAACCTCCGGGGTCTTTGGACCGAAAATTCTTTGTGTTCTTGCGTTACTTTCATGTTATTTTTCGTTATTGTTCATTTTCGATCCAACAAGTGGTATCAGAGCTTGTGTACTGGCTGAAATCCAATTTCTTGACTTTGCAGGTTCATAATTTGGTGGCTGCAGGTTTTTTTTTGTGACTGCCTGCACTTCTTTTTGCCCCTGTATTGAACAATTTCGAATTCTTGGTAACTTCTATCCTTATCTTGCTTCGATTTTTGGAATATTATATATATTGATATATATATCTTGGAATCCACATCCGTTTTTTGGATAAGTGAATCAATTGAAGTTAATTTTAGGGAAATTACAATAATCTGATATATTCTTGAATTCTTGCATAATTGTTTCATTTATATAATTTTGTTGAAATATTGCATGTTTTAATAATCTGCACTATTTTTAAATATTTTTTTATATACTTGGACTTTGTTGCTTTATTTCTTGATATATAGGTTAGATTTTGTGATTTCAAAATTTTTGGTGACTTGCTTTGTGAAACTTGGCGTTTCTTTCTCAAAATGTCTCCTACTAAATTTGAAATAGAGGTGTGGACTGGAAAATGTGATTTTAGTCTATGGAGACAAAAGATTAGGGCTCTTTTACTTCAACAAAAATGTGCTTATGCTATTTTTGAAAATTGGCCTACTGAATTTAGTCCTTTTAGAAGGCAAGAACTAGATGAACAAGCATGGAGCACTATTTTTCTTCATCTCTCTGATGTTGTCCTTAGAAAAGTAGGTGAAACAGAAACGACTGTTGAATTATGGCAAAAGTTAGAAGATTTATATCTATCTAAATCCATTCCCGATAAGTGTTTTCTATTGAAACAATTTTTTGCCTTTAGGTTTGAACCATCTCAGGATCTCGAGTCTAATCTTGATAGATTTAATAAGCTTACACAAGACTTGTCTAATTGTGATGAAAAGATATCTGAAGATCAATTGTGTATTGCTTTATTAAATGCTGTAGGTGATAGGTATAAAGATGTGAAATATGCTCTTGAATATGGTAGAGATACACTTAGCCTTGATATTATTACCTCTACCTTAAGAAATAGAGATTTGGAATTAAAATCTGAAATTAAAAGAAGTCATCAAGGAGAAGTTTTAATTGCTAAATCTAAAAGACCATTCAAGCCACATCAAAATACCTATAACAATAATACCCAAAGAAAAGGAAAATCTCCTACAAATAAGAAACTAGATTTCTCCAAATCCCGGGATAGATCAATCAAGAAATGCTATTATTGTGAGAAACCTGGACATTACATTAAAGATTGTCTCAAGAGATTAAATGATCTTAAGAACAAACCAAGACACAATAATGAGTGTGATGATAATAATGGTGCCGTTTACACGGTGAATACTCAAGACACTCATCAATCTTGGGTATTGGATTCTGGGTGCACATATCATGTGTGTCCCGAAAGAGAATGGTTCAATAATTTCACACCTACAGATAAAGGGAGTGTTTACATGGGAAACAATTTTCCTTGTAAGATACGTGGTGTTGGTGACATTGTCTTAAAACTTGAAAATGATAAATTTCTCAAATTGGAACAAACTAGGTATGTTCCCGAGGTTGACAAGAACCTCATTTCTTTAGGAATCTTGGATTCTAATAATTTTGAGATTTGCTTTAAGAATGGATTTTGAAAATTTCAAAAGGATTCTTCTGAAATCATAAATGTTTCAAAAACAAATGGTCTTTACAAAATTTATGCTACTCCTCAGAAAGAAGAATGCCTATCCGTCTTACATTCTCAAAACAGAAACTCTTCCTTATGGCATCGAAGACTTGGCCATATAGGAGATAAATCTCTTAAGTCACTAAGCAATGATGGGGTTATAGGAAATGTCAATTTAGACAAGGAAGATTTTTGTGAAGAATGTATTTTGGGAAAACAAACAAAACTACCTTTCAAATCTGGTATTCATAAATCCACCTCCATTCTTGAATATCTTCATGCTGACCTATGGGGTCCAGCATCCACACAAACTGTTTCTGGTTTCAAATATTACTTGTTGATTATTGATGAGTTTTCAAGAAAGGTTTGGACTTTTTTACTAAAATCAAAAGATGAGACTTTTCAAAATTTTAAGGATTGGAAAATCTTAATTGAAAACCAAACCAACAAGAAAATAAAGGTTTTGAAAACTGATAATGGATTGGAGTTTTGTAATACCATATTTGATGAGTTTTGTAAACAAAATGGAATTTTAAGACATAGGACTGTCACCCACACACCACAACAAAATGGGACAGCGGAGAGAATGAATAGGACCTTATTAAATAAAGTGAGGTGTATGTTATTGAGCTCTGGTCTCCCAAAATGTTTTTGGGGAGAGGCAGTAAAGACTGCCACTTATTTGGTCAACTTGAGCCCTTCAAGGGTTACAGGTTTTAAAACTCCTGAATTTATTTGGTCTGGTAAACACCCCAACTATTCCTCCTTAAAGGTTTTTGGATGTGCTGCATATGCACACCAAAATCAAGGAAAACTCGACCTCAGGTCTAAAAGATGTGTTTTCTTAGGTTATGGAAAAGGTGTAAAAGGTTACAGGTTGTGGGTAAAAGAATATCAGGGTTTTAAAATAATAATAAGCAGGAATGTTGTGTTTAAGGAAGATTTAATGCCTTGCCTTATCAAAACTGAATCTAAAGCTGATAATCTTAAAAGGATGAAAACTGTCATATGAGACTTGAATGATCTCAGTCTTGATAACACAACTACACAAGCTCCTCTTGAGGTGGAGCACTTGAATCAGAACAACCAAAATGAAAACATGGATCAAGAGGATACTGATTCTAATACTGAAGGTGAACTTACTCAAACACATGATCTATCCAACTATCAGTTAATTAGAGATAGGGTGAGAAGGGAAGTAAGACCTTCCACTAGGTATAACAATGATGATTTTATGTCTCTCTTTACTGATTGTGATAATCTGTGTCCTGAACCAGCTTCTTATGAAGAAGCTATATCTTGTCCTGAATCTACAAATTGGCTTGCAGCTATGAATGATGAAATGAATTCTTTACATAAGAATAAAACTTGGATATTGGTTAAAAGGCCTAAAGATCATAAAGTCATAGATTGTAAGTGGATTTTTAAGATTAAGGAAGGTGACTCCAGCAAACATGGCGTTAAGTACAAAGCCAGACTAGTAGCTAAGGGCTTTTCCCAAAAGGAAGGTATAGACTATAATGAAATTTTCTCACCTGTCGTCAAGTACACATCTATTAGGATCATTTTGGCCTTAGTTGCTCATTTTGACTGGGAGTTAGAACAGCTTGATGTCAAAACTGCTTTCCTTTATGGTGAATTAGATGAAACTATATATATGCAACAACCTAAAGGATTTGACCAAAAGGGTAAGACTGAAACTGTTTGTCTTTTAAAGAGGTCTCTATATGGTTTAAAACAAGCTCCTAGGCAATGGTATAGGAGATTTGAATCTTACATGAAGGTATTAGGTTTCAAGAAAAGTAATTATGATTTATGCTTGTTTTATGATGGAAATGGAGGACCTGATTCTGTTTATCTGCTATTATATGTGGATGATATGCTTTTAGCTTGTCATGATATTAATAAAATAAACTCAGTTAAACAGAAATTAAATTCTGAATTTGAAATGAAGGATCTTGGCCCTGCCAAGAGAATTTTGGGTATGAACATAAAAAGGGATAGGACTAATAGTACTTTGTTTTTAAATCAATCTGCCTACATTTCTAAAGTGATTGAAAAATTTTCTATGATGCATGCTAAATCCTGTTCATTACCTTTGTCAAACCATTTGAAACTTTCATCTGATCAATCTCCTAAAACAGATGAAGAAATCATTAGGATGAATAAAGTACCTTATGCTAATGTGATTGGTTCTGTTATGTTTTTAATGGTATGCACTAGACCCGATTTAGCATATTCTGTGAGTACTTTTAGCAGGTTTATGTCCAATCCCGGTGAACTTCATTGGGAAGCATTAAAAGGTATGCTTAGATACCTAAAAGGTACTGAAACTGTTGGTTTGCATTATTCCAAATGCAAAGAAGGTATAATCTTAAAAGGGTATTGTGACTCTGATTTTGCGGGTGATTTAGATAAAAGAAGAAGTACATCATCATATGTTTTTACTTTATGTAATTCATGCATTAGTTGGAAATCCCAGTTGCAAAGGGTAGTTGCACTATCATCCACTGAGGCTGAATATATTGCTGCATGTGAAGCATTAAAGGAGGGGCTTTGGGTGAGGGGTTTATTGCATGAATTGAACTTTATTGATAATAATGTACTTCTATTTTCTGATAATCAGAGTGTCATTCATCTTAGTAAGAATCCCATGTTTCATGATAGGACTAAGCATGTAGATATTAAATATCATTTTATAAGGGACATGGTTGAAAATGGAATGGTTAAAATTGAAAAGATACCAACACTTTTAAATCCTTCGGATATGGGAACAAAGGTATTACCCATTAATAGATTTAAGGATTGCATGAAAATGCTGAACATTGATTCTTAAGAATCAATATTCGGTCCTTGTTTAATTTTTAAAACTAATTCTTTGTCTTTTCTTTTGCAGGTATTTATGAGCAAGATGATATTGAATTGGTTGCTCAAATCCACTAATGGTGCACTCAAGTTCGTAGCAAGGTGGAGAATGTAGAAGTTGCTACTTCACTTATTAGCAAAACACGTTTTTTTTTTTTGGCTTATATGGGTAAAGGCCCAAATATGCATTGCTGGTCATTAAATATACAAAATGGACTCATTGGCTGAGGGAGCATCAGAACTCGGCAGAAATAATAGAAGCACAGCAAGAACGCGAAAAGAAAAAAAAAACGCAGCTGCACTCTCTACGCGAAATCCAGGGCTTGATTTCGAATGATTCTTCTCTTTGTGAGATCAATCATTTACTCTTCCTTAATCTTCTCTTGGTGATTAGATTGATTACAATAGGTGTAATCTTGTATAAAGGAGAGTTTTATTCTTGGTGATTTTTAGGGTTCGATCGTATAGGCTCTGTTTTGGGGTTATGTTTTGGGCGTTTTTGGTCTTTGTTTTGGGTTTGCAATATTTGTAAATCAATCGTTTAGGGATTAGATTCTTGGTGAATCTTTGGCAAATTCTTCAGTTAGGGCAGTCCGAAATTAGGGATTATCATTGTGTTTTTGGGATTGATTGTAATTGCTTTGAACATTGCTATGTGCCTAGTGGATTTGAGCGTGAATCCAAATTTTGTGGATTGCTCAACGGGGGAGTAGGAAATTCTTTGAATTACCGAACCTCCGGGGTCTTCGGACCGAAAATTCTTTGTGTTCTTGCGTTACTTTCATGTTATTTTTCGTTATTGTTCATTTTCGATCCAACACTACCATCTCCACGAAGAATCAAAGTCTCGTAAAGGAGCTCACAGCCGATGCAGTGGCATTTGTCTTCTTAGTGCTATGAGGAGGCCAAGGAATAGGATTAAGTTTCTATCATCATTCCAATGTATGACTGTTTGCTGTCAGTTTTTGGATATGCATCTTCAATAATTAGATCAACACCAGCCAATAGATGTAGCTTGATGGGATCAACGACGTGAATAGAGCCATCAAGCTGAAAGAGGAGGCGGCTATGTTTCTGTGAAGAGGTTATAGAGTTTATTGTTTAGTGAGGTGTATTGGATGTTTGGTGGTGTTTCGTGGATTTGGAATTTGAAGAGAAAACTGTGGTGGTGGAAAAATGCAGCAGCTTGACGGTAATGGAGGTGGTCGTGGGTTGATGTTGAGGCGACTGGAGTCAGGGTTGAGAATCGGAAATTTGATGATGAAAATTTAGGTCTCTTTTTTATTATTATTAAGTGCTTGTTTGGTAAAGGTAAAATTTTTGCCTCAACTTTTCAAACTTAATCTCAACCATCCATTCTTAGTCAAACCCACCATTTTTTACTTTTCAAACATTTTTAAACCACACATCCATAATAAATAAAAAAAATCAAAAAAAAAAAAAAACTATAAAAATCAAAATTTTTCACATTACCAAACATGCTCTAATTGTTTTTGGGTTGGTAGTGGCTTAGAGTAATTTGAGGTGTGATTTTGCCGGTGTGATAGCTGGAGATGTTAAGAAGATGACCTGGCGAGATCTTTTTTTTTTTTTAGATCTGGAACAATCCAGACTTCTTTTCACGAAATTGACTTCGAATTTGAGTTCGGGCAGTTGAGAATCATTCATATATTTTCTGTCAATTTTTCGGTGGTCGGCCGACACTAGAGGCGGCGATGGCCAATGATTGGAGGCCAGCGAGGAAGTTTGATTTTCTGTAGCAATGATTGGAGGTTGATGAAATATTTTTATAACAATTTTTCAAAAATTGCAGAACAGATCCCAAATGGTTTTGAATTTGTTTAAGTCGGTTCCAGTAGTTTTAGTTTTGTGAAAATGGATCCTGTCAATATATTTGGTGAAGTTGGTCCCTGAATGTCTCGATTTGGTGCAAAGTAGTCCCAAAATTCAAAAATTGCATATTGGTCCCAAAGTTTCTGGAATTTCATCCGAATGATTAGCTCATTTGGAATTTGCATTTTGTTGAGTTTGATGATGTGTAGACGATGAAGGATATGCATTTGATTGGACAGTATTGCAACAAATGTTGTGATAGGTGGAAGCATGGATTATGCTTTGGAAATGATAACGTGACTGTGGTGTTGAACATTTTGTTCATTTTTACCCGTGGATGGTTTATCGGCTTATTGTAACTGATTTGAAGATTGATCTGCTAATTGTAGCTGATTTTATAGACTTGACTCCAAGTTTAGATTAGTACCGGAGTTGATTGACGCTTCTGTTTTAGTACTTAAGGGGAATTTATGAGAAATTTACGTACTTTTGTATTGTTTTTATTTTTGATGTATCTTTAAGTTAGAGTTACATTGCATATAACTTCCAATTTGAGGAAGATGTTGAGATATTAGTGTAATTAGGATATTCTAGAATGTGCTAGAATTGGTTTGCATTAGATCTAGTTTGTTAGATTTAGTATATATTCACATTTTGTAATGTAAAAATGAAAAAGGTTGAATATACATTTTCTTCCTCCAATAATTTCCCTCTCTAAATTTGTTCGTGTACTCCCTATTTTCAGACATCATTTTACTTCTTTCATGTTCATTTTTAAGTTTTGAATATCTAAACTCAATCAGGGACGAGGGCCGTACCTCTCTACCTGAGGGCACGCCTAGTAGGTGGCCTTGGGCCCCCCAACTTATGATCCAAACTAGTAGGCCCAAAATTGATTTGCCATTAAAAAAAAAAAAAAAAAAATTTGGGCCCTATTATTAATCACCAGCAAGTCCTCTTATATGTCCCTAGCCCAAAAATATTTGTGATTTTTGGAACATGTCGACTTTAGTTAAAAAAGAGGGAAAAAATTGCACAAGTTAGGGCCCAATTTAAAAGTTCGCCTTAGGCCCTCACGACCACAGATACGGCCGGACCTCAAAATTTCCTATGCATTACTCAACTTTTGCCTTAGAGTCTAGATTTTAGAGGATAAAGACATGGATGGATCACTATTTTACCTTATACACAGGTCCAAATCCTCCTTCACCGAGCTTGTTTTCACATGCGAAGTTATCTGTGGCTGTTTTTATCTCATTGAATGTGAGAACTCGCAGATCAGGATGTACCGATCTTTCCCCTGAAGCAGATTTTCCTCTGACTGTTTGAAATAAAAAGGAAAACCGAAAAGTTAATTTTGGTTTGCTATTTTTAGTTTTAAGATTTTCTAAACATTAAAAACTTGTTTTGATGCTACCTCTTGACATGATAATTTTCCTTTTCAAGTAACATATTGCCGTTCCAGATATGAGAATAGCTACAAACACTGTTGGTAATACAATAACCAGGAATGATTGTTTACTTTTTTGTTCCTCCTCTTCTCCTCCAGCTGCAAATGCAATCGTCAGAATTAACAGTCTGTCTAGCTTTAAAGTACTACTTTTTTACATAAAAATTATAGAAAATACTTGACTTATGCAAGGAATTCAACAATTTATTGGTGGTTTTCATGCTATATAGTATCTCATATTACTGGTTCTTTTGCGTATTATAACATTTCAATACCTGTTTATATCTTTGTTTGAATTCAATAGTGATCCACATGAGTTTAGCAGTTTCTAGGTTTTTGATACAGTTGAAATTCTTTTCTTAAGTCAGCTAAGATTGAAGTCTATCAATTTAATTTGTATTGAAGACTGTCACTTGTTTTAACTTACATCTATCTTTTCCTGCATTGCCATCAGGTAGAAATGAAAAAAAGAAAAGGTAAAAGAGGGCATAACCATTTGGGTTATTCAGATTGTATGGTTCATAGCTGACCTGCTCTAGAAAGAACCCAATTTTCGTCGTCATTGGGAACTTGAAACACGTTGTAACCAAGAAGACCATTCTTCTTTGCATAAGAAACTTTTATCTTGACAGCCTCTACATCATCAAAAACAATCCAGGATGATCCAATTTTCACGTAGTTCGTCACATATGTGGAGTTGAACAGTGGTTTGACATAATAGGTTTTACAGAACCACATGATGAAGCGGTAGCCCATTGATCCATCTTCAGTTATGGCCTTGGCCTTTGCCGGAGAACCTATTGCGTTGTCATCGGGGTTTACCAGTGTCCACGCATAACCATGGTACGGCAATCCCAGGACCAGTTTGTTGGCTGGTAATCCTCTTCTAATCCATTCCTTTATTCCGTAGTCTGTGTTTAGATTGCTTGATGGATCATATAATGCTGCATGCGCCCCCGTGAAATTATCCTTTGATGGCAGATAATAGTCGTAAGACATGAGGTGCACCCAATCGAAGTTTCTTTTGATTGAATCTATTGGGTAAGTCATCAAGTTTTGTGCTGGCGAATATCGAGCTCCCATGATCAAGATCAGTGGTGAAGTACTGGAATTTCTTGGTTCAGAATTTACTGCTGCTCGCCACTCATCAAGAAAAGCTCCCAAATTGGTCATGTTGATATGCATATTTGGAAAAACGCCTAATAGATCAAGACCGAGAAATCCATGCTGTCTGGCGACCTTGATAGAAGATTTGATGAAGGACCTTCTGTGGGAATATTTGCTGGCCATTTTGAAAAATACTGAAGAATTTGCCTCTCCACCCCGTATGGACAAAAGGGTTATAACTGACGGATTTTTTCGCCTGACAGTTTCTGTGAAGGTAGACATGTCTACTTCATCAGAGGAGGATATAGAGATCTCGTAATTGGATGAATTTATGTGGGCGAATGCGCAAATGAGGTGTGTAAACAGAGCTGAGTTGATGTTTGAAACTGGAAATTCATTACCAGAATACCAGTAACCAGCTTTAATCCAAGCCTGTGCACTGGGAAAAATAACCAGAGAGACAAAAAGGAGTTTGCTTCTGAACATGGTTGAAGCAGCCGGCTTTTCAGTTCCACCTTCAAATTCCCTGTGGAAACTACCAAGCTGGAGCTGGAGTAGAATACGGGAAGAGTTGCCAATTGAATTCTAACTGCTGTAAGTCAAGTCCTCGCCACGCTCAATCTTGTTTCTCCATGATTAGAGTACTGTCAAATTACGTAATTGGCCAAACTGGTCTTATACAATTTACAAATGACTTACTTAGACCGTGTATGATACCCGTTGTTCAAAAAATTATTTTTTTTCAAAACTTATTTTCAATCATAAATTTTACCAATAAAATAACTTACACATAAATTCAAAAATTTCTCTATTTTTAACTACGTTCTCCAAAAAATCACTATTACAAGATACATTCTTTCAAGGCTCAAAACACACCCTACATTTTGTAGGATTCACTGTATATTTATAAATACAATTCATTTATTATTTACACATTATGTAGGAATCAGTACTATTATTCTTTATACGATTCTGATCCCACACGGGATATCCACGTGTGGGTTAGTTTATTATTATTATTATTTATTATTTATTTTTATTTTTTTGGTTTTTTCGTTTCTTTTTCATTTTTTTCGTTGGACGTTCTTCCCCCCCTCCCCCCAGCGAATTCCTTAATACTAAATTACGTGATTTAACAGACGAAATTTCACGTGAATTGAGACAAGTTTACATTACAACATTGCGAAATAAAATAATAAAACTAAATTTCAATTATTCATTCCCATGATCCGTATACATCATAGTCGAAGAAGTTGGGAGGCATCCGTCTGGTCTGACTAGGTGATAGGGTTCTACCTTAAATGAGTTTTGTGAATAGGATTTTGTATAGTATGTTCCTGCCTCTTCTGATTCCTGTGAGTGGAGATGGGGACGATAGGCATTATCTTCTGCTGACAGTGCGTCTGGACATATTCGCTTGTCATGTTCGAGTCTACTACAGATTCCGCATACTCGGTTTGCTTGCTTCATTGATTTTTCTTTTGAGAACTTTATTCGTTTTTCACTGCTCTTGACTCTTACAGATTCCGGATCCCCAAACGAAGTATCCCCATGTGTGACTTTGCATTTACCCTTAGTTGATGATAGGGTTACTTCCTCTGTGACAAGTAAATCATTCGCTCTAATTTTCATGTCTCTTAACCCGTTAAGCACGTAATCTGTAGAGATTTGAGATAGCGATGCATCGTCAAATAGATTATTCGATTCTGCGACCGATTTCTCTCCCCGGTCCTTGATTGTTGGTGCTTTTTCTCATTCTGTCATCGAAGATCGGTCTTCTCTTGTTTTTCACAAGTAAATTGCTTCCACCAAACCTTCCACGTGTCATTTCTCTTCTTACTACTGTGATTACACACGCTAAATCCGCTTGCTTTAGCATACGTATTGTAGAATTCGAATGCTTCATCAATATAAGAGAATCTTTGTACTTCACGCGGAAGTAGTTTGGGACTTACTTGTGGCACAAACACGTCATTTTCGCTCTCCATTTACTTTTCGAATGATGGAACAAAAATGTAGATAAAATAATTTTATTGCAAAAGTGGAGAATATGGAAGTAATTGGTGTTGAAATTTTGTGAAAAAATTGAACATATATATAGTGTACAAAAAAAAAGTTGTTGGAGGAAAAAAATTAAAATATATATATATATATATATTAAATGTGACCGCTGCTGGTGGCAACGGTCACATTGAAATGGTCACCTACAAGTGATCGTTGGAAATAGGTGACCGTTTCTTACCTTAATTTAAAAAATAAAATAAAATCAAGAATAAACAAATGAGAGCCTCCCACGTGGATATCCCGTGCGGGTATATCCCGTGGGAGATCAATTCTAATTCTTTATAAGTCATTCATAAAATTGTTAGGTCAAGGATCCATTTGACAGGACATTCACCTAGCCAATAGGAGGTGGGACAACACAACAAAGTAGCTTTTTCAAGCAGGCAACTGTGCAACTTTTGCTTATGTAAAAAAAAAGGTGTAACCCACACCTTGAGGGTCGCAACCGACCTTGTCCTGAGCCATTAGTTGAGAAGGTTAATCGTGAGTTATGCCTCCCAGAGCCAGGGTGGAGGACTTGATGGTAAACCCAAAGTTTGGGTAACTCCCGCGATGACAAGACACAAATCCAATATTTCAGGATTCGAACCCTGCACACCGCTGTACTGAGCCTTACCAGTCCTCCCCCTTTACCGCGAGAGATGTGCCCTGAGGGCAACTTTTGCTTATGTTCCTTGTAGCAAAGTTTGATGATAAGTTTTCCTTATATAAATATCTAGTCATCTCTATTTGTTAAAAAAGATTTATTTAAAAATATATTTTTTTATGTTTTCTAGATAAAATGTATAGTTAAAAAGTGAAAAAGAGAAAATATGTGCGGTTAAAATGTGATTTGGGGAATTGTATTTTAAAAAACATGTTTGTAAAACATGTTTGTATATATATATATATCTTCTTTATTTGATAAATATCTAGTTGTAGCAGAGTTTGATGATAAGTTTTCCTTAAATAAATATTTAGTCATCTTTATTTGTTAAAAAAAAATTATTTAAAAATATATTTTTTTTATGTTTTTTAGATAAAAAATGTATAGTTAAAAAGTGAAATGAGAAAATATGTGCGATTAAAAAGATATTTGAAAAATTATAATGTAAAAACTATGTTTAAAATCATGTTTGTAAAACAGAGGCTAAAAAGAAAATCCAAACAAGTTAAAAATATATATATCTTCTTTATTTGATAAATATCTAGTTGTAGCAGAGTTTGATGATAAGTTTTCCTTAAATATATATCTAGTCATCTCTATTTGTTAAAAATTTTTATTTAAAAATATGTTTTTTTATATTTTCTAGATAAAATATATAGTGAAAAAGTGAAAAGATAAAATATGTACGATTAAAAAGTAATTTAAGGAACTATACTGTAAAAAATATGTTTAAAAACATGTTTGTAAAACATAAGCTATAAAGAAAATTCAAACAAGTAAAAAAAATCTATATATATCTTCTTTATTTGATAAATATCTAGTTATATCAGAGTTTGATGATAAGTTTTCCTTAAATAAATATCTAGTCATCTCTATTTGTTAAAAAAAAATTATTTAAAAATATTTTTTTATATTTTCTAGATAAAATGTATAGTTAAAAAGAGAAAAGAGAAAATATATGGGATTAAAAAGTGATTTGAAGAATTGTATTGTAAAAAAATATATTTAAAAATATGTTTGTAAAATAGAGGCTAAAAGAAAATTCAAACAAGTTAAAATATATATATATATATATATATATATATATATATATATCTTCTTTATTTGATAAATATCTAGTTGTAACAGAGTTTGATGATAAGTTTTTCTTAAATAAATATCTAGTCATCTCTATTTGTTAAAAAAAATTTATTTAAAAATATGTTTTTTAGATAAAATGTATAGTTAAAAAGATAAAAGAGAAAATATGTGCGATTAAAAAGTTATTTGAAAAATTATATTTTAAAAACTATGTTTAAAAACATGTTTGTAAAACAGAGGCTAAAAAGAAAATTCAAACAAGTTAAAAAAATATATATATCTTCTTTATTTGATAAATATCCAGTTGTAGCAGAGTTTGATGATAAGTTTTCCTTAAATAAATATCTAGTCATCTCTATTTGTTAAATTTTTTTATTTAAAAATATGTTTTTTTTATATTTTCTAGATAAAATATATAGTGAAAAAGTGAAAAGAAAAAATATGTGCGATTAAAAAGTGATTTGAGGAATTATATTGTAAAAAATATGTTTAAAAACATGTTTGTAAAATAGAGGCTAAAAAGAAAATTCAAACAAGTTAAAAAAAATATATATATATATATATATATATCTTCTTGATTTGATAAATATCTAGTTATAGCAGAGTTTGATGATAAGTTTTCCTTAAATAAATATCTAGTCATCTCTATTTGTTAAAAAAAAAATTATTTAAATTTTTTTTTTATGTTTTTTAGATAAAATATATAGTTAAAAAGAGAAAATATATGTGATTAAAAAGTGATTTGAGAAATTGTATTGTAAAAAAATATGTTTGTAAAATAGAGGCTAAAAGAAAATTCAAACAAGTTAAATATATATATATATATATATATATATATATATATATATATATATATATATATATAATATATCTTCTTTATTTGATAAATATCTAGTCATTGGTTAATTGAAAATTGCATGGGTTTGGACAAGGTCCGTCACAAGGACAACAATTGATGGGTAAAGTTTCTCCTTTAGACTTCAAAATGTTTTAATAGAGAGAATACAAAATGGAAAATCATTAATGCAAACTGTAAAGATAATATGATTTTAGTTTACAAGTCTTGGCTTGGACATTGTTCTCGTATGAAAGATTGAAGAAATTGCGCAGTTATGGTGAGCATGCATATGAGTGGAAATTCTTGGCACGATGTTGCAATATATCTTCTACAGTTTGGGTTGACCATGTTCATGTTGAAAAAATTGATTTTGACCAATTTATGTGATTATATAAGTGAAATCATTAGTAGTGAATAAAAAATTAAGTCACTTAAAAATGTGACATTGTTGGAAAATTATTAGAATATTATAAAATATTCTGGAATTAATTTAAATGAAAAGATGTGTCTTTTCATATAAAAGATTGTGACATTTGAAATTTAATATTTTTCAAAAATTGTGTCTTTTCAATTAGAAACAAATTTGAAAAGATGTGTCTCTTGAAAGGATTGTGTCTTTTGGAACACAACTTTCCAACTATTATAAATAGATCTCATATGCTTGGATTTTTAATTCATTCATCAATTGAATCATCTATCAATTCATTCACTTTTTATTTCATGTTTGCATTATGATATGCATGTTCGCTTCCAAAATAATTTTGCATCTATTTAGAGTCAAGTTTCATGTGAAGAGAGTTCAAAGTATAAGTAAGGTTCATTGGTCTTCGTAATTTGGAGTGTTCTTATTGCGGGACGTGGTCGTTGTATCTTGAAAAATGAATGCCAAAAAATCATTAGCCGTGCGGGGTATTATCGTCTTAAGGACAAAGGGTCCAACTTTTAACTCGATCAAATTCTTATTCATGCATTTTTTGTTTTCTACTTCATATATATTCGATTTTGGTAAGTCGGGATTATGTTCAACTTTATGCATGTAAAAGGTATGTTATTAGAATATAATTATACACGTTAACTTTTTACCAACAATCTTAAGACGATAATAACATGCATTTTATATTTTACGAGTTTAAGTTACGTACTTTGATGATTAATCCATTTGCATTAATGTACTAATTAAAGTTGCACTCTTACTAGTTTTGTTTGGATTTTATTCCATTGATGGGAATGTAATTATAATTATGCATATAATTTGTGATTAAATTTGGATAACATGGCCCATGTAGAAATCACTACTTTGTGATTTATTATAGTTAGTGCTTCTCATATTTATATGCATTGACAAAATATAATTTTTAGACTTTCATTTGTGTTTATGGTTTTTAAGAAAGTGCATGGACTTAAATCTTTCACGTAAATTGCATCTACTATCCTTGGGTAAACCGATTTCTTTTTCTGATGAAGCCCTGGTAATTGTAAACCCAAGTACTTTGGTTTATGGTGGTAATTCTTGTGTGGTCATTGGTTGAGGAAAAATGAGATTATTTATCAAGTTTGTTGTAGATAAAACTTTGTTCTCTTTGTAGTAAGCCTGTTTTTCATTGATGATGGACAAGGTGCTTGAGAATTATTCAGAGATCGTTCATGATATATGGATCACATATGTGCTATTCTGGTAAAGTGTTTGGTTATATACTAACTTGTTTGAAACAAAGTGTGTACTTTCCAATTTTTGATTCCATGAAAGTTGTCAATATCTAGATTGAAATTTATTGGAATATTCGGAAAAAGCATTTTGCCATGATTTTGGAACTCAACAAAGAGCACAGGCATGGCATGACATGGCATGCAAACCTTCAAAAAGAAGAGTGGATAGATACCCGCCATTATTTTGAAACAATATGTCCTTTGATAATCGCATCAAAGCTTGTGCAAAATTGGTTACATATGGAAGTTTGTGGACTTTCACGAGATATTAACATTCCTAGTCATATTATATGTCGACTAGAGATAGAATAAATTATTTATTCAATAAATGTGATTAATGATATGATCATCGAATTTTAAAAGAGTTGATGAACTCTAAGTTCGAACCTAACCCAAGATTTGTGGGAGATAATGTTACTCCTTGCACATGCATTCCTGATTGAGGAATTTTGGGGATAACTTTAAAAGTTGCACTCTTTATACCTTTTATAAGTCATAGAAAAATGTTCTATGAAGATTGAAATGTAGAAATCCCTAATACCAATTTTAGAAATGTAAGAATGGTTCATAATAACTAAAAATGGTTGAAATTGGAACAAGATCGTTTATTGCATGTATATCGATATGCAATAATTAATAATGAGTATTGAATATTTGAAGAATATTCGTAAGTTGCAATGATAATGATTCAATGACTTAAATTGAATATCATTACCAAAGATTGGAGAATCCACTTGTGAAGAAACCTTGGTGATTTGACGAAAAGGACTTGTAATTGGAAATTTAACAGGCCTAGGGACTTGAGTTGCAATTTTACACTAAGGATTTAATTGCATATTTAGTGCTCAAGGTCTTCGAATTTGCAACTTTGGCTTTAAAAGTTTTCCAAAATTATTGATCTAGTCCTTCTAGTTACGGACTTCAAAATCTAAGTCCTTAAGGTTCATGATTTTAAGATTTAATCCATATAGTGTTGGATTTCAAATTTTATCTCAATCGTGTCGAGTTGTTGTTCGAGTATATATCAAAACTTGAACTTGAGACTACCCGTGATGTGTGAGGGTGGCCTTACTTTCTTCAAATTATAATAACAAGATTTTGAACATTGTTGAACTAAATTATTCCCAGGAAAATTTGTTTGTACCATATTGTGACATGGACGTCCATTGCAAGATTTATATCCACTAATAAATGTGTTTACTATGCTAGTGCGGTATTTGAAAATATTCGAAATCATTATGAATTTGAAGATGAATTTTTGGAACTGGAGCTTTAGACAAAGTGAGAAATAAGTATTTTACTTCAAGAAAATTTGGAAGCTTATTAATTTGATATCCTACACTTGTGGGGGTTACGGATAACTTTAATGAAGCTTCAACTAAAGCGAGAGAAGCATGATGGCTTTAGAGTTCCAAAAGTGACAAGTCTATACTTGCTTCATTGATTGATTGTGTCTCAAATGGTATAGATCATCTTGTATTGCAGTTGATCTCAGATGGTATTATTTTGTGGATCCACTATATTGAAAAGCTTACCAAGAGATCTTTAAACTGCTGATCGAAGGGGATGGGATTAAAGTCTACTACGCATGTAATATTTTTAATGATAACTCAACCATGCTGACTTGAAATCCCAAGAACTTGGTTCAATGAGACAACTAAGTTACAAAGATTCAGTTAAGCACTTAGGATTAAATTCCTACCCATTCCTATGAACAAACAAAAGTGCATTCTGTAGAGTATATAGGTTAAGCTTAGTTTTTAATGATTCCTATATCTTGGATAAACCAAGTGGGGTGGGGCAGACTACTCCTAATAGGATATCACCTATATAAGTGAGAAGTGAGGCCGCTTCTGTGAGAATGTTTCAAGGCCTGAATTCTCTAAAACACTTATGAAACAAAGAGTTGTTCAGGGCCAAAATGAACACAACCCTAAGAACCGAAAGTGTTAGGGAAGATATTGTATTAGTACTATTATCTTGGTTTACACAAATGGCTGAACAGTTCAAGACATCATGTTCACTGATTAGCTAAGTAAATTCGATAGTATTTCATTAAGGCAGGTTCAAATCCAAAAGCTACCTCTCTTGATTCAATAGCTTTCCACATGTACTCTTTTCAGTATCTGCATAGTCTTTGCATTAATTTTCATACATGTGGGGATTGTTGGAAAAATTAGTTTTGACCAATATATGTGATTATTTAAGTGGAACCACTAGTAGTGAATGAGAAATTAAGTCACTTAAAAAATGTGACATTGTTGGAAAATTTGTAGAATATTATAAAATATTCTAGTATTAATTTAAATGAAAAGATGTGTCTTTTCATATAAAGATTATGACTTTTGAAATTAATATTTTTCAATAGTTATGTCTCTTCAATTAGAGACAAATTTGAAAAGATGTGTCTCTCGAAAGGATTGTGTCTTTTGGAACACAACTTTCTAACTATTATAAATAGATCAAATATGCTTAGATTTTATTTCATTCGTCAATTGAATCACCTATCAATTCATTCACCTATCCAGCATTTGTCTCCTAAGATATAACGACCACGCCTCACAATAGAAGGACTCCAAATTACGTAGACCAACGAACATTATTTATGCTTTGAACTCTCTTCACATGAAACTTAACTCCAAATAGATGCAAAATTATTTTGGAAGTGAATACGCATATCATAATGCAAACAAGAAATGAAAAGTGAATGAATTGATAAATGATTCAATTGATGAATGAATTAAAATCCAAGCATTTAGGGTCTATTTATAGATGTTGGAAAGTTGTGTTTCAAAAGACACAACCTTTTCAAGAGACGCATCTTTTCAAATTTGTCTCTAATTGAAAATGCACAACTATTAGAAAATAATAATTTCAAAAGTCACAATCTTTCATTATGAAAAGATACATCTTTTCATTTAAATTAATTCTAAAATATTTTATAATATTCTACTAATATTTCAATAATGTCACATTTTAAGTGTCTTAATTTTTCATTTACTAACTAATGATTTCACTTAAATAATCACATAAATTGGTCAAAACCAACTTTCTATATAAAATTCCAACACTCTTAGGACTATACATGTTGAAAGGGCAAATCAATCATTTTTTCGATTTTGAGATATTGAATATCAAACAGGGGTTGACTCATGATCGGATGATGGTATGGGATTATGATTTGCAATTGTCAGTCAACTCGATAATGCAATTTCGGCTCTTTGGAAGAATTGGTCGGGATTAACGTATGTATTTTAATTTGATTATTCTACATGTACTCTCCATAATTTAATTATTGAATGCTACACATAGGATTTATAAAATTAAGAACAAAAAATAAATAAAAATCAATGATTAAATAATAATTTTAATGTTGACAATGAAAAATATTGATTGAACTCGTTCAATATTAATGTTAATAATAAAAATAATTATTATTATAATCAAAATATACAAATAACAATAACATCATATTAATTATTTACTATAATACTAAAACATATATAATTTATTATTTTAATTCTACCAAACTATCCTACTTTTACATATAGTATAGATTTCCACCAGTGCGATGAATTGAAATTGCTATCGCAATATAGATAAGCATTCATAAAATTTAATGATTATACATAATCAACACAAATAGAAAAGACACAAAAATAATTTTTTATTACAACAATTATTAAAATTTAAAAACAACATAAATAATCCAAATTATCGAAAACTTTATGGAATGATAAATGCAAATTATGTAGTTTTTTAATTGTATATCACATTAGATGTAATATTATGAGTACAAATATTGATGCTTGTTCAAGATATAAATATATTTATTATAATTTCTGCATTTGCCTTACATATTTAACTTTTTTTTCAATTTTCATTCAAAAATCATAGTAAACTATAAATATGTGTTTAATCTTAACTCATAAAATATACGACAATTGAATAACATTGAAGATCAAGAAATTATTATATCACTAGTTGCACACCCGTGCGTTGCACGGGCATATTTCTTTTTCAAATAGATTATACATAAATAAATGAAGATCGAAAAAAGAAAATTAAAAAAAGTAATGCTGCAGGCACCAATTAAAAAAAAAAAAATCATTCTTATGTTGATAATATTACAAATTCTGAATAATTTCCTTATACACAACATTTGTTGTTTTATTTGTTGGCTTCCCGTCTCTATCACGTTAAAAGCTTGATCAAAAATGGACAAATGCTAATCATTAAAAGCTTGAGCATCAGGTTCTAAAAGGTAAAATTTTGTCTATAAATAATGCTAGGGACAATGTCAAACGACAAAATATTTATCCTAAGAACATCATTAACTCCATACGATGTGAGGCTGTCTTTCAAGTTCTAGAGAAGACAATTTCCATTAGTAGTGTTGAATGCTATTACTATCAACAAAAATTAAGGTCAATCGTTGTCGAATGTAGGACTCTTCCTGAAGAAGCCAGCGTTCAATCATTGACGTATATATAGAAAATATTTTCCTTCCAAAAGTTGAAAATTTCATTTGCTGTGAAAATAGGGAAAATGAGACACTGTTAATTAAAGTTGAAAAATATTTTCCAAGGAAAATTTTAGTATTCAAACCTGAAAAAGTTGGAAAATGTTCAAAAATTTGCAATCTTCCTTGAAAAATGTGCAAAATACGTGTTAAATTAAGATTTTCTTCTGCGGCCAGGCCAATTTAGAATCTTGGTTTATTTGACCTTTTTTATTTTTTTAAGGTAAGATGCGTGGTTAAAAATTGGATACAGAAAATGTGTGTGGTTAAAACGTAAAAGATGTTTGAGAAATTATGTAAATTATAATTTGTTATTATTACTAAAAAATGAAAAAAAAAATGCAGTTGAAAAAAAAAAAAAAAGTGGTTTGCACTTAATTGCATTGGATCTTATTGAACAATGTGCAAAATACGTGTGAAAATATTTTCCTTCCAGAAGTTGAAGAATTCATTTGCCGTGAAAAAAGGGAAAATGAAACACTATTCATTAAAGTTGGAAAATATTTTCCAAAAAAAAAATTTTTGCAATCAAATATGGCAAAGTTGGAAAATGTTAAAAAAATTGCCACCTGCTTTGAAAAAAATGGGCAAAATAAGTGTTAAATTAAGGCTTTATTCGACGGCCAGACCAATTTATAATCTTGGTTTATTTTGACTTTTTATTTTTATTTTTTTTAAGGTAAGATATGTGGTTAAAATTGGATAGAGAAAATGTATGTGGTTAAAAGTGGTTGAGAAATTATGTAAATTATAATTTGTAATCATTACAAAAAAAATGCAGTTGAAACAAAAGTTTTTTGCGCTTAATTGCATTGGATATTATTGAACAATGTGCAAAATACGTGTGAAAATATTTTCCTTCCAGAAGTTGAAAAATTCATTTGCCGTGAAAAGAGGAAAAATGAAAAGTTGGAATGTAACACCCCAAGTTCAAGAATATTAAACATAGGTGTTAACTTCCCTTTTTCTTTTAATGCGGAAATAAATCATTTAAAACCTCAACATTTTCATTTTCTATTATAAAATTTTACAGAAATTTCGACAGAGTCTCCTCTGTAAATTGGACATAGCCAACCTGTAGAGGGACATCAATATCATTTTAAAGTACACATCTCAACTCATTCAATCCCAAATATCATCCAAACCATTACAATAAATCCCAAACTCCTCAACAATATAATTCCAAGTAAATAAACTTTAGCAAATGAAATAAGAGGTAATTTAACCTCAATAATACATGAATTAAAGAATAAATAATGAGAAATTGAAATAAATTCTAATTTAACTTTTATTTTAAAAGGGTTGAAGTGGGTATAGCCTGAGTCAACTGCCGAGTGCTCTCCTCGGATCACCTAACTTTCATCACCTGAAATGTTGGGGAGGGATTGGGGTGAGCTAAAGCTCAGTAAGTAAACTTTATGCATGAATGCATGCTTATGATATGAATGCTTTAAACTTTGAAATGTGTATCCCCATTCACTTTAACCTTTCAAAACTTTCAACATTTCGAACTTTCACTTCATTTCCATCGTTAGCTCACTTGATGTAACTTCTAGTTAATCAGATAACATTGGGCAATTCTTATTTGGAACCAGATTAACTTTCACATTTTCACCGCAAAGCGGCTCATTCATTTCATTCCACCGCAAAGCGGCTCATTCACTTCATTCCACCGCAAAGCGGCTCATTACATTCGGGTATGCCGGTCCCCCGCGCCCCATTTCCCACTCGCATCTTTCATGACATAGAAGTACACCCATTCATTCTTAAAAAAATTTGGGATACATAACTTTTGAACAAACTTGCACTTTAACACATTTCTTTCATTTAAAAACATTTGACTTCCCAATTTCGATGCCAATACATGCTTGATGATGCAATGACATGATAATGTGCATGCTTGAACATTCTTCTCAATAACATATACTTTCATAAATTAAATGAAATTCATCAAAGTAAGTAAGTAGCAAACAGTCATTTACACATTCCACATTTACATTTAACTTCTATGAAAATAGGGGAAGTTTACTTACTTGACATCCTTAGTATTTACCGTTATCTGGATTTGCAAGTGGAAAGAGTCTCAGATGCCCGTCACGTCAATGTGCCCAATAATCCTAATTTATATTCATTCATTAAATAAAATATACTTTTAGTTTACAAATAAATTCGTTATTCATTTTAATACTCAATCAAGTATTAACCGAGATTGAAACTTCAATTTAACTCACATGTGATTATACATCGAGACTAAAGCACATAAAACCAGAAAAGTCCTTTCATACTTTTGAATTCTCATAACATTACATTCTAAACCTCTGAATTGCATAAGACTGTGAAATTATAATTAAGGTCTCAATTCAAACTAAGATCAATCAAAACAACCTATTTTAATAGTTTCCAAAATCTGAAATTCCAACTTAAAGTCCCAAATAAATTCTTAAAGCTGCAAATTACAAATTTCAATCCAAAAATTAAAATTTAAGCAGTTAGCTAATTTCATAAATTCGAAATCCTCAAATTTACCCAGACTAACATAAACTCAATTAAACTAACTCAAATTTAAACCAAGTATTTTCAAAAAATTTTAAATTTGAAAAACTCTCAAAATGGTTGTCAATTACACTAATTAAATCCAAAATTCCTAATTGTTTCCATTCATTAAAGGAATAACTTTTAAATCAAGAATGTGTCATCACGCTATGACCAATACATTAACATTATATTCGAAACAAATAATCAATTCCAACCATTCATAAAATTCTCCAAATTATAAGTTTACAAATTTCAACTCATAATTAAGCACGAATAGTTACTAACAAACTTAAATTTATACTTTATCAGATTTTGAAAATTCACATCCATTGATAAGGCTGAAATGTATACATACTTATACCAATTACCCCAAACTGAAAGTTGTCTTTTTCCACAGGTTAGAAATTTGAAAACTAATATAACCATTCATATAATTCCACCAAATTTCGAAATTTACCCTTCTAACTCAAAATGAAACTACACATTTAAATTACGCTAACTAATTCATGGGTTTTAAATTTGCAAATTTACCTACAAGAAACTTAAAATCTAAACTTTATACATGAGGGTAATATACATACATCATCATATACATACAATTCCATATATATATACACTAATTCATATATTTCCCAAAATCTGAGTTTCAACGGTTTAAAATTTGAAGTTTCAGTAAAAATTCAATTTGAAAAAGATCTGAAATCTTCATATAACTACATACATCCAACATATATACATCAATACTTACAAATCCATGTGTGTGCGTGTTAGAGGCGTGTAAAACTGTGAGTGACCGTGTGAGTGTGAGTGTGCGTGTGCGTGTTCGATGAAAGGAACGAGGGAAGGGGGAGGGTTACCGGGGTGGTGGCGCGGCGGTGCTGTCGACGGCGTGCGTGCGCGAGTCGAGAGAGAGAGAGAGACACGAGACCGAGAGAGCGAGGCAGGGAACGAGAGACAGATGAGAGAGCGAGAGATGGAGATAAGCTGAGAGACGGAGGTGTAGACTTTTAGGTTTAATATGAGGCTAACTCTTGAATATTTCAAATTAGTCCCCCAACTCCCATCAATTTATACTTTAAGCCCACAACCTCAAATAAAATTCAAAGTGCCACTAAACTTTCCCCAATTCCCATTTAACACAATTTAGGCAACTTTCAACTTAATTAAATAGAAAATAACAAGATTAATAAATCACGTTAATAATCACACATAAAATTGCACATAGACAAGTTATGAACTTTCTATTTGGCACATTGATCAAGACGGCGTCCAAGCCCTTCCACTGTAAAATAATTAAAATTATAGACATTAAAATTATCAATTCAAAATTTATAGCAACATTAACATAAATATCACGTGGGATTTCAGAATTGTCCATAAAATGAAAAGCGGTCTTACATGGAAAATGTTAAAAAAATTGCCACTTGCTTTGAAAAAATGTGCAAAATAAGTGTTAAATTAAGGCTTTATTCGGCTGCCAGACCAATTTATAATCTTGGCTTATTTGACTTTTTATTTTTATTTTTTTTAAAGTAAGATGCGTGGTTAAAATTGAATAGAGAAAATGTATGTGGTTAAAAGTGGTTGAGAAATTATGTAAATTATAATTTGTAATCATTACAAAAAAAAAATGAAAAAAAAATGCATTTGAAAAAAAAAAAGTTGTTTGCGTTTGATTGCATTGAAGATTATTGAAAAATGTGCAAAATTCTTTTAAAAATATTTTCCTTCGAAAAGTTGAATTCATTTGCCATGAAAATAGGAAAAATGAGACACTGTTCATTAAAGTTGGAAAATATTTCCAATGAAAATTTTTGCAATCAAATATGGCAAAGTTGAAAATTGTTAAAAAAAATTGTCATCTTCCTTGAAAAATGTGAAAATGAATGTTAAATTAATACATTATTCGACGACTTGACCAGTTTATAATCTTGATTTATTTGACTTTTTTTTTAAGGTAAGATGCTTGATAAAAAATTGGACAGAAAAAATGTGTGTGGTTAAAATTGATTTGAGAAATTATGTAAATTATAATTTGTAATCATTACAAAAAAATAAAAAAAAATGCAGTTGGAAAAAAAAAAGTTGTTTGCGTTTAATTGCATTGGAAATTATTAAAAAATGTGCAAAATACCTGTTAAAGTTTTTTTCTTCCAAAAGTTGAAGAATTCATTTGCAATGAAAAGATGGAAAATGAGACCCTGTTAATTGAAGTTGGAAAATATTTTCTAAGGAAATTTTTTGCAATCAAATATGGAAAAATTGAAAACTGTCAAAAAAATTGCCATCTTCCTTGAAAAATGTGCAAAATTAGTTTTAAATAAAGACTTTGTCTAGCGGTCGAACCAATTTATAATCTTGGTTTATTTGAATTTTTTTATTTTTTAAGATAAGATATGTGGTTAAAAATTGGACAGAGAAAATGTATGTGGTTAAAAGTGGTTTGAAAAATTATGTAAATTATAATTTGTAATCATTACCAAAAAAATGAAGAAAAAACAACGCGTTTGAAAATAAAGTTTGTATTTAATTGCATTGGGGATTATTAAAAATTGTGCAAAATACATGTAAAAATGTTTCCTTCCAAAAGTTGAAGAATTCATTTGCAATGAAAAGAGGAAAAATGAGACAATGTTTATTAAAGTTGGAAAATATTTTTCAAGGAAAATTTTTGTAATCATATATTTTCAAAGTTGAAAAATGTTAAAAAAAATTGTCATATTCCTTGAAAAATTTACAAAATTAGTGTTAAATTAAGGCTTTGTTCAGCGGTTGGACAAATTTATAATCTTGGTTTATTTGAATTTTTTTATTTTTAAGATAAGATGTGTAGTTAAAAATTAGATAGAGAAAATGTGTGGTTAAAAAATGAAAAAAACGCAGTTGAAAAAAATGGTTTGCGTTTAATTGATATGGAGATTATTCAAAAATAATGAAAAATATGTGTGAAATTAATGTGGATAAATCAATTTAAAAAAAAAAAAAAAAAAAAAAAAGTTAACATGAAAGTTGGCAGTGGGCCATGATGTAGATTCTCAAGTAGTATTAATTATATATTTGACTATATTCCAAAAACCTATAAAAAAAAAAGATGAAAAAGATATTTTCATTTAGACGGGAAAAGTGGAGCCCAAGCTCAGTTGTTATTATATATATATAAATATAAATAAATAATAGAATAATGGATATAATCTTTTGCATTCATATTTATCTAGACTTTGCATTCACACTAATCCACTATTCTCTCTTTATATATAGTATATATAGATATTAGATGTAACTAGTTGTCCACTCGTGCGATGCACGAGATATATAAATTTTAAATCATAATTTTGAAAATATCTTGATTCAATCATATCAAATAAAAAACATAATTTAAATAAAATTTCAGTACAAAATATTGTTGAATTTAAAACTTTAAAAAAGATAAAACTATTCAAAATAAAAAAAAAAATGCTATATGTACACTAAGTATACCGCGCTACTCAAAATTTGACATTCATTTAATTTATTTATTTTTGACTTTTTTTTTATATTTTTCTTTGAAAATTTGCCCACCTTCTTTTCCTTTTAATATATTATAATTTTTTATTAACTATATTTTTTAATGTGTTGCTTACATATATTTTATTTGAAATTCAATATATTAATTAATATATTTAATTTTTCCTTGTTTTTTAAACATGTCAATTTTTGTCAAAATGATGAAACGATTAAGCCTCCTTTTGGTAATAATGTTCGATTTATAAACTTGTTTATTTATGATTTTGAGGTAAATAGTAGTGGCTAAAAATTGGAGAGAGAAAATATGTGTGGTTAAAAAGTTGATAGAAAATAATTAATTATTTTTGTAACATGTATATTGAAAAGCATACTCATTTAATGACATATTAGGAAGTAAAATTTCAGTAATTTTATTTATTTATTTTTAAAATATATTAATTCAATTTTTTTATTTCTAACTTAACAAATTTATATAGCATATAATTATTTGTCTTAAAATATATTAATTCTTTTTTCATTTTTAATGTAACACATTTACATAGATATGATATTACATTTATTTATGTTCAAATATGTTAATCCAATTTTTTCATTTCCTACATAACACGTGTTATTGAATTTGAAACTTTAAAAAAAATAAAACTAATCAAAATAAAAAATTCTGCATGTACAATCAGTGTACCGCGTCGCTCAAAGGTTGACACTTAGTTAAATTTTTTATATAAAATTTCTTTTAACTTTTATTTACGTTTTTCTTTAAAAATTTGCCCACATTATCATCTACTTTCCTTTTAATATGTTTTAATTTTTAATTAACTTTATTTTTTAATATGTTGCTTACATATATTTTATTTGAAATCCAATTTATTAATTAATACTTTTTCTTTTTCTTTTTTTTTAAACATACCAATTTTTGTCAAAATGATTAAATTTTCTACCAATTTATCATTGGTGGTAAAAAGTTGATAGCGAATAATTATTTATTTTTGTAATATGCTTATTGAAGAACCTACTCATTTATTAATATATTAGGAAGTAAAACTTCAATTATTTTATTTATTTATTTTCAAAGTATATTTATTCAAAATTTTCATTTCTATGTTAAATTATTTATATAGCATTTATTTATTTATTTTCAAATATATTAATCCAAAATTTTCATTTTTAATGTAGCACATTTACATAGATATGACATTTATTTATATTCAAATATATTAATACAATTTTTTCATTTCCTACATAACACATTTACATAGATATTACATTATTTATGTTCAAATATATTAATCTAATTTTTTTTCATTTTCAATGTAACACATTTACACATAGTACATTTATTACAACTCTTACTAAATATGCAATAAATAATAAATTCTCTTACAAAAATATTTATATTTTCTTTATTTATTTATTTTTATATATAAAAGTAGCAGTGAGACTCTTTATTCTGATTTCTACTTTTATATACATAAAGATAAATATAAATATAAATATAAAGATTTATATAGCATGTATTTATTTATATTCAAATATCTTAATCCAAAATTTTCATTTTCAATATAGCACATTTACGTACAAATAACATTTATTTATGTTCAAATGTATTAATACAATTTTTTCATTTCCTACATAATACATTTACATAGATATCACATTTATTTATATTCAAATATATCAATCCAATTTTTTCATTTCCTACATAACACATTTACATAGATATCACATTTATTTATGTTCAAATATATCAATCCAATTTTTACATTTCCTACATAACACATTTACATAGATATCGCATTATTTATGTTTAAATAGATTAATCTGATTTTTTCATTTTCAACGTAACACATTTACACATAGTACATTTATTACAACCCTTACTAAATATGTAATAAATAATAAATTATCCTACAAAAATATTTATCTTTTCTTCATTTCTTTATTTATATTTTTTTATATTTAAGTATAAGTGAGGGGAGAGAGTCATTAAATGCAATTTTTCCTCCAAAATAACTATCTCTCCTCACTCTACTTTTATTTATACTAGTTGTCTACCCGTGCGATGCACGGGATATATAATTTATAAATCATAATTTTGAAAATATCTTGATTAAATCATATCAAATAAAAAACATAATATAAATAAAATTTCAATACAAAATGTTATTGAATTTGAAACTTTAAAAAAGAAAAAACTATTCATAATAAAAAATGCTACACTCAAAATTTGACACTCATTTAAATTTTTATATAATTTTTTTTTAACTTTTATTTATATTTTTCTAAGAAAATTTCCTACCTCATCACCTATTTCCCTTTGAATATGTTATAATTTTTTATTAATTATAATGTGTTGCTTACATATATTTTATTTTTGTTTTGTCAAAAATGATGAAATAATTAAACCTCCGTTTGGTAATAATGTTTGGTTTATAAACTTATTTATTTATGATTTTGAGATAAAAAATAGTGACTGAAAATTGGAGAGAGAAAATACGCGTGGTTAAAAAGTTAATAGAAAATAATTATTTATTTTTGTAACATGCGTATTGATATGACATTTATTTATGTTCAAATATATTAATCCAATATTTTCATTTCCTACATAACGCATATTATTGAATTTGAAACTTAAAAAATAAAAAATAAAAACGAATCAAAATAAAAAATTCTGTATGTACACTCAGTGTACCGCGCCACTCAAAGTTTGGCACTTGATTAAATTTTTTATATAAAATTTCTTTTGACTTTTATTTACGTTTTTCTCTAAAAATTTACCCATCTTATCACCTATTTTTCTTTTAATATGTTATAATTTTTAATTAACTTTATTTTTTAATATGTTTTTTACATATATTTTATTTTTCCTTTTTTTAAACAAACCAATTTTTTTCAAAATGATGAAATGATTAAATTTTCTACCAATTTATCATTGGTGGTAAAAAGTTAATAGCAAATAATTAATTAATTTTGTAATATGATTATTGAAGAACCTACTCATTTATTGACATATTAGGAAGTAAAACTTCAATGATTTTATTTATTTATTTTCAAAATCTTCATTTCTAACTTAAAAAATTTATGTAGCATAGATTTTTTATTTTCAAATATATTAATCCAAAATTTTCGTTTTCAATATAACACATTTACATAGATATGACATTTATTTATGTTCAAATATATAAATACCATTTTTTTTTAATTTCATACATAACACATTTACATATATATCACATTTATTTATGTTCAAATATATTAATCCAATTTTTTCATTTCCTACATAACATATTTACATAGATATCACATTATTTATGTTCAAATATATTAATCTATTCTTTATTTTTATTTTATACATAAAAGTAAAAGTAAGGAGAGAGTGTCATTAAATGCAATTTTTCCTTCAAAATGACTCTCTCTCCTCACTTCTACATTTATATATACTAGTGAATCACCCGTGCGATGCTTAGAAATAAACGTTTGGATAATGATAATTCAATGTGAAATTAGATGAATCATTTAGGTAAAATAAATAAATTTCGCAAATAAGAGATAAGATCATCATTTATTGGTTTCATATGATTACAAATTATGGAATACTTCTTTATACACAATATTATTTTTTGATTTTGTTGGTCTTCCATTCTTATCACAAATCAACATCTTTAATCTGGAACGATTTGTCATCCTAGGAATTGCAACATAAATTTGTCCATGTTTAAACACCAGCCGTTTAAGATGAAGCCCCACATGTAAGAATGATTGTCCCTAACTTTTATTAATAATCATGGCATAGGACACTATCAATGGAAATTGTCTTCTTAGAAATCTAATAGGTTTCCTAGAATTAGAAGGGATCAAAAATATCATTGGAATAAATAACTTGTGTACTGCATTGATGCCAGAAAGAATTTGACCTTCTAGAACATGGTCGTCAGATTTTGTAACTATCAACCTTGTTTCATTGCACAATCCATATGTATAATCAATATTTCTCAAAAAGAACTTGTGTCATTTACTTATTTGCAGCAACGGTCCACCACGTGGAGTAATAATGATATCCCTGTGTCCAGATCGTGTATCAAAAACCACCGACAATCAGTTCGGCAATTTTATCGACAATAGGAAAATCATATTGGCTATGATTGGTCGCTCACAACCAATAAGTATAAGTCTTACATTTGAAGTGTTTTCCTCGATCATCTTTTCTCAAATCGACCTAAACTACGTTAACAATTTGTTGTATTTGTCTAGCATATCTTTCAAATCAGAAACTATACAATCATGCAATATTGAATTGCATGCTTCACTCATACCGAGAGACATTAAAAGACATCAAATAAATTTTAGACTATCACAACAAAATTATCTGAAAACAATATAAATATAAAAGCAATAAATACATAATACATACCCCCACGACCCTCTTTCTTCTTTCAACATCATTCACATTGTCAACAATGTAAAGCAAACAAATTGCAGAGCTGAACCGTCATCAGGCAACAGATTCTCAATCTTATGGAAATTTTGATCGTGTGATCTGAAGACGGGAGACACTCTACCATCATTTAGCCCATTATCTATTCCCGCCATAGAAGTGAACGAAAACATCATATTATATGTTCGAATGTTCTCAACGAAATTCTTAATCTTGTCGTCCCTGCCATATAACAAATCTTTCAAAATAAGAGGATGATCTTCCATTAGAAGAATCTCCACCTTCTCTTGCATACAACAAAGTAAGGGTGGACAAATAAACCGCGAACTAAACCGCAACAAATGGTTTGGTTTGATTTCGTTTTGAAAAAATTCCAAACTGCTTTAAACGATTTGGTTTAAGTTTCAATTGTCAAAACCGCGGTTTCAATCAGTCAACTCGCCAAATTTTAAAAAATTAATTTTCTTAAAATAAAATTCTTAATATAAGAGCTAAGTACAGTTTGCTTCTATATAATTAGTTTGTTTGTCAACATGAATTGATTCACAATAAAGCACTCAATTAGAAACTTAATACTATTATTGAGCTAGTTTGAACTTGAGATTAGTGTCTTTGAGCGCGCTTTGAAATATACTAATTCATTCGTTGGCAATCCGCGATTTCAAACCGCACCAAACCGCAAAAAGTAGTTAGATTTGGTTTTATTTAGAAAATGAAATAGTTTGTTTAGTTTGAAAAAATTTCAAATCGTTTTAAATGTTTTGGTTTGAAATATTACTATAAATCACCCAAACGAAACATTGTTCACCTCACAACAAAGTGAGAACTTCGAATTACGAATATTTTATAACGCTTATCCACTCTCTCCTCGCGCCAAAAATTGCCATACAAAATAAACACTTAAATGTAGGATCTCCAAAGTCCATTACTCTGGACAATCAAATAATAGATGAATAAGTTAATAATATAGATCATACATATAAAAGATAAGATTTACTATTTTGACCAGTGACAATGAAAAAAACACATATAAGAAACAAATTCGATAATTATAAAAAAAAAATTGTGAGATTGACAAAGATGCATCAAATTCATAGTATTATATGTTTTTGCAATATTTATACAACGTAATTATTTTTTTATGGAAATGATAATACAACATTGATCATCTCAATTTTCAGTTAAGTAAATTGAGAGACAATTTACTTATTGTTCTAGAAATTTAAGAATCATAAATATTGAATTAAAATATAACAATTAATAGCATGTTGTAGTTCATTATTTTTTAAAATTTAGACTTAACAGATAGAACAAAAAACTATTAATAACTATATAATTTCAAAACAATATAAATAAATTTGTTAACCGTTAATGTTAAAAAAATGTGATATGAGACTTTTTGGAATAAAAAATCAAATAATAATTAAATGTAAATGTAAATAATATTATTTTGATAAATAATCTGATATAGAAAATAAGGTTATTATATAAATGTGACAAAAAAACTTATAATTATGATTATTTATAACAAAATTTAATACAGCTTGATTAAATATTTGATATAAATGAAAATGAAAATTCGACATTGAATTTTTATGACCGAACGAAATTATTCATCTATAAGATTGAGACCCAAAATATCACAATTATTGTAAAAAATTATTTACGTATTAAATGTAACTTTCTATAAAAATATTAATTAATTTAATAGAACGCAATACAAATGAGCTCGAATATTTAGATGTACTAAATAACTAAAAAAATAAGATTATTTATAAAAAAAATTATACGATAATTTTTATTTAGTATTATATGCGTAATACAACTTCAATATAATTTTGAACTGAAAATTTTATATTGAATTTGTATTACTGAACACAAACACTTATTTGTAAGATTTAAAACATTAAAAATTCAGAATAATTTTTTGAAAAGAGAGGTTTAAACACAAATAACCAAGTATAAATAAGTGAAACAAATTCTTCATAAAAATACGTAAGTGGAAGTAGCAATATGAACACAATAAAAGTTAAATTTTGATGTGTGAACACAATAAAAACTGAGTTTTCCTACCAAAACTCAGACTCAGCTACTTTTATATATTAACTAGTTGTCCACCCGTGCGATGCACGGAATATATATTTTTTAAATCATAATTTTGAAAATATCTTGATTCAATCATATCAAATAAAAAAACATAATTTAAATAAAATTTCAATACAAAATGTTATTGAATTTAAAACTTTAAAAAAAAGACAAAATTATTCAAAATAAAAAAGTTACATGTCCACTAAGTATATCGCGCCACTCAAAATTTGGCACTCATTTAAATTTTTTATATAATTTTTTTTACTTTTATTGACGGTTTTCTCTGAAAATTTGTCCACCTCATCACATATTTCCCTTTTAATACGTTATAAATTTTTAATGTGTTGCTTACATATATTTTATTTGAAATTCAATATATTAATTAATGTATTTTATTTGTCCTTACTTTTTAAACATCCAATTTTTGTCAAAATGATGAAATGATAGTCTCCGTTTGGTAATGTTTGGTTTATAAACTTGTTTATTTATGATTTTGAAGTAAAAAGTAGTAGTCGAAAATTGAAGAAAGAAAATATGTGTGGTTAAAAAGTTGATAGAAAATAATTAATTATTTTTATAACATGCGTATTGAAGAGTCTACTCATTTATTGACATATTAGGAAGTAAAATTTCAATAATTTTATTTATTTATTTTCAAAATATATTAATTCAATTTTTTCATTTCTAATTTAACAAATTTATATAGCATATATTTATATATTTTAAAATATATTAATCCAATTTTTTCATTTACTCAGATATGATATGACATTTATTTATGTTCAAATATATTAATCCGATTTTTTTTCATTTCCTACGTAACACATGTTATTGAATTTGAAACTTTTTTTAAAAAAAATTAATCAAAATTAAAAATTCTACATGTACATTCAGTGTACCGCACCACTCAAAGTTTGACACTTAATTAAATTTTTTATATAAAATTTATTTTGACTTTTATTTACGTTTTTCTCTAAAAATTTGCCCTACTTATCACCTGTTTTCCTTTTAATATGTTATAATTTTTAATTAAATTTATTTTTTAATATGTTGCTTACATATATTTTATTCGAAATCCAATATATCAATTAATATATTTTATTTTCCTTATTTTTTAAACATACAAATTTTTGTCAAAATAATTAAATGATTACATTTTTTACCAATTTATCAATGGTGGTAAAAAGTTGAGAGCAAATAATTAATTATTTTTGTAATATTCTGATTGAAGAACCTACTCATTTATTGACACATTAGGAAGTAAAATCTTTAATGATTTTATTTACTTATTTTCAAAATATATTGATTCAAAATTTTCATTTCTAACTTAACAAATTTATATAATATGTATTTATTTATTTTCAAATATATTAATTCAAAATTTTCATTTTCAATGTAACACATATAACATTTATTTATGTTCAACTATATTAATACAATTTTTTTAATTTCCTACGTAACATATTTACATAGATATCACATTTATTTATATTCAAATTTATTCATCCAATTTTTTCATTTCCCTACTTAACACATTTACATAGATATCAAATTATTTATATTCAAACTAGTGAATCATCCCGTGCGATGCACGGGAATAAACGTCTAAATAAAAATAATCCTATTCGAAATTAAATGAATCCTTAAACAAAATAAATAACATTCACAAATAAGATATAAGTTCATCATTTATTAGTTTCATGTATAAACATCAACTTTTTAGGGAGAAATCATACATGCGAAAATGATTGTGCCTGACTCTTATTGATAGTCATGGTATATGACACCATCAATGAAAATTGTTTTTTTTTTTTTGAAATCTAATAAGTATCTTAAAATTCGAATGACTCAACGATATCCTTGAAATAAAGAACTTGTGTCCTGCATTACTGTCAGATAGAATTTGACCTTATAGAATATGATCGTTAAGTTTTGTAACGATTATTCACTATCTCCTCGAACCAAAAATTCGCCTTACAAAATGAATACTTAAATGTAGGATTTTCAGTATTCATGTACTCTGAGCATTCAAACAATAGATGAAAAAGTTAATAATAGAGATCATGCATATAAAAGATAAAATTCAATATTTTGATAATTGACAATGAAAAACAACATGTATAATAATAATAATAATAATAATAATAATAATAATAATAATAATAATAATAATAATAATAATAATAATAATTGCGAGGTTGACAAAGATATTGATTCAAATTTATGATATTTTAGGTTTTCAATATTTATACAACGTAATTATTTTCTGATTGAAATTATAATTTAGTATTGATGATCTCAATTTTTAGTTAAGTAAATTGGGAGACAATTTATATATTATTGTGAAAAAATATCATAAAAGTTGAATTAAAATATAGCAAAGAATATCTTGGTATGGTTACTTATTTTTTGAAATTTTAAAATTAACAGTTAGGACAAAAATCATTAATAACTATATCATTTCAAACAATATAGATAAATCTGTTAACCGTTAATGTTAAAAAATGTGATATGAGACTTTCTGGAATAAAAAATTAATTAAGAATTAAATGTAATTGTCATTGAAATAATTTTGATAAATAATGCAATATAGGAAAGAACTTTAATATGTATATGTAATAAATAACTTAAAATAGGAATTAGTTATAAAAATTTCAATACAACGTGATTTATAAAAATACGAATGTGTATAAATTTTAAATATAATTTTAATAGAAAATTTGACATTGAATCTGTATGACTGAACCAAATATTTATCCATAAAATTAAGACCAATAAAATATCAAAATTATTATAAGAAATTAATTACGTATTAAATGTAATTATCTATAAAAAAATTTAATAATACGCTATAAAAAAGAGCTACAATTTTTAGATGTACTAAATAACTAAAAATAAGATTATTTATAAATATATATATATATATATATATATATATATATATATATATATATATATATATATATACACACACGTATGATGTGATTTATAATTTAGTACTCCCTTCGTCCCATAAAGATAGTCTTCTACTCATTTTCACACAGATTAAGGATAACAAGGAATATAAAATATTAATTTCAGTCTTAAAAAATAAAGTAGACTATCTTTTTGAGACGGACTAAAAAGAAATAGTTGACTATCTTTGTAGGACGGAGTGAGTATTATCCAGTAATAAAATTTTGACATAATTTTTAACTGAAAATTTTACTTTGGATTTGTATAACTGAACACAAATATTTTATTTGTAAGATTGAAAATGTTAGAAGAACACATTTTTTTCATGAAAAGAGAGATTTTGACACAAAAAAGTCAAATATAAATAAGTAAAATCAAACAAATTATCGTTCTTATATCATAAAAAATAAAAAACAACTTCTCGATAAAAGCAAATTTTTAAAAAAATAATATTTCTAGTTTCTTGTTTTTATTATTTTTTATACAATGTGATATACAATTTCATCAAATATATATACTGGCCCAAGAATAATATGTTTTTTCTTCACTCAACGGCCGAAACCATTAACATATATATCAACCCAAAGCTATTCTAAATATCCCAACATTAGTTAACACTTTGCAACCCCAAAAGAGAAATCTAGAACATAATATAAATAGACTATTAACAAATCCTCTTATTAGTCCAAAATAATTTTGCATTCTATATTGTTTTCGAAGCTTTCTCTACAATATTATTGTTTTAATATTTTTTCTTTTTTGTCAGAAACCCAAATCTATGTTCAACGACTCAAAATATCACAGGTCTTGAAGAAAAAAGTAGTGCCAATCCTTTTTACCTTTTCAAAAAATAATTTACGATTTTTTATTTTCAACTGATTTGTAATATTAACAACTAATAAGCATTACCACCGCACCAAAAATTTTGAATCATAAAACGTGATAAATAGAAGGTGGAGTGGAGGGGTCATGTTAAACAGTACACATTTTTTCAAAGAAATAACCATTTAATTGAATCTTTTATTATTGTGTATATCTTCGTAATAATTATATATGACGGAAATGAAAGATGTTGTATATCGGGAAATTGAAAAAATAAAAAGATATAGAAAACAAAAATGAATAAACAGATTTTGAAAAAGGGAAAAAAATGAAACAAATTCTGAAAAGGTAAAGAAGGAAAAAAAAAACTGGCTTTCTAGTATAATTAGGCAGCGGGAAATAGAAGTCATATAAACACAATAAATATTGAAGAATGTAAATAGATGTCAGCGATTTTGAAAATAATAAATAAATATTGAAGGCTCAACTATTTTTGAAGTGAGTTTTGAAGTTGATTATTGGATGAGAGATATGAGTAGTGTAAACATGATAAATATTGAAGTCCCCAAAAATTGGAAAAATAAATAAATAAAATTTGCACATAGTACAAGAGTTTTGGAGAAAAACAGTGAAGTTGACTGGGGTTGACTCAGCTACTTTTATATATTACTAGTGAATCATCCTGTGCGATGCACGGAAAGAAACGTCTGAATAAAAATAATCCTATTCGAAATTAAATGAATCCTTAAACAAAATGAATAACATTCACAAATAAGAGATAAATTCATCATTTATTAGTTTCATGTATAAACATCAAACTTTTAGGGAGAAGTCATACATATGAAAATGATTGTGCCTGACTCTTATTGATAGTCATGGCATATGACACCATCAATGAAAATTGTTTTTTTTTTTTTTTGAAATCTAATAAGTATCCTAAAATTCGAATGGCTCAACGATATCCTTGGAATAAAGAACTTTTATCCTGCATTACTGTCAGATAGAATTTGACCTAATAGAATATGATCGTCAAGTTTTGTAACGATTATTCACTATCTCCTTGAACCAAAAACTTGCCTTTCAAAATGAACAATTAAATGTAGGATCTCTAGTATTCATGTACTCTGAATATTCAAACAATAGATGAAAAAGTTAATAATAGAAACCTTGCATATAAAAGATAAAATTCAATATTTTGACCATTGACAATGAAAATCATGTATAATAATAATAATAATAATAATAATAATAATAATAATAATAATAATAATAAAAAATAAATAAATAAATAAATTAAAATTGCGAGGTTGACAAAGATATTGCATCAAATTTATGATATTTTAGGTTTTCAATATTTATACAACGTAATTATTTTTTGATTGAAATTATAATTTAGTATTGATCATCTCAATTTTTAGTTAAGTAAATTGGGAGACAATTTATATATTATTGTGAAAAAATATCATAAATTTTAAATTAAAATATAGCAAAAAATATCTTGGTATGGTTAATTACTTTTTGAAATTTTAAAATTAACAATTAGGACAAAACCCATTAATAACTATATCATTTTAAACAATATAGATAAATTTTTTAACCGTTAATGTTAAAAAATGTGATATGAGACTTTTTGGAATAAAAAATTAATTAAGAATTAAATGTAGTTGTCATTGAAATAATTTTGATAAATAATGCAATATAAGAAAGAACTTTAATATGTATATGTAATAAATAACTTAAAAATAGGATTTAGTTATAAAAATTTCAATACATCGTGATTTATAAAAATATGAATGTGTATAAATTTTAGATATAATTTTAATTGAGAATTTGACATTGGATTTGTATGACTGAACCAAATATTTATCCATAAAATTAAGACTAATAAAATATCACAATTATTATAAGAAATTAATTACGTATTAAATGTAATTATCTATAAAAATATTTAATAATTTAATAATACGCTATAAAAAAGAGTTCCAATTTTTAGATGTACTAAATAACTAAAAATAAGATTATTTATAAAAAAAACTATATGTATGATGTGATTTATAATTTAGTACTCCATCCGTCCCATAAAGATAGTCATCTACTCATTTTCACACAGATTAAGGACAAAATGGAATATAAAATATTAATTTCACTCTTAAAAAATAAAGTAGGCTATCTTTTTGAGACGGACAAAAAAGAAATTGTGGACTATCTTTGTAGGACGGAGAGAGTATTATCTATTAATAAAATTTCGACATAATTTTTAATTGAAAATTTTACTTTGGATTTGTATAACCGAACACAAATATTTATTTGTAAAATTGAAAACGTTAGAAGAACACATTTTTTTTTATGAAAAGAGAGGTTTTGACAAAAAAAAGTCAAATATAAATAAGTAAAATCAAACAAATTATCGTTCTTATATCATAAAAAAAAAAAACAACTTCTCGATAAAAACAAATTTTAAAAAAATAATAATTCTAATTTCTTGTTTTTATTATTTTTTATACAATGTTATATACAATTTCATCAAATATATATACTGACTCATGAATAATATGTTTTTTCTTCACTCAACAGCCAAAACCATTAACATATCTATCCAACTCAAAACTATTCTAAATGGCCCAACATTAGTTAACACATTGCAACCCCAACAGAGAAATCTAAAACATAATATAAATAGAATATTAACAAATCCTCTTGTTAGTCCAAAATAATTTTGCACTCTATATTGTTTTCGAAGCTTTCTGTACAATATTATTATTTTAATATTTTTTCTTTTTTGTTAGAAATCCAAATCTATGTTCAATGACTTAAAATATCACAGGTCTTGAAGAAAAGAGTAGTGCCAATCCTTTTTACTTTTTCAAACAATAATTTACGATTTTTTATTTTCAACTGGTTTGTAATATTAATAACCAATAAGCATTACCACCGCACCATAAATTTTGAATCATAATAGAAGGTGGAGTGGAGCGGTCATGTTAAACAGTACACATTTTTTTCAAAGAAATAACCATTTAATTGAATCTTTTATTATTGTGTATATCTTCATAATAATTATATATAAAAGAAATGAAAGATGTTGTATATAGGGAAATGGAAAAAAAAGATATAGAAAACAAAAATGAATAAACAGATTTTGAAAAACGGAAAAAATGAAACAAATTCTGAAAAAGCGAAAAAGCGAAAAAAAATAATAACTGGCTTTCCAGTGTAATTAGGCGGCGGGAAATAGAAGTCATGTAAACACAATAAATATTGAAAACTGTAAGTAGACGTCAGCAATTTTGAAAATAATAAATAAATATTGAAGGTCCAACTATTTTTGAAGTTGATTATTGGAAGGGGGATATGAGTAGTGTGAACATGATAAATATTGAAGTTCCAAAAAATTGGAAAAATAAATAAATAAATAAAATCTGCACATAGTACAAGAGTTTTGGAGGGAAACAGTGAAGTTGACTGTGGTTGACTCAGCTACTTTTATATATTATATAGATATATTAATCTAATTTTTTCATTTTCAATGTAACACATTTACACATATTACATTTATTATAATTCTTACTAAATATGTAATAAATAATAATTTTTCCTACAAAAATCTTTATATATATATATATATATATATATATATCTTTTTTTTTTTTTTACATAAAAGTAGAAGTGATGAGAGAGAATCATTAAATGCAATTGTCCCTCCAAAATGACTATCTCTCCTCACTTCTACTTTTATATATAAATAAAGATATAAAGATATTATGAATACAAGTATTGATGCTTGTTCAAGATATAAATTTTTTTTTTTTATAATTTCTGCATTTACCTTACATATTTAATTTTGTTTCAATTTTCATTCAAAAATCATAGTAAACTTTAAATATGTGTTTAATCTTAACATATCAAATATACGACGATTGAATAACATTGAAGATCAAGAAATTATTATATCATATAATCTTTTCACAATTTTATATATATATATATATAAGGCAATAAATGCATTCACATTAATCCACTTTACATTCACACTAACCCACTATTCTCCTTTTATTATATATATACTAATATTTCACCCGTGTGATGCACGGAAATTTATTAGTAACATATGATATTATGCCAAGAATTAGTAAAAAAAAAAATATTACTAAATATAAATACGAAGTGAAAGAAATGAATTATAAAGCATTTATAATCATTATAGTCTAAGTACATTCATTATAAATTATAAAAAACCTCTTTGAGAACTACATTTGTAGTACAGTTTGTTCTATTCCCGTCCTCATCACAGATGAGCATCTTCAGTCCATTTCGATTTGTCACCCTAGATACTGCAACATACAACTGTCCGTGGCTGAAGACTGATTTATTCAAGTAGAATCCAACATTAGAAAGAGATTGGCCCTGACTTTTGTTGATAGTCATAGCATATGAAATGGCCAATGGGTATTGTCGCCTTGTAAGCTAAAAAGGCAATCGTGTATCCGAGGGGGTTAATAACATTCTTGGGATGAACACTTTATATCCTACGTGAATACCAGAAAGAATTTTTGCTTCAACAACATGGTTTCCAAGCCTTGTAATCATCAACCGAGTACCGTTACACAAACCTACAGTATGGTCAATGTTCCGTAACAGCATAACTGGTATACCAACCTTCAACTTTAGTTCATGATTAGGTACACCAGAACATCTAATAATGTTCAAAAACTCTGGAGTATGCACGTTCTGAAGCAAATCAATATTATTATCTGATCGACAAACTGAATCTGAACTTAAATATGTTCTGCTTTCATTTTCGTTAGACGATACCATGTATTCATTCACAGCATCAACTGCATTGAGTGTAGGAGCAAGTATAGCTCTACCTTCTAAAAAGGATGTGTTACCAAAATTGTTCATAAATGATGGGTATGTACTGTCTACAATTGTAGCAATCAGATCCCCCGATCTACTTACCAAAAGATCATCTGGAATTTCAACTGATGTGTGACCATCATTTGGACCACCAATTGTGCCATCTCCAATTTGTGATATCCACTCAGAGAATGCTTTTAATTCAGCAGATTGAGAACTTTCATTGAGATTTTGAAGCCTCATATTCTTTGTTAATCTCAAGACTTTGCAATAGGCCCAGATATAAGATGAGTTGATCGTTGCATGCACGATGTCTTGCCTACTTCCTTTAGGAATAACAGGCAAAATTTTTAGAAAATCTCCACCAAAAATAATTTTCTTGCCTCCAAAAGGCATATCTTTACTCATTGGATTGCTGAATCTTAATATATCTCTCATGCTCTTATCCAATGCCTTAAAGCAAAACTTGTTCATCATCGGTGTCTCGTCCCAAATAATAAGTCTACTCTTAACAATCAGGTCGGAAAGTGGGCTTCCTTGCATTATGTTGCATGTGGAATCTTCATTTGGGCAAAGAGGAATGGAAAATCTAGAGTGAGCCGTACGGCCACCCGGTAGAAGCAGAGAAGCGATGCCACTGGATGCAACATTCAGTACAATGTGTCCTTTTGACCTTAAGGCTGCAGACAATGTCTTCCACACAAATGTTTTTCCCGTGCCACCATACTCATATAAGAAAAAGACACCACCTTTGTCTTCTTCAACTGCATGGATAATAGTGTCATATGCATTCTTTTGTTCATCTGTCAATCTTGAAAGCAAACTATCAAGTTCTTCCGTCAAAGCTCTTCTGTCTTAACAAATTTCATCAAGCATTAGCCTATTTAATCCCAAAGAAAGATCGAACCCCTCAGGAAAAGGAATTGAAAATTCACGCAGGCTCCTTCCACCGTTACGCAAAATCTTTTCTATTTCAACCAGGGTATAATTTTTTATTTCCTCTTCATCCAAACGAAGATCTGCACATAGTTTTTTATTTTAAAAAAATGCAATTATCTTAATATGTAACGGATATAATGTATGAATTATGAAATAATATCAAAAGAAATAAAAAGATTCTTTATGTACCTTGATGTTGCATAATTTCACGTTGTTTATAAAGTATGTCATCCGATATAGCCGGTAATGTCATAAGGGATAACTGGTTCAAAGCCAAGACTACCTGGGATCTCGATATTACTTTGCAATGTTAGTACTAATATAAGGTTAAAATCGAAAGATACCTTATTTTATGCGTGGCATCGTTTATGATTCTAAATTGAGTTTATATATTTGAACAAGTGAAGGATTGTTATGAAGTGTTGTTCAAATATATATATATATAAAGTTGAAAAGTACAAGAACCGGTCTAAAATATAGAGAACCGGTCCAAGAAGGACGAAAATCGGACCAAATACAAACTGGACGGACTAATTGGTCCGGACCAGACCTGGAAGTCCGGCCAAAATGAGAACCATGCGATCGCGTGTTTGATGGTCCAGCGATCTCGTGGGCCTCATACCACGCGATCACGTGGTCATAAAAAATGACCGTTGGAGAAAATTTTAAGATTTTCTCATGCACATTTTCAACAATAACTTACACTCTTTCATGAAGAGTTGTGTAGATCACGAATTGGGGTGATAAAATTCTATAAATAGGTATAGAATTCATGATTTTATACACATTTTTTCATCATATCTCACTTGTGATTATCATCCCAAATTTTTTATCATTTTACACTTAGAATCTTCCAAATTTGCTCTTTTTGTTCCTATTCTCCAAGTTTATCAATTGTGCTATTTGATACTTGGTTTGAGGCTTGAAATCCGCTAAAGCAATTTGCTTGGAAGCCCTTTAGCATTCTCATTACGAGAGGATGTAAATTTCGCTTTTATGATAGCATTCTATGCGATTCAAGTTCAATATTGTTCTTCCAAATTATTTCTTCATAATCTTGATTCTTTGATTTCTTATTAATGTCAACTTCATTACAAGCGGATATTTCACTTTGAGAAAGAAATTTCTCAACAATTTTTGAATGCATTTAATAATTATATTTATTTAGAAAGATTAGATGTCCATTATTTCTTTCAATTTGATAAGAAAACATTTGAAATTAATTATTTAGAACAAATTGAATTTAGGTAAGAAAGGATGGGTATCATTTTATGACTTAAATGAGATAAATTAAAAATATTGGATATTAGAAAAATTAAGTATAATCAGAACTTTTACCTTTGATATTTGAGACGATTGTACGAATGAAATATTAGAATTCGCTATCATTTGTTAGCTTGTGTTAAACTTCTCGTTGAGATCTTGGATTTGACACCCATATTACATATTTTCTTCATTATTGGGTTAGCCATACACTTCACTTGTTTCTAGCGATTCACATGGCATCATCAAATGAGAAACGCTCAATTTTTTGCGGTTTTGCTACGGTTAAACAATCCTCTTTGGATAATTCGTCCAACCCGTGAAAGGTAAGAGGGGATAAAGGAACCGTGTGTTGATAAGGTAAGTTTTCTTATTCCTTATGTAAAAAGGGAATAAATCAATCAATCAAATTCCGAGGGGCTTCATGAAGTGCTTCTTTCGGAGTTAAACTCCCATTTGTCCATATTTTGAGGAAAAGTATCCTTTGTTTTTCATTCTCATTCCCATAAGATTGATAGGATCCCCTTTTTTACGTCCCCATGTCCCCCGTGTGGCAACATGGGGCGAAAAAAGGTAAGAGAGGGATGGGGTTTAAATTCGTTGATTCAGAATGAATCAAATCTTCCCAAGTAGGATTCGAACCTACGACCACTCGGTTAATAGCCGACCACTCTACCACTGAGCTACTGAGGAACAACGAGAGATTAGATCTCATAGAGTTCAATTCCCGTTCTTAACCCATGACCAATATGAGCTCGAAGCTTCATTCGTAACTCCCAGAACTTCTTCGTAGTAGCTCCCTTACATGTCTCATTTATGAGGGGAACCTCAAAGTGGCTCTATTTCATTATATTCCATCAATATCCCAATTCCATTCATTTAATACCCCTTTGGTGTTGCATTCAATAACTACACTGAAGAAAAGAAAATAATGCAATAATTATCAAAAGAATAAAAATAATTAATAATTTGACTTTTTATAGATATTTTTTTTCACAAATCTATAAATAATTTATTATATGTTGCATTAATTGAAATTTCACAATTCAGTTATTAAAATAAATTGATAAAATTAAAAAGTTTCCTAAAATGAACAGTAAAAATAGGCTGGAAATTGTGTGCGGATTTATGTGACGGCAATTTTGTTATTATATATATATATATATATATATATATATATATATATATATATATAATTGGTTTTAAATGATAGTATATGAACTTCAAAGGAGGATGGAAAAATGTTGATTTTATTTTGGAATGGATTTCAACAGTTCATATGAAAATGTATGAGATAATTTCTTGAAAAATGTAATTGGAACTGTATCTATTTGAAAAATGATACAATGGTTAGTTAAAAAAAAAAAAAAAAAAGATTGCACATACATGCATAAATCTTTATTTGGTTTTTGTTCCTATTTTTTAATTGGTTTTTAATGATATATTCAATATTTAATGTCAATGTCTATGTGAGACCTAGATGACGTAAATCAGATTTTCCAGATTCCAATTCATTGGATCAAAAGTGAATCCGTTCACTTGTTCATAGATTCGTGATCTGACTCGACTGGTGATTTGGTGCTAAATTTATAAATTTATATTACTAATTTTCATTTCACTCCTTGGAGATTATATTACCGATAGATAGCAAAATCCAAAGCATGGTTGTGCCCTTGGTTGGCATTGTTGAGGCTGTGCTAATGTTGAGGCATTGTTGGAGATCATATTACCGATAGATAGCAAAATCCAAAGCATGGTTGTGCCCTTGGTTGGCATTGTTGAGGCTGTGCTAATGACTTGTTATATTCATGGCCAAACAAGATGCATGAAAGGGACAAACATAGGCAGATTTGGTTTTGGTGAAATAATTTTGAATTATTTGTTGATTTTTATAGAAACCAAGTTGCAGGAAGTGCACTGTCCATGTTGTTACATTATTTTATTTACCAATGGTCGCCTAACAATGCCAATAACTTTGCCTATATTAATTGTTGAGAAAGTTTATTTGGAAACCTTGATTGGTTCCAATGGAGAAACTTACTCTAGCAATATTTCTAGTAATGTCCATGTTTGATGAAACTACTCGCACATATATTTTTAAATGAGGAATTTTGGGGGCAACAAATATTAATTGTAAAGTGAATGATTCATTATCACTTGTGTGTCTATTTTTATATAGTTGCACTTAGATGCAAGTTTTGGAAATGAGCTGATAGTGCTAATATGGATAAGGCACTTCAAGTAGTTTCATGTTTTGTACGAGTTGTTCTTTTTCTTCACATGTTTCGTTTTGCAATCCGATCAACATGGTGTCATTCATAAATAAATGGGTAGATAATAATCCTTGTACTAATTTTAGAAGTGCAAGGATGGTTCACAAAGGCGAAACGCCATAAACCACAAGTGGTTAAAATGTGAACAAGATCGTTTATTGCATGAATATCGATATACAATAATTAATAATATTTGAAGAATATTCATGAGTAGAACTGCATTGTAATGCATAATGATAAAATGATATAATTTGAATATCAATTACCAATGTTGACGGTATCCTGTCCTTGGGGTGCTTACGGGACATCAACAACCAATAATTGAAAATTCCACTAGTTAAGTTATTTACTATGGTCAGTGCAGTTATGTATTAGAAATCTTCCAAGCAAATTGTGAAGCAAAACCGGCCAACTTATGGGCAATCACATTCCTATCACGAGGCACATGACAGCACAAACCACAATTGCCTATTGAAAGAAGATTTCATATCTCCCGAATGAAGGGGGTAATAGGTGCTAGAGGATCCTCCTTGATTAAACCAAGCACCACCTTCAAAGAATCGGTTTCAACTCGCTTAATAACCATGGAATTATCAATCGCAAATTGGAGACCCACCTGCATGGCTGCAGCTTTAGCAATATCTGGCGTCATTATGCCCCTCCTGCACATCGCAAAACCACCATGAACGACTCCTTCATCATCACGAACAACTCCTCCCAACCCCAGTATACCAGATTCCATTCTAATGGCATCGTCAACTTGGAGAATACATCCAACCTTGGCGCCTGAGGAGCATCTTCAAGTCTTCTGTTGCAGAGTATGCGTCAAGCCAGATTTTTCCTTGAATTGAGATGCTTTCTGGTAAGCTTCCAGTTGTAAGAGGATGGAGTCACCGCCATATACAACCCCAGCATCCTTACCTCCATTCCAAAGCTGATTTCTTATATACCAAATGAAACCGATCCACATCCCAATTAATTCCATAATCTCTTTTGGAACAGAGGAGACAACATACCATAGAAGTTTTGCAAAATCCAGTCTCCCTTGAGTTCTTGGGGGAATATTAAGACTTGAAACTTTCTTCCACAAAGGAATCTCTGGCTCACTACCGCTTTGTTCAACATCACCGCAAACCGCAGCCTAATTCATTAAATGATACCCACTGCGCACTGTGTAATTTCCATGGGAAGAAAATCTCCAAATAAGACAGTCCTCCTAGTCACCAGCATGAAGAGGAATGGATAGAATGCGATGTGCATCCACTAATCAAAAAGACTGCAAGATCACTTCTTCATTCCAGACACCATTATGTGCGATTAAATCACGAACCCATTCCACTCCCTTGTGTCTAGGTGTCACCAATCTAAGAGAGCTATACAATAGCCTATTATCATTCCAAATATTTATGAGTCCCCCATTACCAATCCTCCAGTGAGATCCCTTTGCAATGACCTCCCGTCCCCAAAGAATGCTCTTCCATACATGGGAACTACCCCGTTTGTCCCCGCCTGCAGAAAATGAGAGTTCGGGAAATACTTGTCCTTCAAAATATGAGTCACCAAAGAGTCAGGATTATGGATCAGATGCCACCCCTATTTTGCAATCAGACTCTGATTGAAGCAAGTCATCCTTCGAAAACCAAGACCTTTGTCGGATTTTGCTCTACTCAAGCACTTCCAACTCACCAAAGGTAGCTTTCTCTCGCCATTATTTGATCCCCACCAAAACTGGGAAATAAAAGACCTTGAATCTCATCACATATACAGTTTGGTAGGTGGAATATGCTCATGATGTATGTGGGCATAGCTTGCAAAACTACTTTTATCATAACCTCGCAGCCTGCTTAAGAGAAAAACCGTACGTTCCATCTTTGAATTTTCTTCCAGGCTCGTTCTTTTAACATCCCAAAAGTATTCCTCTTATTCCTGCCCACCACAGATGGCAAAACTAAATATTTGTCGTGACTTTTGTTAATGTCAATACTCAAAATAGCTCCTATTTCCCTTCTCAGATCTCTCCTCACATTTGGAGAAAATGTAACAGTAGTTTTGTCCAGATTGACGAGTTGTCCGGATGCCTTACCATACACCTCAAGAATCTGTAAGATAGAGTTTGCATCCCTGATATTTGCCCTCGAGAAAAAGATTGAGTCATCTGCAAACAAAAGATGGTTGACTCGAAGTCCGCTTCTCGAACATTTCATCCCCAAAAGATTTCCATTTTCCTCCTCTCTTTTTATAAGGCCCGATGCCTAGGAAAACCCGTATGCCCCTGAATAGCACCAATAAATTTCCACTCCACTCTATCCTACACCTTACTCATGTCCAATTTAAGATCCATAAAACCTTTTGAACCATTAATCTTTGTCTCCATCGTGTGAAGGACTTCAAAAGCAGCAATTGCATTATCTGTAATAAGTCTGCTAGGGACAAAAGCACTTTGATTGCTGGAGATCAAAGGAGATAAGACTTGTTTCAACCTGTTCGCTAGATATTTTGACATAGTCTTGTATAAAACATTACATAATGAAATCGGTCTATAATCTACAACAGTCTCAGGTTTTTCTTTTTTAGGAATCAATACAATAGTAGTGTTGTTAATAGATTTAATAGACTGACCATTATAGAGGACATTTAGGCAAGCAAATACAACATGAGCTTTGATGGTGTCCCAGTGCATCTGGTAAAAAAGGGCATGGAAGCCATCCACCCCTGGGGCTTTACATGGCCCCATACTAAAGAGTGCCTTGGACACCTCCTCCTTTGAAAACAGCCTCAAAAGAACCTGGATATCATCCTCGGATAAGGCATGTTCAATATTCTGGACTCCTTCTTGGATCTCAGTCTCCGATGGAAGCCTGCTAGTGAATAGCGAAGAGTAATAATCCTCAATGTGCGACACCATATCCTCCTCCTCCATTAAAACCCGACCATCATTACACCACAAACTACTGATGCTATTTTTCACCTTTCTCCTAGACGCCTGCATGAGAAAAAATTTTGTATTTCGATCACCATCTTTAAGCCAATCCGCACGAGAGAGTTGCCACCAAAAACTCTCCTTTTGATGTTGTAAGATCTCAATCACTTTTTCTAGAGCCTTTATATCCTTCATATGATTGCCCGAAAAATCACCAATCAATAAGTCTGCTCTCCATTTCTCTAACTGATTGAGCTTCTTTGTACTAATATCAAACTTCTTACGACCCCATGCCATAAACTCCGCCTTGTTACTCGCCAAATTACGATTAATGCTTGCAAAAGGGTCCAAAACCTCTTCTTGTCTATCCCAAGATCCCAAATTGTGTTCGCAAAATTAACATACTCCTCCTCCCGTACCCAGAAGGGTTCAAACTGAAAGGGTAGCCTCCGTCTTCTATTTCTGTACAAACTTTCTCCACCCCCTTATGACCGTATAAGGAGCGATCTATGGTCAGACTTCGAGAATGCAAGATTCTCCATGACCCCAAGGGAAAAAGCCCCCCTCCACCTATCATTTGACATCGCTCAATCAATTCTTGCTTGAATGTGTTCCACTCCCTCTCTTCCATTTGACCAACTCATCATCGGTCCTCTTGTCCCCAAATCCACTAAACCACAATCATCAGAGCCTTACGAAAGTTTTCCATAAATCGAAAAGGTCGAGGATCACTCCCTTTACTCTCTTCCAACGTCAATGTTTCATTAAAATCTCCACAAACAACCCAAGGAAAATTATTTTTCTATTTTAATTGCCTAAGTAAGTCCCAAGAGAAAGTCCTACCGGTAATTTTCAGATTTCCATAAAAACCTGTAAATCACCACAACTTTCCATCTTCTTCAGTCACTTCAACGTCGATATTCCCCATAGAAAAGGACTTCACCCGCACCTTTAAACAATTTTGCCACAACATAAGCAACCCTCTACTTCGACCTCTCGCCTCCACCACAAAATTTGAATCAAAACCTAAGGTGATTCTGACTCCCTCTGCCCTACCTTTACCTAACCGAGTCTCGGACAAGAAGACTAGATTAGGGGTGAAAGTCCGAATGAGCTTCGGGAGAGCAGAAACGGTCCCAAGGTTCCCAAGCCCTGGGTGTTCCAGCAGATACCGATCATTGTGTTCGGAGGTCCTGCTCAACAGGACTCGCCGTTTCCTTAGTACTCCCCGATGACACAACCTCCATCTCATCCAAAACTAACCTTCCTCGCTTTACCCCCCTTAGATTTCCGAAAAAAGATGTCGGTAAAATTCTCTTTCCCCGTCGATTTCCTTTTCTAAATTTTCCCTCTATTGGCATCTCTGATCACTGAGCTTTTTATAGGAGATAATGTTTTCTTATTTCGCACTTAGAGGTGGGCGTGAGTTGGGTTCGGTCAGTTTTTTGCTCAACCCAAACCCAACCCAACCCAATTACGAGTTCAAACCCAATCCAACTCAACCCACCAAATTTCAGTCGAGTTGGGTCGGATTGGACTGTTTAGGCTTTAGCCCAATTAAAAAAAGAATAAAAAGAAAAAGAAAAAAACTCATGAATCAATCTTTAATTCAAATCAATTATGTACACTACAACAACCTAAAATCCAATAAATTGAATACTTTCTAATAAAATTAAAATATGTTCAATCAATATTTAAATAAGTTAAGTTTCATTATTAAAAAAAAAAACACATTTTTTTATTTAGGTTGGGTGAGGTTGGGTTATTCATCCAACCCGCAACCCGACCCAACCCGACTAAATTTAAAAAAAAAAAAAAAACCCGAACTCAATCCAATTTTCATGAAAAATCGACCCAAACCAATGGGGTTGGGTCGGTTTGGGCGATTTTTGCCCACCTCTATTCGCACTGGCTTCTTTACTCTCTTCCACCCTCTTCCTCTCTTCCCCGAGGCCCCCTGACTTCAATTTTGATTTCCTAGAGGACTCAATCCTTCCAACACTTCCAAATTCCCCACGTTGATTTCCACCTCCCTGAGTCCACCTTCCAATCCCAACATACCTCTAACCTCCAGAATGTTATTTTCCCTAGCCACCAACACTGCCATACTGCCCCCTACTTTTTCTGCATTAACTTGATCAGAACACACTTCTTCAAATGATGCTCCATATTCTCCACCTCTATCACTACGCATAATGTTTATTTGTTTATTTAGTTGAGTTTTTACTTCGTTTTTATAATGCTCGAAAGCATCTAAAGCTTCATCTTTGCTTTTTAGCAAATAAATATAACAATATCTTGTACAATCACCATTGAAAGTAATAAGATATTTTTTACCACCTCTAGTTTGCTAAAATTTTACATCACATATATCACCGTGAATTAATCCCAAGGGGTTTGTGTTTCTTTCAACAGAAAGAAACGGAGTTTTAGCTGACTTAGCCTTAACAACAATTTTGCATTTATGATTAGGATCGTATTGCAATGAAGGTAATAAATTTAAATTTAATAATTTACGTACGGACTTAAAATTTGAATGTCATAATCGATTGTGTCACAAACAAGAAGACTCAAGCATATAAACAGAAATTTAACTTTTATTATTGCTTGATTTTGGTACAATAGTAAGGACATTCATTTTGAACATCTCATCACAAAGACAGTCCTTACATCTCATTCTTAGTGAGTACAAATTTATCGGAAATGAACACTAACTTAAAATCATTTTTACTTAGTAAAGAACTGGATACAAGATTCTTACAAATGTCCAGTACATGTAGAACATTATTGATGATGAGCTCTTTGCCAGAAGTTATCTTCAAAGTTACTTTTCCTTGTCCTTCAACTTTAGAACTTGCAGAATTTTCCATAAAAAGTTGTTCGCCACTAATTTCTTTATAGTTTGAAAACATTTCCTTTTCAGTACATATGTGACGAGTAACATCAGTGTCTACCCACACATCAGATGATTCATGAATCATCTAGTCAAATCGCATCTCCAGGTCGGACAAATTCTTCATTGACCGAAAAAAAATGAAGGACCTGACTGATAGAATAAATACAATTAGAAATCATGTCTACCCACCATTCTTTAGGGTTTCCAATGCCGTTAAATTTGGAGACTACAATAAACAAATTCATTTCTTGTATCCTTTCAGATATGGTGTCTCCTTCAACCACATTTGCTTGTGATTTCTTCTTAGGCTTGCGAAATTCACTTGCATGATGTCATGCTTTACCACAATTGTAGCAGTTGTCCTTGAATTTCTTAGCATTTTTTTTATTGTCTTTCTTTGGTGTATCACTTGAATACTTCCTTTTCTTGTTGATCCTTGAACTAGATTCCATAAGATTAGCCTTTGCTTGTCCAAATTGCATTCCACATTTCTTTTCAGATGTGTGGTTGTCTTCCTCGATCCCTAACCGTACAATTAATTCCTCCAAACTCATCTCTTTACATTTGTCCTTAAGATAGTTCTTGAAATCTCTCCATGAAGGAGTGAGTTTTTCAATGATTGTAGCAACTTGGAATGACTCACTTAAAGTCATATTTTCAGCATGGATGTCGTGAAGAAGAACTTGTAATTATTGAACTTGACTTATCACAGTTTTTTAATCCACCGTCTTGTATTCAAGGATCTTTCCAGCAATGAACTTTTTTGTGCTAGCTTCTTCCATTTTATACTTTTCTAAGGATTCCAACAATTCTTTTGCAGAGTTCATGGATCTATACACATTGTATAGTGTGTTATCTAATCCATTAAGAATGTAGTTTTTGCACAATAAGTTAGAATGCTTCCATGCATCCAAGGAAATTAGGGACTCCCTATTGTGTGGTCCTTTTTGAACTGTTGGAGCATCTTCAGTCAAAAATTTTGTCAAGTTCAATGTAGTTAAGTAGAATAGCATCTTTGTTACCATCTAAATTTCTCCTATTTTTCTCCATGTGGTACCGAAGTTGATTGAAGCGGCATAACCACATTTGTTGTACCAGTTGAGTATTCACAACATTAGGAGTATTAGTTGTACCATTTGAGGTATTACCAACATTAGTAGTATTAGTTTCCATTTTTGTTACAAATATAGAAGTTCAACAATTAAATGAATAACACTTGAATTGTTATTCTAAAGAATGTAGGAGAAGAGAAAAAATATAATAAACAATATATAAAAAACTAAAATCACAAATTCGTCTTAAAATTGTTAGAAAATTAGTTGTATATTGCAAGTTATATATAAGATATGTAAATCAATAAAATTATAAATAAATAACGAAAATTACTTACTTGATACTTGCAAAGTAAATACGAAAAGTGAAAACAAAACAAATGAAAATAGTAGGCTGAGGCAAGAGTTCAACTCTTTGTATTTGAAATGAAATAATGATTGGAATGTGTAAAATCCAACCAAAAGGGTCTTATTTATAGATGTTGAAGTTGTGCGGTCGAAGAGACACCCCAAAATTCGCACTGATTGGAACAATCATGCCTCTTTATTGACCAAGCGATGGCTTGAATCACACTCGAAGGCCACTCGAGCGGTTTTGAAGAACTGCTCGAATCACGCTCGATGATAGCTTAAGCATTTTTAAAAGAATCAACCCGCTCGAGTTACGTTTGAAGCTCGAGCGGTTAACTTATTTTGGAATATTTTCTAATAAAAATTAAAGTCAAATAAATAAAACTAATTTATTTATTATAACTTTCTCCAAAAAGAAATATGGGTCGGTCGACCGCGGCGGCGACAAGCGCGGGTGGGCTTTAGACTAAACCATCTAAGTCTTCCTTCCTTCAAACACTATTGGTACCATTTAGGGCCCAAACCTAAATGCAAAATTGAAGGTAATAAAGAAGTCCAATTTTTCATCTTTTTTCCTATGTGGAACAAAGCTTAAATTTTGTCCAATTTATTCCAACAAGCTCATTTCTACACCTCATTTTAGCCATTAATCTCTCATTTATCTGAAAATGGTTTTGCGAATCCAAATATATCACAGTTATTTACGTTTAAAGTAGAATAATTTGGACTCCTCGTATGTATGAAATGGATTTCGGGATCCACCCAAATTTTTAGTCATAATAGACCCATTTGAGTACCATTTCCAACCTTTCAAGGACGAGCAATTGTTGTCACTTAAACTAGTGCAGATGACTAGTGATGTTACATAACACTATATTTCAATTAATATATTTGCCAAACATAGACTTATTAATCATTTTACGTGCTTCATTTTTCATAAGTTTACATAAAAAAAAAATACTCATGGTATATATTACATTAGTTATATCTTCATTCTCATCTTTCAAATTCAGTTTCAACCACATTTTTTGAAAATCTAAAAGTATTATCAATTTTTCTATCACATCTTATCTTTTTCTTTTTTATTCAAAATTTATTAAGCAATTGAATTTTTATCAAAATTTATATTTTCTAACTGTAGACTTTCATTAAGCATTGAAACTCAAAAACATTAAATTCTAATTATAGACTTTTATTAAGGTGTGTTTGATTGCGAATGTGAAAATTTGATAGAAAGAAAATATTTTCAAGAAAATGATTTTGCTTGGAAATTATTTTCATGGAAAATCAAATGAGAGTGTTTGATTGATATAATTTTGTAGTTGAAAAAAGTTAAAAAAATTTCAACTTTTATTATTTGGTTGACATTGTTTGTATGGTAGATAAAGTAAAATTTAGTTATTTTAATAATTTTTTTTTTTTTTTACTTTTTTAACACATTTATACTTGATAATGATAATGTTTTTTTTTTTTTTAAAAGTCAATTAATAATAACAAAACGAATCAAACGTGATACAAGAGATTTTTAAACAATTTCCCACCAATAGTTGAAGAAAAGATTTTCCATCAAAACAATCCAAACAGGCGTGCAAGAGTAAAAGCAAGAAAATGTTTTTCAATCAAAATTTGCCCAATCAAACAAGTAAAACTAGCAAAGTAGGAATATTTTTTTCATTTCCGTGAAAATTTTTGTACAATCGAACATACTCTAAAATGCGTTCCCACTCCCCTGTGTTTAAGTCGACACCGTCAAATCAATGTCGAGTCATTGATTCCTCCTAAATTGCATTGATTTATCCTAAAGATTTCATTTCAATTGAAATTTGGTTATTCATCATGTACAAGGATACCCGCTAAGTATCCATGGCTGAATGGTTAAAGCGCCCAACTCATAATTGGCAAATTCATAGGTTCTGGCTGAAGAAATGTTGTATTGTTTATAAATAAAAAAATTACCAAATGGAGGATAAGGAATTTGTTTTTAGGTAAATTGTGTAATTCAAAAACTAATTTCAAAAAATGTGTAGTTCAAAAATAATTTTGAAAAAATGTGAAAAAAAAAATTATTTATAAACAAATTTAACAATCGGGTAAGCATGTGTTTGGTAAAAGTCAAAAAAAGTTTATAAATAAACCATACAATTTTTCAAAACATTTTTTTAATCACACACATTTTCTCTCTAATTTTTAATCATTACCTTTTACTTCAAAATTATAAATAAACCAAAGGTCCGTTCAGCTATGATTTTAAATTAAAATTATAATGGGTACAATTTCTCTTATCTTCTTTTAATTACGCAAATTTTTTCTCTCTAATTTTTAACCGCATGTCTTATCTAGAAAATTCAAATAATATATATTATAAATCAAATTTCATTTATTTCTACCGTTATTTATTTCGAATCCTGACGGCTGAATTTACAGATGAATAATGAATTCGTTCCCTGTGGTAAGAGGGGTTACCTGCTCGGTTAGGTATTACTAAATGTCATTCACCCTGATTTTGAAATGCATAACTTTTTATCGGTTCGGATCTCAAGGTGAGGGTTAAACTTTTTTTAATCAAACAATGTCCGAAGAATGATGCTCCGTACCGTAGTAAGCCACCTTGTAGACGCATGACGTGTATGGTCCCACCGAAATGGTACAGAATTAGCACTTGGACCAAGTCCCATAGAGATGGGCCACCAGCGGGAGTTAACATGCAATTGACGCGTCATCATCACGCGATTTTAGAATCTCATTTGGGTCCCACTTGATCCTTTGATTGGCCAATAAATGTTCCGAAACTTGGCTAGAGTACAATGCTGTTGACAGATTTCACATTGCATACAACCAGTTTGTACTCTGTACGAGTTGTACCCTATGATACTTGCTGAGACTTGAGTCGTGGTAAAATTGTGTGAATTTGATGTAAAAATGTTTATAATTAAAAAGTATTTTAAGAAATTATATAACTTAAATCTGTTCAGAAACTGTTATTTAAATTACATAATTTTTTAAATTATTTTTTAAAATATACATTTTCTCTCTTCAACATATTTTAATTAAAAGACCTAAATAACTAATTATCCGTTTGGTAATACTGTTTGGTTTATAATCTTATTTATTTATAATTTTGAGATAAACAGGGGCGGCCCTGAGTACAATTCATCAAAGCAAAGAATTAGCACCCCCCCCCCCTCCCAAAATTTTTTTTTTATTACTTTAAATATGTATATTTTAGAAGAGTAAATAGGACTACAAATAAAATTCGCTCAAGGCCTCTAAAATGTCATACCGATGTGAGACCGGCCCTGGAGGTAAAAATCAATTGTTGAAAATTGGAGAGAGAAAATGTATGTGACTAAAAAGTGGTTTGAGAAATTTTATTATTTATAAACATGTTTATTAACAAAAAAAGATTCTTTTACCAAACGAATTTAAAATTATTATAATAATCGCCGAATGGAGCCAACTAATTTATTTGGTGACTTATTATAAAAGAATCATTATTATTTAAAAATATTTTCAATCACACATTCACACAATCAATTATTTTACACGTAAATTCATAACTTATTTCTGATTTTAGCAACATATTTTTTCAACAAAAAATAAATAAAAAAATAAACCATTATTTCAACACTATGAATTGCGAATAATTATACTTTTGAGGTGCGATAGATGAGTGTAGTTCATTGGCATACCAATAGCGATAAATTTTTTAAAAAATAAATTTTTAATATTTTTAAGATAAAATATTAGGTTAAAAAGTAATTTGAAAAAATGTGTAGGATTATTCTATTTAACCAAATTGATTTACCTAATGATTTACAAATTTCTGTGTTGGCACAATTATAGTGGTTGATTTTAAAGATGATGTGATAGGTAAAGTGATGGATATTTGCCATAAGTCAGTCTAGAAATCAATCGGCAACGTAGCATGGTTCTAAATACACCACGAGTAATTTATAAATACGACCTAATTCAATTGCAATAAAAAAGAACAAATAAATTACACCACATGTACCTTTCTTGGTATATATTACCCTTTTTATTTCACCCATCTCTCAACCGATTATTTCTTTATCCATTGTCATTTGATAATGCATTCCATAAATCAGCTTTTTGTAACTCATTTGCTCTCTAGCAATTCTACTCCTCTTTACTGATCATCATTATGTACCTACATTGACTTTCTTATAACACTATCCCAATTAAAAAATAATAAGTCCATCATAATTATTTCACAAATTCGATCTACAATAAGACCTGAGATAGTTGAAATTATTCATTTCTTTTTCATTACATTAAAAAAAAAATCATTTACTTTAAGTGAATAATCGAGTATAGAGATTTTTTTATAATTAAAAAGATTTTGTTGGTTTATAAAAAAAAAAAAAAAAAAAGATTTTGTTGGAGGAATTTTTATTTACTTTTTTAGTGATTAAATTAGGAATTGGTATAAACTTCCTTCAGCAATATCACATCAACATTTTTTTATGATTGAAATTCTTGAAGGAAAGAGAAATAATTCTTATGAATTTTACATGTAAAATGTTATTTTCTTGATGAAGTTAAAAAAATGACTGAAATATGGAGAAGCCAAATGAAATGCTCATGGAGAAACCAAATTTATTGAAAAAGTTGAGTACAGTTAATTTTTTCAGTTTGCATATAATTCATTTTTATTGTTAGATGTTTTTGTAAGAAGATGATTTTGAAAAAATAAAGACAGAAAAATAAAAGAGATGAGATGGAGAAGATAATTAGTATTAGAGATTGTGGTGTACTTAACATTAATAAGAGAAATTAGATTGGAAAAACTAAAAGGATATTTATGTCATTATATTGTACTTATTTTAATAAATAAACAAAGAAATTATAATTGTAGTGAAAAATAATTTTCGTGGTGGCAATATAGCCACCCAAAACTAAAATAAATAAATTGCGGTTGTTTCCTTTAAAGTGTTTGATAAAAAAATGAGTTGTTTATAAAATAATTACCAATCGCATGCTCAATTGAGTCAATTCCCTCTCCATTTGGTAAACTATTTATAAATAACACATTTTCTCAATCACTTTTTAATCACATATTTTATCCCGAAAACATAACATTCTTCGTTTAAAAATAAATAAATAAAATTAGGCCTCAAAATATGTGAGCATCAAAATCAAAATTATGAACATTCAGGATGAGTCTTTTCTCATTATTTTTTTTACAATACTCAATTTTAACCAGTGTTCTAAAAAGCATAAAGTATGACGAAGCGGCGAGGTCGAGCTTCAAGCCTAAGCGCGCCTAAGTGTGAAAAAGTCTAGCAATGTGCGAGCGAAGTAAGGTTAAAGCGTGAAACGTGACGAAGCGTGAAAGTCAAGTTTCAAGCTTAAGCGCGCCTAAGCGTAAGCGTAAGCGAGCTTTTTAGAACAGAGATTTTAACCACGCATTTTAATAATAAAATATTTTACACATAAATTTCACATTTTTCTTTTATTTTCAACCCCACGATATTCCATTAACCACTATTCAAAATTCATTTTTTTCCAAATAAAAGAAATTCAAACAGAGGCTGAATATATATATTTCGTCACCTGAGTATGTCTCAGTGACTTTCCTTCTAAAAGATGATTCTTCTAAAAGTAAATCTGGTTGAGTAGGACGAGAATAGAATGTTATCCTTGGAGAGTGTTGTTATCTGTCTGTTTGTTTGTTTACAGGTTGACGTGTGTAAGTGGATGGTTCGAAACCTTGAGGCAGTAAAGGCAGCAGGATCGTAAGAGCTAAGTAAGACCCGGAATGGGGGAGTAGGTAAAAGTCCGACCGTCACCCAACCTTGTAACCTTTCAATCTTTCAGGTAGTAATACCTTTCAAGCTTACCTTGTTCAAAAATGTCCTCTTTTTCCAGTTGGTTCAAAGGATCCGGTAGTTCTAGAAATAGAGCTAATAATTTGTCAAACAATTTTCAAAATACTGAAGAATCACTTCAAAATGATTCTGAAACTTTTCAAAATACAGGTGAACTTCAAATTCATCAAATTGAACAATTTTTGCATAATTGGACAATTCCTAAGGTAGACAAAGGATCTATCTATGAAATTGGTCGATTTGATTTTTCTCAAAATTACATCATCAAAACACATGAACAAACCATGTATGTTTTGAGTCAAAATACTGAGCTTGCACTTCTTTCAAAAAACTCCATACAAGAACATCGTAAGAAATTTCAATTCTTACATATTGGTCTTGTTCAAATTGCACTCAAGCCCTTGTTCAGACTTGGACTTGACATTCCTGTCTTGGTTACTCTTCGTGATCAAAGACATTCAAACTTCGAGCATTCGCTCTTGACAGTTCTAGAATCAAATCTAGAATCTGGTCCAATCTTCTCAAACTGCTATCCAAACTTCACAGTCAGTCTTTTTGACAAACATATCTTAAAGACTCTCAAACTTCATGTTCAAATTAAGAATCTTAGTTTGGATGAATCAAATTCATTTGCTGTAATATACAGAGTATATTACAAACTCTTGGGTACGAATCTCAACATTCGTGCTCTTCGTTCGTCTCCAAGAAACAAATCGCTTCTTATGGAGGTGAATGATCTTCATACTAACACCATGATTCCTAAGAGAATTCCATGGAATCTTCAAACTAGGAGCTTAGAATGGGATATTCTAAGAGCTTCCAAACCGGAACCTCCTCCTTCATCTAATACTCCTAATCAGATTCTTTCATTTCCTGATGGAAGTGTTAGGATGATCTTTGGAGAATCATCAAACATCTCTTCAAACATTTCAAGATCTAGTTCATCTAAATCTTTTCAAAATTTTCAAAATTCAAAAGTTTTTCCTTCAAGATTCTCAACTTCATCCAGCAGACTCAAAGATGTCAACTTTGAATCTGTAATCCCAAAACCTCAATATTCTGAATCTGAACAAGATTCACTCACTGCATCTGATATGCAGCCTCCTTCCGAAGACATTCCTCTTCTGAGAAAGAAAAATCACAGAAGAAGTTTATCTTCTCAACTCAACGTCATTTCTTCTAGCATTGATAGAAGATCTGAATTCAAAAAAGATCAGTCTCCTAAGGTGAAAAACCTAAGGAAACTTTTTCGTCAAACTTTTTCAAAAGAAGAAATTGAATCTTACTGGGAAGAGTTCTTCGCTCAACCAGAAGATATTTCATTTTTCAAATGGATTAATTTCAAAGTTTTTGGTAAACAAAAGAAGTCTTCAAAATCTTCTTCCAAACCCAAATCCTCTACGAAATCCAAATCCATTCAAACTTCATCTTCAAAAGAAAAAATTTGGAAAACTTCTTCCAATCAAACTTTCAAATCGGAATATCCTCCTCTTGAAGAGATCGTTATTCCTCATGGAAATGCAGAAGTTACTGCGTCTCCTTTCAAACAAATTCCTGAAGATAGGACTGATAATGCAGCGGCCAAAATCGTTGATGTCAGAAATCTTCAAATTCAGAACAATTACACAAATATTGTTCTTCAAACTATCGGTAATCAGTTAACCAGAATTGAAGCCAATTCTGAAACTGAAGCCAAATTCAAAATTCCCTCTAATGCTTTTTCTTCCGTTAGAGATTCTCCCTCTTCTTCATCTTCTTCGAGTAATCAAAAGTTACTCTTCAAACCTTTCAATCTTACTCCTGATCTTGGTAAGAAATCTTTAGACACTGATTCTGCAGTGATTAAAGAGCTTGCCTCTCAATTTTCAAAATTATCCGCATCTTCAAAAAATATCAACACAATTGACATTTCAGATGTCGAAAACCAATTTGTTGAAGAAACTCCGTTTCAAGTAAACAAATTGAAATTTCAAACTTCAAAACTTCCAACATTCTATTCTCGTCCTACTCAACCAGATTTACTTTTAGAAGAATCATCTTTTAGAAGGAAAGTCACTGAGACATACTCAGGCGACGAAATCGTTGAATGGAATATTGATGGAATGACGGAATTCCAGATTATTCAAACTATCAATAAAATGTATGTTTGCTTCAATGCTTACAGATGTCAAAGGATTGATGAAGTGAATGCTTGTAATAATCTTATTATTGGCTTCACTGGACAATTAAAGGGATGGTGGACTAACTACCTTAACGATGCAAGTCGTTTAGAGGTTATTAATGCCACAAAAACCGAAAATGATCAGATTGTTTCTGATACATTGACGACCCTTGTCTTTGCCATTATCAAACATTTTATTGGATCTCCTGAATTCATCCAGGATAGATCGTCAGAAATTCTGATGAATTTATCTTGTCCAAAATTGCACGACTTCAGATGGTATAAGGATATCTTCCTTACCAGAGTCATGCTTCGCGACGACTGCAATCAAGAGTTCTGGAAAGAAAGATTTCTATCTGGACTTCCTAAACTTTTTGCAGAGAAAGTTCGCAATTCAATCAAACTTCAATTTAACAAGTCAATTCCCTATGGTGACTTAACTTATGGCGAACTTGTTAGTTACGTCAATAAGGAAGGGTTATCCCTCTGTAATGATATCAAACTCAAAGCCAAACTCAAATCTGAAAGTTTTGGGTCTAAGCATGAGTTACGTTCATTCTGTGAACAATACGGTTTTGAAAAAATTCTTCCTCCCTCTTCAAAAAACAAGAAGAAGTTTCCTTCATTTCTGAGGAAACGAAACTTTCAAAATTCCAAAAGATTTTCTTCAAAATCTCATCCTCAATTTCAAAAATCTTTTCAAAAGAATTCTTTTCAAAAATTTCAATCAAAACCAAAACATTTTCAAAAAACTGGTGATTCAGCCAAGGTCACTTGTTTCAAGTGTCATCAAACTGGTCATTATTCAAACGAATGTCCTATGAAGAACAAAATTAATAATCTTCAAATTGCTGAAGATATTAAGATTGATCTTCTCAATCTTCTTCATTCATCATCTGATGATGATTCCGAATTAGAGAAAATTTATCAGTATCAAGAAGATTCTGATAATGAATCTAATTCTTCCTCTTCCTCCTCTTCTCATCCTTGCGAAGGTAAAGGTATTTGTGGTTGCAAAACCATTAATGTCCTTACAAAAGAAGAAGAACTTATTCAAGAAATAATTGAGCAGATTGACAATCCTCAATTAAAGAAGAAGTTCTCTTCGCTCCTTCCTTCTTCTTCAAAAACCCATGAATCGTTTAGTATGAAAGAAATACTAAAAAGATTTAATCAAGAATCTACTTCTAAATCTTCATCCTCTGATTTGAAATCAGAAGTGAGGGAAATGAAGTCTCAAATTTCCTTTTTGGAACGTCAGGTTAAAGAAATTAAACTTGATGTTACCATTATCAAAAATTCTTCTTCAAATATTCAAAATCAAAATAATTCTGATTCTTCCTCTTCTTCCTCAGAAGAATCCTCTGATTCTCGTATTAATGATTTTAATTCTCTTCAAACTGATGAAGAAATGATTAATGTTATTAATCGAATTCAACTTCAAAAATGGTACTGTCAAATGACAATTGTCATTGACGAATCTTTTCAAATTACCACTAGAGTATTAATTGATTCTGGAGCAGATCAAAACTGCATCAGAGAAGGATTAATACCTACAAAATACTTTGAGCAAACTACTGAACGTCTCTACGGAGCAGGAGGTAAAAATCTTAACATTCAATACAAACTTTCGAAAGCTCATGTTTTCAAATCAAACATTTGTTTCAAAAATGAGTTCCTTCTGGTGAAAGATTTAGATCAAGAAGCGATTCTTGGGATTCCTTTCATCGTTCAAATTTACCCTTTTCAAGCTAACGAAAATGGTCTTCAGACCAATGTTTTCGGTCAAAATTTGAATTTCAAATTCATGCATCAGACATCTCTCAAAGATGTTCTTGATTTCAAAAAATCATCGATTTCTCAAATTAAGAATATTAATTTAAGAAATTTCAAAAATAAAGAATCTTCAATTTTCAAAAAAGACAAATTGACAGATCTCTTTTCTCAAAAATTCATTGGATCCATTAGTAAAGAATCTTTCTTTATTAATTCCATTTCAAAAGAAAATCACGAGTGTCACCCACTCCTCAAAAGAAACCAAAATTGTCAAAAGTCGTGGGTCCCAGAAAATACCTTTGTCACAATTGTCAAAAGTGTCATTATTGGTATCCTTTTCATTATTGCTTCAAAGACTTTTTCCCATGTCCAAACAGATGAGTCAGACATAGTATTAGGTGGGATCGGTAAGGGAAACCTACAGTCGATTCCTTTTGAATCAAATAAAAACAACAGTATTTTTACTATTGCAGTAACAAAAACTGTTTTCAAAATTATTTTTCAAAAAACAAAATCTTTCAAAATAATTTTTGGGATAACTGTTTCACGAAGAAATTTCCCTATAAATTAGAGAGATTCCGAGTGACTGAAAAGCCACCCCAAAAGAGAGTTCAAACAAAAGGTATCAAGATTGATTGGTACAACAAAGTTCTTGAAGACATGGCTTTCTCCATGGCCAATTCCTCAAAAATCAAAAATAAGGGCAAAAAAGTTGCTCTTACTCCTCTTCCTTCAATCGAAGACTTTGTTCAAACTTCCAGCAGAAGTGTTTCTGCTTCAAACATTCCTCAAATTTCTACTTCAAACAACTTTTCTGTTCTTGGCAAAATTCCTCAAACCCCAGAAAAGCCAAGACCTTCAAATTACAAAAAGGCCGTTCTTACTGGTTCAGGAAAACTTCCTGAAATCAATAAAAGCCCCTTTCAATATACCATCAAAAATCATTTTCTTTCTGTTCTTACTTTAGAACAATCTTGGATTGAAAAATATTCTGATTTCAATGAATGTTTATCAAATATTTTTCCTTCAATTTCAAAGTTTCATGGATTTTTTGTTGGGACTTTTTTCTTCTTCAAAATACTGACTATTTCAGTCCTCAAAGGATTGTTAGAAGATTCAAAATAAAATGGTGGGCAAAATTTCATGAAACAAATTGTTGTCCCAAGGCAGTTCAATCATGGATTAATCAAAAATCAAATGAAGGACTTCCATCAAAAAAGCTTCAAGATAAACATGCTGATTTTCTTGCCGAAAAGGGTAGATTATTAGCACTCCTTGCAAAATGCACCAGCCCTGAAGAAATGTCAATTTTAGCAGAGAAAATTGCTGCTCTTGCTGAAAATGCTTCTTCAGTTCAAGATTCCTCAGAAACCAGTTCAGAGGCGGATTTCAACGTCGAAGACAGTTTCTATCAAAATGAAGATGATTTTCTCGCAACTGATTACGATGAAAATCTTCAAAATACCAAATGACTACATGGACGCAGTTTCCTTGATGATCTCAGAGAATTTCGCGTTCAAAAATCAAAAGAATTTGCATTCAAAATAATCAAAGTTAAAAATCAATGTCCACTTTATCCAGAGAATCTTTTCTTTTCATAAAAGGACAAAGGAGATTTTTACTTTTTCAAACTTTCGGTGGAGTTGGTGGAGTGGTTGGCTAGCTTTTGGAAAAGCTGCAGACAAGTCACTATTCAATCAACGACTTTCAAAATTCAATCACTGTTCAAGATTCCTACTTTTTGGAAAGTAGTCGACAGAGTACTGTTCAATCACTGTTCAATCAAGACTTTTCCAGCTGTAGTTCAATTATTCAATATTCTGTTGTACCTTTTTCATTTTTAGTCTTCTATAAATGTAAGGGTTCATTTCAAAGTTTAGGCAGAGTTAATTAAGTTCAGAGTCATTTGAGTCTGTATCAATTAACATCTCCTTTCAAGAGAGAATTGTGAGCTTGTGAGCGGAGCGATAATAATTCTTTTTTAAGAATACGTTATCCGATCATTCTCTTCTTTTTCAAAATTTATTGTAACGTTCAACGTTATAATTTCAATATAAATTTCAATATTTCAAATTGCTGTTCAAGTATTTTAATTGTTTCATTACAGTTGAATCTTTTTCTGCATTTTGATTATTGTTTCTTCAATTTATTCCGCACTATCCTTGTTCTATCATATATATATATATATATATACACACACACACTCAATCATCTTGCAAGTGCATCTTCAGTCAAGGTCCAAAATAGATCTATTTGGTGTTTAAGATTTTAAAATTCATTGAAACGATCTCCATTGATATGATGCAAAGTAGATGTAAATTATAATATAGGCAAAAAAAAATGTAAATGCAGATATAAATTTAAATCTTTATATGCACAAGGAACAAATTTTACCAAAAAATAACTATAATCCATAAAATCTTGATGTGAGATATACAATTTAAATATAGTATATTAAAATTTGAATTTTTTATATTAATCTGTACATTTTTTATTTTTAATATTTTTATCAAATTTTGAATTTTTAATTATGGAAAAATTAAATTTAATAGCCCGTTTGGTCATATGCAAAATTTTCAAATTCTTCTCACATTCACTTTCATTTTGAACAACATATTTTTATGGGACCTATTACTTTTCACTTCTCAATCACTTTCAATCACACATTCTCCTAAAACTCAAAAATTTTGAAAATTTTTTAAAAAACTACACGGGATCAAACGAGCTCTAAATCTTATAATTTACATCTATATATTGTAGCAAATTTTTTATTTAGATCCATCGGGATGTAAATAGATATGCAAATTAAAGTGAATTCGGAGACGTTATTTACAAATTTTTTAGATCACGATTGGAGATGCGCCTAAAGATCTTTATAGAAGCTAGTTTGATAAACTTGTTAATAAATAAATCATTTTTTTCTAAACTACATTTTCATTACTATATATATTTTTTGAAATTACTTTTCAACCGCATATTTATCCCCGAGGATAACAATTTCTTTGTTTATGAAAGAATTGCAGCCAAACAGAGACTTAAATATTGTTTGTAGAAGAGAGCATTAACTATTAAACTCCCTCACGGAATTAGATCGATCTCTAATGTCAATTCTAAGAATGTGTAACGTGACTATAAATAAGGGTCAAGAAGGTAACGTTCAAATTAGCTTCGAAACGTAAAACTCATTTTAAAAGCAAGTCAATTCTCGATTGACAAAAATAAATAACGTAGAAAATAATAATTCAAATAGCGCTACCTTTTTCCTAAACTGACAGAACTTCCATAGTTTCTAAACTGATTTGAATATACTCATGAATCATGATTATAACAAGAGCGTAATGAGCGATGTTAATGAATTAATGAAAACTTGATCAAAACTTATTATTTGTTGATTATCTTTAGTGGGTTTTGTTGATCACTTAAAATGAATTTAATCTCTTAGAAATTATTTGTTTGGATGCATAGTCGTTGGTATTTCAATCATGTAATGGTTTTGGTTGATTAAATAAAATTGAATTTAATCTCTATCTATAACTATTTGTTTGGATTCATATAGTCATTGATTGATCATGTTATTCAAGAGTATAATATAATTCAAGATATCCGAGGCTAAGATGATAGTCTAGTGGTTAGGCCTCTCTCTTACCAAGTGTATAACTTGGGTTCGAGTCTCATCCTCCCCACCTCTCCAATCCCATATATTGTAATCTAAAATAAAATAATACTAGATATCCAAATTGAGAGTATGTCATGGATTGGTTTGAATTGAAGTTCTATGATTTGTTAGAATCGATTTGTTGGCTGAAAACTTTGTCTCGTTAAATTACTATTACGGAGAGTTTGGAATATAGCCTCTACTCGACAATCTCATTATAATGAGTAATGATTGCAATTTATAATTTAGTGTGTGTTTGGTACGATTTTTGGAAAGTCTAAAAGTAGTAAAAAAAAATATAGATGTTTGACTGCAATTGAGAAAGTACTTTTGACTAGATAAACAGTTATTTTAAGCCGTCTCAGATAATCTCAAATTTATAGCTTCTAAAAAAATCTCTTTTACAAAAAATTGAAATATATAATATCTTATTATGAAATCTATTGAAAATATATTTATTCCATAATTCGTATTAAGGTATTATATTTTATTGATTAACAAAAATTATATTTTATTAATTAATAAATTTTGAAATATTTTGAAAATATATAATTTTTCATAACTCGTATTAAAATATTATATTTTATTGGTTACGAATTATGAAATTTCATATTAATCAATAAATATGATATTTGAATACGAATTAGGAAAAATAATATAATATCAACATATTTCATATTTTATTAATTAATAAAATATGAAATCTTTTGAAATTAAATTGAAAATATATTTCTTCATAATTAATTAATAAAATTATATTTTATGGATTAATTAAACGTTTTTTTTTATATAGATTTCAACATTGAGGTGAAATAATTATTTAATTTTTAGTTAACTATGATAAATAATTTAAGTGGTTGTTTATACAAAAGCATTTTTATAGTTATGCTAGCAAACAATCGATTTAATGTTAATAGTACTTTTAGGAGTGACAATGAAACTGTCAACTACTTTTTATTAACATTACTTTTAAAGAAACTTTTGTTAATAAAAATTTTACTGTAAAAAAACTCTATTCAAAACAACGGTGCCACACACTTGACCTAAAAAACTCAAATAAATCAATTAAACTACCGCCGATCAGTTGAACACACCCAATTTGTCACTGGATCTCATGAGGGACATATTGATGAGGGTCAAGGAATCAGAGTGTAATTGGTCCAGGGAAAGGATGTGGATGTGTGCAAACTGGTGTCTCTGTTTGTTAAAAGTTTTGTATTTAAAAATATGTTTTTTTTTTATGTTTTCGAGGTAAAATGTGTAGTTGAAAAGTGGAAAGAGAAAATATGTATGGTTAAAAAATGATTTGAGAAATTGTGTCGTTTAAAAATATGTTTTCTTGAGGTTTGCCAAACACATGCTTAATATTTAATTATTTATAGGAGTTTCGGAGAAATTACTAGAAATTCGTCGAAGTATAGAAGTGTCTGTTAAACATGTTTTTAAACACTTCCCAGTTGCCAAACAGATGCGAAGTCTCCAACAAGTTGATAAAATGAGATAATATGAATGTTTGGCTCTAAAGAGATGGCAATGGGTCGGGCATAGATCGAATTTGTCAAAATCATACTCTACCCATTAAAGATTTTCAACCTTCATACCATATCCATATACCCATTTAAGAATGATAGGTCGGGGACATGTTTCTATACCCATTTGAAGCACATTACTATTTATTTATTATTTTTTTAAGGCTGTAAATAGATTATAGGTTAGAGGTGCTCCGAATTAACTTGAATCAGTTAAATGTTGGGCTTCACTTGAATTTGGCTTGAAAAAAATATTGTTCTAGGTTGAAACTAAACAATCGAATTTGAACAATTTTTTTAGACGTTAATAAAGTCAATAGTTTAAACATATTAATGTTTAGACATTAACAATATCAATAGATATTTGAGTTATATTTTTTATACAATCACATTTGTTTTAAATTCTATAATTTTTTAAGGAAATTAATGGGTATATGGGTCGAGTATGAATATTGTAGTAAAACCCATACCCGACTCATACTCATGTCGATTTTTAAAATTTACCTTCATACCCTACCCACGAACCCATTTAGTCTGGTAATCCCTATCCATTTATGTCAGGTCTCCAACGGGTATTGAATTCGTTGATATCATTGTCATCCACATGTAAATATGTAATCAAGTTTTCATTAACGTTGTTTGTTCATTGTTGTGCTCATCTATACGTGCTTTGTTAGATGAGCCTACAAAGTTAAAATGTGATTTGACAGAAGTGTTAAATCTATATCTATATATATATCTTAATCTTAATATATTATATTTAAAAATAGAATAGTCGTCATCAAAATACACACATAGTTCCCTGCTAAATTTTTTTTTCTAAATTTGAAATTTTTTTACTAAAAATAGTATATTAAATATCTTAACAATTATTATTTTATATGTGTTATTAATTGCATTGACATCCGCACTATGATATTAAGAACATCAAAATATTATTTATTTATTTTTATTCTTTTTAATAATTATTGTGTTATTTTGAAATCGAAAAATATGTAATATGTGTGTCAAATTAAAGATCACATTGAGAAGTTTAATGCAAACTAACAACTGAGAGAAAATTATAAATATATTCTCCGTAAAATCGTATAAAAAACTAAAGGTAGAGTTTTATTTTTTATTTTTCCTCAATATCTAATTCATTTTAAATTATATCATTTAAGTCCTAAAATATTATCTATAATTAGTTAACTAAATTCATTTTAGTCATAGATGATTAATTTCTGTTTTGATTTTTTCTCATCAAATTAAAATAAATAACAACTATACGAATTTTTAAGGCAAATCCAATTAAGTTGGGTTAATTTTACAAACTTTAGATTTTTTCAATTCATTCATCATTTTCACATTATTTTTATTTATTTACTGATTCTGTTCATTTTTCTATTTTTCATTATAAATTTAAATAACTAAAATATGCAAAAATATGTTACAGATTTTAACAATTAGTTCATATAATTTCTATTAGACAATTGATTGATCGATAATTTTTATTAAAATAATAATGTAACAATATGAATAAAAAATTGTCAGTATGAAGAAAGAATAATTAATTAATGTAACAATATTTATTAAAATTAATTATTATTTTTTAGAAAAACACTTGAAATTAATAATTAAAGATTAAAAAATAAAATTATACCAAAAAAATCTATCATACACCTCTTTTTGAGAAGAATATAATGAAGAACAATACATGAAAAGAAAAGCGTCGATCTTAAGGAGAATATGTAAGTTGAGTTTTTCACATTTATTGTACGAGCCTAATTTTATAGTTAAAAAGTTTTTTTAAAAAATAAAATTTCATTTATTGAACGGTAATTCCAGAAATGGAGTTGATATGTAAAAAAACTTAATTCATGGCCTATTTTTCTGTAAAGAGATAAAACAATTCAACGTTTACAATTTTATTAAAATATTAAATAAATAATTATATGTCGTAAAACATGATGAAACTTTATTTCTTAATTTTATTAACATATATAGACAAAAAGACTCACTATATATATTGTATTTATATTTTCATTAATAATTTTTGTATTGACATATATAATTAAATATGCATTTGATTATGTTCAATTAAATGCATCGCATTTAAAAATTAAAAATTATTAATCATGCGAAGGATCTCTTGAGTTGAATTTTACGTTCGTGTACCACAAATCTTGAAGTTGATTTTTACTTTCGTGCATCGTCAATATTGCTTAATTTGTTACAATTACTTTATTTTATGTAAATTATAATATTTTGAGGGTTATTATGTCAATTCACGTTACTCAAAAATATTTGAATGAATTTTTTTTACTTATTCTATACAACATATATTTGAAAATTGGATTATTTAATTTAAATTTGAGAAATTGTTTAAATATTATTTATCTATAGCAAATTTCGTGTATCACACGGGTTTGAGAAAGTACAAACTGTACAAATAATGTATTATTTAAAGAGGTTTTCCAAAATTGATGAAAATTGTAATTTATTTCTATTTGAGCATTCGTTGATAGTCTGTATCCTTAATCAAAGCAAATTATGAGTTCAATTTTTTTCTTATTTTGTAATGATATTTACAGTAAAATCATTTCATATTATTCTTCCGATGCTTGTATATAAAAATATATAAATAAATATCATATCATACTATATATAATAGTTAGGTAGTTTCCTAAACCATTTTCCCGCCTATTTTTCGTTTACATATATAGCAAGTACCTATAAAATTAAACAGTGTGAATGCAAAGTGGATCAGTGTGAATACAAAATGCATGTATGTCAAATGTGAATGCAAAATCTGGATAAATATGAATGCATTTATTGCTTTATTATTAACATTGATGCTGAATGAGTTTAATCAATATTTTTAGTTATCAGTATTAAAGTTATCATTTAATTATTATTATTTTTATTTATTTGTTGTTTTTAATATTATAAAAAATTCTATGTGTAACCATCAATATAAAAATTGTGTTTTAATTATTAATGGTCCAATCATTTGTTATTTTTAATATTAAAAATCATATTTTCTAAAATATATATGTGGTCAAAAAATGAGCTGCTTATAAATAATTTATAGAAAACGTTACTAATATTTAATAATTAATGCTTTGATTTATTTTAATTAATAATATCAATAGAATTATTAATATTTTTTTAATCATTCTTAATTTGAATAAATTTTTAAAGATTATGGGGTATAAGATTTTTCTTATAATTTCGTGATATCCAATTTTACTCGGTTGTTAACTATTTGACTTTGATTTTTTGAGAATTATTTTTGTGAAAAAATGATTTTTTAGAATGTATAGTTAAAAAGTAGTATGAAAAATCGTAAAAAATAATTTTTTAAAGAATGCATGATTGAGAATAAATGTTCAAAAAAATTGTTTCTTGAAAAATCAATTTCATATGGGTAAGTGATAAAGTATAATGTCTTGTGGGTTAAACAATCGCGCCGCTTTTAAGAATCGAATGTGGGTTAAACAATCGTGCCGCTTTTAAGAATCGAAATGCATAGATGATTTCTTAGTATATAAAATTAAATGTATTTGTGATATACATTCATTAAAATTTAATCGAAACTAACATTTCATATTGTTTAATTTGCTACATTCATTTAAATATATGACCACAAGTATTTAATTTGTAATATTAAATTAAATATGAAATAAAATATTTGTTTAATAAATTTAAATACCAGATATTGTAATGAAATACTTAGTACTAATTCTAATAATACTATTCGGATAGTGATAAATTATTTGTGATAATCTAGAAATTATATTTTGAAAAGATTAATTATATCAATAATCGTTAAAATTGAATAGTTATGAAAATGAGTTATGTAAATGGTCATTGAAGTATTTTTTAAGTAGTAATTTATTTAAATTCCTAACTATTACTATTTTGGCAACAAAAAAAAAATAAAAAAATATTGGTCCCTATTCAGCACACTTTATTCAAACCCTCATTTTTTAAAAATCATTTCAACTAACATTCTATTAATAAAATAATATACATATAAATTAAAAATATTCATACTTTTTTAAAGCTTATTGTACCAAAATTTACTGTTATGAATTACGTTATTTGAAATAATGAGTCTCAAACAGGTGTCTAAATATACATTCTCCACAAAATCATTATTATTAAACTCATTTCCTAAAATGGTAATTAGTAGTATTAATTCACTATTTATTATTCGTTTTGGACAAAATTAAAATTTAAAATAATGCAATTGAATGCATTTTTTTAAATAGTTGCATTTTTTCTACTTATTACAAATTCTATTTAAATGTAACTTTTCTTTTCCATTTTAAGTTTTAAATCAATTCAAATTACAATATTTAAAGATATTTCTAGAACGATAAACATACGAACCGTAAAAAAAATTAAGTTATGTGTAATGTACATTTGTAATTAATTGTCTACATTAATTTCTCATTTTTAATTAAGTATTAATTTCATATGTTAAAATATAAATTTGATATATGTAAGTAACAAATGGTACATCGCACGGGTGTAACATTAGTTATATATAAAAACAAAGTCTTTACCAAAAATAACACACACACACACTTTTCCGCCAAAATGTACTTGCTAAATTTGGAAAGATTTTACAAAAAATACAAGAATTAAAAAAAAAAAAAATAATTGATTTCATTTTGAAAAGTGTAATGATTGCAAATTTGAATTACACTTTTGAGCACTACATGCATTTGTTTACATATAAAAAAAACCGTTTTTAGCACTTTTAATTAAATAAAAAATAATGGTAATTAATTTTTTTTTTAAAAAAAAAATAAAGAATGTGATGTTTTGGAGGTAAAAATTAGTGATTGAAAATTGGAGAGAAAAAATATGTTTGATTAAAAATTACTTTAAAAGCGTGTTGTAAAAAATATTTTTGTCAAACAGAGATGCTTCGTTCCAATTCTAAAAAAAGACAATTAATTTTTTTTTTTAAAATTTATTTTTACTTAATAGGATGATTGATTTTATTATGTATCCTAACTTCATTATTTTTTGTGAAAATATGAAAAAATTACATCAAAAGCATATAAGTCTAATTTAAAAAATAAATAGATAATTCTCTATTGTTATAAAAAAGTATTCAAGATCCGTAATTTAGAAATTTTGTTAAATTAATTAAAAAAAAGATTTTAAAAAATATTATGCTTAATCATAGTGTAACTAATTTGGTAAAGTAACATTAAATTATTTCTATAGATATAAAATTATATTATTAAATGTGTCAAAAAACATTTAAATAACCAAAATATGTTTTAGTTTAAAAAAAGAAAAATATTTTAGTTTAAACAACTTAAAAACATTCTTTATATTGTGTATTTTTTTTTATAAGTTTTCCAATTAGATTATATAAAAAAACAAAAAAATTAAATGACTAATCCAGAAATTTTCTTCCAAATCGAATAATTTCATACTTGATTGAATATAATTTTTCATCATATGTAATGACAATTAACAAGATTTTGAAAGAATTACTCTGCGTGTTGGAATGTATTTGAAAAATCATATGAGTAACTATTTGTATTAAAATTATGTTTAAGTATATGTTCGAAAAACTTGCAAAAATGGTTTATAAACCATTTTTTAAACCATACAATTTCTCAAACCATTTTTTTAACCTAACACATTATTGTATTATTTTGCAGTCGAAAAATATGTAATATAGACGTCAAATCGAAGATCTCAACAAGAAGTTTAATACAATATAACAAATGAGATCAAACTGTAAATACTAGTAGTATATTAACTAAAAATGGATCGACGCTTAAATGATGTAATTGAAATAATATTTAAAAATAAAATAAAAATCTATAGTGACCTAAATGGGATTCTATTGAAACTTTGGTGACCTCCAGTGGTCTTTTACTTTTTGCTATAGTCTAATTGTTCTTTGATTAATTGTTTGATCTTTGTTATTTAATTAAAAAGTAAAATTCTTGCAAATAAGCCATAAATTGAGCACATTTCCTATTAAAAAATAAATAAATTAGTTTTGCTTTGCTGGAGGCTGTAAATGACTTCCACATAAAGAAAATTAGAATATCATTTGTATTCAAATCTTGCATTATTATAATTATCTAGATTATTATTATTTGTAGATTCTTTTATTCTAATTTGTTCTTTAAAATGTCCCCTAAAAGTTTACTTCGATCTCGATAGAACTTTTGAAAAGTCAGAAACCACTGCTAAACCTAAAAAGTTGTTTTTGTACATATTTTGATATTTTTTAAAATTATTTGTATGACTAAAAAAACTTAAGAGAAAAATGATGTAATATAACTCATTAAAAACTCGCTTTATAAGAAACAAAAGCAAAAATAGAAATCTTGCCAAACACGTCCCCCACTAAGCAATTTAGGGCATAAAACGAAAGTCATAAAAATCATTAATGAACAATTTCCAAAAAATACATTTTAAAGTCAAATGCATATCATGTGCTGAACTGTACAATTTAACATCTTTCTGTTTGGTAAAATACTAAAATTTGTTTATAAATTTTGTTATAAATGGTTAAGTGACATTTCATTGGATAATTCTTTTTAAAAGTGAACAATTTTGATTAATCAAATATTCTCGCTCATCATTTAGATTCATTCTCGATTTTCCAAAAAATGGATCATTGAAATTTTGACATGTCGTTATTTACAAACAATGTTTATAAAGCTAAGCCTCCGTTTCGTAAACTTGTTTATTAAGTCCATGTTTGGTAAAAGTTTGTTATTTATAAAAAAAGTAATGCAATATTTTCGAATTAAAATATGGGGTTAAAAAGTGATCTGAAAAAAGAATGTGATTAAAAAGTGTTATGGGAAATTGTATTGTTTATAAAGTTGTTTATGAATAGGTAATCAAAAAGAGGCAACACATTTTTCAAATCATTTTTAATTACACATTTTTTCAAATTACTTTTAAATCATGTAATTTATCTCGAAAATATGACATTTTTTTATTTATAAACAGGATTTTTTTTTGTTACCAAATATAGACTTAATTAGCCGTTGATTCGAGTTTACTGTACACAGACGCATCAAACGGAGGGTCGAGATTACTTAAAACCACTCAAACAAACTGTAGACGCGTCGAAAGTTGAAAACTTGAAATACATGCTATGCTGCCTACCTATCATTCTAGTGTATATATGCAAAGTTCCACATCCAATTATCACATGCGTAACCGTATTGTGTCACTAATCACTGAAGGCTGAGTTTTAAAAAAACTGAGAGATTGGTATCTTTTGATATATTGTTGGGTTGAATATGTTCTGGCAATCACAATTCACAATCATTGTCCACGCACACAGCTTCTACTTGCTTCAACTGAGTTTTCTTTGTCTCTTTCCAGGGTACTTTTTGTGTAATTTTCTGGGGGGGTTTTTGTAATCTTTGCTCCTTCTATCGATTTTTTGCACCTGGGCTTTTTCGAATTGTGGGGGAAAATGATTGTGGAGGAAATCAGAGGAAACAGTGGGTGTGAGAACGGAAATTTTGACAAGTTCCCACTGGGCATGCGTGTTCTTGCAGTTGATGATGATCCAACTTGCTTGAGATTATTGGAAACTCTACTTAGAAAATGCCAGTATCATGGTATGTTTTTACACTATTTTGCTTCAATTATTTCGTTTTATGTCTAATTTTCCTCGTTTTTGTTGATTGGTGTTACAGAATTATGGTGAATTGTTTGACCTACCGTTTATCAAAATTTTAAGGGATGTTTTCCCCTGTTAACCATACATGGTTTGACTTGAATTAATTCAAAAATTAAATCGTTCCTTCATTTCGAGATTCTATTCCCAGCTTAACTGTTCTGTTGCTTCAAGAGATCTTAGATTTTGATTTGGGGGTGTTGAATTATAGTTCAGAATTCCAAAGCCTCGTGTTATGAATTGTGAGGGATCTTTGATCCAATTGGAAATTTTAGATTATCGAACATTTAGAGGTCTTGATTTTGGATTTTTTCGTTATGGAGTTCTTTGCTTGTGACTTGTGAGTACTTGTCGACTAAATCCATTTGGGCCCTCTATTATCGATTTTAGCCTGATAAAAATATTTTCTTCAATGACTTTGAGTGAGCAAGAAATGGGAGTAGTAACAATTTTCAATATTGATTCATGTTGAATCATTTCTTAATAGATCTTCACCCATGACTTCTTTATTTCTTTTTTCCTGTAAATGGTTTCTTGTTTTTGCAGTTACAGTGACGAGCCAGGCAAGGGAGGCGCTACAGATGTTGAGAGAAAACAAAGAGAGATTTGACCTGGTAATCAGTGACGTTTATATGCCGGACATGGATGGTTTTAAGCTTCTGGAGCTTGTTGGCCTTGAAATGGACCTTCCTGTCATCAGTAAGTTTTCATGCCTTGATCTTCATTTGAATTCATTCTTCTGGCATGAATTTTGTGTTTGCATCTACCTAAAGAGTATATCAAGTTAGAAGAGGGAGGGAATGATCAACATTAGCACCGCACGTTGTAGTTGCTAATGATCTATTTACTTTAGATCTCTCAGTAATTTAGCAATGAACAAAGCGGAACGATGCAGAAGGATTATGTAACTGACCAAAATTTACTAGGAACAAGGCTTAGTTTATTCTTGTTGTATCTTTTGGCATGAACATACAAGATTATTGAGTCCAATTATGATTCAACTTCTCTTTTAGGGTTTGAGTTTTGCATCTAAGCTCGAAAGATTTGTTGATTCGTCACATGGCATGATTATTATGCATGAACCCCCTTCGAAAGATTTGTTGACACATTTATTTTGTCCCAGTGCTGTCAGCAAATAGTGATCCCAAACTTGTCATGAAAGGAGTTACTCATGGTGCTTGTGATTATTTGGTGAAACCCATCCGTATTGAGGAGCTGAGGAATATATGGCAACATGTAATCAGGAGAAAAAAGTTTGATTCCGGCAAGCAGAACAAATCTACCAATCAAATCAATACTTGTGAAGCAACTGGACAAGGCCAAACAGTTACAGGTAATATGGATCAGAACGGGAAATTTAATAGAAAGAGGAAAGATGACGATGATGAGAGTGAAGACAATGGAGATGAAAATGAAGATCCTGCTACACAGAAGAAGCCTAGAGTAGTCTGGTCTATAGAGCTTCATAGGAAATTTGTTGCAGCTGTGAATCAATTGGGCATTGAAAGTAAGTTCTTTACTTCAGTACTCTCCACGCACGTGGCTTTCATTCATTTATCTTGATTCTGATAATCTCTCTTTCTTTTTGCTGTTTCTCAATGCAGAAGCCGTTCCCAAAAGAATACTCGACATGATGAATGTCGAAGGGCTCACCCGGGAAAATGTAGCTAGTCATCTCCAGGCACGAATTCATCCTTCTCTGTTTGTCATTTCCTGTGCATCACTTAAAGTTCTGTCATCTGTTGTGAAATATCATGGACTAGAATTTATTAGCCCACATAACATAATAAGTCTGGAATTGAAGTAGAAAAATATTTTCTGGAGTTACGATTGTTAAATTGTTTGGCATGTGTTTTCAATGATTTTACCCATGATACCAAAGTTTTTTTTTGGAAAAATGGCACCATCCTGATATTCAACTCTTTGCCTATATCTTGGTGCAACTTTGCACGCTCAAAGAAGAATGTGTGTAGAAGTGATGGGATGGATATTGGGGTGTATATAGCCAGAATACTTCTCTTTATGATTGGGCAGAGCCTGTAAATAAAATAAAAAAAATGAATCCTCATGAAGAGAACCACCATCTGATGAACTGAGACATCAATGATGAGATTAGTGATTATCCTAAATTTCTAATTTTTTTAACATAATTAACAGATAATCTTTGTTGCAGAAGTATAGGCTTTACTTGAAAAGGATCAGTTCCGTCGCAACCCAGCAAGCAAACATGGCTGCAGCACTGGGGATTAAGGATTCCCCTTTTGTGCGTGTTAGTTCACTAGATGGGCTTGGAGATTTTCGAACTTTGGCTGGATCAGGAAGATTTCCAAATACTGCCTTATCACCTTATTCAGCAAATGGCATGCTTAGTAGACTAAATAGCCCTGGTGGTGTTAACCTTCACAATCTTACTTCATCTGCATTAATCCAACCAAATCACGCACAAAACTTGAGCAACTCCATGAGTAATGTGGGGAAATATCATCCGGTAATATCAACTGGAAGTCAAAATGCCAGTTTATTTCAAGGATCATTGGAATTGGATCAGTTACAACTGAATAAGTGCACTACAGGAATCACAAATTTCATTTCTATGGACGATTCAAGAATGTTTACAGCTTCCAGTGCATTTGCGGACACCGGAGATGCAATTGGTAGTTCAACCAACTCTTTAAATGGTGCCACAAATAATCTTATGATGTTACATGGGGATTCCCAGCAAACACTGAGCGAAGGATTTGGGAATCAGTCTTCTCTCAACATTGCCTCATTTAATGCAGGATCCTTAAATGTTGGTGTCAGTCAATCCTCCAATTTTCTGGATCATGGTAAATTTAATGATAACTTCCAGACAATTCAACTGCCTAAGTTGCAGTCAAATTCTTTGCTCTCTGCTGAGCCTTTACAAGGTCAGTTGCCTCTCAATATTGTGAGAGACAACAATTCTTCGAACAATTCTCATTTACAGAACAACCCTCTTGATATTTCTTCCACTACTCTGGAATCACGAACTCTTGAGGATTTGAGAGGAGATATGCAATTTCAAGAAGGATTGGTTAGCCACAACTCGGACACTATCTTTGGTTCGTTCAACTTTAATATTCCTGCCAATAGCATTCAGCCTCCCTTGAGCAGGAGTTTGGACCCGAATAGTGGAATCTTCAACAGAAAGATGGAAATGGTCGTAAATGGTCGGTTGACTGTAGGTGCTTCTACTCTTATGCAGCAGAATGAGATTGAACAATCAAATACTAACTCGAGAAGGTCTAACGAGAACTTTCTTTCGGAGCAAACAAAACTGCAAGGTGGTTTTGTTCCTCAAAGTTACGATTCATTGGATGATTTAGTGAATGCAGTGGTCAAACGGGTATGATACCCTTGCAAGCCTTGTCTCTGCATTTCCTGCTATTTTTCTATATTTTGCTGTAATGGAAGGATGCTTTCAAATGAATATTACTTAATAGTCAGATGAAGATATGAACTCAGTACCATTCCTTGATGGTTAATGCAATCTTGTGCTAAATATGAAAGGATAATATCATAATAGGATCGTATGTAGTAAAAGAATTTGTTAACCTGTACCCTAATAAATTAATAAGTAGGCATCATGTAACTTGCAAAAGAATGAAGTATAATTTTTCCTGAATTACATTCTCATACTACGAGAAGTTAGATAAGTTTTTTTACATAGGAAGTCTTTTTATAATGACTGGGATATTTTCATCTCAAGAATGGGCAGAGAACTGCAGAATGCAAAACCATTTGGTTTTGAAGGAATTAAAAGTTATGTTCTTGATAAAATTCTCTGAAACAAATTACTGCTGTAACTTTAACAGCCAATTAGTAAAAGTACTACACAGAACCAAAGAGTTTTATCGGTAGCTCTAAGTTCTGCAGACTGCAATATGAGCAAATCATCAATATTGATTTGTACTTTCATTCAGGACATTTTGATGATATCTTAGCCTCTGTTTGGTAAAGTCTTTTGTTTATAACAAAGAATACGATGTTTTCAAGGTAAAATATGTGGTTCAAAAGTGGTTTGAGGAAATGTGTGTGGTTTAAAAGTAATTTGGGGAAAGGTGATGTTTATAAACTATAAACAAGTTTGCCAAAGGGAGGCTTAGAGGTCAACTTCTTACAATTTTCTTGCTCAAGCAGTCTGCTGAATGAAGAGGTGAAAATATTTCATAAATGGCTTGATAGTTAATATAGTTTCAAAAACAAAACTATATTGCACGTTTGAGCGTTGTTGGATCCAGACCTACATGTAGAAGTATCAATCAGTCCTCGTAAACTGTTCAAGATCATACATGAGTGATAAGTTTTGCTTGTGAGTGGCAATTCTTGAACTATTATACATTCTAATGCAGTATACTTGTCCAGTGTCCTGCTTTCCTTCATCAGGTTTGTGTGCGCGTTTTATGTTCTTCAGAGTAAGTTTAATATGATCATAGTCTCAGGCTCATGAAAACTTTATTTATAACTCTTCTTCACACGTCTGTTTTATTCATGCTTATTGATTCTGTGGACTTTTATTATACACTTGCGTTTTTGGATGATCCTCAATTATGTGATCGCGAAGGTCCATGTTCCCTATATATGTGGCATTTCATTTATGACAGCCTCAATACATTACAGTTATCTTGTTTAATAGTTCTAGTATTGTTTTACGCCTTTATTCAAGGATTGTGTTCTGTTGGTTTGTAGGAACCAGACGGAAACACATCAGATGGCAATTTCGGGTTCGATGATTTCCCGTTTGGACCAGGAATATGAAGCTTCGCTGACAAGTATTTTATGTGAAAAGTAGAGTTTCTAAATCCATCTTTTCTTTCAGAACGTTTTTAGTTTGTTGAATTAGTTGCAACTTGTAATTATAATAGCTTGCTAGCTGCTGCTTGTTTCCTGGAACAAAACTTTGTTAAGTTGTCCCATAAACTATGCATTAGTAACTAAAACGTTTGGAAAATACTACTTTTGGTCTATATCTGTGGCATCCTTTGCAGTTGTTATCCCATTACTGTTACTGATGGGGGGCAACTGTCAAACTTCTTCGGCTAATGTCGATTTGGCTGGTCAAGACCCGTCGGATGGATGGTCTGTTTATCTTCTTCGTCATGATATTGATCGCAAAACGAACACGGAGTAGCCTTTCGGATGCCAGGAGGTGGTGAGGGGGTTTGATTCAACTTTGATGGTGGAGTTAGATCAATATCGATTAGAGCTTAAGACATTATATTAGTGCATCAGTGGTGGACGCAGATTTTTTACGGTATTGGGGCACGATTTGTATTTTTGCTGATGGCTTGTACGGGGGTTCGGAGGCAGCGTCCCCGAATTTTTTTTTTGAAAGGAAAAAGACCGAAAAATGAAAAAGTACTTGAAATTTTATTACAATTATTCTCTACGCGTTTTCATACTTTGATAACGTTCCATAATTACATCATTGTTAATATTAAATACACATCCTTCTCTATATTTGCTACATCAAATTCAAGAGTGTCACTCATAACATCCCCAACATTATTCCCGACGTTGAGACATATCTTCAATTTTAACATCAGTTTCCTCACGAAATTCCTCAACCCATTCATTTCTAACTTCATTTTCATTACTTTACTTATTAGAAGAAAACGTGAATTTACGCTTAAAATATTTTTGCAAAACTGATACAAACAAATAAATAATTGTAAAAATATATTAGCCTAAAAATCTCAAATAATCCAATATAATTTTAGGGAATCAGGTAATGACTATGTTCAAGAATCAACTGATTTAAAAAAAAAAAAAAGCTCGAATTTTACTGGGGCACGTGCCCCCGACGGGCCCCTATGTGGGTCCGCCCCTGCATGTAATGAATTTAATTTAATTTTTCATTTTTTATTTATTTAGTTATTTATTATTATTATTATTATTATTATTATTTGAAGCTAAGGTCCTGTTTCTATCAATGTATTTTTTAATTAATTGAGACATGTTTTCAATAAATTTCTACAAACTATTGTAGTTCGCTACCTTATTGCATAAACTATCCTTTCGTCATTAGACAATATATATAAATAATTAGCTTATCAAGAAGAGTTGCTGCAGCGGCTTGTTGGGAAAATGAAATGGGGGTGAAAATGGTCAAGTGGACATTTTAAGCTCAATTTTGGATGGGACCTATTTGATCTTTGTGTAAGATCAAAGTTTATTTGTGTTCTCCTTCGTGAAAATATCAAAATGATATATTCATTTGTCAAAATTGACGTTCGAATAAATGAAAAATTTGAGTTCAAAGATGGTCAAGTTGAAGATAATTACGTAGTTGATGGGAAAAGAGATACTTTTGTCCCACCACGTAGGAAATTAACCAAGCTTGAAACCATTTATGTATGGTTATACTTTGGAAGGTTGTACTCATGTATAATATAGATGTTCTCTCCACGTGCGCGCAGGGAAGGAGTACAAATCTTGGTCTGAATTGGCCTTTGAGCCTTGAATTTGTGTATGAGAGCGACTTGCGTACACGAATGTCGGATCGAATGAACCAAAATTGACTCCTTTGTGTGATCCAAATTTTGTCAAATTTTCTTAATAATTAATTAATTTTTTTCTTCCAACAGACTTGAAACTCCCGTGTTTATGGTGGTTAATTGAGAATTAATTTGCCATGTTAATGGATGTGTTATTGAGTAACAACTCATGAAATTATTGCTAAGGAGTAAATGATCATGTTAATGTGTATCACTTTTCTCCATTCAAGCCAATACCCTAGTTCTTCCGCCATTCCACACTACCCATGAAATCTGCTTTCTTTCTGCATACAGTCAATTTGCATAATGTTTGCATACAGTCAGTTCTTGGTGATCGTGTTCACATGAGAATAGATATTGCAGTGCATAGCTTCTATTGGTTCCTTCGTTGTATCCTGTGAGATGGATGCTCAAACAAATTTTTAGCACAGATTAGTGAGGGATGAATCTTTTTTTAAGAAACATGTGCTCACACAGGTCTCGATTCCAGATTCTACTCGAATCTTTCTTCTCTGTCCTTGTCTATTTAAATTTTAATTGTAGTTTACTCATTTACCGCAATTTCTAAATTCCTATTTATTTTTTACGTTAATCAAAAACAAATTTTATTTTGTAGTTTGCAATTATTTTCCTACGCTTCTAAAATGGCTTCTGGGGCTTGGAAGAGGGAAGCAATTAAAAGCAAAATTATTAAATTAAAACATGTTCAAAAGTAATTTTTTTTTTAAAATTTTATAAACAGTTTTTTCGACCTTTTAAACCTATGAACAAACAAACCCTTTTTCTTCTTATTTCTAAGAGCATGCCTTTATCATTTTTCTTTAATCAATTTTCACTATTTCAAATTATATTTCTTTTTGACAATTTTTTGACCATTTTCATTTGATGTTTGAGTTCAACCTTAAGCCCTTGTTTGGTGTAGAATTTTTGTAATTTTTTGGAGTGTGATTTAAAATTGTTTGAAAAGTAAAAAAATTGTGGACTTGACTAAAAATGGATAGTTGAGATTGAGTGTTTGTAATAGTTATTTTCAAAACGTGAGGCTCAAAGACAGACTAAGTATATATTCATGTGTAGAAGGAATAAAAATTAACTTCTATCAAAAAATATTAAGAATGCATTTTGCATTTCAACAATAAAATGTCTTTTATTTTAATTTTATAATCTTTTTAAATAAAGAGAAGAAAATTACAAGAAAATGTTAAAAATGCTATCGTATTAATGATCTTAATAAAAAGGCTACTTTAAATTATCTATCTTTTTGACAATTTTTTGACCATTTTCATTTCATGTTCAGGTTCACCCTTAAGCCCCTGTTTGGTGTAGAGTTTTTGTGATTTTTCGAAGAATGTGTGATTTAAAATTGTTTGAAAAGTAAAAATTATATGCTTGACTAAGAATGAACCATTAAAATTAAGTGTTTTTAATAGTTGTTTTCAAAAAATGGGGGCTCAAACAGATGCTATGTATGTATTCATGTGTAGAACAGTGGCTGAGCCAGGGAAGGTTAACTGGGGCCCTGGCCCACCCCATTTTAGAAATTTTTTTCATAAATCCAAACCATTTAAAAAAAAAAAAAAAAAAATTAAAATTTGTTAAAGGTAGTCCAGTCCAAGAAATTGGGTTGGCTCCGCCCCTGGTGTAGAAGGAATAAAACTTAAGTAACTTCCATAAAAAAATATTAAGAATGCATTCTGTATTTCAACAGTAAAAATCTTTTTTATTTTGATTTTATAATCTTTTAAATAAAGAGAAGAAAATGTAAAAAATGCTATCTTATTAATGATCTTAATAAAAAGGCTATCGAGCTTGCTCTGTTGCCCGACGTATGTTGCCCACATCCAATGAAAAAGTGTCAAGTGTCACATTTAAAAATTTATCGGACACTTGACGTATTTTCATTGGAGGGCAATAGAGAAATTTCGAAAAGGCTATTTAAGAAATTTTCATATGTGGCCCTTAATTCAAGCTAGCATAGATGCGTATGCAAAAGCGTTACTATAAGAATTAGACCCATTTGTTGAAAATAATATAGTTAGTATTTAAGCCAAACGATCACCTGAAAATGCCATATGTGCCTGATGAAATGGGTAAAGAGAAATTAGTATGTCTAGGCTATTGACTAATTCTAGAGGGACATTCTTTAAGATCATTTTAAGTGAAATGTCACGCATTTATTGGATGGTGAAAATAATTATCCCACCACTTACTTTTCACCACCCAATAATGTGCACCAAGTCACAACGTCACTTAAATATATCCCAAAAAATGTCTTTCTAAAATTATTGCTACTTTAAATAAGTATTAGTACAGTTTTTGAAGGTAACTAATGCAATTGATATTATTAAATAAAAAAATAATTGTAAACTGGCTACAATTTTTAATAAGTTGAATTTTTATTGAAACTTTTCATCGAATTCCTTGGAATATATATTAGACAATTATTTAAAATATCAGTTTAATAAAATATTAGACTAATTAGGATAAGTCGAGTCGTTTTAATGATAAGGTAACGACTAAGTCACCAAAAGTTGCGGTCATAGTAGATCAAAATATGAGTTTGTTGTAATGGATGATCACAACAAAATTTAGGCTTGGTGTGAATAATCATCAATTCTATCAAATGAAGACACGTATATGTAGAAATTAATTGATAGAAATAATTGAGATTCACATGAAATAGATAACAAGGGCAAGCTTTTAATTTTTCCTGGTAATAAAGGAAGAAAGAACTTTTGATGTAGGAGCTAAAAACAATGTTCCTTCAAGGAATTTAGGGGCAAAAGAAGAAAATACATTAAAGATGTAAAATCACTAAACTTCACTATTAACGACATACTTTGAAATATAGAATATATAACGACGTTAATAGAGTATGAGGAAACTTCGAGGGAAATGAAGTTTTTTTAGCTCTACGAAAAAAGGGTATCCAAATCATAATAATTCAAATCAGGAAAAGTGAATAGAGCTGAATACTTATCACTCTATTCGAATCAAATCATAATCAAATCAAGATATTAAAAAAATAAGGTTTGTGCTCATCTAAAAGTTAGAAATTACGAATATGAAGATCTTGATCAACAAGTAACCAAACTTATCAATGCCACATTCTTTCATGAAGCGAAATAATAGAGAAGAAGATGTGACTTATAAATGAGGAAATATCACACCAAGAATTACCAGAAACTATCGATTGTTGAATACGCATAACTGAATGAGTAACACCCTAATAATAAAATATCAAAATCAAGTGTTATAATTGTCGCGTCATTCTTGAATAAAAATGACAAGTAAGAACTAAGAAGATGTGATTCATACATAAAAGAATTTGATGGATAGTTATCCAACGTATTGGATAATTTACATGAATCATATATGAGGATTTTATTTAGAGGAGACAAGTGAATGATTTGCAAATGCCGAAAACGAGGTTCACTAAGAAAGTGGCCCCAATCATTTTGGTTTTCCTTCACATGCAAGTAAGAGGAGAAATCTCTTATAAATGAAGACTCAATTTCCAACTCATTTAGATTTTCCAAAAGGACAATAAATACAAATAGATTCCAATAAATTGAGGTATGTCATATCATCTTGAATAATACGATGACTGAACGTAAGGATGTGATCGAGTTGGATCATAAATGATACTAATTGATTATATTGCATGACCATGTCATAATCGAATAATTTTCACTCTTAAAAGATGAGATATGTTTCTCAAATTTAATCGATGTACTGAATATAGAGGGAAATTAAAATTTTAAATATTCAATATACTAACAAGTGGGTTATGTAGAATTCCAAAAATTGAGAATGTCTAGATCATCAATAGATACAATCGAGAAGACAACGACTGGACGATCAAGAGACATAATTGAAATAAATAGAGACACAGAACAAATGAATTACAATGCAATGTCTTATTTCAGTCAAATATTGAACAAATGTTCATTGATGAAACCAATAAATGTCGGAGGGAAATAGTTAACTTTTCAGATGTCTTTGACGAGAACCAATGAGAATGACCCAATGATCCCGTACAAGTATGATCCATGATATATTTCGAAGTACATTTAAATTAAGGTGTAGATTAAAATCAAGGAACAATACGATCATCAGCACAATATCATGAGAATGTACATATGGTTGGAAATTTCATTACTGAGTTACTCAATAGAATAACTCAACTGATGCACATCTCACATTGTGCATCCTAAAATTAACTGCAGGGCATATTAGGATTCATGCTTCAAGAGATATATATGTTTTCTTAATATGAGGGTAATTGTAAAGAATTTTCAAAATTTTTTCAATGATGAACTCGAGATTACATAGATATTGAAAAGTATATCCCTTATTATCAAGTCAAGAATTTACCATCATTCAAATATTGATGTCAAGTTCTACCTAACCAGAATGTACATTCTCAGAAATGTAAACTTAATCTAATGTTTCAATATAACTCCTCACAATAGAAGAAATTGATATATTAGATGTTGTAACGTATTACTCTTAATATACATTTTACTATATCATCTTTGTTCCAAGTATTTTTTGAATTATGTACATTCTTTAGCTGTTAAGCTTGTTCTACCAATGAACTTTGCTCCAAGATATCATACTTATCTCATCATCTTTATAAATATCCATACCTATTTTATCTGGTAAGCTCCAGATTTTTTAAGTTGACCTGTCATTTCAAGTTAACTTAAAATATTAACGAAATACCATATATCTAAATTATTCCAAGGCAAATATCCACTTGGGATTTCACACTTCTGACAATTTATTCACATACAACAAGTAATTACTCACTTGGTTGATGTAACTCCAAATGACCATGTGACATGTGTACCCCGGGTAGTCATTAAAATCATTAAAACCTTTAATACCAAGCAATGTCAACCCCAAATCCATTTTCAATTTTATGCATTTATTCTTTAGTGCCATAAAATTTTCTTTTTCGAAGAATAAAACAATATTATATCCACCGGTTCTAAATATAAATTGAACTTTTATTTTTAAAACATAATCCGACTTTAATAAAAATAAGTATTTATCTTTGAAATTTCGTGTGTACTTTAGTTTAGAAGAAAGAAATTACACTGTCGATAATATAAAAATATATGTTTAAAACATGGGACATAGAGTAGATAGTGGAAGATAACCGATAATTGGTTATTTAAAAATATTTAACTATTTTGAAATAAAATAAAAATACTTAAAAGTAGTTGGACATTTTTCGAGTTTCCCTAAATCACGGTCAGGTATCTAATACACAATCATCCCATCATCCGAGAGTCGACATCAACCTCCAAGTCATGTATTGTCATACCTACAATACAAAACTAATGAGCTAACTCTCATCAAGTAGTGATATGCATGATTATTAGTGATGGCGACGGGAGGGTATGGGTCGGGGACCTCATTCCCATCCTCATCCCCATCCCCGTTACATGCGGGGCATGGGCAGTGCAGGGGCGGGGCAGGGGTTAAAAATTTTTCGTTTAAATCTCCATTATTATTATATTTTTTTGGATCAACCTTTAAAAAAAATTATTATCCCATGCCTTTAAGTTAGTAATCTAGGTTGGAATTATCCAAGTTGGTTTAAAAGAATATGTAATTTTTCAAAATATATTGAATTTTTAAATTTTTATTATTTTTTAATTTTAAAATTATAAACGGGCCAGGGATTGGTTGGGGACTTCTTTCCCATCCCCGTCCCCATCCCCATAACAGGGATAAAATCATTACCATCCCCACCCCATTCGGGGTGGGTCCTCGCGGGAATCGAGTCTCGTGGGGAAATTTCCGTCTCTAATGATTATGGGTATGAGTTTCAATTCACTTTCTCATAATGATCTCGCTCTCAACCTTCACGCCTTCTCGTTATCTCAGTTTATCCATATTTTCTACTTGGGCCCGAATCTATCCACGTTGTATCGTATGAGCTCAATATCAACATGGCTGATAACATACGCTTTCTAATGCTCGTGGTCCATCATCGTCTACCGAGACTCAAGACTCCACAGTTTATATCCATCTTACCCATTGAAACTCAAGATACTACACTGGGAATTATATTATATCAATCAGGCCTGACCTATTGTACATGGCGCTCAGCGTGCCGATCTGCAGTCTCAAATCCACCATGAGACCTCCCAACACCGCCCGTATACCAGCATCAGACCACCAACACCCCATCCTCGACTACCCTTAATGACCATCGAGAGCCTTAAACGAGTGTATATATCCGGATGCAAAGTAAGTACGGTACACTCGTAGGGAGGTTCTACTATCATTTATGTCATTCTTTCTCCATATATTCATTATCTCTTTCTTTACCACCATGAAGGACTTCTTCTAAGTCCACAAAATGCACATGTCAATACTCGTGAATGTTATAATATATCTTGTGCACCAATTATATGTCATAATCACTTAATATGGTATTCTAATGATATCCATGTGCATTAATAACATATCATATCATCAAATCACGTCTTACATGCTTTCACCAAATACAAATATTTGCCACACCATATTCTAAGTGTATTGCACAAATAATATATCTCACATTTGTTGACCCAAGAGTAAACTAACCAAGAGGGGGGTGAATTGGTTTATAAAAATTTTTCGATAATAATCTCAAACTTAAAAACCAATGGGTACAAATATGAGCACTTAGTGTTACAAGTAACTAAACTATCAATGTAATGTGCTATATAAGTGTAAACTTAATTGATAAGGCAAGTATAGCACTAAGATAAAACGTTGCACAATGTAAATTGATAGAATAGAGTAAGTGCGATGTAAGTAAATAAAAGGGATGAGAGAGTGCAAACGCGATTTATGGAGGTTCAATCAACCAACGTGATCTACGTCCCCCGTTACCGAGCTCTCCGTCACGAGCAAGGCCAAATCCACTATTTTGGTAACTTACAACAAGGAGTACCAAATCCTTAGGCGACTTACAACAAGGAGCGCCTATCCTTTTACAATCGAGTTTTTACACGGCTCTCGAAACCAACAATCGAGTTTTGATAAGGCTCTCGAAAACCAACAATCGAGTTTTGACAAGGCTTTCGAAAACCAACAATCGAGTTTTCACAAGGATCTCGAAACCACAAGATATAATGAATTGAATGTACAATTGAAATAACTCTCTTGACAAATGATATACTCAAATTAAGTACCGAGAGAGTTAGGCTAACACTTCAATAGATAGCAATGAATTAACCTCGAGTGTTAGAGAAAAACTTTGATGCAAATGATAATGAAAAGTTTGATGCAATCAAACAAAGTTTTTCAAATAATCTCTTGTTAAAAATATTGAATCAAATTACGTACCAAGAGATGCCACACTTGAATAATTAACAATAAGTTAAGCTCAAAGTGTTTAGGCAATGGAACTTTGATTAATCAAATGATGATGAAAAATGTAGCACAAATAATCAAAATTCCTTAATTGGAATTTCTCTCTTTTAAAAGATTAAAACAAGTTTAGAACAAAGAGAGACTTACACTTCAATTCCAATATAGTGTGAAGATGTTGAAGAAGTTTAAACAAAATAAAACCAAGAATCTTCACAAAACTTTCTTCCAAAAACTTTGATGAATTTGATAAAACAAAGTTTAGATCAATCAAAGTTTTATGAAAATAAAAGATGAATAAAAACCAAGTAAGAACAATGAATTTTCACAAGAAAGTTTGTATAAAATCTTATCTAAGTTGTTGTTATTGAATGTGAATGAGATGGCTATTTATAGATCAAAATATTCAAATTCAGCAACTTTCGGTTGACCAATTTGAAGTTTCGGTCGACCGAATCTTCCATATAGCCGTTACAAATTCAACCGTTGAACTTTCGGTTGACCAACTTTCGGTCGACCGAAACTTTCGGTTGACCAAACTTTCGGTCGACCGAAAGTCAACTTTCGGAGTTGACTTTTTTTTTTATTTTTATTAACATAGTATAATCATGATTTAAGATCAAATAACCTTTGAAAGACAATCTTGACTTATATAAAAATATTTTATGCAAGTGATGAATTTCCAAGTAAGTTTCTTGATGCATAAAAATCATTTTCGAGCTCGTTGAATTTCATCGCTAAAGATTGAGAGTGTTATACATTTACATAGGTTAAATCAACTTTTGAACTTGAACTTTAATCTTGTATGCTTGAATTCTTGATCTTCATATCATGCTTTTCAACTTTGATCTTTGAATTTCTTTTGCGTCTCAAATGCTCGATCACATAATTTTGATTTATATCCTTGAGAGACGATTTGAACATAGAGTGCTTTGAATATTTATCATTACATGAAACACTTGAAGCACACTTGTTAGTAACACAATAAATTCTTGTTTGTTATGATCAAAACAATAAGGTCAAATTGACCGTAGGTCAACAATTTCCCCCTTTTTGATTATGACAAACAAGATGATTTGTAATGATAATATAAGCAATTGAAGAGCATAGGGAAATAAGAATAATTGATAAGTTCAATTTTAGCATATATCCCCCCTATCTTATACAACCCAATGATGCATAATCTAGCATATAATTTAATCCTTTTCATGCATATAGATTATCCAAATTCAAGCTAAATCAAATCATCACCGTGTTTTCCCCCTTTTGACATAAGCAAAAAGGTGGCATCTATCCCTTATTCATGAGCATAGGTGTGATAAGCATAATAATGGGGCATAAGCAGAATATCTTGATTGTAATTATATTCCCCCTTAGTAACGCATTCCCCCTTAGAAAAGCATTCGTAGCATGAAACATTACCAAAAATCACACAATTCAGTTTCACGTATTCCAGTATAATCTCATATCTCAAATCAAATCTTTCTTTAATAGTGAAAGTTACAGCGCATTTAAACCATGTTCCCCTCTTTTCAATTTTTCTATTCCTTGCTTTCTCGCTGGACTCAACAGCATGTGGATCTACCCAGGTCCTTTATACCTTGATTATTACGAAAAATATCAGTACAAAATCCAAGAAAAATATTCGATATCGCAAATTAAATCTTCCTTTAACAGTAAAGTTACGGCGCATGAAATCTTGTTCCCTCTTTTCATTATTCTATTTCATATTATCTTGCAGGAATCAATATCATGAAGAACTACTCAGATCTTTTACACCTTTAAATAGATCGGTTGGGAAGAGGTTAAATCCATCAAAAAATGGATAACATCCTTTTAAGCATTCGCAAGTATTATTCCAATCTTCCAATGAATGATCTGAGAAAAATTTATCGAATGAGGCTCGAAAGATTGAGGTTGCTTATGGCTCAAGGCTTTCCAGAAGACGTGCGCTGGTTGATAGAAGCAAAAGTTCGATTAACTGGTGAGTTACCATTGACATTTCCTAAACACCTGCCTGGTTTGGGTAAAAGCACTTTTGCAAAGAAACGAAGAGCAAAAAGGCTGAATGGTTGCTACAAATATGCTCGTTGGAACTGTAATACTCGTTGCAAATCAGTCGGATATTCATCTAACAATCGAGATGATAAAATTGAGTTCATAAAGGGTGGACTGAGTAGGGAGTGTTTGGATGATATTCGATTAACTCTTGAGACGCACCCAAGTGGATATGTGCAACGGGAACTTCTTTCCTTATATGCTCAATTTAACGAGGATAAAAAGCGATATAGTCTCAAGAATACAATCGTAAAAGATCCGGTTTGCCAGTCTGTTTTGGCAACTCAGCATTTGATATAAGGTAAATCTTTTGATACTTTTTCCTTTCACGAGTTTTGAGAACGGTTTAAAAAAAATAAATCGCCGAAAGGTGACACCTCGATACGATAAAAATATTCAAAAGTAGGTTGATTTTGACAAAAGTAAATCTTTCCTTTTTCAAAGACGATCGTAAATAGTGTGGTTTTTCGGTTTTTAAATAGCCAGAGGTTTTCATAGTTCATGCATCCCAAAATCACAACTTCTCGTAAGTTTTCCTTTCTTTTCTTTCAAAAATGGAGGGATCAAAACTTAGACAGATCAAAACAATATGTGTATTTTGTGGATCACATGTGGGGAAAGGTTTTGGGTATCTTGAGACAGCAGTGGACCTTGGAAAGAAACTGGGGGAGAAAGGTATCAATCTTATGTATGGAGGAGGTAGCAGTGGTCTAATGGGCTGTGTTTCCCAATCTGCTCTCACAGAGAAAGTAAGGGTGATTGGTGTTATTCATGTCCCTTTAGCAGATATAGCAGGCAAAACACGAGGTCATGAAGTACAAAACTTATCTATCCATGAACGCATAACTTGTATGCTATATGGATCTGATGCATTTATAGCCCTGCCCGGAGGTTTTGGCACCTTAGAAGAAATCTTTAATATTACCTCCTGGGCTCAACTAGATCTCCATACTAAGCCTATTGGGCTATTAAATGTTAACCATTTCTTTGATGGCTTGTTAACCTTTCTTGATCATGCAGTGGAACAGGGATTCATCTCTCCATTTTCCAGAAGGATCCTTATTTCTGCTCCAACTATTGATGAACTACTGGATAAGCTGCAGTCATATATCCCAATACAAGATCCAGCAGGTTTAAAGGTAGATTGGTCGCAAGGAAGGGGAGTCAAGCGAAAGTGGAGTCTGGTTAATGTAAATTTGACTTTGTGAATCCTAAAATAGGTGGGGGTAGAGTACGGAGTATACTCACTCTTGAGACACCCCTCTAATTTCCTAGGATGTCCTTAATGTTTAAATCTTGTGTGTGTACTTCAAATGTGGTAGATTACGGAGTATTTTTACTCTCGAAACACACCTCTTTGAAGGTTTGTCTTTGTTTCCTCAAAAGATCAGAGGTGGTAGGATACGGCTACTCCGGAAACACATCTCTCATTTTGAGGACTTTCCATGTTTCTCTCTTTAGCATTTGCGTGTACCATGTATTTCCTTTCAAGTGTGACTCTAGTGTGTACTCTTTAATGAGAAATAATAATATCTATGTTTGACTATGAAATAATTGTTATCATGAAATGAGTTAAAGGATAATGCATTATGTCGACATATCAAAACAATTTTGGTCAACAATCATATCACTCTCAAAGCCAAAAAATAAGTGATCAAAGAAATGTATTACAAGAGTTTTATGAAGAGAAGAAGATGATTTCAAGTCATTTAGGGATTGTGTATGAAAAAATTGAAAATAAAAGAAAATCCCTTATTTCAGCCACTTTCGGTCGACCGAAAGTATGAACCGGTCGACCGAAACTCTGCAGAGTAAAAATCAGGAAGCTGCAGACACTTTCGGCTGACTAATGGTCGACCGAAAGTCTGGTTTCGTTCGTACAGTTGGTCGACCGAAACATCTTTCGGTTGAGCATTTGTTCGACCGAAAAGACAGTTTCGGTCGTCCGACAAAGGTTCGGTCGACCGAAATCTACAAAAATTGAAATTTTTCATTTGATTTCGGTTAAAACATGTATGTAACATACAATTATGCATAAACCACATATTAGCACTATGTTACAAATTCATACTCATACCTCTTTTCAATGTTAGAAATTTTTTATGAAGTGCATGAGGTTTTAATAAAACATGTTGAAAAAAAGAAATTTAAAATCATTGATCATTCAAAGTCCAAGATGTATCAAAGAATTTTACCTCATCCTCAGTAGCCATGAAGCACATGTTGGCCATTTCATCTTGACTCTCATCTTCATCTTGCTCATCATTACTTTCATCCCAAGTGGCTTGTAGAGCTTTCTTTTTGAAGAATCTTTTCTTACTTCGACACTCGGTACTTTTGTGACCGGGTTTGTCACAATTATAGCAAACAATATTTTCATCTTTTTCGTCTTTCTTTTGGATTCGATGATTGTTGCGAACGCCTCTCCACTTCTTAATAAGGATAGCAAGATCATCAAGTTCCTCATCACTTGTATTTAAGTTTGATGAGCATTTTCCATGTAATGATTTAAGAGCAATTTCGCGCTTGGCCTCTTCTTTTCCTTTTCTTGTCCTCTCCTTTGTTTCGGCGTTGTTGAGCTCATAAGTCATCAATGTTCCATAAAGCTCTTCCAATAGATATGTGTTGACGTCTATTGTGTTTTCGATCAACATCCTCAATGGATTTCAATCTTGGGAGAGAGACCTAAGAATTTTACTCACAAGTTCACCGTTAGTAAATTTATGATCAAAACCTTTAAGACCATTTACAATATCGGTAAAACGAGTAATCATGCAAGTAATGGGCTCATCTTGCTTCATAAAGAAATTTTCAAAATCTTTAAATAAAAGATTTGTCTTAGTTTCTTTTACTTTGCTTGTGCCCATGTGTGTGACTTCTAAAGCATGCCAAATATCGTGTGCGGAATCACATGTGCTAATACGATTAAATTCATTAATATCCAAAGCACAATAAAGTATATTTTTGGCCCTAGCATTTAAAGTCAATTTCCTCCTATCATTTTCATCATATTCCTCTCTAAGTTTTAAAATAGTTTGATCCGGTTTTCCATCAACCTTAATGACCATAGTAAGCTCATGAGGACCGGATTCAATGACATCCCAAATATTATAATCAATGGATTGAATAAAAATCATCATTCTAGTTTTTCAATAATTATAATTTGTACCATCAAAGAAAGGAGGACGATTTGTAGAATGCCCCTCAAGATTATGGTTAGCCATTTACTCAAGATTGTAAAATCTTTTAAAAATGAGCACCTAAGCTCTGATACCAATTGTTGACCCAAGAGTAAACTAACCAAGAGGGGGGTGAATTGGTTTATAAAACTTTTTCGATAATAATCTCAAACTTAAAAACCAATGGGTACAAATATGAGCACTTAGTGTTACAAGTAACTAAACTATCAATGTAATGTGCTATATAAGTGTAAACTTAATTGATAAGGCAAGTATAACACTAAGATAAAACGTTGCACAATGTAAATTGATAGAATAGAGTAAGTGCGATGTAAGTAAATAAAAGGGATGAGAGAGTGCAAACGCGATTTATGGAGGTTCAATCAACCAACGTGATCTACGTCCCCCGTTACCGAGCTCTCCGTCACGAGCAAGGCCAAATCCACTATTTTGGTAACTTACAACAAGGAGTACCAAATCCTTAGGCGACTTACAACAAGGAGCGCCTATCCTTTTACAATCGAGTTTTTACACGGCTCTCGAAACCAACAATCGAGTTTTGATAAGGCTCTCGAAAACCAACAATCGAGTTTTGACAAGGCTTTCGAAAACCAACAATCGAGTTTTCACAAGGCTCTCGAAACCACAAGATATAATGAATTGAATGTACAATTGAAATAACTCTCTTGACAAATGATATACTCAAATTAAGTACCGAGAGAGTTAGGCTAACACTTCAATAGATGGCTATTTATAGATCAAAATATTCAAATTCAGCAACTTTCGGTTGACCAATTTGAAGTTTCGGTCGACCGAATCTTCCATATAGCCGTTACAAATTCAACCGTTGAACTTTCGGTTGACCAACTTTCGGTCGATCGAAACTTTCGGTTGACCAAACTTTCGGTCGACCGAAAGTCAACTTTCGGAGTTGACTTTTTTTTTTTTTTTTTATTAACATAGTATAATCATGATTTAAGATCAAATAACCTTTGAAAGACAATCTTGACTTATATAAAAATATTTTATGCAAGTGATGAATTTCCAAGTAAGTTTCTTGATGCATAAAAATCATTTTCGAGCTCGTTGAATTTCATCGCTAAAGATTGAGAGTGTTATACCTTTACATAGGTTAAATCAACTTTTGAACTTGAACTCTAATCTTGTATGATTGAATTCTTGATCTTCATATCATGCTTTTCAACTTTGATCTTTGAATTTCTTTTGCGTCTCATATGCTCGATCACATAATTTTGATTTATATCCTTGAGAGACGATTTGAACATAGAGTGCTTTGAATTTTTATCATTACATGAAACACTTGAAGCACACTTGTTAGTAACACAATAAATTTTTGTTTGTTATGATCAAAACAATAAGGTCAAATTGACCATAGGTCAACAACATTATCATATAAGAGCACATAATAATATAAAATATTATTGTTTTGCATTATAGTTGAATTGTTACTTGCATCACTTCTTGAGTATCCTAGAGTTCATAACTCTATTCCCTAGTATTTTGCACCACCAATATCTACTTAAAATCAAACTAGAATGATCATCACTTCTTATCTATCAATACTTATGGAATGATAATCAAGATGATATGTACACCAACATTACTAGCAATGGCAATGGGGAGTTCTCAGAGTTTGACAATGATGATTATAATTAAGTTTGACAACTATGATCATTTGTGTTACGTCGATTTTAATTTATATTTATTTTTTTATTCACATAAGACTAGGGGCGGATCCAGCCTAAGTCGAGGGCGGCCGCTCGTTCTAGATCCACCAAAAACTAAATTTTTTTACCTTATATTTGTTTGGTGTCAAAATTTTTCCCTTGTTCTTATAGTGACCGCTCGTGCTGGATCAAATTCACTCGTACTGAATCAATCTCTTGAATTCACCCCTGCATAAGACTTATTAATTTTCATAAGTATGAAAATCAAAATAATCACCAATTAATGTATAAATAAAAATAATAAATTATTCTGAAATACATATTGAAAAGAAGGGGAAAACGTTAAAATCAAAATCAAAATCAAAAGAAAAAAAAAATACCAAAACTTGGAACAAACGAAATTTTTATCATCTCAACTTTTCAAACTCAATATCAATCGTCCATTCTTAGTCAAATCCATAATTTATTTTTTAAATATTTTTAAACTACACATTCATCAAAAAAATCCAAATTTTTTTAAAACCCAATTCTTTTCTATAAGGTTACTGTTCGCTACAAACACACCGCAAGTGCACGAGTCGCATACAAGTGATAGTGGACTAATTGAGTCCGGTTTATCGATCCCACAAGGATTGTCTATTTCAACTACAGTCTAGTATAATTAATTTTAATAAGAAACACACACAATAAAGGTTTGTTTTGGGAAATTTTTCGTACTAGAATTAAAGTTGCAATTGTAAATAAATAACTAGAAAAATGGTGATGAATAGATGATAAAGGAGTGTTGGGATTCTTGATTCCACTTGACCATTACCTAATTGAATTACCAACAAGCAAATAGAAATGCAATTCATTAATCATGTTAGACCCCATTTTCCAAGCTTAGCCAATTACATCTCTCGAGTGAAATCAACCCTAATTAGTGGCATTAACCTACTATATCTCTATGTCGATTAAGAATACACCAATTGCATTAAACCTTTGTGAAAATAGCTTAATTGGTCATTTAGGGTTTTAGGTATATCTCTATCCTAAACAAGAACCTAGAGCAAATATTGTATTGATCTAGAATACACAACAATTTCTCAATAATTGCACATTCCATGAAACCTAAGCATAAATGTGGCCACAATAAATGCTAGTCAATAAATACAACAATAAATGCACAAGATAATAAAAAGCTTAAATTCTTAATACAAGCATTAAAATCAACTAAGCTAGGTTAAGTTTCATCAACATCCCAACACAAAATAGTTTAGCCCATAGTGAAATAACAATAAAATTCAAGAATTAAATACATCATTCCAACTATGAAATAAAATAAATAGAGAAATATGAAGATTAAGCAAAAACACTTCTCTTCACCAATGATTCTTGCTTCAAAATATCATTATTCTTCCACAATAATGTTGATATTTCTCCCCTTAATCAATATTCATCAACTATACTATACAAAATCAAGAGAAATTATAAGAGGAAAATGAATGAAAATGAAGAACAAAAGAGAGAAAAAGAGAGCTAGGGTTTTTCTTGACTTGCCAAAGAAGAGAATGATTCAAAAAATCACTAGATCCGCGTACAACAGCATTTGGGCCGAACCAGGTCGGCCCAGATTATCTGTCAATATTTTGACCACGTGATCGCGTGGTAGAGTACCTCGCGATCGCGTGGTTGAGGTGAAAAACTTTCGGGTTGAGTTTATGCCTGACTTCGCGAACGCGACTTGCGCATGACCACGCGATTGCAGCTTGGTCCTCTAACTTTGACTCTTTGATGTATTTGACTCTTTTCTCCTCAATTTCTTCAAGTATTCATCCATTTAGCTTCTTTCTTGTGCTTTCTCCAGGAAGTTGATAGTTAAACCTATTTAACCACAAAATATGCACAATTAAGTAGGTATTTGTCCAAATTACTCAAAAAGTATTACTAAAAATATATGAAATATGCATGTAAAATGCACTCAACAGTTACTACTAGCACTCCCTTATAGAATTACTAAGTTAATTGGTTCCCTTTCTCCAGTATCAAAAGGATTCTCAAAAGGCTCACTCCGGTCAACAATCCTTACAAGTCTGGGTCACTCAAGATTAACTTAAAAACAGTATGGCTTCTAGAAATCAAGTTATGCTTTTATGATATGAATAGGATTTAATAAATTATCATGTAGAAGATAAATTACAACATATCAACAGCTGTAAATGAAAACATAAATACATGAAGCATAAAATATTTTTTGGAGATTTATTAAAACATGTTAAAGAAATTACAACTAAGGATTTTCCATTCAGGAAGTCCCTAAAAGATTGAAGTAAAACTTGGAAAAGAAAAGTACCTTAGAAGTATTCACATGTTCCTATTTGACTATACAATGGTTGTAGATTGAGAATTTTTCTGGATAAGGAGGTTTTTTCAAAGGTTAGAGTAAGGAGTACACAGACTGTAAACTCTTGCCTTAATCTTAATGAAAACTTATCCTTATATAGAGAAATTCTATGGAGCAAGTTTCCTACAAAATCCCTAATGGTATCTGAAAAGGCAAGGCTTATCTAAAAAGTTCTTCACACGTCTTTCTTTTGTCATGCCTTCAAAAAAGCTGTCTGTCCTTTTTTGACACGTGTTTTATCAAAAAACTTCTGGTCAAAAAGGATTGTCCTTACTATGGTCCAAGGTATCTTCTTTTTCTAAAGTGGTTTGTCGTCTTGTGTCGACAACATCTTCTGTCTATTCATGTGTTCAAGTTGTGTTTTGCGATGGAGGAAAATGACAATTCACTATCTGGATTATTGTATCCTTCTCTTTCATGGTCTTCGAATCGGTCACTATTTCCTTGACAAGAATTTTCTGGTTCTGGAGTTTTTTCTTTCTGTGGAGATTCTTGTATTTCTTTTTCTCTGATTGATCTGTCTTTTGCAAAAATTCTTTCAAAATCTTTATTAATTGCTTCATCCATTTTTTCTTCAATATCTTTTTCCTTCTTTTTCTTTATAGTAATTTTCTTTTTTCTTCTTGAAGCGCCTTCACTATTTCCTGTAGTTTTTTGGAGTTCTTGGATTTGAGAAAGTAATCTATTAATGGAAACGACATCTTCATTCGAGTCTTGGGCATCTTGGAAAATCCTTTTCCTTTGTCTTGGCTGATTTTTTTACTAGATCCTTCTTGAGCTTGACAAAAGTCTGGTTCTTTTGAATATCTAACTAAATAATCAAATTTGCCACTGGCCTGGCCAAGTGTGTCCCAAACACTTTGGGTTTATGTATGTTTAAAGTTTTCTTGTTAGGCTTGTAAAGTACGAAAATCAACAGTTCCCTGAGTCTGTTGAACTTTGGGCAAGTCCACAGCTAATAAAGGGTTTGATGAGTCTTTACCAGTTACCGTTTGAACTGGACTAGCTACTGACTTCTTAGGCTCAGTAGTACCTTTTGAATTGCTCAGCTTGAGGCTGATTATTTCTTTCTCAAGTCCCGTGATCTTCTTCTGTAAGGCAGTTCTTTCTGAGAGGAGGTTCTGGTTTGATTCATTGATAATTCTGAAATTGTTCGCATACATTCACAATGGGTACAAAAAATACTCTAGTCTCTATTAGGCGAGAAATAAAGCCGAGGATATTGGTAATTTTTGAGTGATGGAGAAACATAAAAATTTATCCCTATTTGTTGTCTTGCTGACTCAAGAGCTTCTTGCAAATTTGTAAATCCTTTGTAAAAGGGGTCTTTGAAATCTTTGATATTGTCTAAAACTTCTAATCATGTACGTAAAACTCCTAATTTTTTACCCTTAATGACTACATAAAACTTGAATCTAGTTCTATCCTGATTAAAATTTTCTAATAATGCATTCATGGATGCAAGAAAATACTTTTGATCTTTTGGATTCTTGTTACAAGATATCCATAAATTGTCTAAAATGTATTTTTCTTCTTTCGAGAGTGACACGTATGCAAGTGCTTTAAAAGAAATGTTACTGCTTGGAAAACAAATAAGTTCCTGTGTACCAAACCTCATGCGTTCTTGATAATATGGTCTGTTCTGACTAGATGAGGTCTGAAATGATGTTTTAGATGCATAAGAATTCCCTGGTGGAATTCCTAGTCTTGGAGGAGGTCTAGATATCTGTATACAACAGATTAAAATAAGTCAAGATTTAAAAAAAAAAATCCTTCTACCATCCTACTTAAGATATCTGCTGTCTTATTGTCTATTCCTTTAATATATTCGAATTCTATATTAATTCCAGTATTAGTTGTTCTATATATAAAATTTAACCATCTTCTTCTACTAGTTTTTTTGAATCTAGTTTAAGCTTATTGTAAAAAGAAACTATTGCTATACAATCTGTTCTTATTGTTATTTCTTTTTTGGAAATGATAAATAATTTAAAGCTATCCAGGGCATAGTTTACTGCTAATAATTATGCATCTATACTACTTAAGTTTCCTTTTTCTTTGTAATTTCCGCTATTATATCTACAAATTCTTTCTGTATTTTTATCTGCATACTTATTGGGTTTACAAATCAAAATAACTCCCCATCCTAATATGCTTCCATCTATTTCAATGATTAAATAATCTGTATCTAATGGCATTGCTAGCTTTGGTAAATTGTTTATTTTATCTTTGATTTATTGGACTAATTTAATATCTTCTTGGTTAAAAAATCTTTGTCCTGTTGGTGAAGTTTTTGAATATAAAAGTTCTGCAATCTTTCCAAGATCTTTTATGAACGGTCTTGCATAATTTATTAATCCTAAAAATTTTTTAATTTGTTTTAAATCTTCAAGTTTATTTGAAAATTCTAAGGCTTTCTGGGTTATACGTGGTTGTAATTTAATTTCTCCTTGTCCGATATTTACTCCTAAAAAGTCTATATATTCTTTGAATAATACCATTTTCTTTTTACTAATGATTAACCCATGTTTAATAAATTCTGAAAATATAATCTACAGATGTCCTCTATGTTCTCTCCTATTTTTACTAAAAACTAAAATATCATCTATATATGTTACAACAAACTTGCTATGTTTATTAAATATGCTTTCCATTTTTCTTTAAAAATACTTGGTGCATTTTTTAAACCAAATGACATAACTAGCCATTCATAATGTCCTTCTGGACAAGTGAATGTTGTCCATTTTATACTATCTGGGTGCATCTTAACCTGCCAAAATCCCGATTTTAAATCAAATTTACTAAATATTTTGTAATCTTGTATTTTATTTATTAAGACGGTCTTATCTGGTATTTTATAGGCATCATCTATAGTATTATCATTAAGTCTTTTGTAGTTTATAACCATCCTACTTTTTCCTCTGATTATTTCTGAATGTTTTCTAACTATAAAAGTTGCTGATCTTTGAAGACTATCTGATTTTCTTATAACTCTTAATTTTAATAATTCTTCTATGTGCATTTTGAAATCTTCTAAGTCTAAATTAGTAGGTTCTATATTTTTTGTTCTAATGATGTATTCTGGATTTTTGATTTTTAATTCACTAAAAACTTTATCTTTTTCCCAGTATTTCAAAACATTTTCTTCTAAAATTTCAATTTTTTTAATTTACTGATTAAATTTCCTATTTCTTGTTCTGTAATTAAAGTATTATAAATTTTTTCATTGTCTAAAAATTCTATAGGTCCAAAATTTTGTTCTTCTTCTAATTCTTCTATTTCATCATCTAATGGTTCTTTTTCTACAAGTGACATTCTCTTTCTTTGTTACAGGGGCAAATTTTTTCTTTAGGGTTTCCACCAAGCTTCTCAGTGTATTCTGATGGAAATGTAAAGTTTGTATTGGGCTAAATAATGCATGTTTTTGGAAATGTATGAAATCTTTAGTAATTGTAACGCTTCCATTATCTTTTAATAAAAAATGCACAATTATAGAGTCTCTGGGTAATGTATATTCTATTTTTAATCCACAATTAGTTTCAAAACTAATTTTACCATTTGGTCTTAATATCTCTGTATATGTATGTGTATATAAGTCTCCATCCATTTGTTGAGCATTTATTGGATTCTTATATTCTATTATATATCTATCTGGAATTAATTTTTTATTAATTATACAATTATTGCATCCTGAGTCTATTAATCCTAAACATTTAATAATATAATCACCTATTCTTATTTGACATTTTACTTTAATACTTTTAAATTTTTCTGAATTACATATTACCTGATCATAATTTATTTGTAAGCATTCTAAATTTTGTTCTGGTTCTTCAATCATAATTTATTAAACATGGGTTAATCATTAGTAAAAATTAGGAGTTATAAGAAAATCAATAATTGCATATTTTCTAAATTTTCTACTCTTCTTCTCAAAATTCTTATTTCAGATATTTCAATTTGTTCTTTAGTAATTTTTAATTTTATTTCTTCTTTATCAATTCTTCCATTGTTTTCTAAGCATCTGATACATACTTCTTTATAACATTCTAAACATTTTGCTCTTAGTTTCCTAGCTGGGTACCAATTACAATAAAAACATGCTACATTGTCTGTTCCTATATTTTTCTGCCAATTATGTGTCCAGGTTTCTACTAAGTTAATGTCTTCTTCAGATTCTGAATCTTCATCAACTTTTAAATTTGAGAATTTATCTGCGATTTCATAATCAGGTTCTTCTTGATATAATTCTGTTTTATCTTCGATCGATATTATATATATATACTCTTTATTAGAAATGTATTCATCTAATTGTATGAGATCTTCATCCAGAATACATCATTAGAACAAAAAATATAGAAGCTACTAATCTAGACTTAGAAGATTTCAAAATGCACATAGAAGAATTATTAAAATTAGGAGTTATAAGAAAATCAGATAGTCCACATAAATCAGCAGCTTTTATAGTTAGAAAACATTCAGAAATAATCAGAGGAAAAAGTAGGATGGTTATAAACTACAAAAGACTTAATGATAATACTATAGATGATGCCTATAAAATACCAGATAAGACCGTCTTAATAAATAAAATACAAGATTGCAAAATATTAGTAAATTTGATTTAAAATCAGGATTTTGGTAGGTTAAGATGCACCCAGATAATATAAAATGGACAGCATTCACTTGTCCAAAAGGACATTATGGATGGCTAGTTATGACATTTGGTTTAAAAAATACACCAAGTATTTTTCAAAGACAAATGGAAAGCATATTTAATAAACATAGCAAGTTTGTTGTAACATACATAGATGATATTTTAGTTTTTAGTAAAAATAGGAGAGAACACAGAGGGCATTTGCAGATTATATTTTCAGAATTTATTAAACATGGGTTAATCATTAGTAAAAAGAAAATGGTATTATTCAAAGAATACATAGACTTTTTAGAATAAATATAGGACAAGAAAAAATTAAATTACAACTACATATAACCCAGAAAGCCTTAGAATTTCCAGATAAACTTGAAGATTTAAAACAAATCCAGAAATTTTTAGGATTAATAAATTATGCAAGACTATTCATAAAAGATCTAGGAAATATTGCAGGACTTTTATATTCAAAAACTTCACTAGCAGGACAAAGATTTTTTAACCAAGAAGATATTAAATTTGTCCAAGAAATCAAAGATAAAATAAAAAATTTACCAAAGCTAGCAATGCCATTAGACACAGATTATTTAATCATTGAAACAGATGGAAACATATTAGGATGGGGAGCAATTTTGATTTGTAAACCCAATAAGATTGCAGATAAAAATATAGAAAGAATTTGTAGATATAATAGCTGAAATTACAAAGAAAAAGGAAACTTAAGTAGTATAGATGCAGAATTATTAGCAGTAAACTATGCCCTGGATAGTTTTGAATTATTTATCATTTCCAAAAAAGAAATAACAATAAGAATAGATTGTGTAGCAATAGTTTCCTTTTACAATAAGCTTAAACTAGATTTAAAAAAGACTAGTAGAAGAATATGGTTAAATTTTATAAATAGAATAACTAATATTGGAATTAATATAGAATTCGAACATATTAAAGGAATAGACAATAAGGTAGCAGATATCTTAAGTAGGATGGTAGAAGGAATTTTTTTTTTTAAAATCTTGACTTATTTTAATTTGTTGTTTACAGATGTCTAGACCTCCTCCAATACTAGAAATTCCACCTCGGAATTCTTATGCATTTACAGCATCATTCCAGACCTCATCTAGTCAGAACAGACCATATTATCAAAAACGCATGAGATTTGGTGCACAAGAACTTATTTGTTTTTCCAAGCAGTAACATTTCTTTTAAAGCACTTGCACACGTGTTACTCTCAAAAGAAGAAATATGCATTTTAAACAATTTACGAACATCTTATAACAAGAATCCAAAAGATCAAAAGTATTTTCTTGCATCCATGAATGCATTGTTAGAACGTTTTAATCAGAATAGAACTAGATTCAAGTTTTATGTAGTCATTAAGGGTAAAAAAATTAGGAGTTTTCTATACACGTTTAGAAGTTTTAGACAGTATCAAAGATTTCAAAGACCCCCTTTACAAAGGATTTACAAATTTGCAAGAAGCTCTTGAGTCAGCAAGACAACAAATAGGGATATATTTATGTTTCTCCATCACTCAAAAATTACCAATATCCTCGGCTTGATTTCTCGCCTAATAGAGACTAGAGTATTTTTTGTACCCATTGTGAATGTATGCGAACAATTTCAGAATTATCAATGAATAAAACCAGAACCTCCTCTCAGAAAGAACTGCCTTATAGAAGAAGATTACAGAACTTGAGAAAGAAATAATCAGCCTCAAGCTAAACAATTCAAAAGGTACTACTGAGCCTAAGAAGTCAGTAGCTAGTCCAGTTCAAACGGTAACTGGTAAAGACTCATCAAACCCGTTATTGGCTGTGGACTTACCCAAAGTTCAACAGACTCAGAGAACTGTTGATTTCCCTACTTTACAAGCCCAACAAGAAAACTTTAAACCGACACAGACCCAAAGTGTTTGGGAAACACTTGGCCAGCCAGTGGCAAATTTGATTATTTAGTTAGATATTCAAAAGAACCAGACTTTTGTCAAACCCAAGAAGGATTCAGTCAAAAAATCAGCCAAGACAAAGGAAAAGAAATTTTCCAAGATGCCCAGACCCGGATGAAGATGTCGTTTCCATTAACAGATTACTTTTTCAAATCCAAGAACTCCAAAAAAAACTACAGGAAATAGTGAAGGCCCTTCAAGAAACTCCAGAACTAGAAAATTCTAGCCAAGGAAATAGTGATGGATTCGAAGACCGTGAAAGAGAAGGATACAATAATTCAGATAGTGGGATGTCATTTTCCTCCATCGCAAAACACAACTTGAATACATGAATAGATAGAAGATGCTACCGACACAAGACAACAAACCACTTTAGAAAAAGAAGATACCCTGGACCATAGAAAGGATAATCCTTTTTTACCAGAAGTTTCTCGGTGAAACGCATGTAAAAAAAGAACAGACAACTTTTTTGAAGACATGACAAAAGAAAGACGCGTGAAGACCTTTTTAGATAAGCCTTGCTTTTTCAGATACCATTAGGGATTTTTTAGGAAAATTGCTCCCTAGAATTTCTCTATATAGGGATAAGTTTTCATTAAGATTAAGGCAAGAGTTTACAGTCTGTGTACTCTTTGCTCTAATCTTTGAAAAAACCTTCTTATCCAGAAAAATTCTCAATCCAAAACTATTGTATAATCAAATAGGAACCTGTGAATACTTCTAAGGTATTTTTCTTTTCTAAGTTTTATTTCAATCTTTTAGGGACTTCTCAAAAGGGAAATCCTTAGTTGTAATTTTTTAACATGTTTTAATAAATCTCCAAAAAATATTTTATGTTTCGTGTATTTATGTTTTCATTTACAGTTGTTGATATGTTGTAAATTATCTTCTACATGATAATTCATTAAATCTTATTCATATCATAAAAGCATAACTTGATTTCTAGAAGCCATACTGTTTTTAAGTTAATCCCGAGTAACCCAGACTTGTAAGGATTGTTGGTTGGAATGAGCCTTTTGAGAATCCTTTCGATACTAGAGAAAGGGAACCAATTAACTTAGGAATTCTATAAGGGAGTGCCAGTAGTAACCTTATAGGAAAGAATCAGGATAATAATAATAATAATAATAATAATAATAATAATAATAATAATAATAATAATAATAATAATAATAATAATAATAATAACTATTTTTACTAAAAAACTAAAATATCATCTATGTATGTTACAACAAACTTGCTGTGTTTATTAAATATGCTTTCCATTTTTCTTTAAAAATACTTGGTGCATTTTTTAAACCAAATGGCATAACTAGTCATTCATAATGTCCTCCTGAACAAGTGAATGTTGTCCATTTTATACTATCTGGGTGCATCTTAACCTACCAAAATCCTGATTTTAAATCAAATTTACTAAATATTTTGCAATCTTATATTTTATTTATTAAGACTATCTTATCTGGTATTTTATAGGCATCATCTATAGTATTATCATTAAGTCTTTTGTAGTTCATAACCATCCTACTTTTTCCTGATTATTTCTGAATGTTTTCTAACTATAAAAGCTGTTGATCTATGTGGACTATCTGATTTTCTTATAACTCCTAATTTTAATAATTCTTCTATGTGCATTTTGAAATTTTCTAAGTCTAGATTAGTAGCTTCTACATTTTTTGTTCTAATGATGTATTCTGGATTTTTAATTTTTAATTCACAAAAACTTTATCTTTTTCCCAGTATTTCAAAACATTATAATACTTTAATTACAGAACAAGAAATAGAAAATTTAATCAATAAATTAGAAAAAAATGAAAATTTTAGGAGAAAATGTTTTGAAATATTGGGAAAAAGACAGTTTTTTGTGAATTAAAAATAAAAAATCCATAACACATCATTAGAACAAAAAATATAAAAGCTACAAATCTAGACTTAGAAGATTTCAAAATGCACATAGAAGAATTATTAAAATTAGGAGTTGTTGACCTCAAAATTCGGTAGGATCTTGGATCAACACGTCTCAGCTCCTCCCTCTTGAATACGTGGATCTCCTACGCACTAGGACAAACAATCAGCTTGCAAAGGGGGTCGAGGTGGCTCCCGTTTGCACTTCGATGCCTAAGTCAGTGTTCATTTTAAGTAAATATAGATTGGGTGCAAGAAATATAAGTGTGTAAAAGAGAAAAAGGGAGTGAGAGTAAAATATTGAGTTAGTGTATTGAATTACCAACCTTTTATTTGGAGGCAAGTGTGTTCTATTTATATGAGAAGTTACAGTCTTAGATGGCGACACGTGGTGGACTTTACAAGTGTCTTCACCCTAATTGTTGGAGAGGTGAACCAATTTCCTTGAAGTAATCATTGCTACTTCCGGTAGGGGATGGGCGCCTGTCATATCTTCTATAAAGGCAACGTCTTATCAAACCACAGTCAACTGGGGAAAGTTACTTATTTCTAACACCATCTGTTGTCCCATCACCTATCCGAGGTGTTACTATAGGGCACCTCGGCTTGCTATAAACCAGTTCGGATAGAGTGAGTTCATGTGATGTTCCACCTCGACAGTCAGCCCAGAGGAGTACCCTAAGTTCTGGTCATGGGCTAAGACCCATTGGGCCTCTATTGGGCCCTTACTGGTGATCCATTGGGCTCCTTTTGGACACGGTCTCAACAGTAGTCCCTCAAATCCGATGTGGTCATTTATGGGCGGATCAAATTTGCCATAGGTTGGAAGCGCTGGTTTTGTTCTGGGAACTTTCCGTAATTGAACAGCCACAGGATTGTAGTTTTGCCCTAATTTTGTTATTTCTATTGTTTTATAATTAATCCGCAACCAATTGGCTGGGGATCATTACATAGTACTACGAACTCATGGTTCGGAATGCCATTCTTTAGCGAGGCGCGGACTCAAGGTAAAGTCGACCTACTATTCTCGCTTTCTCTTCCAGGCGAATGTTGGGGATATGCTAGCATACCCTTTAAGGGGCACATTTAAGACAAAGAGACTGCTGGTATCTGTTTTCAAGAAATATGAAGGAGATGGAGGGCACCTTACTGCGCGTGGAGTACACTTTGGTAGTTGAATTGTTTATTCCCTTCCTTCTACAGCTGGCGCTTTGATTAGCCCTTCCCCAAGATACGTGAGTTATCTAAATCAATCATGCGGCTCAAAGACCAAAGGGCTTGGGACTATTGGGTTCCTTATAAAGCCTCCTTCACTCCAGCCTTTCTCCTTTACCAGTTTCTCAGAATTTTCGTAGTAACTCTTTCGCAAGAAATTGTAGCGTTCTTCCTTTTCTTGCGAGTCTTTCAGCATTTCTCGAGGATTTCCAACTCAACAAATCGTCTCTATTGTCCAACACCTTCCATTGGCGAGTTTTACTTTCGAGTACACAACCTCGAACGCTCATTTTTTGCAGGTAGATTTCTTTTCCTTTGCATGTGCGAAACCCCCTTTTTTTATTTCTAATCTTCGAGTGTTGGTTTGAAAGTTTTGTTTTGCATTTTGTCTTCCTCTTGGTAAGTCTGGACTATTTTTTAAGAAAAAATGGAAAGAGTTTGGGGAACGGGTTCACAGGAACTTTGGCAATGGCGATTCCTGTCAGAAGTTTCTGTCCATTGTCTTTATCGATTTTTAGTTCTTGCTTCTTTAGAGAAAGATTAAGAGGAGAAATAGAAAATATGGCAGTATAATTAATTTGGATGATTCTGACAGTGAAGAATAAAAGAACCAGACCTACATGGATCACCTATCCTCTGACGAGGAGGCCTCTTTGCAAGAACTCCGAAGCAAGCGAGATAGGGACTTGAGGAGAGAAGAGGCAGTGGGCTCTTCTTCTGGTCATCAGGACCTTGGCTTAAGCATTAGGGCTCCATTTAGGGAGCATAGGGAAGAATTAGGACTATCTGAGGAGGAAATAGCCCAGGTCGAAGGTTGGGTAGACCTGGTAAACAAAGTATCAGGGTATCACTTGGATCCTGACCCGAACCCAGAGTTCTGGGAAAGCAGTGAAATTGCTTCAGAAATCTGAGGCGTTGATTTGGCAAGTGCTTCGGCGAAATTCAGATTACCAGAAGGGGTCCGATTGGTGCACCCCACGCCTTCTTTCCGACCCTGCAGTCCTACCCCAGGTCAGGTGGCAGTTTGCTATGATGCTTTATCCTGTGGGATGAGACTGCCCCTACACCCTTTTTTCAGGGCGCTGCTAAGGAGTTACAACTTGTGTCCTTACCAGTTGGCTCCGAACTTCTGGACTCAGGCCGTGGGTACTTGGCTGGTGTGGCAAGAGGTCAACCCTGACTACCTCATCTCGCTGCACATCATCAACACCTTATACACCCTAAAGAAATTTTTAGAAGGGATAAGGATGTGAGGTCAGATGTTAAGGATTGGTACTACCTGTCTCCCAGAGGCTCATACCCTCCTATTATCACTGGACATCCTACTTCGATAAAGAATTGGAGAAACCAATGGTTCTGGGTTGCGGGGGAGTGGCAAAGCTCGCCTGTGGACCCCACTCCGAAAATCACCGTTCCTCGAACTCTTTCCTCCCCTAGTGAGTCTTGTCTTTGCTTCGTGTCTTCAAGTGTTGTGTGTTATCTACTTCCCATTTTTGCTCATCGCTTTTAATTTATTTTCTTACTTTGTTGGCTTATGACAGGGTCCACTTTCGCCTACCTCCTCTCCGATGCAGATCTATCAGCGGTGAGGCGCCTATTTTCCTTCCGAGGCACTTTTCAGAAGGTCATTCAACAAAACAAACTTTTTGTCAAGAGTGGCCTTATGAGAGCCATGTGTAAGTAGAGTTTTCTTATTGCCTTCATAGCTTTTGTCTCAACATTCAGAGTCTCATCCTTCTCTCTTTTCTGCTAGGTTCCAAGGACTTCCCTAAGATCTCTCTGAAGGACATCATGTCCAAAAAGATCCCTCATGCCCTTCGCCATGGCAACGAAATTGAGAGGAAGCAGAAAACAGTACTTGCTAACCTGCAAGTGGGGGTGGCAAAGGAGGTATTCGAAGCATCCACCGCCTAGCTTAAAGGTCCTCTTCCTGCATTATTGCCACCCCCCAGTTTGTTTCCAGTGGGCCCCTAGCAGTCAAACTTGGGAAAAGAGGCCAAACTTGGGTTACGAAGTGACTCCTGCAGCGGTTGAAGAGCTCAAGCAAATTAAAGCCAGTGTCCTTCCCAGGGACGTCACTTATGAGCCCTCCTTGTTCGACTCCCCCAACTCCCCACCTGCTAGAGCTGCCTTGGCCACTGAACAGTTTTGGACAGAGGGCTGGTCCGCCTTTTCTTCAAGCGTCCCACCGGCCCAGAAATTGCTTGCGGCCAAGGCCATGAATATTAGGGCTCTAGCGTTAATCAATGAGGTAGAGTCTTCCGTTCTTGAGGAGCAACGAGACAAGAAAGAGGCCGAAAATGCCCTTCGCCACGTGATAACATGCTAAAGGAAATCAACGACCTTAAGGAGCATCTGTCCATTGCCCGCAAGGCCTCTTCGGACGACAGGCTTACGGCCAAACGCCTCCAAGAGGACAATGAGAAGCTCAAGCATGATCTTCATGCTTCCGAAGCGGATGTGGCGGCCCTATGCAAAAAACTTGATGACTCCAACCGGGCACAATCCATAACTGCCGAGGATCTGACAGCAGCTAATGCGGCCAAAGCTAAGCTGGAGACTGAGGTGGCAATAGTCACTAAAAAACTGGAGAGGAAGGCGGAGGTCCGGCGAAAGGTAGAGGAGGATTATACCTCTTTGGAAAAGAATATCGAGTCCAGGATCACGGAGGCTTTGGAGCGGACTATTGCGGCCCGGGTGGAAGAAGCTTTGAGTGCCAAGGTATCAGGGGCGATCCAAAATTTCAAAGATACTTTTGAAGAGACGCCTGAATATGAGGCCATGCAGAGGGTCTTTGAAAATATAAGGGCCAGGATGGCTTTGGGGGACGTAAAGGAAGTTTTCCCTACCTTGGACCTTTCCCCCATTGAGGCCCTGTCCCCTAAACTACAGGATATGGATAAGGGTGATTCCCTTGATGATTCTGTTGACCCTTGTCAAGACGTGTCTGGCGGAAACTCTGCAGAAGATGCCCCTCCTCAATGATCCTTTTTTGTATTTATTATTTATTTTATTTTTTTAGACACATTTCTCAAATTTTGAAGTGTAGTTGAAATGTAACGATTGGTACTGAAACAATGTAACTATTCCATTAGCTCAATATTTTGATTATCTTGTGAAATTCAACATTTGTATGGCAGAAATTTTTTATTTGTATGACATTGTTTGTAAGAATGTGAACTCTCTAAACGCTTTGTATTCAACTCTCTAAACGCTTTTTGGTTTGTATGGCATTGTTTGTAGAAATGTGAACTCTCTAAACGCTTTGTATTCAACTCTCTAAACGCTTTGCATTCTTGATAGTCCCTCAGATCTAAGCAGCTTAAAACATTCATGCTTACTGGTTAGGTTTGACTTGATAAACACTTGATCATATTCATGTTATACCTTTTAGCACTTGTGATTTTACCTTCTTACAATTATTAGTTTAAGCGGGCCGCTTCTGATGGTCTATCACTTTTAGCTAAGATGTAGTGAGCGCAGTGCATGCTTACAAGAGTCCCTTGTTGACGAAGTTCAAGCGTAGTATTGTCATCATTTTACTGTCGCTTGATTACCATAGGTAGAGTTATACTTTCTCATGAACAAAAATAATTTTAGCATTTTTAACATCCGCCATGTTTAACGAAGAGCATTTGATGCAATTTTAATGTAACTCGCCTCAAATTTTCATTAAACTATGTGGGGACGTTACAATCGTTCAGTAACCACTGAGTTTTGCTAAGATATGAAATGCCCAAGAGGAACTTAATTTTATTGAAAATAACGATGAAGGTGATCCGTGTTCCAAGGATTACGTAAAGAAACTCCAGATAGGTCTTCGATCATATATGTACCCGGTACCACCTTGGCAGTGACTCTATAAGGCCCCTCCCAATTAGGGCATAAAGTCCCTACTCCCAGTTCTTGAGTAGAAGGAAGAATCTTCTTAAGGACCAAATCTCCAATACTGAAGAATCGATTTTTCACCCTTTTGTTATAGTAGCGGGCCGTTTTTTCATGATACCTAGCCAACACCACCCGAGAGTCACTCCGTCTTTCCAACAAGAAATCCAGGTTTACCCTTTGAGCTTCCTCATTTATAGCCTCGTCATAATGGATTTGGTGAAGGGTAGGCACCCCAACTTCAACTGGGCATACCGCCTCGGAGCCATACGCCATGGAGAACGGTGTTTCCCCTGTTGCGCTGTGCGTAGTAGTCCGAAGTGCCCATAACACTAGCAGGTAGGGGTGGGCAAAAAAACCGGAACCGTTATGACCGAACCGGAACCGAACTGAAAAAACCGGAACCGTATGGTTTTAAAAAAATAAAATAGGAAATCGGTTTTGGAACCGAGAACCGATTAGTTTTCGGTTCGGTTCTCGGTTCTGCCTTTAGAATCGAAAAACCGAACTTAGAACCGATCTTTGATCCTTACTTTTTTTTTTTATGATATTAATTGGTTGTCCTAAAACTAAAAATCAAAAGAATTTGTATTTTTTTGGGTAAAGTGAAATTGATTAATTTCTTTTTACGAAATTTGTTACGTCTATACCTCATTGTAACCTTTAACTTCACACTTGGACTGAAATTCTTAGTAAATAAAAATCGAATGACACTAACTTATTAATAAGCGAAATTGTAAATAACCGCGATGGATTTAATTAAATATTTAAATATAAATATAAAATAATTAATAATAATGCATTTAAAACTCATGATTCATCCCACAAGTTTACTATATTGTCATGGTTGAAAAACCTTCTAGGCCGTTTCCTATTTTTGTTTATGAACATCTTCCGTTTCATGGAGAATCCTATACTTTCTTTGTGGTGAAAGGATTTTTGAAATCCTTGATCTTAGTATATTTGGTAGAAGTTTATTTCAGGTTATTGACTCACTTCTCGAGATCTGATGCTCCTCGATAAGGCTCTCGAAAAATAATTATTATTTTAAAACCGAATTAGAACCGAAACCGAATGGTTTGGTTCTGGTTTGGTTCTTGCAATTCAATGGAACCGAATGGTTCCATTTTAAAAGAACCGAAAAAGTATGGTTCGGTTCCGGTTCTTGAGATACCCGAACCGAACCACCCGACGCCCACCCCTACTAGCAGGAGTTCATCTACCCATGCACCCTTCTTTGATTCCAGTTTCCTCTTTAGTGTATTCTTTATGATTTTTTTTATGGCTTCAACTTGCCCATTTGCTTGTGGGTGATGTGGAGATGAAAATAATTTACAGATTCCCAAATCATCGCATAATTTGTCAATACTTCTATTTCTGAACTGTTTTACGTTGTCACTAACCAACGAGTGCGGTATTCCAAACCTGCATATAATGTTCTTCAAGATGAATTTGGAAGTGTTGGCTTCAGTGATTCTCATCAGGGGTTCTGGCTCTACCCATTTGGTGAAGTAATCAATTGCCACTATTGCAAAGCAATTGTTACCAGTGCCTCGGTGCATAGGACCAATAATTTCGACCCCCACTTCACGAAAGGCCAGGGGCTGGTTACCACAGTCAATTTGTGATGAGGCTGATGCGGTATAGTTGCATGCCTCTGGCATTTATCGCATATGTGGACAAAGTTGTGGGAATCCTTTCGCATCGTTGGCCAAAAATATCCCTGTCAGGGCTTTCCGAGCCAATGATAATGCTCCAGCGTGGTTGCCACAGATGCCCTCGTGAATCTCTTCCATTATATATTGTCCTTCCTTCGGCCCGACGCATCGTAGCAAAGGAGAGGTGTAACTCCGTTTGTAGAGCAGATCATCCAAGAGGACAAAATTTGCGGCATACCTTTGCAATTTTCGAGCTTCTTCCGGCTCGTCTAGTAGAGTTTGATGTTTTAAGTAGGCCAGAATAGGATTCATCCGAGAACTTTCTTCTTCTATTGTCAAGATCTCCGCCCTTAGTTCGATGGAAGAGATCGACAGGTGCTCAATTGGCACTATGCTAAGGAGCTCGACATCCTTACTGCTTGCCAGTTTAGATAAAACATCTGCATTAGAGTTCTCAATTCTGGGAATATGAAGCAACTTAATTTTTTCGAAGTGGGCAACTAAATCTTTTGCTTTCGTCAAGTATGTAATCATGGATGACTCTTTGGCAGAGAACTGTCCGTTAAACTGGCTTACAACAAGCTGCGAGTCACTGTTTGCCACTACTGACTTAATTTTTAGAGCTTTTGCAAGCCTTAGTCCAGCTAGGAGTGCCTCGTATTCTGCAACATTATTTGAGGCTCTAAAGCCAAAGCGGATCGCACTGTGCAACTTGTATCCCTCTGGACTTACCAATAGTATCCCCGCCCCGGATCTTCCTTCCGCTGAGGACCCATCAACGAACAGCTTCCACTCAAGGCTATTATCCATGCTATCAATCATCTCAACCTCGGGTGGATGCGTGAATTTAACTATGAAATCTGCTAACGCTTGGCCTTTTATAGACATCCGAGGCACATAATGCAGGTCGTATTGGCTAATTTCTATTGCCCATTTCATTAACCTTCCAGATACATCTGGTTTTTGTAATACCTGTCTCATAGGAGAGTTTGTGAGAACATGTATGGAGTACGACTGAAAGTAGGGTGGAGTTTGCGAGCCGCAGTAATCAATGCGAGAGCAAGTTTTTCCATATCTAGGTAACGTGTTTCTGCATCCAACATGGCTTTGCTCACGTAATACACTGGGAGATGATTCCCATCCTCCTCTCTGACCAATACTGAGCTAACAGCCTCCTTTGACACGGCTAAATACAAAGAGAGTGGTTCGCCAACCTTTGGTTTTGACAACAAGGGGGTCCTAGGAATCCTTTCAGGTCGGAAAAAGCTTGCTCACATTTCGGTGTCCATTGAAGTCATTTCCCTCCCTTCAAGACCTTAAAAAACGGCAGGCATTTGTTAGTGGACTTGGAGACGAATCGACTTAAGGCAGCGATTTTTCCAGTTAAGCTTTGCACTTCTTTTGGGCTCCGAGGAGAGTGCATGTTAAGTAAAGCTTTGATCTTATCTGCATTGGCTTCAATCCCTCTCCTGTTTACCATGAACCCAAGGAACTTTCCAGACGCTACCCCAAAAGCGCACTTTACAGGGTTAAGCTTCATCCGATATTTTCTTAATTTATCAAAGGCTTTTGATAAATGGCGGACATGTTCTGAGGCGACCATACTTTTGACTAACATGTCATCGACATACACTTCCATGGTGCTTCCCAATTGTTTCGAGAACATATGATTTACTAACCTTTGATAGGTGGCCCCTCCATTTTTTAAACCGAACGGCATGGCTTTATAACAATAGAGTCCCCTGTCCGTGATAAACGAGGTGTGCTCCTCATCCGACTCATGCATGGGGATCTGATTATATCTGGATTAGGCATCCATAAAGCTCAACATCTCATGTCATGTTATGGAATCAACTAATTGATCAATTCGAGGTAGAGGGAAACTGTCTTTTGGGCATGTCTGGTTTAAATTTGAAAAATCAATGCAAACTCTCAACTTCCCATTCTTCTTGGGAACCAAAACAGGGTTCGACACCCACTTCGGATACTGAGATTCTCTGATGAAGCCATTTTTCAATAACCTCGCCACTTCTTCTTTCAAGGCCTCATATTTATCCGAACTCATTGGTCTTCTCTTCTGCCTGTGTCCAGGGTTTCTTGGGTCAAGTTGGAGCCTATGACAAGCTACTTTAGGATCAATTCCAATCATGTCGTCGTGTTTCCATGCGAATACGTCAAGATTCTCGAGCAGAAAGCTTTTCAGTTGATCTTTGTATTCAGCTGGTGAATCTAATCCAATCTGCAACTCCTTGATTAGATCATGTGGGTCAACACAGAAGCATTCCAGCCTTTCGGATGGGGTAGGGAAACTCTCTCCAGCCATTCTTGGGTCCAAATCTGCCAGATCCTCTTCTGGTGTCATTGTGACAACTTCTCCCTCTGTGGGCCCTTCACCCAATCTTTCAGGATTCGGAGTAGCCTCGACCATTGCCACATCACTAATAATGTTTACGCTCCGGTCTTGAAACTTTTGAATAGTATTTGTGTAACAGGCCCGTGATTCAGTTTGGCTCCCCCTAACAGTAGCTATGCCATGCTCTGTTGGGAACTTCATGCAAATATACTTCGTATGAGTTGAAGCCCCTAAGTCAATGAGACCAGGCCTCCCAATTGAGCCGTGATAAGAGGAGGTTTTGTCTACAATTAAGAACTCCATGGGTATTCTAGAGAGAGTTGGAGCCTGCCTTACTTCCGTCATAAGGGTTATGGATCCTCTGGGAGTTATGATGTCTCAAGTGAATCCATATATTGGATCTGGGATTGGAATAAGTAGGGTACTAATCCCCATCTTATCAAAAGTTACCCCATAAATCACGTTCACCGAAGCACCGTCATCCACCAGCATCCATGACAATCCATTCCGAGCCACCACCACCCGAATAACCAGCGCATCATTATGTGGGAAGTGCACCCCAATAGAGTCATCCTGGGTAAACGTGATAGGCTCTATCCTGGACATCCCAGCAGGATGCGAATGGATGTGATAGTTCACGTTAGAGGGCTGCTTGGCCTCTATGATTTGGGAGTTTTTGGTACTCCCACCTGGATGGGGGCCTCCTAATATCGTGTCAATCTCTCTGATCAGCGGGTCATTTGTAGGCATAGGTGGTTCTCTTATATTTTTAGCATGTGCCAGAGTGTTATTCCGGTCCTTGCTTCTATCTCTTTGACGACCATCGATCCTTTCTTTTGTAGGGTTTTTCCATGGAGCTCGTCTATCAGCTCGATTGAACTTTTGGTTATTTGGCCTTTGCGTCTTTCCTTTGTTAGGGGAGAAATACCTCCCTTCCTTCCGTCCGTGTGCCTTTTGGCCTGCCAACATGTGGATTTCCCTACAATCCCCCGTTGCATGGCCATAATACCCGTGGTATGCGCAGTAGGCCCCAATCATAGGTTGTTTTCTACTTATGCTACCTTCTATTCTTCCAAGGGCCATGGGAGGATTCGGGGCAGGCAAAGTGGAGTGTAAATTGGGGATAGCCTCCGTGATCTCTGCCACATAACTGGATTCGGTTCCTGGGAAAGGACGTAGTACACCATCGCGGTTACTGCCGAATCTATCCTTATTGCCTCCCTTCCTCTGGTTTGCTTTGCTGGGGTACCCAACATTGTACCTCCCTTGTGGGTGATTATCCCTGGCCCTGGCCATTTCTTTCGAGACGATCTCCTCCTTCATTAAATCTACCAGGGCATTGTAATCCATCGGCTTTCTACTTCTGACATCCCTCCAAAATATACTTGTCATGTCCAGGCCTTTTTTTAATGCAGAAAACATCTCCGTATCGGTGATATTTTCAAAAATGTGCATTTCCTCTGTAAATCGAGCTAGGTAGCTCTTCAAAGACTCCTCCCTTCCTTGCCTTAAATCCTGGAGGCGTTGGAGTGGGAGTTGACCTGGTCTGGAAGAAACAAAGCCATTTTTGAAAGCTGTCTTCAAATCTCTCCAACTGTGGATACTTCCAGGTGGGAGTTTTTTATACCACCGTATTGCACTTCCCTCAAGTGTTAAAGCAAAGGCCTTGCACTTCAGCGCCGGAGTGGCTCCAGCTATTTCCATCCTAGCGCGATAATTCAACAGGTGATCGTCGGGGTCACCTTTGCCACAGTACTTTGTTATTTCTGGCATCTCAAAGTCATGGGGTATTGGCCACTTTTGAATGCCCTCCGTAAAGGGGCTTATTTCCTCTTCATCATCCAGTTCGTATGACGGTAATTCACTGTTCTCACCATGGTCGGAATTCATTGCGTCATGATATAGGTCATAGGGCGACTGAAGGTAATCCTGCCCTGTGGTGGCAAAACTCGGCCGTAGTTTGGCCTTTGAAAGGTCAGAAGGCCTCTTTGAGTTAGGGTCTGAGCTGCTTGTGCTCTTCTCTCTCCCCTATTTCTAGGCTCATGTGTGGGGCTCAATGTTCCCACCCCTGCATCATATCTATCTTCAGGCATTTGGCTCCACGAAAGGGCTTCTTCAGCCTGTCTCTCCCACCTATTTCTAGGCACAGCCACATTAGGTCGACCTAGTTCATTTCGACCTCCTCGTTTGCCCCTGTATAGATCCCCTATTCAGCTACAAACACCGCCAGACTTTGAGGGCAAGGCTTCCCTATGGTTGCTAGGTGGTTGACCTTGTTCTCTTGGTGCTTCATGCACCGAGTCTTCTTTGTCGAAAGGAATAGATTCCGACTTGTCATATACATGTGGATCTTGGTAATAGTACGAGGCAGTGGCCGCATCAAACGGTGAGTAATGTGGCTGCGAGTACTGCGGGGGCATCATTGGTTCGTTTATAACGTATCCCCTAGCCATATAGGCGTTCATCGCAGCGGTTTGTTCTATCTGCTGTTTTTGCATTTCCAACATCTGGGCCGCTACGCTCGTCATGTCTCGTAACATGCGACGATTCCGGTGCCGACGTGGAGGGTTAGGTTGGGCCACCCCCTCATTTATGTCCTCAAGAGGACTCTGAGGAGCCTCCTCCTCACTGTGTTGTTCCCCTCTGCTTCTCCGAGGGTTGACATCATTGTCCCTTTCATACATGTCTATAGCAGTTTTGGTCCTATTGTTTCTTTTAGGGATAGATGAGCTTATATTTCAAATTTTCAACCCTTTTTTAAGGTTAATACACTTATGTTTCAAAGTTTCAAACCTTATTCAAGGTTGATGCACTTATGTTTCAAAGTTTCAAACATTTTTCAAGGTTGATGCACTTATGTTTCAAAGCTTCCAACTTTTTTCAAGGGGTTCTCCACATTTTTCCAAAGTTATTGTAGTCCTTCACTCTTTTTCAAGAGGTTATCCGTCCTTTTTCAAGGTTCTGCGTAGCTTTTTGTCACGTGATTTCGTGGTTAGAAGTGTGGCTTCCCACAGACGGTACCAAAATGTGGACCACAAAATCCGGTAGGACCTTGAATTAACATGTCTCAGCTCCTCCCTCTTGAACACTTGGATCTCCTGCGCACTAGGATGCAAAGGGGGTCGAGGGGCTCCCGTTTGCACTCCGATGCCTAAGTAGTGTTCTTTTTAAGTAAATATAGATTGGGTGCGGGAAATATAAGTGTATAAAAGAGAGAAAAGGGAGTGAGAGTAAAATATTGAGTTAGTGTATTGAATTACCAACTTTTTATTTGGAGGCAAGTGTGTTCTATTTATAGGAGAAATTACAGTCTTAGATGGCGAAACGTGGTGGACTTTACACGTGTCTTCACCCTAGCTGTTGGAGAGGTGAACCAATTTCCTTGAAGTAATCATTGTTACTTCCAGTAGGGGATGGACGCCTGTCATATATTCTATAAAGGCAACGTCTTATCAAGCTACAATCAACTGGGAAAGTTATATATTTCTGACACCATCCGTTGTCCCATCACCTATCCGAGGTGTTGCTATAGGGCACCTCGACTTGCTATAAACTAATTCGGATAGAGTGGGTTCATGTGATGTTCCACCTCTACAGTCAGCCCAGAGGAGTACCCTAAGTTTTGGTCATGGGCTAAGACCCATTTGACCTCTATTGGGCCCTTACTGGTAATCCATTGGGCTCCTTTTGGACACGGTCTCAACTTGAGTTATAAGAAAATAAGATAATCCACATAGATCAGATGCTTTTATAGTTATAAAACATTCAGAAATAATCAGAAGAAAAAGTATGATGGTTATAAACTACAAAAAACTTAATGATAATACTATAGATGATGCCTATAAAATATCAGATAAGACAGTTTTAATAAATAAAATACAAGATTGTAAAATATTTAGTAAATTTGATTTAAAATCAGGATTTTGGCAGGTTAAGATGCACCCAGATAGTATAAAATGGACAACATTCACTTGTCCAGAAGGACATTATGCATGGCTGGTTATGACATTTGGTTTAAAAAATGCACCAAATATTTTTTAAAGAAAAATGGAAGGCATATTTAATAAACATAACAAGTTTGTTGTAACATACATAGATGATATTTTAGTTTTTAGTAAAAATAGGAGAGAACATAGAGGACATTTGCAGATTATATTTTCAGAAATTATTAAACATGGAAGAAGAAAATGGTATTATTCAAAGAATAAATAGACTTTTTAGGAGTAAATATAGAACAAGGAGAAATTAAATTACAACCACATATAACCCAGAAAGCCTTAAAATTTCTAGATAAACTTGAAGATTTAAAACAAATCCATAAATTTTTAAGATTAATAAATTATGCAAGATCATTCATAAAAGATTTAGGAAAGATTGCAGGACCTTTATATTCAAAAACTTCATCAACTGGACAAATATTTTTTAACCAATAAAATATTAAATTAGTTCAAGAAATCAAAGATAAAATAAAAATTTACCAAAGCTAGCAATACCATTAGACACATATTATTTAATCATTGAAACAGATAGAAGCATATTAGGATAGATAGCAACTAGCAATTTTGATTTGTAAATTAGACCCAGATTATTTAATCATTGAAACAAATACAAAATTTAATCAGTAAATTAGAAAAAATGGAAATTTTAGGGGAAAATGTTTTGAAATAATGGGAAAAAGACAAAGTTTTTTGTAAATTAAAAATTAAAAATCCATAATAAGAGTCTGATTGATAATGTGAAAAGTAATAATTTTTGTAAATTTTTTTATGAATATGTGATTTAAAAATATTTGAAAAGCTAAAAATAGTGAAATTGTCCATTAAAAAGTGGGACCGCTCCAAATAGATAAAATATTCTAGCGTATAATGTATCGTCCACTGACACAGCTTTTACTTGCTAGTTGCTTCAACTCAGAGTTTTCTCTCTCTCTTTCCAGGGTACTTTGTGTAATTTTCTTAGGGTCTCTTTTTGTAATCTTTGCTCCTTCCATCGATTTTTGCATCTGGGTTTTATCGAATTGTGGGGAAAATGATTGTCGGGGAAATCAGAGGAAACAGTCGGTGTGAGAACGGAAATTTTGACAATTTCCCACTGGGCATGCGTGTTCTTGCTGTTGATGATGATCCAACTTGCTTGAGATTATTGGAAACTCTACTTAGAAATTGCCAGTATCATGGTATGTTTTTACACTATTTTGCTTCAATTATTTCGTTTCCTGTCTTATTTTTCTCGTTTTGTTGATTGGTGTTACAGAATTATGGTGAATTGTTTGACCTGCTGTTTATCAAAATTTTAAGGGATTTCTGGATGTTTTCCCCTGTTAAACAATACATGGTTTGACTTGAAATAATTCAAAATTAAATCGTTCCTTCATTTCGAGATTCTATTTCTAGCTTAATTGTTCTGTTGCTTCATGAGATCTTAGATTTTGATTTGGGGGTGTTGAATTATAGTTCAGAATTCCAATATCTCGTGTTATGAATTGTGAGGGTTCTGTGTGTTGGATAAAATTCAATAATGTAGGGCCAAACATGTATAAAATAAAATGTGTGGTGCTATCTTAAGGATTTAGTCAATAAAGTGATTCACTAAAGATTATTCAGGACTAATGGGTATTAAGTGTCGTGAAAGTGTAGAGACGGATTCAATGTTTTAAATTGATGAGGGGCCAATTTAATAACATTGAAATACGATAGTTGCCCTACAACTATTTATACAGGTAAACATACAGAAATTATAGTTCTAGATCTTTGATCAATTGAAGCTAAAAGGCTGAAAGATTCATAACCTTTGGTCAAACTTTCTGTGCAGTTGTAAAAACAATAAAAGTCGAATTCTCTCACTCTATCTCAGATTAATACTCATATTGGATGTTAAGAGGCACATTTAAAACTTTTCTGGACGCCAGTCTCCTGGCACTGTGCTTTAGCTTTTTGAAGCACCAGGTAATCCTAAATAAATAGATCATCGCACATGATAAGGTATGAATTTGTTGTTCCTTGCAAATGAAATCAATTAAACTCAGATTGTGCACCTGGAGCTTCAGACTGTCCCATCCACCCCAAGAGTTTAGTTAGTAAATACAATTCTTGTTTGAAGAATAAAAATATTTGAAGAGCTTAAGAATTGTTATGCATAATGAAGAATCTAAATAATCATTTCATAATGAGTAAATCTTGGAAATCAGATACAGGCATCTAATGTATGCTTCTTTTGATTCAACAAACTAATTCACTTAAACAACAGCCTCAATCACAACGGCTCAATCAAAAAAAAATTCATTAGCCTCTGTTTGGTAACACCGTGTGGTTTATAAGAGTTCAAATTACTAAATCAGGAGAAAACCACGAATCAGTTGGAAGGCCATAACCCCGTTCGATCAAACACAACAATGGATTTAGGTACGCTTCCGCTTCAGTTTGGATCTTGATAATTACATCATGATGTTTGTGGATTTTAGATGAACATTCATCTATATTAAATTTAATTTTAACAAGTGGTATCAGAGCCAACATCGTGTTGAATTATCTGATCAATTTTGAACGCATATATGTAAAACCAAAATTCTTTGCGCATGTATATGTAAAAACCGGCTTCTGATTTTGAAATAATGGATTCAGCAAATTGAAAAAAATTGGAAACATGAATGAATTTTTTCTTTCGGCAGTTCGTTATCTCTGTGTATGTATATATGCGAAAATCATCTTGGTTTAATAAAATTTGATTTTCATTTTTTGGTTTTGGTATATTTCGAATTGTTGTGTATGGTTATGGTTTTTTTTTTTTGTGGATTGTGGTATTTGTGGTTGAGATTGGTGCAAGGATCCGGTTGAGGATGAAGAGGAGAAGGTAGCCGCGCGCGGCGGGATACAGCGTCGCCGCGCGCGATGGGTTGCGGTGACGCAATTTTTGGCTGCAGCGCCGGTGATGGCACTGCAGGTGGTGTGCGGCGCCGGTGATGGCGCCGCGTTCTTGGACTAGTGCGCGGCAGCGCGGCGGGGACTAGGGTAGAAAACCCTAGCTGCTGCGAAAATTGGATTTTGGGCAGGGGGTTTCACTTGTAAATTTGAAGTCTTGAGGGACTTTTCTGCAATTACGAAATTGGCTATATTTGACATTAGGTCCTCATGGTTTGTTTTAGATATTATTTAAAATCCTAAAGTTATGAAATTATTTAAGTTGACATTTCAAGTTCTGGAGTTTATAATTAAGCCCCCAAGGTTATAAAATTTTTAAGTTGGGCTTTTTTAAAGTTTGAGAATTTTCTAATTCAGTCCCTAATGTTTGAAAATTTTCAAAATTGGTCCTTAAGGTTTGAGAATTTTCTAAATTAATCCATAAAGCTTGAAAATTCTCTAATGCAGTCCCCTAATATTTGAAAATTTTCATATTCAGTTCCTAAAGTTTCAAAATTTTCATTTTCAGTCCCTAAAGTTTGAAAATTTTCTAATACAGCATCTAAAGTTCCAAGTTTCTCCAATTTGGTCCATAAAGTTTGAAAATTTTTCCAAATTTACTATTTTGGACCTCTAAAGTTTGATTTTCTTTCAAATTGGGATCTAAAGCTTAAAATTTCACATAATTGGCCACCTAAGGTTTAAGAATATTGCAATTGACTCTCTCAACTTAAGGATTGCTTTATTCTAAAGTTTTGAATTCTATAATTCAAATCATAAAGTCAAATATAGATGCAAATCAATGGATTTCAATTTCAAATTTTGGTACTACGGACTCTTTTGAGAGATATAATATTCGAAAGTAAGTTAGTTGAAACAACATGTTTCCAAACCAACCTCTCTTGTGGATATTAATTAACTTTGAATATTAGAAGGTATTTGTGTGTGTTATTCATTGCGGATATTGATCGACCCAAAGGAAGGTCAATATTTGGCTCGAATTTCACATGCACCTGTGGTGATAAACACGTAGCAATTATTTGGTTTAACGTGTGACCAATAAATCGGTCCAAAGAAATGTTTATTGGTTAACATGTCTTATTGCCGGTGTTTGATCACTACACCAAGGGAAAATTAGGTGTTTGTGTGTTATTTCATGCGGATATTGATCGGCCCAAATGAAGGTCAATATTTGGTTCGAATTTCACATGAACTTGTGGTGATAAAAAGGTGACGGTTATTTAGTTTAACGTGTGATCAATAAATCGGTCCAAAGAAATGTTTATTGGTTGACATGTCTTACTGTCAGTGTTTGATCACTACACCAAGAGTACCACTTACAAGTCAATATTTCTGTCCAAAGACTAAATATTGATGTTGTGCTAAGTATCTTGTGATGGGCTCTACCATTATTTGAAAGCATGATTTGCATAATAAGGTATTTATGTGAGCTATTTTGCTTAAGTGTTCTCTATTCGGTTTCAAATTCTGCTAGTAGTATATCTACAAGCTCAAATTTAATCCATGTATTTATGGAACAAACTTCAAGGATCAAAACAAGAACATTAACTTTTCGTTGGCTGTATGGATCTAGACCGTGTACTAAGGATTGAGCAACCTGCTCCTCTTACGGATGAAAGTTCATATAATCAAATGAGGAACTTTGAGAAGTGGGATTGCTTAAATTACGTGAGTCTCATGATCATTAAGTGCGGCATTCCGGAAGCCTTTAGTGGCATAGTATCTGAGGAGGTAAATGATGCCAATGAATTCCTTGCCGAAATTAAGAAACGTTTTGTGAAAAATGATAAGGCTGAAACAAGCGCGCTTATGCAGAGCTTGATTTCAATAAAGTATAAAGGCAATGGGAAAATAAGGGAGTACATCATGTAGATGTCTCACACTACTTCAAAACTTAAGGAACTAAAACTCGACTTGTCTAATGACTTGCTCGTACATTTGGTATTGATATCACTTCCTACACAATATAGTTAATTTAAGGTTAGTTATAACTGTTAAAGTAGAAATGGACTCTCAATGAGCTCATTTCATAGTGTGCAAGCTTATTGCACAATTCAGTCAATTTAAGGTCAGTTGTAACTATCAAAGAGAGAAATGAACTCTAAATGAGCTCATTCTATTTTTTGTGCAAGAGGAAGAAAAGTTGAAGCAGGACAGAACTGAAAGTGTTCACTTGGCAAACACCTCTAAAGATAAGGGCAAGTAAACAAATAAAGAACATAAAGTTGTCAAGGGTCCAAATCTAAAGAAACCACATAAAGACATTGATGGTTGTTTCTTTTGCTAGAAATCTGGACATTTAAAGAAAAGATCATACATATTACCAACTAAAACTGCTACTAAAATACCTTGAGAGCTTTTGACAGACAGAAAACCTAGTCTAAAGTATTTCCACATTTGGGGATGTCCAGTTAAGGCTAGGCCTTATAGGTCACATAAAGAAATTGGACTCCAAAACAGTAAGCAGCTACTTTATTGGTTATTCTGAGCGTTAAAGGGGCTATTAATTTTATGATCCCACACTTTAATCAATTTTTGAAACGGGAATTGCAACATTTTTTGAGGATGTTGAGTTTGGGGGAGAAATAAAGTTAGAGATATTGTCTTGAAGGAAGAAGTTGAGGAATGATCGGTTTCGATTCCTATTGTTGTTTTTGACAATGTGCAAGTTTTTATGCATGTCATTGATCAATAAGCATATCCGGAACCTCAATTCGACAATATTGAAGAACCTCCCATCCAAAATAAGGTAAATTTTAGAAGTACAAACTCAACAACCTCAATAACTAAAGCCATTAAGGAGATCCACGAGAGAAAGGGGAAAAAATGTTATTCCGGATAATTTAAATAGTATTTTTTCAAGAACATAAAAAAATAATGGAATGGTGGAAGATGGTCCAATCAATTACATCAGGCCATGCAGGTTTCTAACTCTCAAAAGTGGATTGATGCCATAAATAAGGAGTATAAGCATATGCAAGATAATAAAGTTTGGGATCTTGTCCCATTACCAGAAGGTGCAAAGCCCATTGGTCTTAAATGGATTTTTAAACCAAGAGGGATTCGAAAGGTAATGTAGAAAGATATAAGGTTCGTCTTGTATCTAAGGTCTTTACACAGAATGATGGCATTGATTGTAAAGAGACTTTCTCTTCGGTTTCAATGAAAGACTCTTTCAGGAAAGTTAGGTTGTTGCACATGTTGACCTCGAGTTACATCAAATGGATACTAAGGTGGCGTTTCTCAATGACGACATTGATGGGACGATCTATATGATGCAATCAGTAAACTTTGTGTCAGTAGACTCAAAGCAAATGGTTTGCAAATTAAAGAAATCCATTTGTGTACTCAAGCCAGCTTCCCATTAAGGATAATACAAATTTCATCAATAATTATCTCATTTGGTCTTGAAATTGATGTTGTTGATGATTGTATGTATTACAAGTTCAGTGGGAGTAAGTGTATTTTCCTGATTTTATATGTTGATTATTGCTCGTCACCAATGATATAGACATGTCACATAAAATTATGAGATTTTTTGTCAAGGAATTTCAAGATTAAAAATCTTGGTGACATCTCTTTTGTATTAGGGATTCAGATACACCGGGATTGCTCTCGGGGTATTCTTGAATTGTCACAAAAGGGCTATATCGATAAAGTACTTAAGAGGTTTGGCATGCAAGACAGTAAATCAGGGGACATCCCTATCGTTAAGGGAGACAGTTTAGTCTCAATTAATGCCCGAAAAGTTATCTTGAAGTTAAAGAAATGCAGAGGATCCCATATAGATAAGCTATAGAAAATCTGATGTATACTCAAGTTTGTACGCGTCCGGATATTGCATACATTATTAGGATACTAAGGAGATATTTAAGTAACCCTGGGATGGATCATTTGAAAAGCAGCCAAACATGGGTTAAAAGGTATTTAAAGAGAACAAAAGATTACATGCTCACATACAGAAAATCGGATCAGTTGGAGATCATATGGTATTATGATTCCGATTTTTGCTGGATGCCAAAACAGTAGAAGAACCATATCAGGCTACATCTATCTACTAGTTGGAGGAGCTATTTCGAGAAGGAGTGCTTAACAAACACTTTAGCTTCTTTCACTTGGCAGCACAGTTTGTAGCAATTTTGGGGGCATCTAATTATGGAATATAGCTGCAAAATTTTGTCACTGGGCTGTATATTCTGTACAGTATAGAAAGACTAGTAAAGTTATATTGTGACAATAACTCAGCAGATTTATATTCCAGTAACAACAAGAGCTCAACTAAGTCAAAATACATTGATATTAAGTTCCTGGTTGTGAAGGAAATGATACAGAGTAGACAGATTTCCATAGAGCATATTAGGACAAACTCCATGATTGCGGATCCGCTTACTAAGGGATTAGCATCCCAAGGTCTTTCACGAGCACACTTCTCGTATGTGTGTAATATTTCTTGAGGATATCATGATTTAGTGGGAGTTTGTATTTTGGTTGCTTTATGTTTTGGTTTTGGACACATTTGTGCATTTGGATAATTTTCTGTACAGAAATAAAGTATTCAATTCATTCTACTCTGTTACATTATGTTTGGTATTGATCTCACCTAAGGAATAAAGTCGGACCAATTGAAAATAGGCATGTTTGGATCACATAATATGTAATTTTCATACTACACTCTCATGATTGATCTATGTCATTTGGTTGTATTGGTATACGGACCATTGATGGATTTAGTTACGATTAATGTAACGAAAGTCGCTTTGATCCTATATTGATATGATTGATGGACGAGATTGTTTGGAAATACCCTTAATAATGATAGCAAAATTTTGAGCTCATAAGGTTGTACACATTTGTAAGGATACATGTATGGCCCAGTGGGAGATTGTTGGATAAAATTCAATAATGTGGAGCCAAACATGTATAAAATAAAATGTGTGGTGCTATCTTAAGGATTTAGTCAATAAAGTGATCCACTAAAGATTATTCAGGACTAATGGGTATTAAGTGTCGTAAGATTAAAGTGTAGAGACGGATTCAATGTTTTAAATTGATGAGGGGCCAATTTAATAACATTGAAACACGATAGTTTCCCTACTACAACTATTTATACAGGTCATGGTCTCCAATTGAGCGTGACTTTTCATAATTCTCTGCATCCCCATCAACAGATGACTAAATCAGGAGAAAACCACCAATCAGTTGGAAGGCCATAACCCCGTTCGACCAAACACAACAATGGATTTAGTTACGCTTCCGCTTCAGTTTGGATCTTGATAATTACAGCATGATATTTGTGGATTTTAGATGAACATTCATCTATATTAAATTTAATTTTAACACTATGATCCAATTGTAACTTCAATTTTAGATTATCGAACATTTAGCGGTCTTGGTTTGGATTTTTCCGTTATGAGGTTCTTTGCTTGTGAGTACTTGTAGACTCAATCCATTTGGGCCCTTTGTTATCAATTAACCTGATATAAATATTTTCTTCAATGAATTTGAGTGAGCAAGAAATGGGAGTAGTAACAATTTTCAATCTTTATTCATGTTGAATCATTTCTGAGTTCAGACTAGAGATCATGTTTGTTTATGGGAACCTTTGAATGGATCTTCACCAGTGACTTTTTTATTTCTTTTTTCCTGTAAACGGTTTGTTGTTTTTGCAGTTACAGTGACGAGCCAGGCAAGGGAGGCACTACAGATGTTGAGAGAAAACAAAGAGAGATTTGACCTGGTAATCAGTGAAGTTTATATGCCGGACATGGATGGTTTTAAGCTTCTGGAGCTTGTTGGCCTTGAAATGGACATTCCTGTCATCAGTAAGTTTTCGTGCCTTGATCTCCATTTGAATTCATCTTTGATATTTTCTCTCTTCTTTTGGCATGAATTTCATGTTTGCATCTACCTAAAGAGTAGATCAAGTTAGAAGAGGGAGAGAATGAGCAACATTAGCACCGCACGTTGTAATTGCTAATGATCTATTTACTTTAGATCTCTCAGTAATTTAGCAATGAACAAAGGGAACGATGCACAAGGATTATGTAACTGACCCAAAATTTACTGGGAACAAAGCTTAGTTTATTCTTGTGGTATCGTTTGGCATGAACATAAAAGATTATTGAGTCCAATTATGCTTCAACTTCTCTTTTAGGGTTTGAGTTTTGCATCTGAGCTTGAAAGATTTGTTGATTCGTCACATGGCATGATTATTATGCATGAACCCACCTTCAAAAGATTTTTAACACATTTATTTTGTCCCAGTGCTGTCAGCAAATAGCGATCCCAAACTTGTCATGAAAGGGGTTATTCATGGTGCTTGTGATTATTTGGTGAAACCTGTCCGTATTGGGGAGCTGAGGAATATATGGCAACATGTAATCCGGAGAAAAAAGTTTGATTCCGGCAAGCAGAACAAATCTACCAATCAAATCAATACTTGTGAAGCAACTGGACAAGGCCAAACAGTTACAGGTAATATGGATCAGAACGATCTTCGTGAGAGTGAAGACAATGGAGATGAAAATGGAGATCCTGCTACACAGAAGAAGCCTAGAGTAGTCTGGTCTATAGAGCTTCATAGGAAATTTATCGCAGCTGTGAATCCATTTGGCATTGAAAGTAAGGGTCTGTTTGATTGGCTAAGATTTTTCGTGGAAAAGGAAAAAAATTTCCAATTTTTCTACTTTACTCTGTTTGATTGACTTATTTTATTTTCCAATCTATTTTAATCAATTTTGTTGTTGTTAATTGACTTATTTTATTTTCAAAAAATAACATTATCATCATCAAGTGCAAATATATTTAAAAAGTAAAAAAAAAATTTGATTAAAATAGCAAAAAATTACTTTATTTTCCATAAAAAATAATGTCAATCAAACAACAAAAGTTGGAAAATTTCCTACTTTTTCCACCTAGAAAATTAAACCAATCAAACACATTAAACTTCTAATTTCCAGGAATTCAATTCTCTAGAATTCAATTTCCTATAATTCATTTTCTTTCCACCTAAATTTCACACTCGCTATCAAACGCACCCTAAGTTCTTTTACTTCAGTACTCTCCACGCAAGTGGCTTTCATTCACTTATCTTGATTCTGATTTTCTCTCTTTCTTTTTGCTGTTTCTCAATGCAGAAGCCGTTCCCAAAAGAATACTCGACATGATGAATGTCGAAGGGCTCACCCGGGAAAATGTAGCTAGTCATCTCCAGGCACGAATTCATCCTTCTCTGCTTGTCATTTCCTGTGCATCACTTAAAGTTCTATCATCTGTTGTGAAATATCATGGACTAGAATTTATTAGCCCACATAACATAATAAGTCTGGAATGGAAGTGGAAAAATATTGTCTGGAGTTACGATTGTTAAATTGTTTGGCATGTGTTTTCAATGATTTTAACCATAATACAAAATCATTTTTTTAGCGAAATGGCATCATGCTGATATACCACTCTTTGCTTATATCTTGATGCAACTTTGCACGCTCAAAATGAAATGTATGATGTGAAAGTGATGGGATGGATATCGGGGCGTATATATAGCCAGAATTCTTCTCTTTCTGATTGAGAACAACCTGTAAATAAAAAACGAAAAGGAATCCGCATGAAGAGAACTACCATCTGATGAACTGGGACATCAATCATGAGTTTAGTGATTACTGTATCCATTTTTTCTTAGGTGCCATTAATTGGGAGTGAAAAGTAAATTTATAATATTTCTTTTTTTTTAACATAAATAACAGAATATCTCTGTTGCAGAAGTATAGGCTTTACATGAAAAGGATCAGTTCGGTCACAACCCAGGAAGCAAAGATGGCTGCAGCACAGGGGATTAAAGATCAAAAGTTTTGCTTGTGAGTGGCAATTCTTGAACTATTATACATTCTAATGCAATATACTTGTCTTGCTTTCCTTCATCAAGTTTTTGTGTGTGTTTTATGTTCTTCCGATTAAGTTTAATACGATCATAGTCTCAGACTCGTGAAAACTTTATTTATAATTTTTCTTCACACCTCTGTCTATTCATCCTCTTATTGATTCTGTGGACTTTTATTAAACACTTGCACGTTTGGATGATCCTCAATCATGTGATCGCGAAGCTCCTTGTTCCCTATATATGTTGCATTTCATTTATGATAGCCTCAATACATTTCAGTTATCTTGTTTAATAGTTCATAGTATTGTTATACACCTTTATTCAAGGATTGTGTTCTGTTGGCTTGTAGGAACCAGACGGAAACATATCAGACAGCAGTGTCGGGTTTGATGATTTCTCGACTATGAAGCTTCGTCGACAAGTATTTTATGTGAAAAGTAGAGTTTCTAAATCCATCTTTCCCTTCAGAACGTTTTTAGTTTGTTGAATTAGTTGCAACTTTGTAATTATAATAGCTTGCTAGCTGCTGCTTGTTTTCTGGAAGAACACTTTGTTAGTTGTCATATGAACCATGCATTAGTAACTAAAAAGTTTGGAAATACTTCTTTTGGTCTATATATCTGTGGCATCCTTTTTTAGGAAAAAATTAAAGTGCGTAACTATATTCTAATAATGTACTTTTTTGTGTATAAAATTGGACAGAATTTTAACTTATCAAAATTGAATACATTAAGTAGAAATAAAAAAATGTATGAATATGAATTTAATCGAGGTAAGAGTTTGAATCTTTGTCCTTAAGGCGATAATGTAAACAGTTTTTTGACATTCTTCTTCCAATATATAATGATCACATCTCGCAATAGGAGAACTTCAAATTACGTTGATCAACGAACCTTCTTGATATTTTGAATTCATTTTCTATTAAAATCGACTCGAAATAAATGTACAAATTATTTGGAAAATGAATGCATTAATATAATAATGCAAACATGAAATAAAAAATGCAATGAATAAAAATTCAAACATATGGGTCTATAAATATTGGATAGATGTTGCAAAATTATGTCTCAAAAGATACAAACCTTTCAAAAGATGCAACTTTTGAAATTTATCTTTTGAAGAGACATCTATATTGAGAATTTACAAAAAATCAACATTTCATATGAAAAATTGAAAATACACATCTTTTCACTTAAATTAATTCTAGAATATTTAACGATTTTGTTGAAAAGGTGCTACTCATTTACAAGGTCAAAAAACGTTTTATACAAGTTGGGCCTAAAATGGGTCGCTCCGTAACTTGGGCTCTTCATATTAGCTTCCTGACTTCAGTTTAGGGTAGGAATGACAGTAATACTCGCGGACCCGATACCCGTTGGAGATCCGACATAAACGAGTGGGGATTATCAGACTAAATGGGTTCGTAGGTCGAGTATGGAGGTAAATATTACAACCCGACATGGGTATGGTTAGGGTGTGGATTTTACTAAAAAATTCATACCTGACCCGCATATCAATTAATTTCCTTAAAGAATTATAGAATTTAAAATAAAAGTGATTGTGTGAAAAAAAAATCGTTAAAAAAATAAGGGAGAGATATGACCATGTATTGTCATTGAAAAGCAATTTTTTGAAATAGTAAAATCGTTAAAAAATAAGTACAAGTGTGTTATAAGTAAGATCAAATTCTCTAATCTTCAATATTGTGTTTAGTAGTGAATTTTTTGCTAATTTCTATCAAATTTTGATAGTTTTTATAATAAAATATTATTTTTTTTATCAACAATAGTTGCTACATATGGAAAAGAGTCAAAAATCATTTTTTAATCTCTTACAGAGATCATTATATATCAAGGTGAATCATGGAAGTATATATATAGTTTTAGAATTTGTCACACCAACACGTGTATTAAAAAAAATAGGTAATAGGTTTCAAATGGGTATAGAAGCATACCCGCCCCCTACCTGCTTCCGACCCATCCCCGACCCGTCATTTTTTAATGGGTAATGGGTAGAGTATGGATATTGTAAATCTCTAGTGGATAGGGTATGGATTTAGCAAATTCGATTCATATCCGACCCATTGTCATCTCTAGTTTAGGGCTAGTTAGGCCCTTTAATATATTTACTCCTTAAATTTTTTAAATCAATTAATTTAAAACTATTAAACTAAATCAGGTGCATAAATATATATATCAAACCCTAACCATTCCTATTTCTCTCTCTCCCCTTCAAAAATTCTAATCGGTTCTGGCAAGAAGCTTCCATCACCACCACACACCAAAAACCTGCAGCAGTAGCAACACCATCCGCCTTGTCGCTGCCGTCGGTACCACCGCTAGAGCCACAACCCACAAGCTGCAGAAACTCCAGATCTACAACCTCAGGACCTCCTTTAGACTCCAATGGCCAGAGGCCTAAAACCATCCTTGTTCAAATCTCCAACAATTTCAAGATCGAGTTTCAGAACTTTCAACACAAATTCAAGCTGCCCGACTATGGTTGCAACATGTAGAAGAGATTCTAAGGGGGATATCTATCTACATATAAAAATAAAGTAGCCGTCACAAAATATACACACACACACTTTCCCGCCGAAAGCACTTGTTAAATTTGGAAAGTTTTTGTCAAAAAAACGAGAATTATAAAAGAAAAAAAAAGATTAATTAAAGGACAATGGGAATTGGAACAATTTCAAAATGTAATGGATGAACAATCCAAACTCTAAAGTATAATGACTGTAAATTTGAATTATATTTTTAAGATCTCCATGCATTTGTTTCCAAAAAATAAAATAAGTAAAAGTTTTGAACACTTTTAAATCTATACATATATCAAAATAGAAGTGAGGGGAGAAAAACATGAAATGTTATTTTCCCTCCAAAATATACTTCCAATTTTTGGGGAAAAAAAAACTGAAATTAGATATAATAAAATAAAAATATATGTATATTAATGTCGTATTTAAATTCGTGTTGATTAATTCAATTTTAATTTGTAAATATGGATAAAAATGTTTTGTTTGTAAATAAATTTATAGAAAATACATAAATCTCCGTTTGAAAGCTATGTCTTTGTTTATAAACAAAAATATTGTCGTTTTGTTTTCTAGATGCGTTGTTAAAAAGTGGCTTCAAAAAATATGCATAGTTAAAAATGGGTAATCTATCTATATATAAAAACAAAGTAGCAAAAATACACACACACTTTTCCGTCGAAAGTACTTGCTAAATTTGGAAAAATTTTGTCAGAAAAAACAAGAGAATTATAAAAGAAAAAAAGATTCATTAAAGGACAATGGAAATTAGAACAATTTCAAAATGTAATGGTTGAACAATCCAAACTCCAAAATATAATGATTGCAAATTTGAATTACACTTTTAAGATCTCCATGCATTTGTTTCCAATATGTTTATAATTTGAAATTATGATGTAGAGTTTTAATTAATTATGTGTTATGCTAATAATAAAATAGTATTGAAGATAATGTAACTAAAAATGTATATTATTTTACCAAAGTTATAGTAATTAATCAGCATTGAAGATAATAATATAGTTATTTGATAACTTATTAATAAAATAAAACAATATTAAAAAACATATACAACATAATTACAAATGTGCATTACTTTACCAAATAATAAAACAATATTAAAAAAATATATAACATAATTAGGATTTCTTTTCTTTTGAAAAATCACTTTAGAGCGTCTGCACTTGTAAATGCCTACGTAAAGAAGTCTTTCAAGATTTTGATTAATGATTTATGTGTTTTGTAATCCTTTAACTACAATTATAAATGATTATCGTATTTTTTGTGTAATTATTACCATTTTCTATGATCACATTTTTCCATTTTTTAAAAATTTCATATTTAATAAGTAATTATTTACATGTTCCGTGCATCGCACGGGGACGAATACTAGTTAGTCTTAAATCATCGAGAATTGATGGGTTTTCGTCAAAAAGTTTTACAAGAACCTCAAGGTCTCCATCCCGTGTAGCGTCGATATACACCAAGAATGCTTACTTTGCAAAGAAGTAAATTTTACCAAATCAATAATAAAAGTATAAGGCCTTACCAATTGACTCAAGGATTCTTCATTCTGATGTAAGCAAAAACTGTAATGCTGATTCAATTATGTTCATTTCACAGAACTAAAATAATGTTTAGATATTTGAAAAGGAATATACATCTTCAACGAAATTACTGAAAATGTTTAGATATTTGAAAAGGAATATACATCTTCAACGAAATTACTGATTGCACAGGTCGTTTCTTAATACTAATTATTAACTTGAAAACTTTTAGGAAGGTGGTGGTTGTGTTGAGACAGTGGTTGTGATGGTGGTGGTGGTGGTAGAGAACCGGTGGTAGAGGTAGTAATATTGAGACTAATTAAAATTATAATTGTAACTAATTACAAATTGAAATAAAGTTACAGTTGTAATTAATTACAAAATTGGTATAAAGTTATAATTGTATTTTCGATAGTGATCCGACGACGTTGATTGTAGTAGTGGTTGATTACAAATTATACTAATGTAATTAATTATAAATTATGAATTACACTAATTTTTTATTAATTAATAAGTTACAATTGTAATTAATTACAAAATTGAAATAAAGTTACAATTGTAACTAATTACAAAACCTGGTTATCTTTTTAAAAAAAATACCTGATTTTGAAAATTATTTTGATACTTATTTAATTAGTTACAAATCACCTGATTACAAAAATTTACATATCTAAATGTGTGTAATTGTATACTTAATCCTTCAGTTTACACAACAGAAAACAATCAGATTTTGGGTCCTCTTCTTCATTCCAAGATTGAGGCGATTTCTATGGCAAGACATTATGTACTCTTGAGTTCTTCTTCCAATCAATTTTGATCCTTCTATATTTCTTTTCTTGATGATTAGAGTGAATTGCAATAGATATAAGTCATTAAATTAGAGGATTTAATTCTTGGTGAATTTTGTTGGTGAAGAAGCCGTGAGTTTGCTTCATTTTTTATTTTGGGAGAATTCTTGAAGGTGATTTGGTGATTGTAATATGCTATTAACTTTGATTTGTGCCTAGTGGAATTTGAGTATGAATTCAAATTTAATGAATTGCTCAACGAGGGAGCAAGTGATTCTCAAATTACCAAACCTCCAGGGTCTTCTGGCTGAAAAAATCTTGGTGTTCTTGCATTTTACTTTCTTTATTTTCGTTCTTATTCATTTATCAATCCTTCAATGGTATCAAAGCGAGGAAAGGGGCTAAAAAAATCCAATTTGTGTGGCTGACAAATTTTACTGTGAGGCTACATGTGTATAGCGACTGCCTATTTTATTGTAGAGGTCGTCGGTGTATTGTGTGGTCAGACTCTGGTTCTGCCTTCACTTTCAACCCGATTCACCGCCTACGTGCCCTTTACACCCAGTCATTCCGAAGAACACTTGCCCCCCCCCCCCCCCGATCTTACCGCGGCTACTGGCACGGAGTTAGCCGAGGCTTCTTCCTTGAGTCTTGTCATGATCGCGCACTCGATGAAAGAGCTTTCTCAAAGTCAACTTTCTCGCTTGTTAGTCAAACTTTGAAGCCCCTACTTATGTATGGGATATTTGAAGAAGCCCCGCAGGTTTGGAACCCTATACAAGGGGCTGGTCTCGATCTCGCTTGGTGGTACCTCTCTCGATGATTGTTGACTCGACATTGATTTCGTGCTTGAGTTGGATTTCTTAGGGTAGAAAACCATCCATCCAGTCAAGTAATTCGCTATCGAAAATATTTCTGCCGCCTATCCATGCCATGCTTCCCAAGAAAGTCTTCTAATGTACTCCGAGTTTTCTGCCCCTTCCCTACGAGTGTAAGTGGAGTCCGCAGGAGTGTAAGTAGAGTGGTTTTTCTTGACCTTCTCCTCTATGGGAAATCAAGTTCATAAGCTTCTCCCTTTCCTACTATTTATACAAGAAGAATACTTATGGAATTCAAAGGCTGCACCAGACAAACAATAAGCCACTTTGTGAGACACTTTGAAGTTGTTCAAGAAGATGTATTCTACTATGCACTTCGTGCCTATTCTCTTGAGAGTTCCCTCGGCTCAGGGAAGAGAAAGCAAGACTTTGACATTCGATTTAGTCTCAGGTTTCTCAAGTTTTCGCATTCCTTGGTTTCCGCAGGAATCAGGATTTAGCATTCTCAGATCCAACCTTCGAGTTTAATCAAAAGCCTCGGGCATAAATGGTTTTATTTGCTAAAAACAACATTTTCTTGGTCTTTCGCTACTCTAAACACACCTTATACAAGCAAGAAGAGTTTGCGCAAAAGCAAAGCAAAGATCGGTTGTTCCATCAGACAAAGATGACCTTTTGCAGACAAGGCTTATATTACTCTTTCACTTTTCCTCCGAAGCACTTTTCTCTTTCTTTCTTTTATGCTAGTATCGCTTAACTCCAGCAACATCAACTCGTCCCCCGCCCAACTCTTACACAATCAGTTGTGGAGCACTCGGATAGGTCCCCTTCCTCTGTATATTCTAAGTAACTCAGAGATAGAGCTAGTATTGTACCACGACCGTGACTTTATTGGACAAAACTAACCTCACATAGATTTCTTGCAAGAAATGGGCCGATACAAGACATTCTTACGCGGGAGATAGCCCAAGAGAGTCGATTTGAACGTGGAAGAAATCCATATAATAGTATGGCATAATCTATGATTCAGATACTCAAAAATGATATTAACTGACTCCGTTGTTAACTACCTGAACCCTCAAACTTCGATGTTAACTGCATGCCCCTAAGTTTCTTGGCCGTGTGTTGATCAATTTACAAATTTTTGGTATTGTTTTGGTCGGAGCTGTTCCAAATTTGTCGAAGCTGGTGTTTCTTGTTGCAGATCTTTGGAGTGCCAAGCCAAACTTACTACAATTGAAACCTGGGGTTTCACTTGGTAACTTCTATCCTTATCTTGATTCAATTTCTTGGAGTATACCGAAATTAATTGATATCTAATTAATGGTCCAAATCTGAATTTGTTGGTAAGTGAATACAAGAAGTTAGTTTTAGGGAAATTTACACTAATATGATATTCTTGAAATTTTGCATTTATGTTTCATATATATAATTAGTTGAATTTCTGCATGTTATTATAATTTGTTTTGTTGATAATCTGCATAGTTTTAACCTCAATTATGTACCTCGAATCTTGTTGCTTAGATTTTTTGATATATAGATTAGAACTCGTAATTTCAAAATTTGGTGACCTGTTTTTGTGAAACTTGGTGCTTCCCCTGTTTTTTCTAAAATGTTCCGTACTAAATTTGATACAGAGGTATAGACAAAAATGTGATTTTAGTCTATGAAGACAAAAAATTAGGGCTCTTTTACTTAAAAAAAAATGTACCTATGCTATTACTGAAAACTGGCCTATTGAATTTAATGCTTTTAGAATGCAAGAACTAGATGAACAAGCATGGAGCACTATTTTCTTCATCTCTCTAATGTTGTCCTTAGGAAAGTAGGTTAAACGAAAACTATTGTTGAATTATGAAAAAAAAAAAATAGAAGGTTTATATATGTCGAAATCCATTTTTGATAAATGCTTTCTATTGAAACAATTTTTTATTTTTAGGTTTGAATCGTCTTAGAATCTTGAGTCTAATCTTAATAGATTTAATGAACTTATACAAGATCTGTCCAACTGTGATGAAAAGATATTTGAAGATCAATTCTGTATTGTTTTGTTAAATGTTATAGATGATAGGTATGAAGGTGTGAAAAACGCTCTTGAATATGGTAGAGATACCCTTAGCCTTGATATTATCACTTCTGCCTTAAGGAATAGAAACTTAAAATTGAAATCTAAAATTAAGGGAAGTCATCAAGGAGAAGTTTTAATGTCTAGATCTAAAAGACCATTTAAACTACATCAAAATATCAAACAATAACAATAATAGTATATATAAAAAAATTCCTACAAATAAGAAACTCGATTTCTCCAAATCTCAGAATAAATCAAACAGGATGATAATGATGGTGTTGTTTACATGAGAAATGATTTTCCTTGTAAGATACGTGGTATTGGTGACATTGTCTTAAAACTTGAAAATAATAAAATCCTAAAATTGGAACAAACTAGGTATGTTCCTGAGGTTGACAAGAACCTCACTTCTTTAGGTATCTTGGATTTTATAAAATTCAAAAGGATTCTTCGATATAGCATCGAAGACTTGGCCATATAGGAGATAAATCTCTTAAGTCACTAAGTAATGAAGCAATTATAGGAAATGACAATTTATAAAATGAAGATTTCTGTGAAGAATGTATTTTGAAAAAACAAATAAAACTACATTTCAAATCTAGTATTCATAAATCAAATTTCATTCTTGAATATCTTCATGCTAATCTATGTGGTCCAACAAGTTTTCAAGAAAGATTTAGACTTTTTTTTTTATTATTAAAATCAAAAGAGGAAACTTTTCAAAACTTCAAGGATTGAGGTGTGGATTAGGTGTGGGTTTTACTACAACCAATACCCGACCCGCATACACATTAATTTCCTCAAAAAATTATAGAATTTAAAGTGATTGTGTAAAAAAATAAATAAATAGAACTCAAATATCTATTGATATTGTTAACATCTAAACATTGATATCTTTAAACTATTGATATCATTAACGTCTAAAAAAATTGTTTAACCTCGCAGTCGAGTACTAGAACAAGCTTTTTTTAAAACTAAATTTAAGTGAAACCCAACATTTAACTGATACAACTTAATTTTGAGCACATCTAACCTATATTTACAGCTAAAAATATAAATAAATAAATAAATACTCCCTATGTCTCGTGAAAATAGACTTATTCCTATTTTCACACGGATTAAGAAAAATATAATTAATGTAGGTGGAAATATAAATTTTTCTTATATTTTCCAAATATATCCCTATATTAAATAATGATTAAAATAGAATTAGTTTATATTTGTTTATAACAATGTACATTAAATAAAGGTATATTAGAAAACATAAAAATATATATACTTTCAATAGAGAAAGTAGTCTATAATTTGGGATAGATAAATAAGGAATACAAATCTACCTTCACTGGATGGAGGGAGTAATGGGTAATGAGTTTCAAATGAGTATAGAAACATACCTCCCCGTGACCCGTCATTCTTAAATGGGTATATGGGTAGAATATGAAGATTGTAAATTTCTAGTGAGTAGAGTATGAGTTTAGCGAACCCAACTCATTGCCATCTTTTGGCTCAACTACCGCCATCACCATCGTCGCCACCATAGACCCAACCACCACCACCATCATAGCCTCAACCAACAGCCAAAACCATACCAATTACCACACCTCGACCTGAACCATTGCACCACACTTGTAGATCGCAAATGCAGAAAAGTCAAATCAGTTAGGCTATCAAAAACAGATTGTATGGGCTACCGCCCGAAGCAGCTACAATATGTGCTCCAAGACCTTGCCATTGGTGCATCGTTGTGTGCAGGGGCTCTTGGAGGGGAGGTCGTCATTTGTTGCCGGAGGAGAAGAGAGTGGAGGTCATCGGTCGTTTGTGCTGCAATATGTTTGTGTGTAACAATGTGTGGTGGTGAGGATGATTTTAAAAATGCTTTAGGGGTTGAACTGGTTGGGTAGGGTTTGGGAAATTAATTTAATTTTATAATATTATTTTTATAAATATCAAAATTTTGAATAACCATTGATTTTAGTATAAAAATCTTGAGAATTTGCTTTTTGAAATTGATAGTTAAAATGTAGGCATATGTAATTTTCACTATCTAAATTTTAAATAAATTATTGATGTAATCGAAGTTTAAAGGGTAAAACCTGTGTTTGGAAACAGGGGCGGAGCCGGAATTTCTAGTCAGGGCGAGCAAAAATTAAATAAGGTTGAAAGGGCAACGGGGGTTCAGGTGCAGCGCCCACGAAAATTGTTTTTTGAAAAAGTTAAACCAAATAGAGAAAAAGTTGTAATTAGAAACTCACTTATGAACTTCACAAAACACAAACAACAAATCTCAAAATTAAATCAATTCAACAAACCACAAATCTCAAATTACAAAAATTCAAACAAAGCATTAATTAAATCAATTAAAAATATCTCAAATTCCAAATCAATATCAAGTAGACAACAAGATATTAGATATAAATCACTAATTCCAAATGAAAAATGTATAATATGGTCAATGGCCATTGGGTTCAAGTCATGCTAATCACTGGCATTTTCATAAATGATAAATCAACCATTAACCCTAACCAAGATGCTCAAAAATCAAAAGACTACCTCCAAGCTCCAAATGGACCAAATCAGGTGGCTAGTTTAGGTAAAAGTTCACAGGTTGGATGGACTTCGAGTTTGGATTTAGACTTCAAACTTTAAAGAACCTTGCTGGCCCTTGCAATCGATCGTACTCGTCAAAAACTCGAAGTTGGTAGGCGGCGTCTTTGAGTTGGGGGTTGATTTCAAGTGTGGTCAACTGCTTGGACTTGGAGAGCAAGGGTTGAGGACTTGACTTGAAATTGATTATGCACTTATGCTTTGCTTCTATGGAGTTCTACCGTAAGAAATTATTGATTATTATTATTATTATTATTTTTTTTTGGAGATTTGGGCCATATCTAGGACTGCCCAAAGATCCAGCACAGTCCATGGACCGCACTAAGCCTAAACCAGATCCGCCGCTATTTGACAACCCGTTTATATATTATAGTTTATAAATATTATTTATATATGACATCATAAAGATGTGACATTTCATCGGTCCTTAAGAAAGAAGAACTTTTTATCAATAAAAATGTCAACTTTAAAAAAAAAAAAAAAATCATTCAATGATAAGTTGCATGTTGACACGTAGTCGTTTACAAAAAAAAAATAATAATAAAGTAATCGAAATTCTAACACAAAAAGTACCCTTTGTTTCTTTAATACTAACTAAAAGTTCGTCGTAGGGAAAAACAAAAAATAATAAGTCCCAAAAAAAAAAAAAAAAATCCTAATATTAATTTACAACCTAGAATGGAGAAGCAAAGCTAGTTCATGAACAACCAAACATTGTATACGTTCAATCGAACGTAGCACATCATAACCAAAAAGTCAACACGGACTCCAGCTTGACAATGCACATAAGAAAGTATCAAATCTGCAGTCTAATCATTTTCTATACTCCAGTAGATTCATTCCACCTTATTCAGGGCTCAGGAGGAATGCCTGTTCTCAACGTTGACGAGTAATAGTGCGACTCCAGCTCCTTAAGGTTGGCGACTGCCTCTTCTCCAATTCTTGCCAATGTGTCGTTCGTTTTTTCTGCAAGTTTATTGAACTCTTCCGTTCTTTGGTCTACATGGTCGTTAAGAGACGCGAAACCCGAGAAAATTGCAGTCTGCTTCAACTCGGATACCAATTTAAGTAGCGAGTCAGCTGCCTGAACCTGTTTGATACTACTTGCAATTAGCCACATGAACGGAGAGAGAAGGATTTAAAAGACTATAAAAATTATACATGTCAAACATGATATTAGTTGTTTGATGCAACAACTGAAAAGATTTTGCGCCTAGTTTTTAGGTCGGAAATGTAGAAGATATGGGCATGTCCGCGATTTTCTACATGCTTTGAAACACATGTTTGAAGATTAATCTCACTGTATGCCATATTGGATTTTGATACTTGCACAATTATGTTGACAATGAAGATGATAATTGGTGATGTGAAAGTGTTGTGTTTGTTGATTTAAAAGATGATGTGATGTATGAAAAAATAGAATTGTGCCAAGTAAGCTAATTGTCAACTTCATTCTGAGTGTAGCAAAGTTGATAAATATTTTTGCATGCTTTTACTAAAAATCAGAATAAGCTCTTACCATTCTGGCAGCACGCATCTCCATCATGAAAACTTCCTGGGAATTCCGCACTGGTGGATCATTAACCTGAAATATATTCAGCGTTATTAAAATGTTATCCATGGCAAGGAATTTGGAACATTTTCTAAATTTGAGACCCTAGCATGAAAAAAAAAAAAAAAACAAAAATTGTATACAGAGAAAACTTGACGGCTCTCTTTTTTGCGCGCACACACCAATCGATGCCCCGGGGGGGGGGGATGCTACTTAGCAGTTAGCATAATGGCTGCAGCCCAAAAACAAGTCGGTAACTGGTCGTAGAAAAGAGAATTACACGCAATATGCTCATACAAAAATAAAATACAACTCAAAACATAGAATTATTATATTATTGGAGAAAAGAAAAGCACCAGTTCAATTCAGTACTAGTGCATTTACTAGCTTCACTCAGTACTAGTGCATTTACTAGCTTCACTTATTGGCTTATGGCTCAGGAAAAAGCATATGCCTTAAGCAATTAATTACATAGTCATTATTCCTGGAGGACCAGTTCCTGCAAAAAGTTCAAGATGCTTTCACGACATGGTTCCTATACAGGAGAAGATCATCTATTTAAAGATGGAACTTCTTTGGGCCACTAAAAGTTCTCTGAAAATCCATTTCCAGCCCCATTTAGGACTTAAAAGTAAAATTTAGAGCCCACAATCTTTTTCTGCAAAATTTTAGATGCTCGTCATCTGCAAGTTGCTATGAAGAGCTTAAACTAAAGAGTATGTGCTTGTCTATATACATACACACATTTGCATTCAAGCTTGCTATAGGCCTTCCATGAGAATGCTTAGCATCGTACAAGAGTCATCATTATGCTCGATTAAAATCCCCTCCCTATCCCCACCCTGCAAAATGAAAACATAATAACTGGCTCTTCCGCTGGTTCTTTTGCTAATAGTGGGAAGACTCATAGAAGCATAGCATTCGCCTAAGAAAAAGAAGTGATTTATTAAAGATATACTTCAGACAGGTCCCACGAGGTAACAATCCACATAACCCATTAACGGCACTCTTGGCAATTTTCCTAACGAGTTATGAAACAATGATAGATAGATATTAAAAAAAGGGTCATCGTATTGACACTTTTAACACGAGTAGTGAATTTATTTTATAAAGCATAACAGGGGAACACTTAAAGAATAGAAACTTCATACACACGTTCAAAAGCATGTAATTCAGTTCAAGTCAACCCATCAGCAATTGGGCTAAACATGGTAATGCCACAAGCACAATCTTCTCTGCCATTAAATATCAAATTATCTCAACAATTTGAAGCGCACCAGGTTTCGCCATTGTGTTTTCTCTATGAATTAATTTGCCAATGCATATTTTGTTAATAAGCCGAAAATCTCCACATGGGCAATCACATATCTCAAAAGGGCAGGTGGATTTCATAAAACATTGGGTATTATCATCCCTACACTCACAGGTGCAAGTACTATATAGATTCATGGATATTACGAGAACCACAAGCACACTCTTTCCTGCTATTAAGTATTAACTATCAAATTATGTCAAATTATGTCAACATTTTGAAGTGCATCAGGTAGCACTACTGTGTTTTCTATGTGTGTTCTCTATACGTGTTTAAGGATGTCAATATATTTTCTGTGTCTTTATATCCCTGTTCATCTAGATCTTTTCAAGGTGCACCAAATAGCACTATTTTGTATAGCTAATAGTGGATATCCTATGCTCCCAACCTAATAGCAATAAGATGGCAATCTCCACATGGACGATCACTTGTGTGCGAATGGCAGGGTGGCTTTCATAAATTGTTGTGTATATATCATTCCCTGCACCCACATGCACAAGTACTATATAGTTTCATAAATATTACAGAGAACCATGTAACGCAAAGAATGAAGTATCACCAAAGTATGGGCATCTCAACTCTTTACAAAATAAAAAATTTAAATCGAGAACTACTACATCCTTAACATGTAAATCAATGACGCTTCTACACTAAACTCCAAGAAATTCTTACTTGATTTTTACCTATCCTTTGATCTAAGAGGACTTTTGGTACAACACTGGACACACCGCACAGTTCAACAAACATGGTTTTAACTTAACTCTCTTATCATCTTAATCCAGTTTTGATCCGTTCTATAAACCAAACATGCCTTGTGTATCATGTTAAGTGAACTTCAGTATATCAAAGGCAATAACAACATTTCTATAATATTTTCTCAGCAAATAAGAGAGAAGGCTCTCAGCACATCCTGGCTTCCTAACATGCTAAACTGGCTGTCAGTTTTAAAATTGGGTTTACGGTACTCGTTTAAATTTAAATAAAAAGAACACATATTATCACCTCATATTTTCATATTCACATTTTCTAAATTCAAATAATATAAATAAACCACCCTCATTATATTTATTACTGAAAGGCAACCTGCTCATTAATCACTACACAATGATAAGAGCTTTTACAATCTAATCGGTCAAGGTATAACTAGCATAAAATTATTCTAAAAATTTCAAAATTGAAAGGAAGTAGCATGATTACCCGTGCTCCATTCACGAGGAATCCGAAATTATCGACAAGATTTCCGATGTCATTGTCCACTCTCTGCAAAAGGGTCTTCTGCTTTTGGGCGGCCGCAGCTGCTGCTGCTGCAGTTGGTCCACCTCCGCTGCCGCTGCCAGCTCCACCACCTAGTCCCACTCCTCCTTTGTTCATTATAATACACCTATCAAATTTAAGTTTCAACTTATATGAAGAAGAATATTTGGTTATAAAGCTAAAACCAGGAGGAAACAAAAATTGTCAGAGAAAAAAAAAATTAACTTAACTCAAGGATACTTTAAAAGGCGTGGTCAATAACAATTTAGTTTTATGCTCAATGTTATGAGCCTTCTTTGCTGCCTACAAAGTAAATTCACTAACCTCTTTCATCTCATTCCCCATTAAACTTAATAGAAAACTACAAAGTCTATCGATTTCAAATCGAGTTTTTATACAAAATCTGTCATTTCCCATTAAATTTTCAGCAAAAATAAATTCAAATGCTAAGTTACTAAATGCTAACCTTCTTAATAAAAACTGAAGAAAATGATTGTGAATCTGTGAAAGAATGAAGAGCTAAGGGCCGCCTAAGGCTTAGCCGCTAGCCGAGCTTCCGAGCACCTGGAAGTCGCGGCGGTCCGAGTCCGACAATCTACGGAGGCGGACGGGTAGAGATTGGAAGTGGACTGGCATGGGCTGACTGGATACGACGGCGGCGGACGCGGACGAGAGGGAGTCGCGGCTGTATTATTAGGTCTACAATTGGTTTGAACTTCAAAGGATCGTATGAAATTGTTATAAATAATGTATATATGTGAATGACATAACCATTATATCCCTGTAAACTTTACAATATTACGATTGTGCCATTGTCCACTCCTATAAATAGGAGCCTATACTTACCAATTTATTACACCAATTCTTGAAGAGAAATTCTCTCCTCTAAACTCTCTCCATTTCTCTCTCTATGTTGTTCTTATGATTTCGATGATTTTATAACACGTTATCAGCACGAGTCTCTAACCAATTGAGTAATAACGGGAGTATGCTCTACAGTTGCATCTAAATGATGAGCCTCTGTATCAGAAACCTGATTATTACTAACCAATGTTTCCTTTTCTCTCAAACTGAAAAAGAATGATTCTGGCCGATCCAGATATCCGATCGACGATCGGCCACCGCCATCAGAACGGGCTTGTCAAGGAGAAGACTCGCCTAAAATTTGGCGCAGAACCAACGGCTGAAACAAAAGATATCGACCGAAGAAGAAAATCTGAAAAACTGTGCAAAAACAGATATCTGACCGAAAATTGAAATGCTTATTCCGGACGATTCTGAACTCCGATCGACGATCGGCCAGCGGCATATCAACGGGTTTTTCTAGGAGAAGACTCGACTGAAATTTGGCGCAAATCCAACGGTTAAAACGGAAGTTATTGTCCGGAGAAGAAGATGCTGGCGGACTGAAAAATGATGATTCCGGCCAAACGGTTGATCTTTTGGAAAATCGGAGACCACCGGCATGTTCAGGACGCCGAGGCACATATTATGGTGATGGGTCAATTTTTCCGATCACCGGCGCGTGGCGGCCGGCGGCGGCGGCGCGTGGCGGATCCGGCGATGACGAAAGGCAGTTTGTCCGTTTTGATGAATTGGATTTTTCTATGATCTTATTTTTCTGTTTTGTGCAGTTTTTAAAATATTCCGGCGGTCGAACATGGCGGTTTTCTTAAAAACTGTTTTTGGAGCAATCCTGACGAGATTTTGAACTTCGGACCAAAAGTAAGTTTGTTCTAAATTAAATTTTAAACCTATTGACGGTTTCAATTTATTCATATGAGCAATATATTAAAATATGGACGATTTTGCCCTTAATAATACATACAAGTATAATAATCGTAAATTAACGATTAATATGTGATCAATTGAATTATATTATGCTGCCACCTACATGGTTGGTTTTACCACCTACATGGTTGGCTTTACCCGGTTTAATTATTTCATTATGTCGATTCCGCCTATATGGCCGGTTTAATTGTTTCATCTCGTTGATACCGTCTATATGGCTGGTTTAATTATTTCATCACGTTGACACCGCCTATATGGTCGGTATATCAATTGAATACATATAAACACCTCAGTTGTTGGTTAATTCTAACATATTAGAGGGTTGTTGTCAACATATATACTTGGTGGTATAACCCCAGTATCGTTATTGTTAATATATATATACAATATTATTGTTATTTGATACTTCATTAAATGATACCAGAAGTTATCAATACTAAAGTTAGAAAATATTTTATCAAATGATACCAGAAGTTATCATTACCAAAAGGTTGATAAATATTAATAAAATGTTTTATCCAATGGTACCAGAAGTTACCAATATCTGAATTTGAATGGGTGGATGAAAATTATTCAACAAGAGAATGTTGATGTATGATAAGATAATATCACATGATAGCACGGATATAGCTAATGTGAAAATAATCTCATCAGTATTATGAGATGAATGTTAGATGATAAGTGCCTGGAAAAGTTCTTGCACGAGCACTTATATATTCCAGAAGAAGTACATATTTACTCCAGAAGAAGTAAAAATTATCATCTAAACATACTGAAATGATATTATTATTGCTCCTGAAGAAGCATAAACGAGTCATACATGCAAAACGAAAAAGGGGAAAAACATTTATAATCCTCAAAATAAGAGATGTGTTTCGGGAGTAGCCTATCCTACCACCTCTGACATTTTGAGGAAATAAAGAAAAAGGTGTGTCTCAAGAGTAAGAAATACTCCATACTCTACCACCTTAAATCTTTGAGGTACACAAGATTAAAACATTGATAAAATCCTAGAAATTTATGGTGTGTCTCAAGAGCGAGAATACTCCGTACTCTACCACCACCTATTCTAGGGTTCACAAAGATAAATTTACATTAACCGGACTCCATTTTCGCTTGATTCCCCTTCCTTGCGACCAATCTATCTTAACTCCTGCTGGATCTTGTATTGGAATATATGATTGCAACTTATCCAGCAGTTCCTCGATAGTAGGAGCAGAAATAAGGATTCTCCTAGAAAATGGAGATATGAATCCCTGTTCCACAGCATAATCAAGAAATGTTAGCAAACCATCAAAGAAATTGTTTACATTTAAAAGCCCTATAGGCTTAGTATGGAGATCTAGTTGAGCCCATGAAGTAATATTAAAGATTTCTTCTAAAGTACCAAAACCTCCAGGCAGGGCTATGAAGGCATCAGAACCATATAACATGCAAGTTATGCGTTCATGGATAGATAAGGTTTGTACTTCATGCCCTCGTGTTTTGCCTGCAATATCAGCTAAAGGAGTAGGTATAACACCTATCACTCTTGCTTTCTCTACTAGAGCGGATTGTGAAACACAACCCATCAATCCACTGCTACCTCCTCCATACACGAGAGTGATACCTTTCTCTCCCAATTTCTTTCCAAGATCCACTGCAGCTTCTAGATACCCAAAACATTTTCCTACTTTTGATCCACAAAATACACAGATAGTTTTAATCTGTCGAAGTTTTGATCCTTCCATCTTTGAGAGAATAAGGAAGGAAAAACTTACGAGAAAATGTTATTTTGGGATGAATGAACTATGAAAAATGTTTGGCTATTTAAAACCGAAAAACTTCACTATTTCCGCTCGTCTTTTGAAAAAGTGAAGATTTACTTTTGACAAAATCATCCTACTCACCTTTCGGTGATTTAATATTTTTAACCAGCCTTTATCAAAACTCGTGAAAGGAAACAGAAAAATATTTTATATGTGCATATATATATCAAATGATTTACCTTGTATTAATGCTGCATAGCCAAAGCATCATTGTTTATAACAGCCTGGCAAACAGGATCTTTTGCTATTATATTTTTGAGACTATATCTCTCTTTATCGCTGATGAATTTAGCCCATAAAGATAGTAGCTCACGCTGCACATACCCACTAGGGTGCGTCTCAAGAGTCAATCGGATATCATCCAATGACTCCTTACTCAGTCCACCCTTAATGAAGTCTATCTTATCATCTCGATTTATGGATGAATATCCTATTGATTTACAACGGGTATCACATGTCCATCGAGCACATTTGTAGCAACTATTTAATCTTTTTGCTCTTCGCTTCTTTGCAAAAGTACTCTTACTTAAGCCAGGCTTGTGCTTAGAAAATGAATCTGGTAATTCACCAGCTAATCGAACTTTTGCTTCGATCAACCAGCGAACATCTTCTGGCATGCCATGATCCGTCAGCAACCTCAATCTTTCGAGCCTAATTCGATAAATTTTTCTCAAATCATTTATTGGAAGATTGGAATAATATTTTCGAATATTTGAAAGTATGATATCCATTTTTGATGGATCTAGCCTTCTTCCCAAATCATCTATTTAAATGCATTATTCAACGCGTAAAAGAGCGGTGGCTCCGCGTGTCAGTGACATCGATTCCATCAAGAAATAATGGAATAAATTATTGAAAAGGTGGAAACAATGAGATAATGTGTCATTACCTTTTTCGATATAAGGGAAGATTTGGCGACAAGATTGAGATCATGAGATATTTCCTTGGATATTGTACCTGATTTTTCGGTATAAAAGTAATAAAGGTATACTGATTTGAAATGTACAGAAATACGTACTGATGAAATGAATACTGTATTGAACCAGAAGTTCATACATATGTACAAGTGAAATATCTTGCTGAACCAGAAGTTTATACGTACAAGTGAAATATGTATATAGTATGAACCAGAAGCTCATAAATGAAATATACATTGTATTGAACCAGAAGTTTAACGATATTGTATTGAATCAAATATTCATACATAGAAATGAAATAAAACCGTATTGAACCAGAAGTTCTATAATAAACGGTTAGATTATCAAAAGTTTCAAATTATTTTTCTATGAGAATAACTTATTCAATAATTGTTTATCATACAACAATATTCTATGTCAAACAGGGATTAGCTCAAGAAGCTTTATGATTTGTAAAAGTGCGAAATGCATACACTCCACCAAAGCACACTGAGATATATGATTGAAATTACATCCCTAAAGGGACGACATGTGCGGCATTTTAGCCGATTGATATAATATAATGTTTGAAAACATTATGGAGAAAACATGCCTGAAGCGTAATTATGCCCGAAGCATAATGACTATCGATTCCAAAATAAATATCTCTTGAATGATTAAGATGATCCCTTTGAAGCTAAATACTCATGGTGAGTAAAAGGGACATAATTAAATGTAAGAGATTCAGGTACCTGATGATAGAACATATAATGAGATCTCTCTATGTTATATTGAGATGGAATCGATAAATAAGTCGACTACATACCCTCTTATGAAAATGAGGTTGATGAAATTATAATACTTTGGCCAAGTATATAACCCCAATGTAGGGATTATTGTTCAAGGACCTGAAGTCCAAATGATTATTGTTCAAGGACCTGAAGTCCAAATGATTATTGTTCAAGGACCTGAAGTCCAAATGCTTAAATGTGTAAAGCCAGTAATTATATGTACAAATGAAAAATATTTCACAGTCGTAAAAGACGACTCGTTGCGCGCAAGATTTTTCATAGAACTGGCATGACATATGGTGGATAGACTATAGTCTAAATCACTAGCTTGAGCTCCTTGATATACCAATGAGTGAGATCAAAATGTATGATTCTCATCTCGGTACTTTGGGAGTATTCTTTGATGTACCAGTTGATCGCGGTACGTTGGGATTTCAAGTAAAATGATTGTAGATTATATGTCGAAATTGATATCTATTTCAATGATTGATTATGCTCCTGCAAAATTAGAAATTGCAGTTTATAAAGTGTAAGAACATACATGTATAAATCATTGAAAGATTCAATATGCCCAGATTAGTATCACTATAGAATGATACAAATGACTCCATGATATAATATGTTGAAAGTGAAATTGGAGTGTACTATTTATGACATCTGGGAAATTGATTATTCACTAGAAGTGAATACGAAAATGAATATTCACCAGAAGTGAATTTGAAATTGATTATTCACTAGAAGTGAATTTGAAAATGAATATTTAATTATTCACTAGAAGTGAAAGATGCAATCTATGAAAGTGAATTATAGATTTGATTATTCACCAGAAGTGAATTCTAAATTTGATTATTCACCAGAAGTGAAAAATACAATGAAAAGATTCGTGATTGCACCAATATACATGTAATATTCCATGAAAGGAATAAATACGCGTTGCACTCTTTTTCCCTTAGCTGAGGTTTTGTCCCACAGGGTTTTCATAGCAAGTTTTTTTTAATGAGGCAACAGTTGAGGCGTATTGATGAAAATTAATGAGAATAATGCACTCTTTTTCCCTTCGCTGAGGTTTTGTCCCACAGGGTTTTCCTAGCAAGGTTTTTGAGGCATCATCATAGCTATCAACAAGCTATAATTCAGCAACACATTGTTATACTGGAATGATATCAACAAATGAAGAAAATCATACACATCTTATGAAGAATGTTATGATATCGACTACACACAAGAAGATTTTCATATATATTCCAGAAGAAAGATGATATCATTATTCAAAAGGTTCATGAATACTTGATTGCACACTTCAGGGGGAGAATCATGCTGTCATGCTGTACTCTTTTTCCTTCGTCCAGGTTTTGTCCCACAGGGTTTTCCTGACAAGGTTTTAACGAGGCAGCGGCTGTACTCTTTTTCCTTCGTTCAGATTTTGTCCCATTGGGTTTTACTGACAAGGTTTTAACGAGGCAGCACTGAAGCACTGAAGAACTTCAAAGATTCAATACATGATTTGTTCTACTTGAACATTAAGACTCAACGATTGACGATGGCCAATATCAGGGGGAGCAACTGTACTCTTTTTCCTTCGCTCAAGTTTTATCCCATTGGGTTTTCTTAGCAAGGTTTTAACGAGGCAGACAATTGCGTAATATGTCATTCAAGGGGGAGTGTTATAAATAATGTATATATGTGAATGACATTACCATTATATCCCTGTAAACTTTACAATATTACGATTGTGCCATTGTCCACTCCTATAAATAGGAGCCTATACTTACCAATTTATTACACCAATTCTTGAAGAGAAATTCTCTCCTCTAAACTCTCTCCATTTCTCTCTCTATGTTGTTCTTATGATTTCGATGATTTTATAACAGAAATAACCCTATAATTAAATTTTATGATATTCTCGTAATACTTTAAAACATATTTTATCCTTTTTCATGAAAAATTGAATCCAGTGAATTGATAATTTTTATTTTATGTAAAAATTGAAAAACTCTGAAATTCTTTTTCATATAAAACATGTGTTATCAAATACAAAGTAAGGGTGTATTTGATTCAAAAAGATGGAAAAGTAAAGGTTGCGTTCTTTTTATATTTCAGTTTCCTGTTTTCATTTTCGAAAATGTTTTCGATTTTTTCATTTTCTATGACTTTTTTCGAAATTTGTGAAAACGCGTTTGATTTGTTATTTCTGAAAACTGTTTTCAAAAATAAAAAGCTGAAAAACGCGTTATGCTTAAAATTTTGCAGAAAACTATTTTTGTAAACTTGTAATTATATTGCTTGTGAATATAAATGAAATAAAGATGTCATATTTGAGTTGTATAACAAAAATAAATGAAATAGCCTCAATCATACAATTTGATTATGTCAAAAAAAAAGTTCAAAAATTCATGTTGCCCTTTTAAAGTAATCATTCCACATTTTGTTCCAATCAACACACACACACACACACACACACACACACACACACACACACACATATATATATATATATATATATATATACATCCTTCCTGTAATCACTCATAATGTCTAAAATTTAAATTTTAATAAAATTTGCAGAAATCAATTTACTTTAATCAATGATATTCTTACAAAATAAGTGTCTACAATACAAAAGTAAAAAAGAAATGTTTAATAATTAAGCACATGATACATCATCAGAAAGATCGTTGAATTTGGAGTTCGACACAAAAAATGGAGTGCAATTCGGAGTTGTACATCAAAAGTTATACATGTTTGAAGACAATGACTTATAAAGCAAATGCAAGAATGACTAAATTGAAAGAAAAATAAAAGTTGCGGACTAATGTGCAAGAAAATTTGAAGTTGAGGGACCTAAGTTGCAAATAAATGAGGATATTTTGGAAAGAAATTTCAAAATTTAAGGATTAAAATGACAAGTTTTGAAAATCAATGACTAATAATGTAATTAAAAATGACAAATTTCAAATTTTTTGATTATTTAATTTTTTTTTTTTAATATGAACACCACGTTTTCATATTATAGTTATAATGGGTGGAAAACGCGAAAATTTTCCTTTACAAAATTTGGAAATATTTTCGAAATTTTTTTTCCAAAAATAGCGAAAGAGAACGCGTTTTTCACATTTTCGAAAATGGAAAACGGAAAACGGTTAGAAAACATCAAAGAGAATGCATAATTTATTTTCCAACTGTGTGAGAAAATATTTGCTTAGGCTGCGTTTGATGACGATGATAGAATTTGGGTGGAAAGAAAATGAATTCCTGAGAATTGGATAATTTGTTTGATTAGTTTAATTTTTTAAGTAGAAAAAGTGATGAATTTTTCAACTTTTGTTATTTGATTGACATTATTTTTATGGCAAATAAAGCAAAATTTAGCTATTGTAATAAAATTATATTTTTTTCTATTTTTTCACATATTTTTACTTAATAAAAATATTGTTATTTTAAAAAAAAAAAAATCAATTAATAACGACGAAACGAATCCAACGCAGTGCAAAATCAAGTCTTCATTTGTCTGGGTAGGTAAGAAAACTAATTCCTTAATTTGCAAGAAAACTGGCACGTGGGGTCTCTAGTTGGAAATCAAATTCTCAGGAGAATTTTGCCAACCAAACACTAGTAGTTGGAAAATTTGTGTGGAATTTTGGTTTTCCATGGAAAAGAAAGGTGTATCAAACACACCCTTAGTAAAATGGTGAGAAAATATTTTCAAAAAAAAATTGTCTAATTTGTGCTTCAAGTGATTGTACCAAGAAAATATTTTTCAAGCAAATCTTACAATCAAACACAAAAGATAGAAATTATTTGAATAATGCTAAACACACAAAATACATGACAAACTGAATGACACACTACTCACATACAGGAGGGTCTCACAGTGTGCGGACCCCTCTCCATGTGAGGGTGTGTCATCCAGTTTGTAATCCATTTTGTTTGTGTAGCATGGTCCAAATTATTTTCCATGAAGTGACATTTTCTAGGCAAATAATAAGCAATCAAACATAACATAATAGACTAACGCTCACCAACCTCTGTCATATATTAGTGCATACTCATCTAATTTAAAAATATTATTAGTACACGTTACTCGTTCAATTATCTATGAATTTCAAAATATTATTACACGTTACTCACTCAATTATCTTTAATCATTTCTCATCCATCGCTTATGATGATAGCAACGGGACGAATTCAGGTCGAATATTCCTGCCATGCCAAGCAAGCCAATTTTTTTGTTGCGAATTTTAGGGCAGGACGAGTTCGTGGCGAATCAGCCCTACCGTCCAATTTATTTTTTTTTTGCATTTTTTATATACTTCTTTTTTTTTTTTTTTTTTTTTTGAAAATTTGTATTCGGGACGGGGCGACCAAAACCCACCCCCATCCCATGACCCGCTTCAAGTCGCCAAACTCATCCCGCCGACTTGTGGGGCGGGTTTTTTTGCCATCTTTAATCACCCTACTCAGTTTTATAAATTTCTTTTGACCAAAATTGTCACGTAGACAACGAAAATCCTAGGTGGCACATTATTATGTTAAATTCTATCCCATTTTTAAAAATGTTGTCACACGTTAATCTGAATTTGGGACATTAACTTGAGAAATGAATAATATTTTAGACTTTTTTAATACTTAATCCTATAGCAGCTTTTTTTAGCAAAAGGGGGTAGAATTTACAGGAATAGTGTGCCACTAGAATTCCCGTCGTCCATGTGTCAATTTTCGTCAAGATAAATAGATGAAAATGAGTCGGGTGATGGATTAGAAACGGTTAAAGAAATTTGGGTGAACAACATATAATATTTTAAAGTTGAGTGAGCAAGTCGTAATATAGAATAAAGTTGTATAAGCATTGGTTAAATTATCTCACTGCAAAACGGATTGGAAATTTGGAAAATGAAGTCTGGACTATCTGTTGTCTTTCAGCTCAATTTATTTGATTTGGGCTCAGGATATGGCCTATTACCATGGCCCAATTTATTTGAATTTTCCCTTTTGAATGAGCAAAACAATTATAGTTCACAGTTTCACTAGGTCACAGTCGCCACCATCGCCTCCTCCTCCGATCACCAAGATCATTCTCCCCGTGTGATTTGAGCTTTGAGTGGAAGGAAGCGCCCAGACTCCCTTGTTTGGCCCATGCTGACCACTGCTTACAGATAGTCCAAATCCAAGGATTTTGCAAAGAAGAGAAGGTCACTTTCACTAAACCCTTGGTCGATAAGTCAAAAATGGAGGACTCTATTATTATTGCGTTTCGAGGCGGTAAACTTTTTGCCAAAAACTGAGCAATAGAAGCAGGGACCCAAACCAAACATGGGGTGGGTCTATCTCGTTCACCACAGACGGGTAAGATGAAGGAAAATATTGGTTCATCATGTGGTAGATCAAGAGTTCCTGGTGCTAATGGTGTAGATTCAGCAATGAAGCATTAGGATGCTTAAGCGATGCTTTCTCTAAAGTTCATGAGATGCACAGTTTCCCAAAGAGAGGCCGCTAGCAGTTGCGCTGACTATCCTGATGGTGGGGGATGGGGTGAGGTCATGGAGGAGGAGGAGGGGCTGAGGTGGTCTATGGACTAAGAGTTGATGTGGATTGAATGTAGAGAAATTGATTAGGGCAAGTAAGGTTGAGTATTTTAGAATATTATTATCATTATTATTATTCTAATTAATTAATTATTAATTACAACCTAAATTTTGAAGTTATATAAGTTTGATCTGATTTATGAATTAGGATATTTAAAAGTAGAGGTGAATGTAATTTTCACATTTTGAATTGGGTTCCTATTCACTTAGCCCATGTCTAATGCCCATTTAAAAGAGAAAGTGTTTTTTTTGTAGAATTTGTGTTTGAAATGTAGGGGAAAATTAAAATTTACGTACAGAAAACTTTATTGTGTGAATACGTGGTTGAAAATGAATATGGGAAAAAAAGGGTTTTGATTTAAAGAGCATCAAACGTGGGCTTATTAATCTAAAAAAAAAAAAAAAGCGCGTCACTGGTGCTCGACATTTGTAGGATCCGACAGTGTATGGAGATGCGCGCTGCTAGAATGGTAAGATCTTATTCTGATTTTTGGTAAATGCATACACAAATATGCACTTTTGGGCAGTGTTCTAAAAAGCGTGAAGCGTGACGAAGCGTGAAGCCCAAGAGTCAAGCTTTTGAAGCTTAAGCGGGAGTAAGCGTTAAAAAGCGTTTTTCCATTCTTAGATATTTGATTTAAATTTTACCCATACTTGAACAAGTTATAAATAAAAAAAAAAGGAAAAAAGAAAAAAAAAGGCAGTTGCACGCTTCATCACGCTTTGTGCGCACTTAAACTCGCTTACGCGCGCGCTTTTTAGATAAAAAAATTTCAAAACGCATTTTTCGCCAAAGCGATGCGCGTATGCGCGCATAGTGCGCGTGATTTAGAACACTGCTGTTGGGTATACAAAAATGTCCTACATCAATTGTGAGGAATGAACTAAGGGGCGTTTGCACAAATACCCATTTTTTTGTATCATAATTGAAATTTACTTCATTTAAAAAAAAAATGAAAAATACTTCAATTTTTTTTTTTGAAAAATACTGTATTCTGAAGTATCATTTTGTGATAATTTAAAAGTATCTTATGATACTTTACAAGTATCACAACATGATACTTTATGTTGACCACAAAATCCGGATGGACCTTGGACCAACACGTCTCAACTCCTCCCTCTTGGACACGTGGACCTCCTGCGTACTGTGACAAACAATCAGTTTGCAAAGGGGGCCGAGGTGGCTCCCGTTTGCACTCCGATGCCTAAGTCAGTACTCATTTTTGGGCAAATATATATTGGGTGCGGGAAATATAAATGTGTAAAAGAGAGAAAAGGGAGTGAGAGAAATATATAGTTAAAAATCAGAAGTTGCTCACCCCTCACTTGGAGACAATTGTGCTTTATTTATAGAGGAACTTTTTGTCTCGGATCACGACACGTGGCATACTTTACACTTATCATTACCCCAGCTCACGGAGGTGACAACTAGGGCTGGGCAAAAACCGACCCAACCCGATCAACCCGCCCAAACCGACCCAACCCGATCGGGTTGGGTCGGTTTTTCATGAAAATTGGGTTGGGTTGGGTTTTTTTTTTAAAAAAAATTTCGGGTTGGGTCGGGTTGCGGGTTGGGTGAACAACCCGACCCAACCCAACCCAACCCAACCCAACAAAAAAAAAGACTTTTTTTTTTTTTTTTTTTTTTAAGTAATGAAACTTGACTTATTTAAATATTGATTGAACATATTTTAATTTTATTAGCAAGTGTTCAATTTATTGTATTTTTGGTTATTGTAGTGTACATAATTGATTTTGAATTAAAGATAGATTCTTGAGTGTTTTTTTTTTTTTTTCAAAAATTTTACTAATTGGGCCAAAGCCCAAACCGACCACCCGACCCAACCCGACCGAAATTTGGTGGGTTGGGTTGGGTTGGGTTTGAATTCGTAATTGGGTTGGGTTGGGTTGATTTTTTATCAACCCGACCGTGGTGGGTTGGGTTCGGGTTGGGCAAAAAACCGACCCAACCCGACCGACGCCCACCCCTAGTGACAACCTTGCTTTTCAACCGTAATCATTGCTACATTTCGTAGGGGATGGGCGCCTGTCACGTCTTGGTAAAGGCAGTGTCCCATCACTGACTCCTTCTCTCTTCTGGTCAGCACCGTAAAGCGCCCCGGCTGGGTATAAAGCACATCGGCTAGGCGTTAACTAGGTCGGCTTAAAGAGGTGTGCTCGACGTACCACCTCGGCATTCTTCCCAGGTGATACTTTAGGCCTTTAGCTGTGGATCATGGTCCATTGGGCCACTATTGGGCCTTCGCTGGTGGATCACTGTACCTTTCTTTGGGCCCGAATTCAACATTTTACAAGTATCTTATAAGATACTTGTAAAGTATCACAACATGATAGTTGTGTTACTATCAATTTTGATATCATAACACGAAACTTCATCAAATTTTTATGATACTTTGAACGAAATTGTAGTATCACGGCTTGAAACTTTATACTGTTTTTATGATACTTTGTCTCAAACATTAATCAAACACTTTTCGTGCACTATTATATACACTTTCAAGTATAGTTCACGATCACCGACCACCACCACAACCATTGAGCCACCATGATGACTAACCCTGTTTTTTGAATCAGATACAATGGCTGGCATTGCCTCGGCTTCAACCTCCTCCTCCACTTCCGTTGGATTCTTCAACACTTGCTTGCCGTGGCAGTGGCTTGATGCCCTGAATTCTCGCTGATGCTTTTGACATTTATGGTGGAGACGATGGGGCGAACAACTCGTGGTGTTTTGATGACTGGATGGAACTGTTCTTTTGATTGTGGCATGAAATCCGATTCCTCAGATTCTTCCGCCGCCATGTTCAAATCGATTTCAGGTTTTTTCCCTTCAGAATTTTGGGCGGCGGTGCATCGAAAAATAGGAAGCAGCGGGGAAGAAACAACAATGGTGGATGTGTGGTTGCTGTGGTGGTCCAGTCTATGTGGTGGTGGTGGTGGTGGTGGTGGTGGCCATAGTCGTGGTTATGGTGGTCAAAGGTAGCGCCGGTGTGTAGCTTGGGAGTCGAGAAGAGAATCAATGCTAACAGTGCTAGGGAAAGGAGATGGCAGTGAAGGAAGACAATATTTTTTAGTAAATTCATCACCAACCGGATTCTTCAATTTGGTATTTTTTATTATAGTGCCCCATGCAATTAACCCATGAACCAAATAACCACATAACCTAAGTGGACTATTTCATCCATTACCAATTGATTTTGGATTGTAACCTCACTTGGGGCTAGGGATCGGGCTTGAGTCCAGGCAAACTGATATCTATGGTCCTTACATGTAAGGTGAAGATTCATCTGCAAATATGTGTTTCAAAGTATTCAGTCAAATGAAAAATCACAGTCATGCCTATATATCTTCAACATTTCCAACCCAAAAACTAGGCACAAAATCTTGAGCCTTGTGTTTTTGCATCAAACGGCTAATATCATGTTTGATGTGTATAATTTTTATAGTTTTTAAAATCCTTCTCTCTATTCATTTGACTAACTGCAAGTATTGACAAATGGGTTTAGGCAGCTGACTCGTTGCTTAAATTGGTGTTCGAGTTGAAGTAGACAACAATTGTCTCGAGTTTGGCATCTCTTAACGAGCCATCTGTGCCCATGCCGGGCTTGGATTATGAAGTGACACCAGAGGGGGCGGAAGAGTTTAAGCATATTAAAACCAGCATCCTCCCCAGAGATGTCACTTTCAGCCCTTCGTTGTTCGACTCCCCCAGTTTGCCTCCAGCCAGGGCGGCCTTAATTACCGAACAGTTTTGGACAAAGGGTTGGGCCGCCTTTTCCTCCAGTGCTACTCCGTCTCGGAAGCTACTCGCTGCCAAGGCTATGAACGCCAGAGCTCTAGCTCTCATTGACGAGGTAGAGTCCTCCGTGGAGGTAGCTCAACGGGATAAGAGGGATGCTGAGACTGCTCTTCGCCACGCTGACAATATGCTCAAGGAGATCAATGACCTTAGGGCCCAGCTGTCCATAGCCCGCAAATCTTCTTCAAAATAGAGGGTAATACGAAGCTCCTCCAAGAGGACAATGACAAATTGAAGCACGACCTCCATGCCTCTGAATCAGACGTGGCGGCCTTATGCAAAAAATTGGATGATTCCAATCATGCACAGTCTATTGCCTCTGAGGCCCTGGCCGCCGCTAATGCAGCCAAGTTGAAGCTAGAAGCTGAGGCGGCAGCGGTAAATGAAAAACTGGGGAGGGAGCTGGAGGCTAGGGCAAAAGCAGAGGAGGACCTTTCCTTGCTGGAAAAACACATGCAAACGAGGATCACTGAAGTCTTGGAACAGACTGTTGCGACACGGGTGGAGAATGCTTTTAAAAACTAGAGTGTCGGAAGCTGTCCAGGACTTCAAGGACACCTTTGAAGAGACCTCTGAGTATGAGGCTATGCAGCGGATTTTTGGGAACTTAGGGGCTAGGATGGCCTTGGGGGTCGTAAAGGAGGCTTTTCCAACCTTGGACCTGTCCTCCATTGAAGCATTCTACCCCGAGCCTCAAGATGCTCCTGCAGATCCTTTAGACGCATCCAGCAAGGGCTTTCTAGAGGGCGTTCCTCCACACTGATCTTCTTCCACCTCAGTCTAGTTGTTAGTTAGTGTTGTTCATTTTTGTTGTTTTCTCCTTCTTCTTTCTCTTCTTCTTTTTTTGTAAGTGCTCCGGCACCTTAATACTGTAAATGCAACATTTATTTGATCTGTAAATGCCTCATTTTTATGAATGGAATGGTTTATTTACATTTCGTCGTAGCAACGTTTCTAATAATCTGTTTAAGCATGAATATTTCCAAGTGCGAAGGCTTCGTAATCGTATGATGATATGTGGGACATTGTAAATGTCTAATTGTAAATGTCTAGTCCCTCAGATCTAACGAGCTTAATGCGTTCACGTTTGCTGGTTGGATCTGATTTAAACCAACTTTCGGGCAGTTTTCACCTTATATTCATTAGCACTTATACTTATAACTTTGCATGAGCTTCTGCAAATGGCGTGAATATTTTTAACCCATACACCGTGGTCATGTTGTAAATTCGTAAGTCATTTCGTTTTAAAAATAATATAGGGATTACGCTTGATTACACAGTATTTAGTACACATATGTCTTACGGGCGCCTCGCCTAAGAGCATGTAGGAAAGCATCGACAACTTTGTGTAAACGTTTAATATTTCGCACAAGAGGGCGCTCCGTATGTATGGACTAACTTAAAGCGCCAAGGATTTTGGTTTATACGACAATATTTGGTTAATTTCGAATGATTCCAGACGTATTGCACGGTGAATGGCGGTTAATGAGTACATGTACCTTAGATCCGAGTGGTTCGAAGCATTCATGTTTACTAGTAAAATATGATTGTGACAAACATTCGAACGCGTTTAAAAACTCTCAATTCTTACACGGTGATTGTAGTTTAACCTTATGAGAGTCCCTTGTCCTTAACAATTTTTATGCATAACGTGTACGTATGGCGTCATGACCAAAATAATCTTGGAACGTGCATTTATCCATTATGTTTGTCTAGTATAGAGATTGGCGTCATGACTAAAATAATCTTGGATCGTAAAGGAGGAATTTAGCTTTATTGAAAATAGCGGGGAAGGTGGTCCGTGTTCCAAGGATTACATAGAGGTACTCCAGACAGGTCCTCAATTTTGTATGTTCCGGGTACCACCTCGGCAACGACCTTGTAAGGGCCTTCCCAGTTAGGACCTAGAGTCCCTACTCCTGGCTCCTGTGTTGAAGGAAGAACCTTTTTGAGGACCAAGTCCCCAATATTGAAGCGTCGGCTCTTCACCCTTTTATTGTAGTATCGAGCCATCTTTTTCTGGTATTTGGCCATTACCACTTGGGAATCACTCCTCTTTTCCATGAGGAAATCTAAACCGGACATTTGCGCTTCCTCGTTCCTAACTTCGTCATAATGAATTAGACGAAGCGAAGGGACGCCGAATTCAACGGGGCATACCGCCTCGGCTCAATAGGCCAGCGAGAAGGGTGTTTCACCAGTAGCGGTGTGCGAGGTGGTTCGAAGCGCCCATAACACTTGTGGTAGCTCGTCTACCCATGCACCCTTTCTGAATTCCAACTTCATTTTCAGGGTATTTTTTATGGTCTTGTTCACTGCTTCGACCTGTCCGTTGGCCTATGGGTGATGTGGAGATGAGAACAGCTTCTTAATTCCCAAATCGTCACACAACTCATCGACACTTCTATTTTTGAACTGTTTCGCATTGTCACTAACCAGTGAATGTGGTATTGATGCGTGTCGCAATGCACCAAAATAATAAATAATTCCTTACTCGCTAAATATTAATTAATAGTGTAGTAGTGAGAGTAAGGGTCGATCCCACGAGGAACGGAAACTAATTTTAGTTGTTCGATCAATTAGAATGGAATGGGGGGTTTTGGTATTTGAATTTCTTGAATGAAAACTATGCATAAAAATAAACAATTAAATATGACTAGAGAAATAATATGAGAGGAAATCTTGTTCTCGGGTTCGGTTGTGTCCTTAATTAATGTTATACTTTTCCTTGTAACGTGTTTATATTCCTAATTCAATTATCAATCATAAATAATCAACAAGCTCTGATTATCTAAATTCTTCCTTATGTGTATTGATTCAAAACAAGCTCTTTGAACCAATTCTAGCCATGGACAATCCTAAACAAGCTCTTAGGATTTAATGCACGACTAGTATGAAAATTTAGAAGAATAGATTGAATTGGATCGTTAATTACACAAGCTCGAATTAATCAATCCAAGTTTAATTATTACTAAACCTGCACGAGATTTATTTGCTACTAAAGTAAAGATTCAATGACAATTACGGATCAAGAATCTAAACATAGTATATTCATGAATCCAAAGATCAATAATTCAATTGGCCAAATTAAACTATTAATCAAATAAACTCAATTGAACGTTCAAAACATAATAATCCAACAATTGAAATAAAGGAATAAATTCACACTACTAATTTGTAGGAAGATAAAATAACATAATTGAATTGACACAACTTCCCCTTTGAACAAGATATGGAATTTAGCCTAGCATGGTTGTGGTAGATTCAAGTTGCTTCATGAATTCCATTGTTGTTGTGTTCTTGCGCTTGAAAATCTCCAACGAATGCTCTATATTTTTCTCTCAATTTTCCTCAATGTCTAGCCTCTTTCACAATAATAAAAGTCTCTTTTTCTTGTCATGAAACTCCCTTTTTATAGCCTCAATTTCGTGCCATAGCTTTGGGAGCAAGAAATCCAAAATTATGGAAAGAATTGAAATAAGGAAATTTTTGACTTGAAGATTTACGGCCGTAACATTTCCTTTACGGCCGTAATTGAGTCTCTGCTGATTTCTTCCTTTTAGACGGTTACGGCCGAAACATTTTGATTTACGACCGTAACTAAGTCTCTGCTGATTTTCTTCTTGCTTCACGACACTTTCACGGCCGTAACATTATTTTCTTACGGCCGTAACTTTATTTGCATGAAAGTCCCCAAACTTCAGTTTTGAGTGCATTTTGGTCCTTTTTTTTTTCTTTTCTCTTCTTTTATGATCCTATGCAATATAAAACATAAAATGCATTAATAATACTTAGATAGAATCACATTATGGCATATTCAAGGATACAAGTGTATAAAATAAACGTTAATATAACACTTATCAGGTATCCTGAATCGGCATATGATATTTTTCCAGATGAACTTAGTGGTGTTGGCCTCGGTGATCTTCATCAAAGGTTCTGCTTCGACCCATTTGGTGAAGTAGTCAATTGCTACTATCGCAAAGCAATTGTTACCAGCTCCTCTAGGCATAGGACCAATAACTTCAACCCCCCAATTTGCAAAAGGCCAAGGGCTAGTCACCATAGTTAGCTCGTGGTGCGAATGATGTGGTATGGTCGCGTGCCTTTGGCATTTATCGCATTTGCGCACGAAATCATGGGAATCATTTCGCATAGTAGGCCAAAAATATCCCTGTTTGAGGGCTTTCCGAGCTAGCGATAAAGCCCCGGCATGGTTGCCACATATGCCCTCATGGATTTCTCTCATCACATACTGCCCCTCCTGTAGCCCCACACATCTCAGCAAAGGAGAGGTGTAACTCCGCTTATAAAGTATGTCGTCCAAGAGTACGAGATTCACGGAGTATTTCTACAACTTCCGAGCTGCTTCTGGCTCATTTGGAACTGTCTGATGTTTTAAATAGGCGATCAGGGGATTCATCCAGGATTCCTCTTCTTCAATTGCCAAGATCTCCGGTCCTGGCTCAATAGAGGAAGTCACCATGTGCTCAATTGGGACTAGATTGTGTAACTCTGAATCGCCGCTACTCGCCAGTTTGGACAGAGCATCGGCATTGGAATTTTCTGTCCTGGGGATGCGTTGCAACTCCATTTTCCCGAATTGCGCAGCCAAATTTCTTACTTTTTTCAAGTAAGCGGCCATAGAGGGTTCTTTGGCAGAAAATTACCCGTTGAACTGGCTCACAACAAGTTGCGAATCGCTATTGGCCACCACGGATTTAATTTCCAGGGCTTTCGCAAGCCTTAGCCCGGCTAATAACGCCTCGTATTCAGCAACATTGTTCAAGGCTTTGAATTCGAAGCGGATTGCACTATGTAATTTAAACCCTTCTAGGCTTATTAACACTATTCCTGCGCCGGACCGTCCATCAGCTGAGGATCCGTCAACAAACAATTTCCACTATTGACCATCATGTTGGCTTTCATCCGTGTTATCTACCATTTCGACCTCAGATGGATGTGTAAATTCAACTATGAAGTCCGCCAATGCCTGACCCTTTACAGCAGTCCGAGGCGCATAATGTAGGTCGAACTAGCTGATTTCTATCGCCCATTTCAGTAACCTTCCAGAAACATCTGGTTTTTGCAGCACTTGTCTCATGGGGAAGTTGGCCAGCACGTGTACGTAGTGTGATTGAAAATAGGGACGAAGCTTGCGAGAGGCTGTGATTAGCGAGAGAGCAAGCTTCTCCATGTCTGGGTAGCGCGTCTCGGCGTCCAGCATAGCTTTGCTCACGTAATACACTGGTAACTGGCTCCCATCCTCCTCTCTAACTAACACCGAGCTAACAGCCTCCTTGGATACTGCCAGATATAGGTAGAGAGGCTCACCAGCATTTGGCTTTGATAGCAATGGGGGACGACCCAAAGAAGATTTCAGGTCGGAAAACGCCTGCTCGCATTCCGGTGTCCATTGGAATCGTTTTCCCCCCTTTAGGACCTTAAAGAATGGCAAGCATTTGTCAGTGGATTTTGAGACGAATCGGTTCAAGGCTGCAATTCTTCCTGTTAAGCTTTGCACTTCCTTTGGATTTCGCGGCGACTGCATGTTTAGAAAAGCATTGATTTTGTCCGGATTGGCTTCGATTCCTCTCTTGTTCACCATGAATCCGAGGAATTTCCCAGATGCTACCCCGAAAGCACACTTCGTTGGGTTGAGTTTCATCCGATATCTTCTCAAAACATCAAACGCTTCTGACAGATGGCGGATATGATCCGCAGCGACCAAGCTTTTGACCAGCATGTCATCAACATACACCTCCATAGTATTCCCCAATTGTTTCGAGAACATGCGGTTTACCAGCCTCTGATAGGTAGCTCCCGCATTCTTCAAGCCAAATGGCATAGCTCTGTAGCAATAGAGTCCCCTATCTGTGATAAATGAAGTATGTTCTTCATCCGATTCGAACATGGGGATTTGATTGTACCCGGAATATGCATCCATGAAGCTTAGCAATTCGTGTCCTGTTGTGGAGTCGACCAGTTGATCGATCCGGGGCAATGGAAAGCTGTCTTTGGGACATGCCTGGTTCAAGTTGGAAAAATCAATACACACCCTCAATTTCCCATTGTGCTTTAGTACTAAAACAGGATTTGATACCCACTTCAGGTATCGGGACTCTCTGATGAAGCCATTTTTCAATAGCTTTGCGACCTCGTCTTTCAAGGCATCATACTTGTCTGAACTCATGGGCCTTCGCTTTTTCCTGTGCCCAGGGTTCTGGGATCCAACTGGAGCCGGTGACAGGCCTCCTTAGGATCGATCCCAATCATGTCACCATGCTTCCATGCGAATACATCGAGGTTTTGAAGTAGGAAGTCCTTCAATTGGCTCTTGTATTCAGTTGGCGAGTCCAATCCGATCTGTAATTCTTTGATTGGATCAAGTGGGTCAACGCCGAAGCATTCCAATTTTTTGGCCGGGGTGGGGCAATTTCACCCGCCATCCTGGGATCTAGATCTGCTAGATCCTCTTCTAGGGTCATTGTGACATCCTTATCTCCAGAAGGCCCTTCACCCAATCTTTCAGGGTCTGGAGCAGCCTCGGCCATGGCTACATCACTGATCATGTTCAAGCTTCGATCTTGAAACTTCCGGATTGCATTTGTGTAGCAAGCCCGGGATTCTGTTTGGCTTCCCCTCACAGTTGCAACGCCATGCTCCGTGGGGAACTTCATGCAAATGTATTTGGTATGCGTTACAGCCCCCAAGTCAATAAGACCAGGCCTTCCAATCGAGCCATGATAGGAGGAGATTTTGTCAACCACCAAGAATTCCATAGGGATTCTGGAGAGGGTCGGTGCTTGCCCTACTTCAGTCATAAGTGTTATGGATCCTCTGGGGGTTATGCTGTCCCCCTTGAAACTGTATATTGGATCAGGGACTAGAATGAGTGGGGTGCTGATCCCCATCTTATCAAAAGTTACCCTGTAAATCACATTTACCGAGGCACCATCATCCACCATCATTCGTGATAGCCAATTCCGAGCCACCACCACTCTGATAACCAATGCGTCGTTGTGTGGGAAGTGCACTCCAACGGCATCGTCTTGCGTGAATGTGATAGGTTCCGTCCGAGGCATCCCAACAGGATGGGAATGGATATGATAGTTCACGTTGGCGGGCTGCTTGGCCTCTCTTATATACCTCTTTTGGGAGTTGTTTGTGCTCCCCCTGGGTGGGGGCCTCCCAGTATTGTGTCAATTTCGCGAATGGGAAGGTCGGCCACTGGCATAGGTGGTCCCCGTCTATCTTTAGCATGTGCCGAGGTGAGGTATCCTGAACCTTATTCCTGTCTCTTTGACTATTGTCAATTCTTTCTTTAGTTGAATTCTTCCACGGAGCTCTCCTATCAGCTCGGTTGAACTTCTGACCACCAGATTTTTGAGTTCTCCCTGTGTCGGGGGGGAAATTACCCCCCCTTCTCCCCTGCGCCTTTTGGTCAGCTAACATGTGGATTTCCCTGAAATCCTCTGTTGCGTGACCGTAATATCTGTGGTAGGCACAGTAAGTCCCAATCATGGGCTGTTTTCCACTTCGACCGCTTTTCACTCTCCCTTGAGCCGTGGGAGGATTTTGAGAAGGGGTGTTAGAGTGCAAGTGAGGGATAGCTTCCGTGATCTCTGCTGCAAAGCTAGATCCTGTCCCCGGGAACGGACGAGGCGCACCACCTCGGTTATCGCCGACCCTATCCTTGTTTCCTCCCTTTATGAGGCCCGCTTCATTGGAATATCCAAGGTTGTATCTCCCTTGGGGGTGATTATCTCTGGCCCTAGCCATTTCCTCCGACATAATCTCTTCCTTCATCAGGTCTACCAGGGTATTGTAATCCCTTGGTTTCCTGCTCCGGACATCTCTCCAAAACATGCTGGTCATATCTAGCCCTCCTTTTAAGGTGGAAAACATCTCCGCTTCTGTGATATTTTCGCAGATATGCATTTCTTCAGTAAATCTAGCTAGGTAACTTTTCAGAGATTCGTCCCTCCCTTGCCTCAGATCCTGAAGGCGTTGGAGTGGGAGTTGGCCAGGCCTGGAAGAAACAAAGCCATTCTTAAAAGCAGTTTTCATATCCCTCCAACTGTGGATGCTGCCAGGAGGGAGTTTTTTATACCATCGTATGGCACTTCCCTCAAGGGTTAAAGCAAAAGCTTTACATTTCAGTGCCGAGGTGGCCCCGTCTATTTCCATGCTGGCGCGATAATTTAACAGGTGATCGTCAGGATCACCTCAACCAGAGTATTTTGCTATTTCTGGCATCTCTAAGTCGTGGGGTACGGAGCATCTACGGAGGCCCTCTGTGAAGGGACTTACTTCCTCTTCATCATCCAACTCGTATGACGGTGGCTCGCTGTTCTCGTCGTGACCGGAGTACTCCGGATCACGGTATTGGCCATAGAGTGGCGAAGCATACTCCTGCCTTTGTGGTGGTGGAACGCGGCCGTAGTTTGGCCTTTCATGGCTCTGTAATTCGTTGTGAGGATTAGTCCGAACTGCTTCGGCTCTTCTTTCATGCCTATTCCTAGGCTCATGTGCTGATGCCAACCTTTCCGCTCCCGTTCTATGTTGGTCCCTATACATTTGACCCTGTGACAAGGCTTCTTCAGTGCGTCGCTCGCCCCTATTTCTAGGCTCTGCGGCATTGTGCCGACCTGGATCCGTTTGTCCTCGTCGTTGGCCCCTGAATAACCCTCCCATTCGGCTGAAAACACTGCCGGATCTTACGGGAGAAGCCTCCCTGTGTCTATCTGGGAGTGGGTTTTGTTCTTCATGTGCTTCATGTTCCGGGTCTCGCTCGTAGAAAGGCTCGGATTCCACCTCGGCATATGTCTGTGGATCTTGATAATAATACGAGACAGTGGCCGCCTCGGATGGTGAATGTTGTGGCTGTGAGTATTGCTGAGGCATCACGGGTTCGTTCATAACATACCCTCTGGCCATAAAAGCATTCATTGCAGCAGTCTGTTCTATTTGCTGCCTCTGCATCTCCAGCATTTGGGCCGCCATGAGTGTCATGTCTCGCATCATGCGGCGATTTCAGTACCGGCGAGGTGGGTTTGGTTGTGCCACTTCCTCATTGGCGTTTTCATGGAGTCCTTGAGGAACTTCGCCCTCGCTGTGTTGGCCACTTCTTCCCCTACGGGGGTTAACATCACCATCACTTTCGTTCATGTTTAGGGAAATGCCTTAATTTTATTCTGTTTTCCAAAGATGAGTGGATTTTCGTTTCAAAAATCCCCGCCTTTTTCAAGGTTATTAAACTTATATCTCAAAGTTATATGCCTTTTTCCAAGGTTATTACACTCGTGTTTCAAAGTTATGACACCCTTTTTTCAAAGATGACCAGCTTATCTTTCAAAGCTCTTGCCTTTTTCAAGGCCAACTAGCTTATTTTTCAAAGCTCTTGCCTTTTTCAAGGCCAACCAGCTTATCTTTCAAAGCTCTTGCTTTTTTCCGCTTCTTCGTAAATGGTTCTTCGTCCTTTTTCAGGACTACCTTTCTATGTATGGCTTTTTACCATTTGTTTTCGTGGTTAGCAGTATGGCTTCCCACAGACGGCGCCAAAATGTTGAGCACAAAATCCGGATGGACCTTGGACCAACACGTCTCAGCTCCTCCCTCTTGGACACGTGGACCTCCTGCGCACTGTGACAAACAATCAGTTTGCAAAGGGGGCCAAGGTGGCTCCCGTTTGCACTCCGATGCCTAAGTCAGTACTCATTTTTGGGCAAATATATATTGGGTGCGGGAAATATAAATGTGTAAAAGAGAGAAAAGGGAGTGAGAGAAATATAGAGTTAAAAATCAGAAGTTGCTCACCCCTCACTTGGAGACAATTGTGCTTTATTTATAGAGGAACTTCTTGTCTCGGATCACGACACGTGGCATACTTTACACTTGTCATCACCCCAGCTCACGGAGATGACAACCTTGCTTTTCAACCGTAATCATTGCTACATTTCGTAGGGGATGAGTATCTGTCACGTCTTGGTAAAGGCAGTGTCCCATCATTAACTCCTTCTCTCTTCTGGTTAGCGCCGTAAAGCGCCCCGGCTAGGTATAAAGCACATCGGCTAGGCGTTAACCAGGTCGGCTTAAAGAGGTGTGCTCGACGTACCACCTCGGTATTCTTCCCAGGTGATACTTTAGGCCTTTAGCTGTGGATCATGGTCCGTTGGGCCACTATTGGGTCTTCGCTGGTGGATCACTGTACCTTTCTTTGGGCCCGGATTCAACATTTTACAAGTATCTTATAAGATACTTGTAAAGTATCACAACATGATAGTTGTGTTACTATCAATTTTGATATCATAACACGAAACTTCATCTAATTTTTATGATACTTTGAACGAAATTGTAGTATCACGGCTTGAAACTTTATACTGTTTTTATGATACTTTGTCTCAAACATTAATCAAACACTTTTCGTGCACTATTATATACACTTTCAAGTATAGTTCACGATCACCGACCACCACCACAACCATTGAGACACCATGACGACTAACCCTGTTTTTTGAATCAGATACAATGGCTGGCATTGCCTCGGCTTCAACCTCCTCCTCCACTTCCGTCGGATTCTTCAACACTTGCTTGCCGTGGCAGTGGCTTGATGCCCTAAATTCTCGCTGATGCTTTTGACATTTATGGTGGAGACGATGGGGCGAACAACTCGTGGTGTTTTGATGACTGGATGGAACTGTTCTTTTGATTGTGGCATGAAATCCGATTCCTCAGATTCTTCCGCCACCATGTTCAAATCGATTTCAGGTTTTTTCCCTTCAGAATTTTGAGCGGCGGTGCATCGAATAACAGGAAGCAGCGGGGAAACAACAGTGGTGGATGTGTGGTTGCTGTGGTGGTCCAGTCTATGTGGTGGTGGTGGTGGTGGTGGTGGCCATAGTTGTGGTTATGGTGGTCAAAGGTAGCGCCGGTGTGTAGCTTGGGAGTCGAGAAGAGAATCAATGCTAACAGTGCTAGGGAAAGGAGATGGCAGTGAAGGAAGACAGTATTTTTTAGTAAATTCATCACCAACCGGATTCTTCAATTTGGTATTTTTTTTATAGTGCCCCATGCAATTAACCCATGAACCAAATAACCACATAACCTAAGTGGACTATTTCATTCATTACCAATTGATTTTGGATTGTAACCTCACTTGGGGCTGGGGATGGGGCTTGAGTCCAGGCAAACTGATATCTATGGTCCTTACATGTAAGGTGAAGATTCATCTGCAAATATGTGTTTCAAAGTATTCAGTCAAATGAAAAATCACAGTCATGCCCAGGGGCGGATTTAGCCTTGGCCCATACTGGGCTGAAGCCCAGTCCTAGTATGGGCCAGATTCTGTTAAAAAAAAAAAGAAATAGTTAATAGCTCGGCCCAAATAATTACCCAGCTCGGCCCAATTCTCTCAGCAGCCCAACTAAAGATTTATTTCCTTCCGACCTTCCCTTTCTTCCTTTCCTCTGAAACTCTCCGCCCTAAGTAAGCCCCTTCAGCCTTCACCCCTCGTCGCGTCCCCTCCTTCGAGACTTCAACTCCACGGTCCACCAGACCGCCGCCGCCATCCGCCGCTCCGACAGCACAGCAACCATCAGCCTGCGCCCTGCAGCATTGTAGCAACTAGCAAGCAGCAGCGCAGGTCGACAGCACAGCAACCATCAACCGGACTTGATTCCTGAGTCCTGACTGAGCCCTGAGGTAAAGGTTCTTCTTCTTCACTTCTTCTGTGCTCTGTGCGAGTGTGCGACTGTGCAGGCGGTGCCGCGGTGCAGCTGTGCTTCAGGCTTCAGCGCTTCAGCCTTCAGTTCTTCTGTGCGACTGACGAGTGACGACTGTGCTTCTGCACTCACTGCCTGACTGCCAAATGCCAATATAAATATTACAAATAAATGAAATAATTATAATTTGTTATTTGTAATTGCTACTTGCTAGTTTTAGTTTAATGTTATATTTTTAATTTGTTATTAACTTATTTATGGTAATACTTAATATCAATTTGAAAATTGAAATTGCTGCAGGTAGAATCTGGTAGATTGCACAATGAATTAGAAATCAGAAATTAGAAATTTCAAAGTTGGCAAAGTTGCTGTCTTGGTCTTGCTGAGCAGCCTGAGCTTGATAAATATCATAAAAAGGTTAGTGCCTAATGTTATTGAAATTTAATTTGATATTGATTATTTGTGATTTTGAATTTTTGATTTGAGTTGAGATTTGAGAATGTGATATTCAGATTATCAGATTTTTAATTTGACTATTTGAGAATGTGAATATAATCATTAGATAATTTGAGAATGTGATATTGATTTTTAATTTTTGAATTGAGAATGTGATATTAGAATAATAGAATGTGATTTTTAGTTTTAATATTAACTTCGTTGCAACTTAGCTACAAAATGGAACGACACCAAATGGGCAAGAAATCGGAACTATTGATATCCTCATTTTTCAAAAAAAAAGGATCATCAACCTAGTGAAGCAACTAATGAAGCAACTCCGATTCCTTCTATGCTAAATCCTTCAATTGAAAATTCCATTTAATTGTTCTAGGTTTTAGAATGTGATTTGTGAAAAATGATATTAATATTATGTAAATGTGTTTTTAGGATTAGAATGTGTTTTTAGGCTTAGAATGTAATTAACTTTGTTTGAAGATTCAAGTGTAATAGTGATTCAAGTTATATTTTGATTATATATATTGAATTTTTGATGTATTATTATTTATGATTTTCCTTATATTAGATTTGGTACTCAATATTCTTGATTTCAATCCTCTTAGTCAAAAAAAAATTCGGGGGCTCCGCCCCCGAACCCCCGGGAGGGGGGCCTCCCCCCTCCACCCCTCACAACTTTTAGAGTCCAGCTCGATACAACATGAAATCCTGGATCCGCCACTGGTCATGCCTATATATCTTCAACATTTCCAACCCAAAAACTAGGCACAAAATCTTGAGCCTTGTGTTTTTGCATCAAACGGCTAATATCATGTTTGATGTGTATAATTTTTATAGTTTTTTAAATCCTTCTCTCTATTCATTTGACTAACTGCAAGTATTGACAAATGGGTTTAGGCAGCTGACTCGTTGCTTAAATTGGTGTTCGAGTTGAAGTAGACAGCAATTGTCTCGAGTTTGGCATCTCTTAACGACCATGTAGACCGAAGAACGGAAGAGTTCAATAAATTCGCAGAAAAAGCAAACAGTACATTTGCAAGAATTGAAGAGGCACTTGCTAACCTTAGGGAGCTCGAGTCGCATTATTACTCGTCCACGTTGAGAACAACTGAACAAGCATTCTTCCTAAGCCCTGAATAAAGCTGGACTGAATCTACTGGAGTATAGAAAATGATTCACCTGCAGATTTTATACTTTCTTAATAATTTCCATTGAGTAGCTATAGTTCGTGTTGACTTTTTTGGTATGATGTGCTACATTTGATTGAACCTATACAATGTTTTGGTATGATGTGCTACGTTCGATTGAACCTATACAATGCCTTTTTTTTAAAAAATCTTACGATGAAGTATGAACTTGTAGGAAGTATTAAAAAAAGCACAAAGTACTTCTGTGTTAGAATTTCGATTAGGCCTCTTTCAATTAGCATTTTCAATTGGTTAAATATTTTTTCAAATAACTACCAAAATATTGTCACGTCGCTATATATAAACAATATTTATAAAAAACTATTTTTATTTTTTATTTTTATTTTTTGATCAAAAAAAAAAAAAAAAAAACTATTTATAAGCGGGTAGCCAAATAGAGGTTAAACCCTTTAAAATTGTATTTCATGAATAATATTAGGGAAGAATACATAAGTAATGTAGTTAAAAAATATATTTCCGAATCATGAAACTCGTGTTTTTAATTCTAAAATCAGGAATTAAATATAATTTATTAAATAAATAGGTAATTAAATGAGTTAAAGTCACAATAACATACAATTATGGTCACAGTTATAAATCAAATTTGTTGGTCACAAATTATAAATCACTTTATCCCAAAAAAAAAAAAAAATTGATCTCGATCACAAATTATAAAATTATTTGATCACGACTCGATTCTCAATCACAAATTATAAATTTATAGGTCAAAATTATTATTCCATCACAAATCACAAATAAGGCCGCAACATATTTCTTGGTCACAATCACAAAATTTATACTCATGACTAATTTTTTTTATCACAAATTACAAAAATTTATAGGTCACGACTCAACCTAGATCACAAATTAAAAATTTATAGATCACAACTTATTTTTTGGTCACACTTTATAACATTAATCAGTTCAAATTTATTATTTGATCACAAATCACAATGTCACGACTTATTTCTCGGTCATAAATTACAAATGTAATTGCTTACAACTTCATTCTTGGTCACGACTCATGTTTTGGTCACAAATAATCAATTTAATTTGTCACAATTTATATCTCAATTATAAATCTAGAATTTTATAGCTCAAATTTTATTTTAGCGATCACAAATTTCGAATTAATTGGTCAAGACTTAAAAATTTGCAAGTTAATATCTCGATTTTTTTAAGTTACATATTATTTACTAGTCACAAATTACGAATTTATTCATCACATCAAATCACAATCCTATCAGACTCCAACCACCACCACCTCCAACTCCAACTTCCGACACACCCACACCCACACACAACTAGAAGAACTTCACCTCCAATCCACTGTCACCACAAGAATAAAACAACTGACCTAGCACTTCACATACAACCATCGACAAACACAAGCACTTCACCTAGCTGTCACCTACAACCGTAAACCACATATGTTCGAGTATTTCACCTACAACTAAGCTGCCACCTGCAACTGCAGTCAGCCGAGCACTTTACTAACATCGTGGAGCGTCGCTACCACCGATCTCCGCAACACCCCCATCTCTATAGCCACCATCAAACTCCGACAGCACCACCACCACCATCTCCATCTCCATCTCCACAACCAACAACAACCAGTCTAACACCAAACATCAACACCACCACTGACACGACCCCGTCTCGAATCACCCTATGTGGACCCGAAACGTGACGTGCGCCGATGATGAATGCCAGCTAGATACTGGACCCACCACCAAGGCTACTGAAACTTTTCAAATTCTATAAGACTTCTCGTAATACCCCATGATTTTAAAAAAATTTGACATAGTTCCATTTAAATATTGGATATAACCTCCCTGTAACCAAATCAATAAATCCTCAAACAACCACATGTAAAATACTGGGGATCTATATCCCTTCCCATCATCATATCAAAAATCAAAAGAGCTTGTGCCTGCCCATCTAGTTCTTACTACATATCATCCATTCCACTTACATTTAATACATCAACATATCATTCTAATCAACTAAGTACTTGACAAAACAATAACTCGAGAATGGACCGAGTTAAATATATATACATGGATCCCAAAAGAATGATGAAAACTAGAAACATACAACTAAATGATCTTGTAGCTCTTTGGCAGGCTTTCCAACGTCCTCTCAAAACTCAAAAGTATCCTGGTAGGAAAAAATGTTACAAAAATATGAGATTTTAACTCAGTGAGTGGAGTGTTTGAAAACTAGTCATACTTTTCTCGTTTATAATTCTTTATAAAATCACTATTTGTTTTGTAACTATAACTTTTGATTGACATAAGAAAAGATTTTACTTATCTGAAAAGCACATCTAGCTAAAATGAGAATTTATAAATACTGAAACCATGGCATAAATTGTGATAACTGTCTGATAATACTAAAAATTCGTTGAACTGTACTGAGAAGCTGAAATATTTTTCTATGAATAAATATATCATACTGTACTGAAAAGGATCACATCAAAGTGTACCCAATGAACAACTTTACTCAAGTACATAGTACTCTCGATGTACAAGGCAAAGCCATTCAAATCTGATAAGCTGATAATCTGATAAACTGTGTCATATGCGCATAGACTGCCCCAAAGGCTAAAGCACCCTAGTACACGGCCCAAAGCCTATATGTGCACAAGAGTGGGTCCCAAAGACCTCTGATAATCTGATAATATGGTCATACACTGTGGAAACGAATTCACATCAGTGCAGAGCGGGTAATATCACCTGGGTACTTTCTGATGGTTTTTCACAATAATAATTTACATGTAACAAATTCTTTTATAGAATAATGTACTAAATTTATAATTTGATTAACTTGAAATTTTAAAAGAAGAAGTCTAAAATTATGCTTCTAAACTTATATTTGCGAAAAGTAGTAATTTCCGTAACTTGTCTACTTAATTGAAAACATGAATCGTATGGAAAATTTATGCCATTAAATATTAAAATTTAACTTTAAGGAAAAACAAGTTTCTCCACTCACAGAGATTGTGACTGAAACCTAATTTGGCTGATAGGCCTGGGCAATCTCCGTGTCGCCTCCTGAAAATTAAATTAAAACCTTGGATCAACTCCAATAATTAACAAATGCCCAAAATGAAATAACATCCTATAAAATAACCACAAATTTCATATGCCTCCAACATTACATCCAACCAACCTTCTCTTATGTAAAATATAGCTTCATTATAACTCATATATCCTTTATTTAACCAATACCTCAATGGAATGCTCATAGACACCAAAACCCCTTTCCAAGAAACTAGTAATGGACTAATTCTTCAACTTAATTACATGGGTAATTTAATCTCCAAATAAACATCACCAAATTAAGCATTTAAGCATGAAATAATTTAACATAGGCTCCAATAACTTAATCTTCCCCAAATCATGAATTTAATCCACTATTATTACAAACCCTAGCATGTAACCACAATGTATTCAACCAAACTTAAATATTTAGCTCAATATCTTCAAGTGAACCATAAATCCATCCAAAAATCTAACATTTAACTCAAAAATCAAAACCCTAAAATCAACACCATATCTCAAATAAATGGGTATTGCCTTACCTCTTGAAAGTGAAAATGAAGTCTTGAATGTTGAATGAAATTCCCCCTTTTTTTTTTCTTCCTTCCTTTTTTTTTTCTTTTTTTTTTCTCTCCTTTCTTCCTCCGATTTCCCCTCTGCGTAACCTCTCTCTCTCTCTCTGGTAGTGTGTGTGTGTTTTGGTTTGGTTGAATTTGTTGTCTACTAACGTCAAGACAAATTTAAGTTTGGATAGAATTGCATGTTGGGTCCTTCATTTATCTTCCAATAAAATTCCCAAACATAAATGATGATAAGTCCCCCAACTAATAATAAAATTTAAATGATCCCCAAAATATCCACTCATTTAAATTGGTCCCCACTTGGACTAAATTGGTCAAAAATAAATGTTGACTTGATAAAATAATTATTTAACTTGTAAAATTAAAGTGAGTTGTGACAACCACCGTTTCTACCACCTCCACCTTCACCCTCACCAATAACCAATACACACCAATCATGAAAATAAAATAGAAGAGAATAGGTGAGGAAACTAAGCAATCGTGAAGAGACAATGGAGATCCGGTCTTGCAAAAGAGACGGAAGCCGCGAAGAGACATCACAGTCACGAGGGGTCGTAGTGCAGAGACGCGATCGCAGTGCAGAGATAGTGCAAAGACGTTGCCCTGTGCAAAGAAGCAAAAATCGCAGCGATCGTCAGAGATCAAAGGTGGAGAAGAATGTCAGAGTCCGACTAAGTTTGAAATGAGTGGGGAACTGATTTAATCCCAATCTAGGATGGGGTTGGGGTTTTGGTAATGGATTTATGGTAGTTTAATTTACTATTAATAGTATTATTATAAACCTGACTTTTGTATAAATAGTTTTCAAATTGTTGTAAAACTACCAAAATAAGAACAAGGAAAATAGAGAGATGAGAGAATTGAGAGAGTTTCTTCTCTTGAAGGTGTGTTGAATGAATTAGTTTAGACCTCTATTTATAGAGGTTGATAATGACACAATCGTAATATGTAAAGTTTACAGGAGTAAAATAGTATTTGTCATTCATACCTAATTTATAATAATTTACAACACTTCACCTTGAATGACTTATTACTCAATTGCAATTAAAACCTTGCTAAGAAAACCTAGTGAGATAAAACTTAAGTGAAGGAAAAAGAGTACAGCTACTCTCCTTGATGTTGGTCATCGTGAATCATTGAGTCTAATGTTCGAAATGACATCAATGATAAGTAGAACAAATTATGTACTGAATCTTGAAGTTCTGAAGTGCTGCCTCGTTAAAACCTTTGTCAGTAAAACCCAGTGGGATAAAATCAGAATGAAAGAAAAAGAATACAGTCACTGCCTCGTTAAAACTTTGTCAGGAAAACCTAGTAGGATAAAACCTGGATGAAGGAAAAAGAGTACAGCATGATTCTTCACTGAAGTGTGCAATCAAGTATTCATGAACCTTTGGAATATTGGTATCATCTTTCGTCTGAAATATGTACATATATGAAAGTCTCTTTGTGTGTAGCCGATGACATTACATTCTTCATAATGTGGCTATAACTTTCTTCATTTGTTGATATCATTCCAGTACAAAATATGTGGTTGAATTATAGCTCATAAATAACATTGATAATGTCTCAAAAACCTTTCCAGAAAAACCCGGTGGGACAAAACCTTAGCAAATGAAAAAAAGTTCATTATTCTCATTGATATGTCATAATTGCTGCCTTATTAAAAACCTTGTTAGAAAAACTCTGTCGGACAAAATTTCAGCCAAGGGAAAAAGAGTGTAGCGCTTATTTGTTCCCTTCAAGGGAATATCATAAGTATATTGATGCAATCTCAAATCCTTTCATCAAACATATCATTTACGATCAACTTTGTATAAATAGTTTATAACTCATTTATGATGTCATGGCTCATTTATGATGTACTGAACATGCTATATCAAGCAATATTTCGCTAGTTGATTGATTGCATTTTTCAAATCTAGAATTGATTCACTTCTGGTGAAACTACCAAAATCTAGAATTCAATTCTGGTGAATAATTAAATATATTCATTTTCGAATTCACTTTTGGTGAATAATTAAATATTCATTTTTGGTGGATAATTAAATATAAATTTGCATATTGAAAATCAATTGCATGCATAAATATTCAAATATAATTCATAATAATAGTACACTTTAATTTCAATTTCAACATATTATATTATGGGGTTATTTGTATCATTCTTCAAGTGATTTCATTTTATACATAAGAATCACATTTTATTCTATAGGGATACTACTCTGGGCATATTGAATCTTTCAATGATTATATATGTATGTTCTTGCATCTTATAAACTGCAATTTCTAATTTGCAGGAGTATAATTAATCATTAAAATAGATATCAATTTCGATATATAATCTATAATCATTTCGCTTGAAATCCCAACGTACCGTGATTAATTGGTACATCAAAGAATACTTTCAAAATATCGAGATGAGAATCACACATTTTGATCTCACTCATTGGTATATCAAAGATCTCAAGTTAGTGATTTAGATTATAGTCCCATCCACCATATGTCATGTCAGTTCTTTGAAAAATTTCGATCGCTAGAAGTCGTCTTTTATGATTATGTAATATTTTTCATTTGTACAAAACATAACATAGAGAGATCTCTTTATATTTTCTATCATCATGTATCTATTTCTCCTTTCATTTAATTATGTCATTTTTGCTCACCATGAATATTTAACCTCAAATGGATTATCTCAATTATTTAAGAAATATTTATTTTTTGAATCGATTGTCATTATACTTCAGACGTATTATTGTCTAATTTCCTCATAATATTTGAAAATCTTGTGTTATATCAATAGGCTAAAAATACCGTGACACAAGTCATTTATATTTAGAGATATAATCTCAACCATATATCTCGGTGCGTTTTGTTGGAGTGTATATACATATCGCATTTCTTAGAAATCATTTATTTCATCGTATTGACATGTTCGTATATAGAATATTGCTGCATGAGAAATATTTATATTCAAATTGTTCTCATAGCAAATAACTTGAGGCTTTTAATCTGCTAAACCATTAGCAATACAATATTCTATTATCTCAACTAATCATTAATGATTTTGAGATATATTCATGATAGCATTTATTACTTTGCTCATAATATCTTTACTTGAGCAAATAATCAGTAATTCATTTTCTTAGTGAGATAATCAATTTATTTTTGAGAACAAGCAGCAATGAGAATTTGTTAACCTGAACAATCTTCTGGTTCTTCAATGAATGCCATTTTGCATTCTCAATAAATCTCATTATTGAATTGGAATCTAACTAGTCATGCTAAATTATAGATCTTCTGGTTCAGTAAGATATGTTGACCTATGGTTAACTTAACCTTATTGTTTTGATCATAACAAACAAGAATATATTATGTTATTAACTAGTGTGCTTCAAGTATTTCATGTAATGATAAATATTCAAAGCACTCTATGTTCAAATCGTCTCTCAAAGATATAAATCAAAACTATGTGATCAAGCACAAGAGACGCAAATAAGATCATGAAAGAATTGAAGATATTCAAAGATCAAAATTGAAGTTGAAAAGCATGACATGAAGATCAAGAACTCAAGCATACAAGATTAGAGTTCAAAGTTCAAGAATTGATTTAACCTATGTAAAGGTATAACACTCTCAATCTTTAGCGATGACAATCAACGAGCTCGAAAATGATTTTTATGTTTCAAGAAACTTACTTGAAAATTCATCACTTGCATAAAAATGATTTTTCAAAACATAACATGAAATAGTTTTTGGAAAAATAAACTTTTTAATATAAAGATAAAAATTCAAAATTTTCCATTTTCGGTCGACCGAAATTTACATGATCGACCGAAACTCTGATCGACCGAAATATCTGGTCAAACGAAAGTATAACGGCTCAAATGTCTAACGGCTAGTTTTTGAGCTTTCGGTCGACCGAAAGTATAGAATCGGTCGATCGAAACTTGCTGCAGATCAAATTTCTTGATCTATAAATAGCCATCTCATTTACATTCATTTTCAACAACATAGAAAAGATTTTATAGAAACTTTCTTGTGAAAATTCATTGTTCTTACTTGGTTTATATTCATCTATTATTATTATAAAACTTTGATTGATTTAAACTTTGTTTTATCAAATTTATCAAAAATTTTGGAAGAAAGTTTTGTGAAGATTCTTGGTTTTATATTGTTTAAACTTCTTCAACATCTTCACACTATATTGGAATTGAAGTGTAAGTCTCTCTTTGTTCTAAACTTGTTTTAATCTTTTAAAAGAGAGAAATTTCAATTAAGGAACTTTGATTATTTGTGCTACATTTTTCATTATCATTTGATTCATCAAAGTTCCATTGCCTAAACACTTTGAACTTAACTCATTGTTAATTATTTAAGTGTGGCATCTCTTGGTACTTAATTTGATTCAATATTTTAACAAGAGATTATTTGAAAAACTTTGTTTGATTGCATTGAACTTTTCATTATCTTTTGCATCAAAGTTTTTCTCTAACACTCGAGCTTAATTCATTGCTATCTATTGAAGTGTTAGCCTAACTCTCTCGGTACTTAATTTGAGTATATCATTTGTCAAGAGAGTTATTTCAATTGTAAATTCAATTCATTATATCTTGTGGTTTCGAGAGCCTTGTGAAAACTCGATTGTAAAGGATAGGTGCTCCTTGTTGTAAAGTCACCTAAGGATTCGATACTCCTTGTTGTAAGTTATCAATATAGTGGATTTGTCCTTGCTCGTAACGGAGAGCTCGGTAACGGGGGACGTAGATCACGTTGGTTGATTGAACCTCCATAAATCGCGTCTGCATTCTCTTATCCCTTTTACTTACGTACATTGCACTTACTTTATTCTATCAATTTATATTGTGCAACACTATATCTAAGTGATATACTTGCTTCATCAATTAAGTTTACACATTCATAGCACATTACATTGATAGTTAAGTTACTTACAACACTAAGTGCTCATACTTATTCTCATTGATTTTAAAGTTTGAGATTATTTATCGAAAAAGTTTTATAAACCAATTCACCCCCCTCTTGGTTAGTTTACTCTTGGGCTAACAAGATATTTATTTCACTTATACATATGTATGAACTTCTAGTTCAATACAACATTCATTTCACTTGTACATATTTCTGTATAGTACAAATCACTACACCTTAATTTATTACATCGAAAAAGGCCTGAAAGATATCCAAGAAAATAATTCTTGTCCCCAAATCTTTCATTTTTTTATCATATCGAAAAAGGTAATGGCGCATTATCATCTTATTCCCACCTTTTAAATATCTTATTCCACTATTTCTTGGTGGAATCAATATCATGCGAAGCCACTGCTCTTTACGCGTTAAATAGTACATTTAAATAGATCGTTTAGGAATAATATCCATAAAAAATGGATGGCATATTATCAAATATTCATAAATATTATTCAAATATTTCGGTAAATGTTTTGAAAAAGATTTACCGAGTTCGACTTGAAAGATTGAGGTTGCTGATGGATCAAGGTATCTCAGAAGATGTTTGTTGGTTGATCGAAGCAATAGTTCGATAAGCTGGTGAATTATCAGATTCATTTTCTAAGCACATGCCTGGCTTAGGTAAGAGTACTTTCGCAAAGAAGTAAAGAGCAAAAAGATTAAACTGTTATTACAAATGTGCTCGATGGACATGTGACATCCGTTGTAAATCAATAGGACATTCGTTTAGAAATCAAGATGATAAAACTGATTTCATTAAGGGTGGACTGAGTAAGGAGTCTTTAGATGATATCTAATTGACTCTTGAGATGCACTCATTGGATATATGCAGCGTGAGCTACCATCATTATGAGCTCAATTCAACAATGATAAAGACCGTTATAGTCTCAAGAATATAATAGCAAAAAATCTCGTTTGCCAGTCTGTAACAGATATGGATGTTATGGCTATTCAACATTGATACAAGATAAATCAGTATGTTGTGCATATATATTTTCACAAAATATTTTCATGTGTTCCTTTCTCGAGTATCTATAAACTATGATTGAAAAATCACCAAAAGGTGAGATTCAATTATGGAGTATTGATAGGATTTCAGAATAAGATAATTAAAAGTAGTGTAATTTAGTCAAAAGTAAATAGTCACTTTTCAGAAGATGAACAGAAAATAGTGAAGATTTTTGGGTTTAAAAAGCCAATTATTTTCAAAGTTCATGCATCCTAAAATAACATTTTCTCGTAAGTTTTTTCTTCTTTGTACTCTCAAAGATGGAAGGATCAAAATTTCGACAGATCAAAACTATCCGTGAATTTTGTGGATCAAAAGTAGGGAAAAGTTTTGGGTATCTAGAAGTAGCAGTGGATCTAGGAAAGAAGTTGGGAGAGAAATATATCAATCTAGTGTATGGAGGAGATAGTAGTGGATTGATGGGTTATGTTTCCCAATTTGCTCAAATAGAGCGATTGAAAGTGATAGGCGTTACACCTATTCCTTTGGTAGATATTGCAGGAAAAACACGAAGGCATAAAGTACAGAAATTATCTATCCATGAACGCATAACTTGCATGCTATATGGTTCTTATGCTTTCATAGCCCTGCCTGAAGGCTTTGGTGCTTTAGAAGAAATCTTTAATATTACCTCATGGGCTCAATTGGATCTTCATACCAAGCCTATTAGGATTTTAAAAGTTAACAATTTCTTTGATGATTTGCTAACATTTCTTGATTATGCTATGGAATATGGATTCATCTCTCCATTTTTTAGGTGGATCATTATTTCTGCTCCTACTATCGAAGAACTACTGGATAAGCTGCAATCATATATTCCAATACAATATCCAGCAGGAGTTAAGATAGATTGGTCACAAGAAAGGAAAATCAAGCGAAAATGGAGTCTAGTTAATGTAAACTTAACCTTGTAAACCTCGGAATAAATTAGGGATGGTAGAGTGCGGAGTATTCTTACTCTTGAAACACACCTCCAATTTTGAGAATTTTATAAATGTTTAAACTTAATTTTGTGTACCTAAAAAATATTATGGGTGTTAGAGTATGGAGTATTCTTACTCTTGAAACACATCTCCACTTTTTAAGGATTTTATAAATGTTTCTCCCTTTTCTTTTTGTGTGTTTTACATGCATTTCCTTTCTTGACATGTTTCAGTACGACTCTTTTGTACTTCTTCAGGAGCAATAATTATATATCTTCAGTATGTTTAGATGATGGATTCTACTTCTTCTAGAGTAAATATTTACTTCTTTTGGAGTACATAAGTGCTTGTGTAAGAACTTTTTCTGTTATTTATCATATAATATTCATCTCATAATACTAATGAGATTATTTTCACATTAGCCATGTTCGTGCTATCATGTGATATTATCTTATCATACATCAATAATTTTCTTGTTGGATAATTTAATTTTATCTGTTTTTTCAATATAGATAATGGTAACTTCCGGTACCGTTTCATAAAATATTTTTATTAACATCCACCAACTTTTTGGTAATGATAACTTTTACTACCATTTGATAAAATATTATCTGATATGATCCGAACCAGGTATCAAAGGGCGAAATCGAGCCATTGGCAATATGACAGTGATCTACGTGCAAAACGGAGCAAGTTCCATGTTGGGGTCGAGCCGAGAAGAGGGACGGATCAAGCCGAATCAAGGGATCAAAGTTATTTGTGCAGAAAAGTCTTTACGGCCGTAATGAAGATCATTCACGACCGTAACTCTTATAATCACGGCCGTAAAAGCTATTATCACGGTCGTAACCAATTCTCGGGGAAAAAAGGAAGAATTTCAGCAGAACAAGGCTTACGGCCGTAACATCCAAGCCGGGGGCATTTCAAGGCCGTAATCAAATTCGTCACGGCCGTAACTATTGAAACAGTTTTGGACCAGAGAGGCCTTTACGGCCGTAACTGGATTATTCACGGCCGTAACTGAGGAGCGGGCCAGATTTTACGGGATTTTTAATTATTTTGTTTCCTTTTTGGTTTTTAAGTTATTTGCCTATTTTAGTATTTTAGTTTAATTAGAATTCTATTTTGAGTCAATTAGCGGTTAGGTTATTTTTCTTATTTATATTCATTTTCATGATTGTAAAGAACAGTTTGAGTTTATGAATTAAATTGAGAGAGGATTATCCAAATTTGAAAGGTTGAATTATTCCTTTTTTCTTGAACTTATCAAAAATCCGATCTTTGTGGCGTTCACCCAACGAACTTATCAAGGAATTGACAACCCTTGTAGCGTTCACCAATCTTGGTTCTTCAATCTGCATCGTCATTAATTGCGTCTGATTGTCGGGTCAAGGTTTTATCGTCGATCTATCTTTAATTCCGTTGTTTATTTCCTCGTGTTCTTGTTTATTTTTCACGTTTAATCTGTCTTAGATCTTTCCTAGGTTTTAATTTCGTTATTCCGCGTTGTTCGACGAGATTCCCCGATTGGGATCTCATCATCTGGTATCAGAGCTTGGATCTATTTCAGATTCTTGCGTTTCTTGTTAATTCTTGATTTTTTTCGTGTTCTTCGCGTTCTTCGTGTCAGTCATAATTTTCTTCAGTTTAATCCATAAGAGTCAGTCCAATAAATTCAAAAGTGTTTTTCTTATTCGTTTTTCGTCCAAATCCAGTTCCCTTTTTTCTGTCATACTCGTAGTCTAATTCTCTGGCAGATTATAAAAAAAAATTCGAAAATTCCCAAATATTCCCCAAATATTCTGAATTTTCTCAATTTCCAAATTTCCTTGTTCTTGTTCGTGTCTTGCCATTTTCCAAACCTTGATTGAGTACTTGAATTAGTTATTGGGTGAAATTTAAAGGGATAGAGAGAGTGAAACACGAGTGAAAATACACGTGAGGAGAAATTTGTTTTTGAAATTAAAAATGTCTGATAGAGAGGGTTCCACATCTTCATCTTCTGTTGGAGATAAGAAACAACTCAGGGGTGTGAATAGAAAGGATGAACATGGTAACAATGATATTGCAGCAATGAGGCCACAATTTGAGAGGTTTATGGCTCAGATGGAGAATCGAGGTGCAGAACGTGAACAAAGACCTCGGGATCAATCCCATGATGGTTTTCGGGTTAGGAGAGGTAATAGGCGTGAGGTTGGTATGGATGATGAGGACATGGGAAGTGAAAGTGGAAGTATATCTTTGGGAAGTATGCGAAGGAGGGATAGAGGAGATAGGTATGAGAGGAGGCATGATAGGGAGCGTCGTGATGCTAGGAGGCATCGTGGGTGACTCGATGTTAAATCTACCCTCCAAGTATAAAAGGGTCAGGTTATAGCCTAGCAATAATCCAGGGTCATTCTTCCTAGGGATTTTATTGGTATCGTAATATTTGCTAAATTCAAGTCTTAAACTACGATTTCAATTGTGTTTAAATGAATAAAGAGAGAATATAATTAAATTGCAATGAAAGGGAAAATTGAGTAGAGTTATTCTTTCGCTATCAATTGGGTTTGCAAATAAGATTAATATGAATTTCTTGAGATCGATAAGATGTAAACATATTCGTACAAAAATTAGTCAATTTATTTTACGGAATTTAGTCGAGCATGTTGTGTGCATATTTAATACATACCACATCAACGACATTCATTCAAGTAAAATAATCTGAAAATTTAAAACAATTTGTAAACCCTTATCAATAACAAGAATTCATCTATAGAAAATTAACATTCACCCATTGAGACTAAAAATAACTCCTCTCAACTATAATTTAGCCGAGCATAATTAAATTAACCGAAATCGAAATCAAAATCAAAATCAAATAAACAATTACCATTCTAGAAAGCGAAATTCAAATTTGAAAATGAAAAATTCAATAACTAAAAATATCTAAAAACTAAACTAATGTCAATAATCTGAAAATTCTAGCACCAACATTATAAATCAACTAAACTAATGTAAAGAATCTGGATTTATATAAACTAACAAATGAAACAATAATAGAAAAATTCTAAGCAAGATAACACAAAAATAGAACCAAACACCCAAAATCGAGGCTGCTGGTATGTGTTGGACTGCTGCTGGAGAGTTTGCTGCTAGCGAGGCTGCTGAGAGAGAAGAAAGACAGAGAGACCTGCTGGCTGGCTGCTGAGAGAGAAGACCGACAGAGAGGTGGATGGCTTGCGTAGAGATGGCAAAAAAATTCGATCCGCCCCGTCGATCCGTCGACCCGATCCAATCCGATCCGAAAAAATCCCGATCCGTGGATCGACGAATCGAAATTTTTGTGATCCGCCCCGATCCGAAAATTCACGGAGCGGATTTGGATCGGGGCTGATCCGATCCGCCCCGATCCGTGATCCGAAATTTTTTTTTAATATAATTTTTTTATCATGTATAAAAATCTAATATTAAAAATTTTGTAGCAAACTTTAATTTTTGGGAATAACCTGCAATTTTTGCATTTTAAAGAAAACACATTTTTCATGTTCTTCATTTGAAGAAAGAATTACAATAAGTGATGGTAAAAAAACTCGATCCGTTGAATCGGCGAATCGGCCTCTATACATCTCGTTTCAATAAAATAAATAAAATTTAATAAAAAAATAAATTTTCTAAATTTTTTATAAAAGATTTAATTTAAAATATATTTAAAAAAATTAAAAAAAATTTAAAAATAAAAAATAAATAAATTTTTTTTTTGGCGGATCGATCCACGAATCGGTGGACCGATCCGCCCCGACCCGACCCGAAATTTGACGGATCGCGGGGCGGATCCGGATCGGGCAAAAAAATCTCGGGGCGGGGCGGATCGGACCCCGATCCGTCCCGTTGCCATCTCTAGGCTTGCGGCTGAAGGTGAAGAGAATGGATGGTTTCTGGCTGGCTGGCGTGAGAGAAGTTGGGAGAAGAAGAAACAAGAGAGGTGGAGGGATGGAGAGGACGGCTGGTTTTTGTGAGGGAGAGATGACAGAGGTTGAAGTGGGGCTGTTGGTTTGCTGATGGAGGTAGAGACGAGGCAGAGGGTGAGAGGTGGATGGTGAGCGGCTGGTTGTGTTAGAGAAGAAGGCTGCTGAGGGGTGAGGGTTGCTGTAGAGAAGGAGAATACAGACAGAGGACGGAAGTGGTGAAAAAAGGGAGAGATGCGTGAGGTAGAGGGAGGAAGATAGCAGACCCGGAGTGTGAGGGAGAAGACAGAGTGAGGTGCTGTTGAGCCAAACAGAGAATTGAGAGAAACGACAGATGCTCAGAGAAAGGCATAGAGTGCTGTAGGTTATAGAAAAAGGGAAATTGTTTTGGGCTGGGTTTATGGGTTTTTTGTCCATTTTGGGCTTTTTTTTCGGGTCCATTAAGATAGGGATTTTTGAGATAAAATTGTCCAAAATGTACCTGCAATTAAATAAACGAAATTATTAACAAATAAAATCAATTTAGAGTTTAACAAATAAAATTGAATCTTTAATAAATTTTACTCTAAATGACAAAATTTATATCCCAAAATCGTATTTTTTTCATTTATTTACTTATCTAAAATACGTAAAATTGGACACTAATCAGTGGGGGTAGAGATGTTGTTGATGATGACCTTGAGAAAATTAAAGTGAAAATACCATCGTTCCAGGGTAGGAGTGATCTGGAGGCGTACTTGGATTGGGAGACCAAGGTTGAACAGCTATTTGATTGTCACAATTATTAAGAAAAAAAGAAGGTGAAATTAGCCGTAATTGAATTCACAGATTATGCCAATATTTGGTGGGATCAACTAGTGACGGGTAGGAGGAGGAACCGTGGGGTGAATTAAAAACCATAATGAGGAAGCGGTTTGTGCCGACTCATTATTATAGGGATATTTACCAGAGGCTGCAGGGTATGACTCAAGGGTCGAGGAGTGTAGAAGATTATCATAAGGATATGGAGGTAGCGATAATCCGGGCTAACGTGGTGGAGGATTGGGAAGCTACGATGACTAGGTTTCTGAGTGGGCTGAATAGAGATATTTCCAATGTCATTGAGCTGCAACATTATGTGGAGCTGGAGGATATGGTGCATATGGCCACGAAGGTGGAAAGACAGCTAAGGCGAAACGGGGCAGCAAGACACTCACCATCTTATCCTATATCACAACCGAAGCAGGAACATCATGATGAACATAGCTCGAAAGAGAAGGAGGAGCCTACAACGTAAGGTAAAAATATTTCTGATTCTCAAACTACTCGAGATAGAAATATTAAATGTTTTAAGTGATTGGGTACGGGTCATATAGCATCCCAGTGTCCAAATAGGAGGCTAATGATCTTGCGTGATAATGGTGAAATTAGTTCCGATGATGAATTTAAGGGAATGCCTAAGTTAGTGGATGTTGAAGCTAGTAGTAGTGATGAGGAAGGGTTGACTTATGCTGTTAAAGATTCACTTGTTAATCGGCATGTCCTTAGTACTAGGGTCAGGGTGGATGAAATTAGTGAGCAAAGGGATAATCTCTTTCATACTAGATGCTTAGTGGGTAAAAAGGTTTGTGGTATGGTGATTGACGGGGGAAGTTGTACTAATGTGGTTAGTACAATGTTGGTTGAGAAATTGGATTTGAGCTTGATAAAACATCCAAACCCTTATAAATTGCAATGGCTGACTGAGTCGGAAGAAATTAAGGTAAATAAGTAGGCTATGTCAATTTTGCCATTGGGGGTTATAAGGATGAGGTGGTTTGTGACGTGGTACCTATGCATGTTGGCCATATTTTGTCGTGGATGCCATGTCAACATGATAGGAGGGTAGTGCACGATGGATTTAAGAATCAGTATTCATTTGTAAAAGGTGGGAAGAAAATTACCCTTGTTCCGTTATCTCCGAAAGAGGCTCAAGAGAATCAGTTAAAAACCAAGCGTGAGTTTGAAAAATGAAAAAAGAGTGTTGAGGCCACGACCTCAGAAAAAGGAGAGGGTGTGAAAGTTGAAAACAAGAGAGTTGAGGCCACGACCTCAGAAAAAGGAGAGAATGAGTGCAAAAAGAAAAGAAAGTCCACCCCCAAATTGAGTTTATTTGCACAAAGGTTAGTGTACAAGGGTTCTTGCCTTGCACTTAACCAGTCTAACAAATCTCTCCCCAATTCTATTAAATCTGTTTTGCAGGGACATAAATCAAGCCATGAACTTAAGGCGGGAAAGAAGTTCATTGGAAAAAATGAGTAGCCCAAAAGTCTAAAAGATCGTACGAAGCTTAAAAATGATCATCGAGCCCAGGAAAGCAGGAGGAGTTTGAAAAGCCGACCAAAAATGGATTCGAGGTCGAATCCTTTTCAAGAGAGTGAGTATGATATGATCCGGACCAGGCATCGAAGGGCGAAGTCGAGCCATCGGTATTATGACAGTGATCTACGTGCAAAACGGAGCAAGTTCCATGTTGGGGTCGAGCCGAGAAGAGGGACTGATCAAGCCGAATCAAGGGATCGAAGTTATTTTTGCAGAAAAGTCTTTACGGCCGTAATGAAGATCCTTCACGACCGTAACTCTTATAATCACGACCGTAACCAATTCTCGGGGAAAAGGAAGAATTTCAGTAAACAAGGCTTACGGCAGTAACTTCCAGACTTACGGCCGTAACATCCAAGCCGGGGGCATTTCATGACCGTAATCAAATTCGTCACTGTCGTAACTATTGAAGCAGTTTTGGACCCGAGAGGCCTTTACGGCCATAACTGGATTGTTCATGGCCATAACTGAGGAGCGAGCCAGATTTTGCGGGATTTTTAATTATTTTGTTTCCTTTTTGGTTTTTACGTTATTTGCCTATTTTTGTTTAATTAGAATTCTATTTTGAGTCAATTAGCGGCTATGTTATTTTTCTTATTTATATTCATTTTCATGATTGTAAAGAACAGTTTGAGTTTATGAATTAAATTGAGAGAGGATTCTCCAAAATTGAAAGGTTAAGTTATTCCTTTTTCTTGAACTTATCAAAGATCCAATCTTTGTGGTGTTCACCCAACGAACTTATCAAGGAATTGGCAACCCTTGTAGCGTTCACCAATCTTGGTTCTTCAATCCGCATCGTCATTAATTGCGTCGTGATTGTTGGGTCAGGGTTTTATCGTCGATCTATCTTTAATTCTGTTGTTTATTTTCTTGTGTTCTTGTTTATTTTTCACGATTAATCTATCTTAGATCTTTCCTAGGTTTTAATTTCATTATTCCGCGTTGTTCGACGAGATTCCCCGATTGGGATCTCATCATCATCTAACTTTAGTAGTGGTAATTTCTAGTACCATTCAATGAAATATCAAATAACAATAATATCGTATATATGTTGACAACAACTTCTAATATGTTAGAATTAACCAAAATTAAGGTGTTTTGGAATAATATATAAAATATGAATATATGTAAAGTATTCCATATATTTAATCTATAGACCGAACATATAGGCGGTGTCAACATAATAAAATAATTACCTTTCATCAGTAAGTGAGTCATATCTCCAAATCCAATCAAGGTATTAGTTCATGATAATCCAATCAAGGTATAATCCAGTCCATAACAGTCCAATATATCATGGTATGGGATAATTATATTACTAGTACCTTGTTTAAATCTTTTAATTGATCACATATTAAATATTTATTAATACTAATCATATGATCAATATGCATGATTAAACTAGTTAAAATATGTTAATAATTTTACCTGCTTTAATCTATTAAGTTAGTGCACAACACCTTTTTCAATTTCAATTGCTTTCTAAAGTGTTTTTCCACCAAGTTAGTGGACGACATCACCGTCATTAAAAATTAATGAATGGAAAACAAGAAAGGCGGTGGAAAATCTTGGAGTTTCAATGACCCTGAATTGCAGAGAAAGAAAATGGTGGCTAGTTACAAAGTCTACTCCAATGAAGGAAAAATCAAAGGGACTTTCAAGAAGAGTTGTAGGTGGCTTAGTTATAAGTACGCACAAGTGGTCTATGGATGAGGAAAACTCGTAGGCAGATTCAACATTTTCATATCTACGAGATATAAGTTGTTTTCTAACGCCAAAAACACTTGATTTGAAAAAGGAAATGTTGATTAATAATAATCAGGTTTTTGATACAGAGGTTCATCATTTAGATGCAACTGTAGAGTATACTCCCTTCATATTACTCAATTGGTTAGAGACCCGTGCTGATAACATGTTGTAAAACTATCAAAATAAGAACAATAAAAAGAGAGATATGAGAGAATTGAGGGAGTTTCTTCTCTTAAAGGTGTGTTGGAAGAATTAGTTTATGCCCTTATTTATAGGGGTGGATAATGACATAATCGTAATATATAAAATTTATAGGAGTATAATAGTAATTGTCATTCATAACTAATTTTACATAGTTTATAATAATTTACAACACAAATCTGATTTTAGAATTAGGCAATTAAAAAACATATTCTGGTGTAATTTCCTCATAATTCTAAATTTTAAATATTCAAAATTTGATAAGACCTACAGCCCGCTCCAGATGAGTCGAACAATGCGGGCCAAAAGGCCCAAATCATAGAGCTCGCATCGCTTTGATGGCCTAATCCGATTAAAAGCCCAATCCTAATAGACTTCATGCCACATCATCACTTTGCTCCCTAGGTCGGTACACCACCGGTTCTTCGTATCTATATTATATATACACACAAATCCATTACATATGAATGCTCTCTGAATTTTATCCTTCAATTTGTATTCGTAAAAAGGAATCAATTCGATAAATTCCCACAAAAATTGAGCATAATCATGAGATCCAAACCCCAAAACTTCCAAATCTTCATTCAATCGGCAGATCTTCAGATCCCCACCCGTGCTTTAATTTTGCAAAACCCTAACCCCAACACAAATTTCACTGTCCACAACCTTAAATCCGACCTTGTTGCTCGAACGGGAATCTCTCCGACATCCCTTTTCTTCAGCCTTAATGGAAAGGCCGTCGCTGATTGTACGCCGCTGTTTCAAAATCCACAAATTGGTCCCCTCTCCACTCTTACCGTCCATCTGCGACATAATGGAGGTGGTGGAGATGGTGGCGCCACCGGGGCTGAGTCACGTGACTGTTATTTGAATATGTATGCTGTGAAAAAGCCTGATAAGGTTGACCCTAATGAGATGCGGCTGTCAAAGTGGGTTAATTGTAGTTTATCCAACGAGCCGTTGAAACACCCTGTAGTTATCGATAAACTAGGGAATTTGTTTAACAAAGAGGCGTTGGTGGAGTCTTTATTGAAGAAAAATTTGCCTAAAGAGTTTAGATATATTAAGGGTTTGAAGGATATGATCGCAGTCGAGCTGGCTGAGGTTCCAAGGATTAGAGAGAGGGGGGAAGTGAAATTCCAGTGCCCTGTTACAGGGCTGGAATTTAATGGGAAATACAAGTTTTTCACGATAAAAAGTTGTGGGCATGTATTGAGTGCCAAGGCTTTGAAAGAGGTGAAGTCGTCTGCGTGTTTGGTTTGTCATAAGGAGTTCACAGAAAGAGATAAGATTGTGATCAATGGGAACGAAGATGAAGTGAAGGCATTGTGGGAGAAGATTGAAGAAGAGGCAAAATTGAAAGATAATAACAAGAAATCAAAGAAAGTGAAGAATGGAGACGCGAATGGAGAGGCTGGACATCTGTTGGGGACAAAACATCGGATTGAAGGGAATGGTATTAACCATAATAATAATGGTTCCTCGAAGAGGTTCAAGGCAGCAGATATGGCCCCTGCAAATGCAACCAAGGATGTGTATGCATCAATTTTTACTTCGTCAAAGAAGAAAGATTTCAAGGAGACATATTCTTGTAGATCATTGCCTCTTGGTAGAAACTGATGAGGTGGTATACATGAGGTGATGTTATAGTCAATCACACTATTTGTCTTGTATATCTGTATCTTGTGACCTGGAAGAGCTGTTAAATGTTGGATTACTATGTCCTTTATTAAGACTGGTTGTGTCTTTCTATTACATTTTCTTATATATTTTGTTTACCATAAATATGACGGTGGTCCATTAATTTGATTTTGAATTACTAATTGTTTTGTTGAAGTTCATTTTTAATCCTTTCCCCTCTTTTTAAACTTTTGGTAGCCCTTTTTTCTGTTGATTCTTCACATTGATGAATAACAACCTTTCAAGTTGTGTGTCTCTTTGTTGAAATACCATGAAAAGAAAAGATATGTTTTTTTGCTTTGTTTCTTAAAAAATCAAACTTATGAAGGAATTGGGGCGGGTGATATTTCTCACTATGTGTTTTTGTGGCATAATGAAATGGAATCTAGAAGTCCATTTGCAGTCATAGGTGTTTAGTGATTTATCTCCTTGAATTACGTTCTCTCTAAATTCAGGGAGGCAGTTTTATAATCATTTGAATGTTTGGGATGCTGATATGGGAGAGTGCATATTTGAAATGGATTTTTCTTGAAAGAAGTTGGCCATAGTCTTGTCTTGGCGAGTGAAACGAACAATATGTAGAACGTGTCATGAGTCCAATTCCAATCTCTGTTTGAGAAATAAAGTGTCTTCTTATATTTGAAGGCCATTAAGAGTATAATTTTTTAGATATACAGTATGAGCAAATGAGTTTCCTTTTGTTCTCATGTTCTACAGACATAAATTGATCCTGTAATAAATTTGTTTACTTGGATTTGCCCATTAATGGATGTAGCTGTTTTATGTACATGAGATGAGATGAGAGGTTGTAAGTCTTGTGACTTGAATAGTTATGAAAATTTATTTACAAGTGTACTCGTGGTTTCTTGCTTTCGCAGCGATATACCTTGGTTTATAGTTGATAAAATGTTTCTATTACATTTTAACTGTACTGTTATGAGGTGCTGCGAATTCAATTGAGAAATTTTAAATTTTTTCTTTGGAAAAGAAGTCCATCTCGTGAGGACACTTGTAGATCAATGCTCCTGGTTCAAATCTGATGAGCTTGTATATTTCCTGTGAATAATTCCTTCGTCGTTTAGAGGCTGCCATTAATGGAATAATTTTAGCACTAGATATTGTGTCCTGGCTCCCTAGGTATTCTTGTTATGGACATTGCTTATTGATGTCACCTATTAATTCTGACCTGTCAATCAAGATTCCCGATCAGCATTGTTTTGCAGCAAGGTGCTCATGTTTCCTCGACTTATGTTCTGTTTGCAGAGTGTTTTGGTGACGTGCTCACTTGTTTTCATGGTGACTTCATTAGTGAGGATTCTATAGCGCGCCTATATGACATTAGAATCTACCGAAGAGCTAAATTTATTTTTCTCAGCAGGTGTACGTTTCATGTTATATGTTCTCAGTATGGTCTTATGGTTGGTTGCACATTCTAACTACACCAATCCCATTTCATCAAAATTTAGGTATGTAAAATATTTTCGCTTCAGTCGAGCCCTTTTAGCCATCTCCTAGCTCAAATGTACACACCTGCTCCAGTTTGAATTCTATGTTCTTCAAAGAGACGGTGTAAAAGGGGATTATGAGATTATCCTTTTGAGCATAAAAAGGAAAGTGGTTCATCTCATTGAGATTGTACCGGATGGAAATGTCGACTAGTAGGAGATGGCTTTCTTATTTGAGCTGAATGATCGATTGCACCGTTCTTCCTACAGCCTTCTTCTTATAGGGAGCAGGTGGATATCTCCAAAAACAAATCAGGCTTTTGCATGCTTTATTGGAGCACGATCCTTGTCATAAAAGGAATGAGAGGTTGAAGTTCCAAAAAAAAAAATGGTGGCGTTTGATTGGGTGTATTTGTCATGAAATTGGAAAACATTTTTCCACTTTTGACCTTTATTGGTTTAGACATGCTAGATTTGTCTTGAAAATTCATTTCTTACTTTCCTCAAGTGATGGTGCAATTTCATGGTTTGGTAGTAATCAATTCTTAAAGGATAGATGAAAATTGGTTTCCATGACAAATCATGTATGTCGCGTTTGATCAATTTGTTGTTGTTAATTGATTTTTTTTTTTAGAAATTAACATTATTATTATCAAGTACAAATGTGTTGAAAAAAATACAAAAATAGTTAAATTTTGTTTTAATTCTCATGGAAAATAATGTCAGTCAAACAAATAAATATTAAAACAAATTTCATTTTTTTTTACCTAGAAAATGAAATCAATCAAACATATTAAACTTTCAATTCTTAGGAATTCAACTTTTTGAAATTCGTTTTCTTTCCACCTAAATTTAATCCTTGTAATCAAATGGGCCCTAAGATAAATGAGGTTTTAGTTTTGAGGTCAATTTGACACAACGGTTGAGACTTGAGAGTGTAGTTTTGGTTTATAAAGTTGTATTAAAAAAAATATTGACCATTTGGTTGACAATGTTAAATTGAGTGTTTGGAAGCATAACATTTAGGATAATGCTACTTTTCCAATCTGTTTCACAATCTAATTGACAATTCAGCCCATCTCACGAGACATTGAAAGAGGCTTCTTCTCACGATAAATTTGGAATTGAAAAAATTATATCCTCCTCGCTAAAATTTTTCTCTGCAGACAAAACAAAACAATGGCCCTAAATTCCAAACCATTTGACTTTCCCCATTACCCACACTAACTACTAGTCTGCTGCTCATCCATTAACGACGATGCCCACCCTCCATTAGAAGAAGTTGATGTCGGATACGGGTAAGCATTATTGTTCCGACATTATTTTTTCTTTTACACTTTAAGACAAACTCGATCCTTGTTATGAAGTTGGTATCTCCACTTTGCTATTATCATCTTCCATTATCAGTTTTGTATTTGAAAATGCATAACATTTGCACCCTTGTTCATTGTATAATTTTGTTCTGCATATTTTTTTCTACTTGTTGTCGTTTTTGAACAGAATAAATAAAAAAAATACAACTACTTTCACCAAATGGGTATCTCGATTTTGCATTTGTATAAGCTATTTTATATGAGTTTGGTGGTGAAAATGCATTTTATTTTTGCAAATGGAGTGTAGTTGGGTAACTGATCATTGTTTCAATAAATATTTTCTTTTTTTATTTGCATAAATTGTATAATAAACTTTGAGCAATGGGCAGGAAATCAAACCTCACCTGGAGTGTAGTTGGGTAACTGATCATTGTTTCAATAAATATTTTCTTTTTTTATTTGCATAAATTGTATAATAAACTGTGAGCAATGGGTAGGAAATCAAACCTCACCTATTGATGATAATCTAGTATTGGAGGATGAAGATTGTGTAGAGATTAATGAGCTAATACAGAGTAATTGGGTTGGATTAAATGACAAAATTACAGAAGAAGATATTGGGATTACCCCAAAACTTGGGATGAAGTTTACTAGTTATGATGAGGCATTTGAATTCTACAGGCAGTATGCTTTTAAGGTGGGGTTCCCTGTGCGTAAAAGAAATTCAAAAAAAAGCGCAGATGGGATCTTGACGAATGCCACATTCGCTTGTAGTCGAGAAGGGAGGAAGGCTAGTACAAGCAATTCCATGCAATCGCATCCGACAATGCAAACGGGGTGTAAGGCGAAGATGACCATTTGCTCAGATGTTTCGGGAACATTTCATATTACAAGAGTATTTCTTGAGCATAATCACAGGACAAGTCCAACAAAATCGAGGTTATATCGATGTAATCGTCAGCTTAATGACCAAGTGAAACGGAAGCTCGAAGTTAACGACATAGCTGGAATTCCAATGCATAAAAGTTTCAACTCAGCTGTCGTTGATGCTGGAGGATATGAAGAACTCACATTCAATTGCATTTTTATTGATGATATGGGAATTCAGGGCTTTAGTCAAATTGCTACATTTGGTGATTTTGCATGTGAATTTGATCATGTATAAATCTTTATTTATGGGTTTTTTTGAATTCCTCATTTACAAACCGATTGCTTGTTATTTTTCTAATTTTATTTGGGTAAAAAAATATTTTGGATGATATATTTATGATTTTTGGAATTCAAGATGTCTGTGCTGTGTCTCCTACATTGTTGGAGAATGTCATACACTTGTCTATAAAGTTCCATGTCTATGCTTAAGTTCCCTTTTCAAAGTGAATAGTTATTCTTATATTCTTTTGCTTTGCCTTGTATCAAAACAACTTGATCACATTACCAAGTTGAAATAACTATTTAAATTTCTGTTTTAATGTACCTAAACACCACCACAATCAAAAGAGCACGTTAGCAAAGCCTGCAGTGAATTATTTGGAGATCCTTGTTTTTTATTTAGAGATACCACCTCAATCAAGATTTTTACTAAACTTATATGGAAGAGTAATCTGTAGTTCCATTCAAATTACATCACTCATTATGTAGGTTATATCTGTCAATATAATCTGAATAATTACAATTTATTATAAAACCTAAAAGTTTGCTGTTTCAGAAGCTTACATCATGGTTTCAACTTCCTGATGGTAACTGGGAGTTGGGTACGATCCTTCCAACTTCTAGGAATGAAACATTGATATCATTTGCTGAGGGAAAAGTGAGTAAAATTTCCTATTTTCTGAACATAATTCTATAGAGTTGCTCAAGGTGCAATCTGATAGTCGATTTACATAAATGTTTAATACTACAGTCACAATCACAACATAGGGAAAGGGAACTTCTACCACAATTTCAAAACACTACATTGTTTTGGCTGGACTTTGGTTAACACTAGACAAAACATTAATAGCTATAATAAGATGAAAAATACTTCCAGTGGCAACACATTACAGAATGTCAGGTTACAAACATTCCTAACATAATTTGGCTCATTCTTGCACCTTCTCCTTGCCTCGATCAGTCGAGCTTCGTTTACTCGGCTGAAAGGTCACGACGCTCACTTCGACTTTGTCTTCGTCTGATATACGTGCACACGTCTTCAGTAGATGAGACAAATGATCTGTTTCTTCTTTAGGCAAGTTCTTCACTCGACTGGGGCTGCTTGAAACCTCATCATACCAAACAAAATATCGACAACCGGGTTGAGTGCAAGAGTAGAACAACTTCCCCAAGTATCTAGAAGTCTTTTTTTCAACCTCAAGCAATATGAGGAATCCCTCTCCGCAACGAGGGCATAGCATCTTTGTCGGACATTCATCCAACCAATGTCCCACTTCTCGACAACCATGACAGATTCCATAATTCTTTCCCTTCATCATTTGTTCCTATCAACTCAACTAAAAATGTCAAATATGATAAAATTTACACTCTGTAGCAATGTTCTTAAGCAAAAAATATGTATCTCAGTTCTATAATTATGTGAAATGCTAATACTTCTTTTTTCGGTGAACTCACAAAATTTTCCAAAAAATAAACAAGAAATTACTTCTGTGCCAGTGCAAAAAATAAAAAATAAAAAAAGAAACGTACCTAAACTCTTATCCAAAATCATCCCATATTATGCAAAATGCATTTTTTGTCTGAATGCATTCCAAGTGCCTCAAAAGTGTACATGTGATTCAAATTAATGCATTTGGAACATACAAAAGCCAATCAAATTAAAGCCTTCAAATAAAAAAATATGGCTTACAATAATGAATAATAGAAATTACAATATACATTACACAACCATCCAACACTGCAAAAAAATAATAATTAAAAAAAATTTAAATTAAACTAAAACTTCTTCATGTGAATCATAGCCAACATAATCAAAGAATATGAAGTCAGGGTTTCAAAAATTAGGACCGTTTATCACTCAAATTGTTTAGAAATGCAGGGGTTCTTACCAGTCGATGTCAGACGAAATTTTTGATGACGATTACCACTACTTCGGTCGACCTTCGTCCTCACTCGTCGGAAACTTAAATACTTCGACGGGTTCCTTCACGGTGGGTTCCACAAACTTCGAGTTAACAGCCTTCGTAGGACTACAAAATGAACAAGTTCAACCTCCGAGCTCAAACTCCTGCAATAACACTTTAAATTTCCATGAGAAATCAAATCAAGAAAATGGGGTCGAAAAATCTACAAAAATACAACTTCGGGTACTAATTTGGGGCACACAATCGACTTATTCAGATTTCCATTTCTTTTGTAGACATAGATTATTCAGAGATGGGCGGATGATATGGAGTGTTGAAATCGGCTTGGAGATGAGAGGATTTTCTGAAATTTTTTTGAAATGTATGGATGTGGACTGTGGGTGTATCAGAAGTAAGATGCGGTTTTCTTGTTTTCATTAGACCGAGGGGTAGTTCGGTAATTATACATTAACATTGTCATGCTGATTGTGAAACGGATGGGGAACGTAGCATAATCGTAACATTTAATACCCTTACTTTCTGTAAAGATAGATTTGCTCATATTTTTACATAGATTAAAAAATATCAATTAACGTGATTGAAAAAGTCGATTTTGCACTCTTTTTTCCCAAGTATATTCCTATTAATACTTATTCATTTATAACAAATTACATTAAATAAGGTCATATTAGAAAATTAAAAAAATGAACACACTCAATAAGGTGTGTCGATTAAAATATGAGACGGACAAATAGAGAATACAAGTCTATCTTCACAGAATAAAAGAAGTGCTACTTTTGCTTCTGTTTGATTCCCATTTTTTTCATCTTATTTTTCTACAGTACTCAATCTACACCAAGAATCTTACTTTTGGCTTACAATTTTTGATTGTTCAACTCAATACATACCCCCCATTCTCCAAAAACTCACCTTTTTTCAAAAATTGATGGAAATCAAACAAGTGCTTTGTATATAATCTATATTAGTTGGTGTCTTTGCGATTTTCAAATTGAAATGTTAGGGTGTGTTTGATTGTTAGTATTCTCTATGAAAAATGTTTGGTCATGACTTATGAAAAATATTTTTTTGTTTGCTGTCTGATTGACAATTTTTTATGAAATTCTTTTTTCATATAACATGATGCAAATTTTAAGCAAATCTTGTGGAAAACGTTCTCATCGATTTGGTGAGAAAATTTACATTAAATTGGAAAACATTTTCCCTTTTTAATTTCATGTCATATCAAACGAGCCTTAAAGTAATAATTATGTAACGGGTGAGTCCGTCACTCGTGGAGAAAGATTTCATCCAATACTTTTGAATTTCAACATGATTTGAAAATAAATAAATAAATTGACATTGAAATAGTAATCTATATTTTCTTGTCTTGGATTGAATTGGAAGAAGGATGGGAATTCTTGAACGTGAAAAATGATTGCCTCTGTTCGGATCTTCCTAACTGATTATAAATTAATTTTTTGAGGTAAGATGTTCGATCAAAAATAGAAAAGAGAAAATGTGTAATTAAAAAATAATTTAAAAAATTATGTAAATTATAAATTGATTTATAAATCAATATTATTTCTCTTTACCAAACAGAATGATAATACAGAATTGTAACTCTGAATGTGATTAAAATTAGCATTAATTAATTTATAAATTATTTTGTAAATTGTATGCAGAGAAGATACATTTTTTCCAGAGTAAAATTTCCTCGAAAATTACGGTTGGCTTCGTAGATTTTTCCACGAAGCACGTCACGTTTGTAACCAACCATCCAAGAGAGACTGACAGATATACATACACGTATACACACATATATATGAGTCTCATATCATCATCACTCTATCATGCAAAGATTTCTCACTTTTTGTTACTGATGTTGCGACGTGAGAGCTAAAAGGGGACTTTCAAACCCCACATTTTCACTCTCTGCAAAAACCCTAGCTCTTATTTTCCAGGGGGAAAAAAAAGTTTTCACTCCTTTAAAGGAAAAAAGAAGAAAAAAAAAGTTCTTTTGCTTTTTATTATTGGACCGCCCGAAGATTAAGAATATATATATATTTTTTGAACCCTTCACTCGTAAAGCTCAAATCTTGAAGGTCAGATCTCAATCATTTTGTTTCCATTTTCAGCAGTGACTCTCAAGTTTACTGAATTTTACGGGCCTTTTGTGAATTTTATTTATCTGGGCGGTTTTATTTTTAATTTTGATGTTATTTTTTATATTTCGTTTTTTCTGAATTATTGGGTATTTTCGTTTTCTGCAGATTTAGGTTTGAACTGGATTTTAGGCGTTTCATGTTTTGTTATTTGGTGTAAATTTACTGAGAAAATGACTGTTTTGCCTACTAGCGATACAATTCATATAAGGGAGGTCTGGAATGACAATCTTGATTATGAGTTTGCTTTGATTCGCGATATTGTAGATGACTACCCGTACATTGCTATGGACACTGAGTTTCCGGGTATTATTCTTCGTCCCTTGGGCAATTTCAAGAGCTCCTCTGAGTATCATTTTCACACTCTGAAGGCCAACGTGGATCTTCTCAAGCTAATTCAGTTGGGCCTCACTTTTTCTGATGAGAAGGGAAACCTTCCCACTTGTGGAACTGGTAAATACTGTATTTGGCAATTCAATTTTCGCGAGTTTGATCGCGATGAGGATGTTTACGCTCATGACTCTATCGAGCTGTTAAGTCATAGTGGCATTGATTTCGAGAAAAACAACGAGCAGGGTATTGATGCTTATCGCTTTAGCGAGCTCCTGATGTCGTCGGGGATAGTGTTGAATGATAATGTTCATTGGGTTACTTTCCATAGTGCCTATGATTTTGGATACTTGCTGAAGCTGTTGACTTGCCAGAGTCTGCCAGATACTCAGGCAGGATATTTGGATTTAATCAAGATGTATTTCCCAATTGTCTATGATATCAAGCATCTGATTCGGTTCTGCAACAGCCTTCATGGTGGACTGAACAACCTTGCGGAGCTTTTAGAAGTGGAGCGCGTTGGCATTTGTCATCAAGCTGGTTCTGATAGTTTGCTTACTTGTTATACGTTCATCAAGTTGAAAGAGAATTTCTTTAATGGCTTGACTGAAAAATATGCTGGCGTGTTATACGGTCTTGATGTTGAGAATGGACAGGTTACTTACTGAATGGAAATAAATATGAATTTATAAAATGAATAACGACCTGTTTTGAGGATACATATTGCCTTCTTTGGTTTATCCTTTTAATTTGTTTTGGTTTCCAATTCATTTCCTTCAGATATAAAATGAATAAAAACCTGTTTTGAGTATACATATTGCCTTCTTTGGTTTATCCTTTTAATTTGTTTTGGTTTCCAATTCATTTCCTTCAGATATTTTTGTACTGGTTGTTTACCATTCTTCTGCTATTTTCATAAATTCGGTCTTTTACATTTAATTCTTTAATTTGCACTTCTCCGACAATCTTCTATTGTTCTTGCGTAAAGAAGAAGAAGGTTTAACTATTTAATTATTAGCTGTATGTGAGATTTCATGTTACATAATCGAGGAATGCTTTTGGTTTTGTTGCATAAATTTTTTATGGCCGCCCATCTTGCTGCGCATTAAGATCGTCTCACTTCATCTTTCTACTTAACGACTCAAGGACAGATTGAAACTGTTTTTACTTATTTCTGATCATGGTTGCTCAAAAGGCTTCAGAATCTGATTACGGAGTGAAGCACTTTCTACTGACTGAAACTTGTTACACTTTCCTGTGGTGATAAATGAGAGAGAATCCATCTCCTTTGTTGCCTTTTCTTTCAAGAATCAGTTACGCTTCTACGGATCTGAAATTGACAAATGCCCCCATTTTACTTAAAACATGATATTAATGTTACTCCTGCCAACATTATGATCAGTTTGAATTTTAGAAGTTCATTGAAATTGCTCCAGAAGAATATTCAATTATTCCATCTTGGATCTAGTTTATTATGAGCTTAGAGGCATATTTAAAGCATTCATGATGAAGTTTGGCATACGAGGTTTTGTTTTTGGTGTTAATAGCATTGAATTCAAGGCATATATTATCTTTTGAATTCAAGTTTCTTATCTATATATATGCAATATGGATATGTGGTTGGATTTGCTGGAGTGGCACTATATTGAAGAGAACAGAGTAGTTAGGTATGGCTAATTTATTCTTCATCTGAGACCTTATAAAATTAACCTGCTTGCCTGGCTATTAACTTGTTGTTTTGTTCTTTCTTTCATTTTATCTTTTGGCAGTACCTCGGATTCTAGAGACTGCCATATGGGATGCTTTTGATCCCATAAATTGGCTGTCATCTAGGATGTAATATTCCTCTGTAACAAAATGAACCACCCTTAAGTCACTTATCTGTACTTCTTATAAAAGCTTATGGTTTATTACGTTTTTCTTAACCTGAATTCAGTTCATATGGATACATTCTGTAAGAGTAAACGTTCTCATGTTAGGAATTACCAATTTATGCATGTAAAGTATCATAGTATCATCATTTAGATATCAGAGATATATAGAATCTAGTAACTACGAGAAATATATCCATTTAAAATTGATTGAGAACCAGTTTTTCAGGGATGTCTATGTGCTGAAGCAAATTGATGCAGAATTGCCATTCATTTGGCACCAATGCCAACTGATGTCAACAGGCTTGGATTGGACAATCAGAATGATATTAGCAAGAAATTTACAATCGCATGGAAAGAAAGTTTCAACTTTATGATTTATAAAGGTCTTCTGTCAGCTAGGAGCTCGTTGAGGAAAGGGGAGTGGAGAATCTATCCAGGGCCTTGGGCATCAAGCCAAATAGAAAGATGCATCATTAGTTAAAGAAGAGAGTTGAACTGATACTTATGCAGCTTATAAGGAGTAAAAAATCGGAAACAACAAATCCCAGGAAGTTGACTTATTTAGTCCTTGTTTTTAGAGACAATTATGAAACCTGCTCAAAGTTACCTTCCCGGCCTGATAGCCCACAACTGCTCAAAATTAAATTTTGAGGACAAGCAACTAGAAAGATGAAAAGGACAAAATGTGTAGATGCAATACCATGAAGACCAAGTCTGCCACATAAGATAGGAATTTATTAGGATTGTCATTGTCTTCTTGCTTAAAGTCCAATCCTGGATGGAGGATTGTGTTAGGTTGACAGTCAACGTAAAACATTGTCACTTGTTAATAAATGAATCCCCATATTAAGATTTGAGAGTAAGACTTAGTTTGCTTTTCTTGTTATTCTTTATATTCTTGAGAAGGTCAGTTGAGTTTCTCAGTACTTAAATTAAAGCCTTCTCTCTCTCTCTGGTCTTCGGTTGGCTGCTTTTCTTGATCAGAAATAGTTGTTAATACAAAAACATAGTGATTATCATTTCATTGGCACAATCATGATATCTTGTTGCCATTTGTTTGGCTCTAGACACTTTATTTTATTTTTTTCCCATTCTGTGGTTGGTTTGTAATCTCAACTGCCAGGAAATTATTTGGTGTTCCTTTGGACCTAGCATCTTACGTTGAATTTCATTCTGTTTTATTGACTTATGTTGAATACGAAACACAATGGGGCGTGCTTCTGTTTTCATTTAGCTTGTTTAGTGGGGAAGAATCCCTTTTGTTTCACTTTTTCCTGATATGATGAGAAGTTCAATTTTTTTTTTATTTCATTCTCGCTTGCATTCTTGGTTTCCTAGAGGGGTTCTTGAATATTTAAGATATTGGTGATTCAGCTAATTTGGTCTCAAAATCTGGACACTTCTTTTTTATTATCTTTTTCTAATTTAGATAGATAATAAGCAGGATAATTTATAGCTTGATTGTTACCAGTGGAAAATAGCAAATGTTTCCCCAAAACATTTTCCCTTCATTTGGTTTCCTGGATAAATACAAATGGAAGTAAAAAATTACAGCTCTGTTCGGCGGCTAGAGTAGATTATAAATTTGGTTTATTTGTGTTTTCAAGGTAAAATGTGTGGTTGAAAAGTGGAGAGAGAATGTGTGATTAAAAAGTTGTTTGAGAAATTGTATAGTTTTTAAATTGGTTTATAAACCAATTTAAACCAGTAGCCAAACAGAGGCTGAAGGGCTTTTAAGTGTTGCAAGCTTACCATATTCCATAGTGCAGCCTTGCCTATGTAAACAGGTTAGGTTTTAGATATGCTTCTCCTTTTCCACAAGATACCACTGACTGAAACCTAGTTAAGCTATTAAAGAATAATGGTGGTTTGCTGAAGATGGTTTTGTAAAAAGTTTTTTGTTTAAAAACTTTTTTTTTTTTTTTTTTATGTTTTTAAGGTAAAATGTGTAGTTGAAAAGTGGAAAGAGAAAATTTGTGTGGTTAAAAAGTGATTTGGAGAATTGTGTTGTAAAAAACGTGTTTGCCAAGCAGAGGTTATATTACTGTAAAACTTACAGCTAGATAGGTTTGAAGAGCCAAAATTCATTGCACTTTTGTCTGGTTTGAATTCTTTTTTCTTTTTGAAAACAGAATTAGTGCATGGAGACTATACAGTTGTTTAGAATTTCAAATGATCAGGAAATAGCTTGGGTGGCATAATAAGTAATAAATTCACATTATTTTGGGGAAATTGAACAACCAATGGCTATATATAAGCCTATAAGCAATAGTAAAAAAAAAAACTGGTTGAAGCAAATATGATTAATTCCATTGCTTTGCTCGTTTGGTTCTTCTTTGTGGATTATATACTTGTACTGACTTGCTTATCTGTAAGGGGATGGCTTTCCTTGTACTGCATTTTTTTTATAAACTGCCTTTGTTTGGTAAACTGTTTATAAATATTATTTATAAATAGCGACGTGTCAATATTTTGTTGATCTATTTTTTAAAAAGTAAAAAATGGTATGCAGTAATTGTTTGATTCATCATACATAACGTGCACTTTCCTTTTTCGTAATTTCCCACTTTGCATTTTTTTTACAATATAGAATCGAAGATTGAGTGTGTTATTTCGTTTTCCTGCTGGCTGGTAGGTTGAGAACGTAAGAAAATTTGTTTTTGCATTTACCTTTAGCTCATTCTTCATTTTTTCCGTCGTACTCGTGTACTTTTCGGTATAATTGTATCTTCTGTTTCCTTTCCAGTTCTCATTCTGATTGAAGTAACTTTTATTTACTGTCCCCTACTTTTTTATGAAACTTTATGCAGTTACCATGTCCATATTTTGGGCCAGGTGAATCGTCTCGTTCTCTTGAAGCGTGTTATTTACGAAACTCTTCTTTGTAGTTTGCATTGCAATTCATTTACGTTTTTATTTGTCATATCTCCTTTGCTGGCTAGATCCTCACAAGTGGCGCCTCTTTCCTCTGTTGCTTCTTGGATACGACTTGAGATTTTTCCGAGCGCTGTTTGTTCATATAGACGAACGTTTTAAGTAGTCAGCTCCTCGTGCTTGTTCATATAGACGAACGTTTTAAGTAGTCAGCTCCTCGTGCTAAAAAATTGTAATGACGCATTTGGTATGCTGTACTTGATAGGATCGAACAATGTTATGAAGAAGATTTGAACTTTTTTATGTGTATCCAGTACTGTAGCACGTCTTAAATGACCACATTTTGTCGCCTTGGCAATTCAGTCTACTTCATCACCGCGATTTTCTTTATTTTATTGTTATTATTATTTTTTTAATTGAATCTTGCTCTGGCGTTCGCTACAAAACATCATCCCTTTATTGGCCTTTTTGGTATATATATACCGTGAAGATATCCAGATGTATGTTTCTAAGCCAAAGTGCTTTCTCTTCAAGTTCATTTGATCCTACTTTCTTCATTATTACATATTGTTCAACAAATGTACCGTTTAAAAATCAATTTGGAATTGGAGGGTGGGGTTCGTCTCGAAAGTTCAACTTCTGCTCCTATTGATACTTGGGTTTTGGAGTCAAGGTTCTTTGTTGCTTATATGACAGCACCGGACTAGAGTTTATCGTATTTTACATGTTCAAGAATCATCTTTTAGAAGTTGAGTCCATCATATTTTATTTATTTGTTTACGAACTAATTCCATCTTACTACAAGAAGGTGGCAAAATAGTTAAATAGTAGTGTTACCGTGTAGATACATGATTTACATACACGTGATGATATGATTAAGGCGGTAAATGGATCGAATACGGATTAAATATGCCCTTATCTGATCCAATCTAAGAGTAATTCAGTAATTCATGAACATATTCGATAATTCAACGAATATTTGATGTTAAATTCATATCCGAGTTGCTACATTATGAAATATCAAATTCGATAATCTTACACATCCCTCTTTTTAGAAAAAAAAGGATTTCAATTTTGCTATAAATTTATTATATCAATTCATTCCCAAAAAAAAAAAAATTATTATATCAATGTTATATTGAAATTTGATAAGTTTGACATTCTTCATTTAAAGCCACATAATAATACTCAAAAAATAAAAAATAAAAAATTATGTGTTATTAATCGTGCGACAATATATAAAATATATATTATATTATTGTAACAAATCAGATCGAGTTAACCTATAGGTTATATCCATATTTGCTCCATTTAATTTATAATCATATTCGAATCTTGATTGGGTTGAATTGAAATCCTAAATTCATCTCTCATTAATTTCATTGGATTTGTATCGAAATCCAATCCATTAACTGTCACCGATATGCTGATATGCATACAATACATCAGCATGCATCAAGTAGGAATTGAAACTAACTAGAGATATCAATTATGATTTATACTATCTTCTACAATGGCTAACTGCAGTGTCACAAATCAGCTGAGACAAATAAACTTTTTTCAACAATGTTAGAGAAGCACAATAACGTCATATGGGGGGAACGGAATCGAGCACATCATGGTGAGAACGAGATGTCATTCATTGGTGATTGAGGAGGTGGCCAAGAGGTTGTGGAAGTGGAATCTACGTAGGGCAGATGAGGCTCGTCTTCCTAGTTGTGTGGATTTGGGAGTCGGGATAGGACAGTCGGGGTGGATGTTGCCGCCGACTGGAAGGCTAAAGATTAATACCGATGTCGCAATCCATGTGGAGAAAGACTTTTATTCAGTAGTAGTAGTAATTTGAGATGACGGAGGGATGGTCTTGGGTGCACATTCGAGATGCTTTGGGAGGGGTGTTAACAGTGATTGATGTTGAGGCTATGACTATGCTTAAAGGTATTCGATTCGCACAATCTTGTGGTCTCCATCCAAATATTGTGGAAACGGACTCTCTTCATGTTGTCCAAGGACTTGCATCGAATTTTTCTTATGCCCCAAATGCACATATTCTTCAGGAGATAAGCTCATTTATGAGGTCAACTAATGGAAAGTGCTATCATGTTCCTAGAGAAAATAATAAAGTCGTCCACTCGTTGGCTGCGTTTAGGGCTGACGTAGGTGTTGATGTTATTTGATTGTATTCCCAAGTTTATTTCGGACTTCGTCCTAGGTGATTTGAATTAATGAAGTTGGTTTATTATAAAAAAAAAAAATAAAAAAAAAAAGGAAGCACAATAACACCAATGTGATCACACAAAAGGATGAAAACAGGTTTCAATGATGTATAGAATTCCAGCACTGAATCTGCACAGGTCAAATTTAACATGCTAGATACCATGTAAATCCCCTAGCAGCTCACAAATAATAGAATTTTCCACCAGTCAAAAACTCAAATCACAACATTTTCAATGTATTGAAAGTATAATTGTTGATCAAGAGTATCATCAAGCCTTGGACAAAAGGCAAATTGCTACTTCAATAGGTATAATATGAAAACGTACGATTTGTTTCACCAGAAATCTCGTCATTCACGAACCTTGAATATCAACCTAGTCTTGCTTCTCTTTGTAGCACCTGAAAAGAAATTAGGAAGGACGAAACAAAAAATCCCAGAGAAAAACAAGAAATGTTAGTTAGTCTGCTGCTTTCGGAAGAGAGAATTCGACACTAGGTTAAGTTATTAGCTGGGTACAGACTACAGACACTACTTTTGGCCTTTCAGCAATGAAGAGGGCGATGGTCGTATTGAAACCAGAACCAGTAACTCCATGGAGATTAGGCCAAACATTTTGCCAATGAGTTAAGCAAACACGCTACTTATTTGAAAAAATGATCTGAGAAAATTAAAAGCGCGTTCAGAAATTACCTCTTCGGAAAATTTTATCAAAATGGTTGTTCTAGGCCGTTGCTGCCCCTCCACAGGTACAAAATGTGCACTCACCACAGATGGAAAACCTGCATTGTCCAGGACTCCCTTCAAGATGAGGAAAGGCCCGTCAGAGCTTCTAATGACACAAATATCACTTAAAAATCATAGGTCAATTGAATAATTACCCTCACTACTCCAGCAACAAATGCTCCGCAGTTGAAGGCACCCATATCTTTAGGTATTGATATAAATCTAAAACGTAATAGGGCACGTGAGATGAAGACTCTAGTTAACAAACCTGACCCTCTTTTCTCCCCAAAAGAAAACTGGAGAAAACAAATTAAAAAAAATAAAAAAATTCTAGTTTCTGATTAGAACATTCATCGTGAACACACAAATTTCACCTGTTCACTAGGAGTTCTTTCTCACTGATCATGTACTCGTCTTCATGCTCAGTTCCTTTTTCAAGTGAGTCTGCTACCTGATGTTGGTACAATAGAAAACTAAACTGGTTATATATCATGTGGGATCTGTTTCACAAAACTATGCTTTACGATTTTCTGAATAACATGGTCTTGAAAACATAATAATCATTTACATTATATAAGGTCCACAACAAGCAGCTTGCCAGCACTAAACATATCAGGTAAATTTTCTCCACTCAATAGTATTCTACTACTATTGATAACAAAGAGGACAAACAAAAGAAAAAAAGGCTATTACAGTAATTGCGAACCTTTCCAAACAAGACCTTCCATACTGTGCTATGCACAAAGGACAAAATTCCCAAGAGTCGTGTCTCCCTCCTGTTACCCTAAAACATCACAAAATATCGCACAACAATATATCAATTATGCGAGAAAAAATATTATGCAGTAACTAACATACTATGGTCTAAAATCTTGAAAGTGATGACAACTTGTGGAGAGCAATGACATTACATTTCATAAATTAAGTTGCTGAGGGACACCAAAAAAGAGCGTTCATCAAGTCACTCAACAAATGAAATCACATTTCAGTTCATGGTGTTGATGAGGAATTCCTAAAGTAATGTCTTGTAATCTTTATTTGAAGTTTCAACTTGGGAGCTTAATGCCTTAGTTTCAAAAGTAATTATACAGCAGTTATCTGTAATACTAAAGAAAAGGGCACATTTAGTAACTATGGAAGACATACACAATGGGGAAATTTTTTTTTTTCTTTCAAGGTGGATAATAACATATAATAATGTTTAAATTCTTTGATCTTTAATAACAGACAAAGATCTGATCTTATAAGCTACACCCCAACACATTCACACAAAATAAGGGCAAAGTGTCATCTTTTACTGCATATTTCGGAAGTAGTTAATTTTGGGAAAATAAAAAAAATCAACTTAAGAGTAACTCTAATGTCAAAGCTGGTTTCATGCACAGAGTCAAGATATTCAGTGTGTCACAAGCTGTGTGTTACACAGGCTAAATAATTCTTGACATTTCTGATTACAGTAACTGAAAATTGATTCAACAGTAGACAAACCCATGTGGAATAAAAGAACTGTTGTGATAAAAAGCAAATAGACACAAACACAAGTATAATAAAGAAATTCATCCAATTACAACACTATACTGCGTATAAACATAAAGAAAGAGACTATGTTTGCAAGGAAAAAACTTAGAAAAATCATATTGGGATGTGCTACAATTATGTTTCTCACCTTCTCCCTATGACAAAGAAGTTCCAAAATCCGGGCCCCAACAGCATAGCCTGCATCCTCTAACCTGATCCAAGATCCAAAGGAAGTATCATAAAATTAAGCCAACTTTTAGATAACATTGCATAAAAGCCAGCCAACTTAATTATTCAAAAAAAACAAGAAAAATCTCAAAACTTTCGGCAGCAATAACTTCTGCCAAAATCTTATTTGCTGAGAACAAATTCTAGAGTTCTTCTCACATTTCCTAATTCTCTTTCTAACAACCAACATTTGAAATTTCAAAAGTTCTCTTTCTAAAAACCAACATTTGAAATTTCAAATCAGATCGAGGGTACAGTTTTTTAGCCAAAAGAGGATTGGGTTTTACTTCCATGTAGCTCCTTTCAATGGATTCCAGCCATTATTTTGTGATTTTTAAACAAACTCATCAGATCATCAGACATATCATGATCAGCGACGATGACCTTCTCCAATGAAGTTCATTTCACAAAGATCTCATAATTTCAACAATATAACCAGTGCATATGTTGAAATTGTTATCAGAAATCACCTTCTTTCCAATTCCGCTATGTTGTCTACCTGAGTCTGATTATATTGAACGAGCTCCGAGAACAAGAACGCAAACCCACTCAGACTAACCTGCAACAAATACTCACATCATCATAATTATCAAGACTAAATATAAAAATTACAAATTTTCTGCATACCTAATTAAAATGGTGAAACCTGAAATGAGTCCTATTTACATCAAATCATCATAACAATAGATTAAAATAGACTCACTTTTAAAAATAAAAAAATCATTTCAACCGGCCATAAAAATTGTCATGGGTCCGTGAGTTTATTCGATCAGAAGTTAAGTAAAACATTTTCAAAAATTTCATTTTAAAGCCACATATGTATGGTTTTCATACAAAAATGGATTGAAATGGATATCCGACTACACTGGATCGAAGTCGGGGGGGGGGGGGGGGGGGGGTGGAACTTAACTTAAAATTCCAAAATTATTAGAGCAAATTAAATCTTGAAAATTATTAAAAAGAAAAGCTCATTGGAGATCTGAAGAATAAAAGTACCTCTTGTTTGCCTTTGCTGAGTGGTCGATCGAGAACGTTAGTGTACTGCTTCATCTTCCCAACTCCTATCATTTGCTAGATCGATTTACAGTTTTGATTACCAGTACTGGGTACTTTTGTATATTCTCGAGACTTTTTTTTGGTCCGTATGAAATTTTCCAAATAAAATTCTACAGATTGCGGGTTCTACAGCAATAATTTTGGCTGAAATGAACTCTCCTTCGTTCCGTCTACAAAAGCAGATTACCCTTCTCGCTTTCAAATAAATAAATAAATAATACTTCGATCAAAAATAAATAAATAAATAAATAATACTAATTATATTGACACCACAACATTTGTTAAATATACCACATTTTATTTTTAATAAATATACTTAAACTTTTCTTATTTTTATATTTATGCTCCCAAATTTTTTATATAAATTTTTTATCATCAATCGTTTGTTAATTTTCATATACAAACTGTTCGGCGTCTCCTTTGTAGATTTTTTTTAAAAAATATTTTCTAGGTAAGATGTATCATGTATGGTTGAAAATTGAAGAGAGAAAACGTGTGTGGTTAAAAAATAATTTGAAAAATTGTGTTGTTTATAAATTGGTTTATAAATTATAATCATTGCGTAAAAGAACGGTATGTTATATCATAAAGATGATTTTTGTCCAAAATATTTTTTATGAGAGCGAAAAAAATTATTTATCTCTCGTATTTTTGAATAATCAAAGTAAATAACTAATATAAAAGTCAAAATTAAATATTTCCCTCTCTTTTCAATGCACATTAACAAAATATTTAGATATAAATTGTGATTAAAAATAAAATATATTAATTAATTGAAAGTTAAGAAGAATAATGTTTTGGAAAAAAAAATTGAGGACATAAAAGTAAAAGTCAGCAAACATTAAAAACCTCTCATGTAATTAAATGTGGTGTAAATATAAAAATTGTGGTGTAAATATAAAAATTGTGGTATAAATATAATTAGAAGAAGAAAATAAATATAAAAATTGTGGTATAAATATAATTAGAAGAAGAAAAAAAAAAAAAAAGGAGCTTACACTCCAAACCTCAAATGTACACTTTTACCCCTGCCATTGCTTAGAGGTTTCTTCCCATTTTGACTTGCACTGTACAAGTCCACGTGAAGGATAATATTGTAATTGTGCTATAGCAGTATAATTGTTAACGAAACAAATGATTTCGGTATACATGCAGATAATTGTTCCAATAATCACTGAACTTATATATATGTGTCTTCGACTACTCACTTAAGTTTAAAGTGTCGAGTTTTATAATTAAGCCACTGTTCGAATAAAAAAAAAAACTGATTATAATCAATTTTTGGGCGCATCTCGAAGTGAATTAAGGGTTCAAATTTGGAGAGAGAAAAATATGTATAGTTAAAAAATTGTACTGAAAATTTGAGCGATTATAAATGATTTATAATCACTCCAACCGAACATAGGCTAAATTTATGAAAATGTTAGACGTTAGTTACTCATACAACGTTTGTAACGAAATTGATGACGTGGTAAATGAAAATACACGTGACGTCGCGTCACAATTATCACATAAGAAACTTTTAAAAATATTTTCGATTGGTCACTATACTTTTAAAAAAGTCTTTGATTGGCCACTGAACTTTTTAAAAAATTCGTCGATTTGTCACTAAACTAAGTTGATCGAGTTTTGATCACTTAATCCTTGTTCGAGCCCCATTATATAAAATTCATTTTTTCTCAAACTTATTTCCAACAACATTATATTAATAAAAGAATCTACACATAAACTCAAAGTTCTTCCTACATTTAAACCACAAATTCTTCACAAAAAAATCATTATTCTATAACTCATTTTTGTGATAAAAATGGGGCTTAAATGAGGGGTAATTTCTAAAAATGACGTTAACTGTCCTTAAAATTTAGAAACGTTCTTCCAAATTATGAGTTGTATCTAACAAATTAATTATTTTTATATTTAATTATAATTTACATTAACGAAAAAATAATGACATCAAACCGACGTGTCATTCTTCCAAAATAATCATAAATCTAAATTTACAAATATATGTATATATATATATATAGCTTACAGATAATTTTTTTTTTTTTTATATATGTAAAGCTTAAAATATAGCTAAAAACATATATCGTGTTGATTTGTTGTTAATGTAGATTTATGAATTTTTTATGAATGTGATACATGTTGTTTTGTTATCAAAATTCGATACTTTAAATTTTAGTGATCAATTGAAAACATAGTTATAAATTTAGTGACTATTAGAATAATTCAAATGAACTTTTTATTACCCTTGATTGTTGCGAATTTCAAATTTTTCAAAAAAATAAAAAAGCCTCTAAGAAAATGTAATTCTGACTCTTTTCAAAATAAAATAATAAATAAAGCCCCGATTGTTATGGATAGAAATAAATGTATTGTTGAAAAATTATGGGACCTATGAAATGTGTGGCTAAATTAATTATTGATTTTAACTATATTTTAATCAAAAAATTTAGACTTATCAAACAAGGGCAAAATTTATAATGAGAAAACAAGTGAAAGGAGCTTGCTTACCTACTCCTCTTTGCTCCCATTACTAGGAGCTTCGTGATGTGTTCCGGACCCTCGACAATCGGAGTCATAGCAGGCTTGACGGGAAAATTTAAATATTCAAGCCAAATTGGAGCAAAAACGAGGCAAAAGGGATCAGTTTGGTTCTTACGGCCGTAATGCCAAGATTATCACGGCTGTAATCAAGTCACTGATCAAAATGAAGAATTTCAGGTTTTCAAAGTTACGGCCGTAAGTATTATGGTCACGGTCGTAATCCTTAAATAGAAGAATAGTTACGGTCGTAAGTGATGCTGTCACGACCATAAGTTAGGATTTTCGCAAATAATGCGGATTTTTAATTCCTTTTTCGTATTTTTATTCCTTTTCCAGTTTTAGCTATTTTAGGTTAGTTAGAACTCTATTTTGAGTCCATTAGCGTCTAGAGTTTTTGTTTTCTTATTTATACGCTTTTTCCATTCATTGTAAACAGACTTTGAATTTGAATAAACAGTTTATTGAGTGATTCAATAATTTTATAGGTGCATTTCCTATATGTTTAGAATTTATCAAGAGTGATTCTTGTTGCGTTCGAAAATCGAACTTATCAAATATTCGTGAGAGTATTTGTGGCGTTCAAAACCAGAAACTCATCAAGGAGATTGGGCAAATCCTTATGGCGTTTCGAAAGTCGTGGTTCTTTATTCCGCATCGTCGAGCCATCGCGTCGTGAATATTGGGTCAAGATTCCACCGTCCATCCACAACCTGGGTTCGGAACTTTTCGGTGTTTCTTCCGCGCTTCTAATCTTATCATCTGGTATCAGAGCTGGACTCTGAATTCAGGTTTTTCTATCCAGTTTGATTTTTATGTTTATCATCGAGTCCCATAAAAATCATCCATATCTTGTTGAGTGTTTTGTTTTCAGTTTTTTTTTTGTGTTCTTCTTGTTCTTGAGTTTGTTGAGTCTTTAATCTAGAAAATCGTTCCAACAAAATTCAAAAATGATTATTTTATTTAATTCTTATCCAAATCCTATGCCGTTTGTTTTGTTACGTTCGTGTCGAATTTTCGGATTTATATATTAAAAAAATTATTTTTTTAATTTATTTTTTTCGAAAATTCATCCATTATTCAAAAAAAAAAAAAAAAAAAAAAAGTCATTCCAAAATTCAAGAACCACTTTCTTGAGTTTCTTTAAAATTCTTGGTATTCATTTCATTTCAAGTCAATAAAAGTCATTCTTGCTATTTGATGTCTAAATCCTCTTCATTCTTGAATTTTTTTTTAACGTCACATAAGAAATGGATTATGATCCGGGCTCTTTATTCCAAACTAGATGTTATGTGGATCATAAGTGGTACAGTTTGACGATTGATGGAAAGTGTTTTACTAATTTCATTAGTAGTACCGTGGTTGAAAAATTAGGATTACCCGTAGAACCAAACCATAAACCTTATAGGATAACGTGGATGAGGGAGTTTGGAGATTTCAAAGTAACCAAACAAGTTCTAGTGTCTATTACCCAGGGAAGGTATAGTGAGGATGTATGGTGTGATGTAGTGACATTGAAGTCTTATCATATTTTATTGGGAAAATCTTGGAGACGTAGGAGGGAGGCTGATTATGATAAGAGTATGCACATATACAAATTCCTTAAGAAAGGGGAAACATGCGCAATATATGGGTTCACATTAGAAAAAACACTAGAAGATTCACGGAGGGTAAGGAAGGAGAGTGAAAAGTGGTATAATATGCGGCATCATGGGGATAAGGATATTGATAAGAAGGAGGGAGACTTGAAATTAAAAAAAATAAACAAACTCCAAAATTTGATGAGGAGAAGGTGGAATTGGGAGTTGAGGTTGAAGTTTAAGATTTGAGCGTTGAATTGGACGATCCACATTTGGGTAGCAATGAGGTAGTGCACGAGCGTGGTGATAAAAATGTGGAGATAGGAGATGTGGTTGAATTTGAGAGTAAAAATTTTGAAAATGTGGTTGAAGATGCAAAGGAAGAACGAGGTGAAGAGGAGGGCCTCGTGGTTCTTAAAGAAGAATTGGAGATGGTGATTAATCATGGATACAAGGATCCATACCTTGTACCTCATGAACCTAACATTTCCCTCCCCGTTCTATTTAATTCTTTCTTGCAGGTTAATGGTACGTGAAAATTTGGGCAACACCACCAATGTCTAAAGGTGTTTCAACTTCAAGTCATTCACGTGACCCCCGTTGCAAAATATTTTTGGTTGATCATGTGCAATGACAGGAGAAATTTTCCGTTTGATCCAGGAGGTGAAGTGAAAAAACAGGAACAAAGCTATGATTCGGGACGAATCATCATAAAGAAGGAGGGTATGATGTGTTCCGGACTCTCGAAAATCGGAGTCATAGCAGGCTTGACGGAAAAATTTAAATATTCAAGCCAAATTGGAGCAAAAATGAGGCAAAAGGGATCAGTTTGGTTCTTACGACCGTAATGTTAAGATTATCACGGTCGTAATCAAGTCACTGATCAAAATGAAGAATTCCAGGTTTTCAAAGTTATGGCCGTAAGTATTATGGTCACGGCCGTAATCCTTAAGCAGAAGAATAGTTACGGCCATAAGTGATGCTGTCACGACCGTAAGTTAGGATTTTCGCAAATAATGCGGATTTTTAATTCCTTTTTCGTATTTTTATTCCTTTTCCAATTTTTAGTTATTTTAGGTTAGTTAGAACTCTATTTTGAGTCCATTAGCATCTAGGGTTTTTGTTTTCTTATTTATACGCTTTTCCATTCATTGTAAACAGACTTTGAATTTGAATAAACAGTTTATTGAGTGATTCAATAATTTTATAGGTGGATTTCCTATATGTTTAGAACTTATCAAGAGTGATTCTTGTGGCGTTCGAATCGAACTTATCAAATATTCGTGAGAGTATTTGTGGCGTTCAAAACCAGAAACTCATCAAGGAGATTGGGCAAATCCTTGTGGCGTTTCGAAAGTCGTGGTTCTTTATTCCGCATCTTCGAGCCATCGCGTCGAGAATATCGGGTCAAGATTCCACCGTCCATCCACAACCTGGGTTCGAAACTTTTCGGCGTTACTTCCGCACTTCGAATCTTATCACCTCGCCCTCTTGACTTGAATCAGTATTCTAAAAAATGTAAAATGTGGAGCCTAAGAGTCGAGCTTTACGAGCTTAAGTGAGAGAAGTGAGAGTAAGCATTAAAAAACGTTAAAAAAACTTTTTTCAATTCCTACGTATAATTTAAACTTTACACATACTTTAGAGTGTTTAAAAAAAGCGCGCATTTTTTGGTCAAAGTTTAGCATTTGACCTCTTTTTCATGCTTTTCGATGAATCATTGCGTGAGAGGTAGGCCTCACGCATAGTGGGCGATGTGTTTTCGCGCTTTTTTGAACACTACTTGATATGTTAAGAAGATTACAAACTCAGGAACTCTATGAGTCGATAGCTCAGGTAAGGTAGTTCTCTCCCATAGCCCCTAAGGGGGTAAGTGTAGAATACCCCCTATGACCAATCGAAGGTCATGTGACACTTTCACTCCTCAACAGATAGAACCCAAGTCAAGGTTCAACATTTCAAGGCCATTTTCCGATTTCCACATCTCTTGGGCCATGGTCCTATCTTTTGTATCACATCGTACAAGACATAGTAGTGGAATTTTCTTGAGGGTTCTCCAAGGAGATCGACCTCTGGGTTACTAGCTTTATCTCTCTCTCGAAACTTTAAAAAAGTATCCTATGTTTGCAAGACTTTTCATGTCATTCACATTTAGGTCCGATTCGGATCCCTATGGATTTATTGGACTATATGCAATGTAGATACGGTGACTAAATAGTGAATGAAAGACTAGAAGATTGGGTGACGAAAGCAAAACCCTTTATCAATAAAAAGTTAACTTCACATTGATATTTGATTTAGGATTGAACATGGGTGCAGTTGCTCATTCTTTATCACAGCAATACGGGATTGACTATGACGTTTAGGAGTACTCTGTACTCCTAAAAGCTTTGCAATTAGAACTAGCTCACAGCTGTCTAATCAGTCACAAGATTGGATTTGTTTGAAAACAACAAAGGTAGCATTCATTCAATCAGATTTTTATGCCTAGTTACTATTTTTTGTGTTTAATAGAAATAATTAGCAAACATCTAAAAAGTAAGGCCCTGTTCTCTTTGCTGTTTTGAGGTCGTTTTCTATTTTTATTTTCGAAAACACTAAAAACGCGTTCTTTTTACCATTTTCGAAAACAAAAAAAAATTTGTACACAAAACGCAAAATCTCGTTTTGAGTGTATTTCAACAAAAAATGTTCAAAACGCGAAAAATGCATTTTGGGATTGATTTTTTTTTATATATTAAGAATTATCCTAACTTGAAACTAAGCTTAAAATAAAGATTTTTTTTTTATAAATTATTATTATTATTATTATTATTATTATTGGAGAATTATCCTAGTTTGAAATTAAGCCTAAATAAATGGGATTTTTTTTTGGGGAGAATTATCCTAACTTGGAACTAAGTATAAAATAAAGTTTTATTGAATTCAATATCAACATTACAAAAAAAATTAAGTTGGAATTCTTGTTGTTATATTTCGAAAAATGCCTTGATAAATGGACTCGATGGTTTTGAAAGAACTTGCATTTTCTGAATTTTAATATAACCAGAGCTTCTTCAAATCCCGAACCTGACCAAATTGTGTTAATATACTCTTATTGCTCATATTAATGTTACAGGTAACCATGTTTTCAGTGTATTGTGAAAGAAAATTTGAGTTTGAGTCAGTAGTATTCTGTAAGCAAACTAATTAAAAATAGTTTAAGTAGTAATCAGAAAAATTTCAAACAGAACGTGTTTTTCAACTTTTTATTTTCAAAAACAGCTTTCAGAAATGACACATCAAACGCGTTTTCAGCAAATTTGAAAACAAAAATAAAAATAGGAAACATAAAACATTTTCGAAAATGAAAATACAAAATAAAATACAAACAGAACGCCACCTAAGTTTTTAGCATTGTTGCAACGTTTTTATGGTTTGCGGATTTGTACCGTAAGGAGTAAGGAACCTAACCCAAATATGTATAAACTTGGATAAGCGTCTAAGTTGTAATTTACATGACTCTCAAAGGGATAAGGTTTTACAAAAATTCTACTTGTACAAACAAATCCTACAAATTAGTGTACAAACATAAATTAATACATATTTTACCTTTCAGCTAAAAATATAACCAATACCTTATTTCACATATTATCTTATTAAGTTTAACACATAATAAGTTCTAAAAATTTAATTACTTTAAAATTTTTATTGCTTATTTCATAATTAAAAAAATATTATGCCTATTTATGATCCCCATATACTTCACGAAAAAAGAAAAAATTTAATTAGAAGTTTACGTAGTGAATATTTAGAATTGAAAAGAACAGGAAGAGACTTAAATACTGATCCTATTGCTATAGAAAAATATGGAGAAATTAAAAGGTTAGTCTTACAACATAATGAATATTTAAAATTAAAAGAAGAAAACTTAATTAGACAAGAAGATATAAGATATATGGATGAATTTGAAGAAAGATTTTTAAGGAGAATTAGACAAAGATTATAATTCCGCAAAATTAAATTTCACGATCACGATCCTGTCCCCAGTGGTATCAGAGCTAGTAGTTATACTTAGAAATATATTTAGAAAAATGTCTAAAAAATTACTATTAATTGAACCTAGAGTATATAATTATGAATCTAAAGATTTACTAAGTAATAGTCATTGGCCATTAATAACTGAAACATATGAAAAATTTATACCATTTATACTATTAAGAGAATGAAGATTTGGAGAACATAAACAATTAAATTGGATAAACTTATTTTTACTAAATAAATTAGGAATAAGTTTAGATAAAACTACAGAACAAAACTTAGAACAAGCAAAAAATCCAGAACAAGTTTAAGAAATTATCAATAATTTACCATTAGAAATAAGACAAATGATAGAAATAACTATTGATTATAAAGATATAAACAAAAATATACCCACACAAATATTAGAAGTAAAACAATATGTAAATAACCTCTCAAAACAATTAATAACCTTAGAAAACCAAATTAAGCAAATAACTGATAAAATAAATAAAATAGAAAATATGGTAGGAGTATATGAAAACCCAATAGAAATTACCGAGCAAAAAACTATTATAGAACAAATAAATATGGTAAGAACAATTAAAGAAGAAGAAATAGGAAAAAATGATTTACAGAAAAGATTAGATAATATACAACAAAATATTGAAATTGTAAACCAAAATATAACAAAAATATATGATGAAATGGAAAAAAGAAAACCTAAAAGAATAATAACTGATAAAGAATTTAAAGCTATCAATAGATTATGAATAAATATGATTACTGAACAAATAGAAAAATTTATGGAAAATCCTAAAGAAGAAGGTGAGGCAGATTACATAACAGAAGAAGATTATATAGAAAAATTTAAAAACCTTAAAATAGAAGAAATTAATATGAATGAACAATAAAGAGCTTTAGTACCAACAGGACAAAATCCACCAGAATATATACAACAACCAAGAATTAAACAAGTTAAAAAAAAAATACAAGTAATACTAATCCACAAAATACACCAGAAATTTATATAAATCAAAGACAAAACCAAAATTTTAAAACAAATAATTTTATACTACAACAAAAATATTACACCAAGCCAAGTAAAAATTATCCTATAGAATATACACCATGGAGAAGTATGGAAACATAAATTAGTTCAGAAGGAAGATGGATAGATTTAGGATGTGTGCAAGATATAGATCATGAATTAGAATTATGGATGAAATCTATGGCTATGATGGCCTATACTAGAGAATTAACAGGAAAGTAATTACAATTAATGTTAAAAAATACATTTATAGGAACCATTGTAAGATGGTGGGAAAATTTAACAGATACTTATATAGGACAAGTTAGAGGAAATGACCAAGATGAAATATGAACTATTTTGAGCAAATATGAAGATGCATTAAAAAGAGAATATACATTATTAATAGACAGAGATACCAAAATTAGCTCAAAACTAAGAAATAGATATTTATTAGAAAATCTATCAATATGTGATATGTGTTACTTTAAACAATTTGCATGTGAATTTAGAGAATATTTTGAAAAGACAGAATATAATCAGGAAACATACGGTATGGAAATTATGAACCAAATATTCTTTAAACTACCAAACCCATGAAATTTAGAATTATTTAAGGATTGAGAAAAATTAGAAATACCATTAAGTAATAATAGTCTAGGAGCAAGAATACAATTTATAGAAATGAGACAACAAGAAAAATATATGGAAGCAAATAATATGATAAACTTCCATAAAGCAAGTAAAAAATCATTGTGCCGTGATAAATTACACTATAAACCAACCCAATGAGGATGTCATCTAGAAATAAAATATAAGAAGAAATATTATAGAAAAGATAAATTTAGAAACAAATTTAAAAAATTCAATACATACAAAAAGCCATATAATAAAATATTTAAAAGGTATAGAATACCATATAAGAGTTATTTAAGGCAAAAACAAAACTAAAACATACCCTAAAAATCCTAGAAAATGTAAATGCTATTCATGTGGAGAAGTAGGACATATATCTCCAGAATGTCCCAAGAAAGATAAAAAGAAAAATATGATGTATATCTCATTAATAGAAAAAGAAAATTATAACTTATTACCTATTGAACAAGAAGAAGAATGGGAAGAAATTCCTGAAGATGAAGATATTTATGAATTAGAAGAACATGAAGTAATAAATACAATAATGGAATTAAAATCTTTAGAAGAAAGTGAATCTAATGAATCTAGTGAAGAAGAATATTTATATATAAATATGATTAGACAAATTAGTGAAGAAGGTACATCTAAAGAATATGAATACCAATTAAAAGAAAATGAAGAACAACTAAATGAAAGATTACTATTTAATCCTAAAATGTATGAAAAGATCTTAAAATCAAAATTAGATGTAGAACCAAAAGAAATATTTAATTTACCATTTTGACAGAAAAACAAAGAAATAACATATGTAGAAAGAAATCATAGTCACCCTATAGACATAAGAGATACTACAGGAAATATATTAATACATATAATAAATGAAGAAATTATAAGACAAGAAATAAATATATTGAATCCTGAACTAAAAGAAAAAATAAAGAACATATATTTAGGAACCGTACAAATAATAGCAAAAGCCTATTTTAGAGAATGAATAGATACACTTATAGAATTCTATATTATGGATGATAGAATTGTAAATTTAGTTCAAGATGCTCTAATAGGAATTGCAACATGAAATTTAATGTACCAAAAAGTAAAATTCACAATAAGACCAAACTTCAGCATAAGCATGAGAGAACAAAATAAAAATAAAGCCTTAACATTATATTACAGATTAAGAGGAATAGATATGGAACCAGGAAGTAAAACTATAAGTTTAACTATTAGAACAATATATGCTTTTACTAGTAAACATGAAGTAAAAAATTAAGAATGCTACGAGAACACACATAATATAACCCATATTTAAAAATCTATTGGAGTACAAACCAGCTAAAGAAAATCCAAGAATGACAATACCAGAAGATATAGAAATAGATTTCAATCAAGTTAGAAGATTAGTAAATATGGATAAACCCCAAATAGAATTTGGAAGAAGATCAATTAGCTTAAGAATGAATACTATAGTACAAGATCATTATCTGAAATAGAAAATAAAAATGATTCAGAAAAATAAATAATGATAAAAATACATAGAAAAATACCAAGAATGAATCTATCTAAAAGAAATGAGACAAAACAATTTGAAGTTATGATAGAAATTAGAATAAATGGAGAATGGAAAGAGCAGAAAGTATTAATAGATACTAGAGCAACTGTATCTCATATAAAAGAAAACATAATAGGAGATTTAGAACTTAAAGTAACAAATAATCCGATTCAAATATAAGATTATTTTGGAAATATTCATCCCATGGATACTTATGTAGAATTACCAATAAGAATAAATAAAATAAATGAAATAATCATAAACATGTACGTAGAACATACAGGAAAGGTAAATACGGAATTATTATTAGGAACAGACTTCTTAGAACAAGTAAAATCATATTACATAAAAGATGATAGGATACTATTAACAATACAAAATGAGAATCTAGTTATACCAAAGTTATTATGAATAAAATATAAGGAGAAAGAGAACATATTTATATACTAACTAAAATGAATTATAATGGATATCTTAGCAGAAATTATCATGCATTATTTGATACAGGAGCATCATCCTGTTTATTTAAAGAAAGTGTATTACCCCCAGAAATGTGGAGTAATAAAAAAGATAATAAAGAAAGAGTAATACTTGCAGGATTTGATGGAAGCACAAACCTAATAACTAAAGTAGTAAGGAATGTTTAAATACAAATAGGAAAATATGAATTACAAATACCTTATGTATATCAATTTGATGATATGCCAGGGGATATATTATTAGGAAATAACTTCATAAAACAATACTATCCAATAACTATAGATGAAAAAGTTATACTTTTATCTACCCCTTGTCACCATATAGCAATAGTAATAAGAATTAACGATCCTTACTGTAGAGAAAAAATGCCTCATATAGCAGCTCATCGTGGTGAGGATAGACAAAAATTAACACAAAAAACACAATTTATGCCTAATAAAAATAGAATAAATCTAGTACAAGAACATTTTGATCAAATTGTAATAAAAAATATAACAGAAAAATTATTAAAATTAACAGGAGAAAATCATTTGGAAAAATGGCACATAAATAAACTTATGGCAGAAATTATATTAGAAGATGACACTAAGATAATTAGTGTAAAACCAATTAAATATACACCAAAAGAATTACCTGAATTAGAAATGCACATAAAAGAAATGCTAGAAAAGAAATTCATTAGAGAATCTAATAATAAACATAGTAGCCCAACCTTCATTATAATAAAACATTTAGAACAAAAAAAAAAAAAAAAAAAAGGAAAATCTAGTATGGTAATAAATTATAAAAGGTTAAACACTTATACAAAAGAATTAAAGTATCCAATACCAAATCAACAAGTATTATTTAACCAAATTAGAGGAAAGAAATATTTCTCTAAATTTGATCTTAAATCAGGATTTTATCATATTATGTTAACTGAAGAATCTAGACATTTAACAACTTTTACAGTACCACAAGGATTTTATGAATGGAATGTATTACCTTTTGGATTTAAAAATAGTCCAGGAGAATTTCAAATGTACATGGATAAAATATTTAAAGATTATTATCATTTTATTACAGTATATATTGATGATATTCTTATTTACTTTGAAACTAGACAAGACCACCTAAAACATTTTAATATTTTTATAGATATTGTAAGAAATAATGGAATTATATTATCAGCTACAAAAATGGAGATTGCTAAAGAAAAGGTAGAATTTTTGGGATCTATAGTTATCCAAGAAGGAATAAAACTCCAAAAATATATTGTTACAAAAATACAAGAATTTGACAATCATATTAAAGATAAAACATAATTACAAAGCTTTTTAGGACTTGTGAACCAAACTAGGAAATATGTACCTAACTTAGCAAAACATTTAATTCAATTACAAAAAAGACTAAAAGGAAAAACTAGATGGACACTATGGTCCAAAGACGAAGAAGAGGAAGTACAAAAAATTAAAGACATTTGTAAAGATTTACTAGAATTAGAATTACCCAAAAAAGAATGTGATTGGATTATAGAAATCGATGTATGCGAAATAGCATGGGGAGCAGTACTTAAATATATTTATCCAAATGAGGATGAGGAAAGAATTGCACAATACATTAGTGGCAGTTTTACTCAAACTCAAACTAATTATCATTTAAATGAAAAAAAATTATTAGCTGTAAAATTTTCTATTAAAAAGTTTGAATTATTTATTGTTACTACAAAATTCAAAATTAGGACAAATAATACACAAGTCAAATATTGGTTAACTAAAGAAATTGATCCAACTATTGCAAATAAAATGTTATTTAGCCAACTATTGCAAATAAAATGTTATTTAGATGGCAAGTAGAACTTATCCATTATGATTTTGAAATTATTCATATCAAGGGTACTGACAATGTTATTGCAGATTATTTATCAAGACATGGAGGAACTACTTAAGAAAGTAGAAGAAATTAACTTGGCCATAGGTCAAATGAATATCAACTATTCAAATCTATTCAACCATGTGAATATTTGCATAGCGCAGATTGTACAAATTAACAGTGAACTAGCTTTTTACAAGTCAAGGGTTAATTCTCTTGAGGAACTGTACAAAGGAGGATCTCAATCTCCAACGAAGAATTTATCTGTAGGACTTCCTATTGAGGAAGAAGTATCTAATGTATCCATTATTGGAAGTTCATCTTCCATAGCCATTGGCAAAACTACTGAACCATCTAAAGAAACCTTTTTAGAAGTTGTGAAGAAACCAGCAGTATTAACAAAGGAACTATCAGAAAAGGAGAAAGTTATGAAGAAATTAGAGACATTCTTGATGTATGTGCAGTATCTAAACAAGAGGACAAAAGAAGGAGAATGGTTAAGGACAATTAGCCATCAAAAAATTAATAAAGCAATTATTTTTCCAGGAGCAGAACCAAGAACAGTCAAGGGGCTGTTTGATCAAGAACTTATTCAGTGCATCTACCCTAGCAAGGATCTGAAGGAAATATCATTATTACCTAATAGAGATGGCAAAAAAACCTGATACGTCCCGTCGATCCGTCGACCTAATCCGATCCGAAAAAATACCGATCCATGGATCGACGGATCGAAATTTATGTGATCCGCCCCAATTCGAAAATTTACGGAGCGGATTTGGATCGGGGCTGATTCGATCCGCCCCGATCCGCAATCCGACATTTTTTTTAATATAATTTTTTTATCATGTATAAAAATCTAATATGTAAATTTTGTAGCAAACTTTAATTTCTGGGAATAACCTGCAATCTTTGCATTTTAAAGAAAACATATTTTTCATGTTCTTCATTTGAAGAAATAATTCCAATAAGTGATGGCAAAAAAACTCGATCCATTAAATCGGCGAATCGGCCTCTATACGTCTCGTTTCAATAAAATAAATAAAATTTAATAAAAATAATAATTTTTCTAAATTTTTTTTAAAAAGATTTAATTTAAAATATATTTAAAAAATTTTAAATTTTTTTTAAAAATTTAAAAAAAATAAAAAAATAATTCTGCGGATCGGTGGACCGATCCGCCCCGCCCCGACCCGAAATTTGACGGATCACGAGGTGGATCCGGATCGGACCAAAAAAATTCGATGCGGGGGCCCCGTTGCCAACACTATTACCTAATTCTATCAAGGTAGCAGTTAAAACATATTTTGGAATTTCCAAAGCTGAAAAGATCTATGTCAAGATTTAATCAGCCATTCCGAAATTTATTGATGAAGAATTTCTAAGGGCAGAACATATTGTAAAACTTGGAGTAACTAGCAAATCTATTCTTTCAGAACCAGAAATTAAGCCATTTAACAAAGAAGAACAGATACAAGCTATTCCAGAAAAAAGGGCATTGGGATTTAGAGTCATGTACACCGAATTAAGGGATACACTTACACAAACTAATGTTTGGGTATATGAATCTAATGATGACAAATTATTAATCTACAGCATTGCAAGAATTAATCAAGTTAATTGTCAATTATGGAAATTAAGAGAATATGCTGATAATATACTTGTTAGCAATTTGGATCTTAGCAAAAGAGCCTATGAATATCTACATCAACTAATGGAGGTAGAAACGGGTCACAAGTGTAATAATTGTGGGGACCTACTCAACTACAATGAAGATGAAGCCTACCTTGTCTGAACATGAATTATTCAAGGCATGGGGGTCCAGACCCATGTGAAACTTTAGAAAAAGCAGTAGAAATTATTGTAACTTTAGCTTTACTTTATCCACTTTAATTCTTAGCCAAGTATGTAAAAGATATGGAATATTATCTTGTTTCCCAACTTTGCTTTTACCAACTATAAAAGGAGGAGTTTCTCCTCATAGTAAGCATCCGAAAATCATATTGGTTTTCAGCAATAAAAATCTATATTCTCTCTATCTATTGTCTTTCTTTTCATTCATAGTTCAAAATTTTCTTTCACCAAACCAATCCGAAAACAATTAGCAGAAGGTATGAATAACTAAACTCCACATAGATATATATGAAGCCATAAAATAGTTAGCAATAACTAAACTCCACATAGATATATATGAAGCCATAAAATAGTTAGCAATACTCTATTTATTTATGAGTCCATAAGTTTATTCTTTATAAAACTTTTGTTAAAAGAGTACATCCAGAGGTAGAAAACGAAACTGGATTGTGCTGAACCTCTTTGAAGTGTTTGTTTAAGTATTAAACAGAAAGTATTAGAGTAAGTCTTTCGAGCATCCATTAATGCGTGAGTCTTTCGAGCAGCAATGATCTCCTATGGAGTTGTGTTTAATAATTAGATAAATAACTGAAGAGTATTTGGTCAAAAATCTTTTAAAATCTGATTTACAAAGAAGCGTGATGGACTCATAGATAGAAAGAAGTATTGTTGATTAGTTATGATGGATTATATATCGTCTTTATTATTGATATTATCCAAGTATTGTTATCATAGTTTTAAATTTATCATTTTGTTTATAATATCTCTTACATGTTTTTACATAAGTTCAAAATTTGTTTTTACTATTCCAAGAATTAACTATTCGAAGATGATTTGAATTAATAGCTTAAATACAAATATTTAGTTTTGTAATTTATGAATTCAAAACCTTTAATAGAATTGAATCTTTCAAAAATAAACGACTTTAAGTATTTAAGAGAAGAAATAATTAAACAATTAGAAATTATAAGAGAAGATTTAGGAAGATTTTATAATTTATTAGACTACGCAATAAAAGAATCCTTATTTACAGATTTTTCACAATTTACTAGAATTATAGTAAATAAAGGAAGAATAATTAGTGATCTAGAGAAAAAAATTGAAGAATTAAATATAATTATTGAAGAATAAACTTTAACATATAATAGTATATGTTACGCATTTTATGTAAACAATAAATTTAGAGATATAGACATAACATCAGAAAACTAAAGGAATTATAACTAAAAGGATAACATAGTAATTAAACTTTCAAAAATTTTGTCTTTTAGTTATTTGTACAACCGTTTGTACAGTTTGCTTGTACAAATAGCAAGGTCCAAAGTTTTAATAACATGCTGGACTAGTTGGCTAGCTATATTCCTTACACAACTCGTATGCTCAAAAAGCGTTGAAAGGTCAAAAAATGACCAAGTTCTTGAGATGCTATTAGTTCGATATTCATTATTTAAAAATTCATTTTTTTAAAATTTATTTTCAATAACACATTTATCAATAAAATAATTTACACACGAATTCAAAAAATTCATACTTTTTAACCACATAATCTCCAAAAAAATCATTATTACAAAACACATTATTTGAAATATAACAGATCTTAGACACGCCTTTAATATCACTCAACAATCATAAGATGGCGACAACCCAATAATCTAATAAGAGTTTATCAATAGATACGAGTAATACATACGTGAAGGCAACGATTTAAATAAAAACATAATCTAACTTATATTATAAGAGTGAGTTTTAAAACCACTATTCATTTATGGCTATATCATTTTTTTGTCCTTTAGTATTTTTTCTTCGTTTAGTCAACTTGTTTATAAACATATTTTTTCAAATCAACTTTTAATCATACACATTTCTCTAAATTACTTTTCAACCATATATTTTATCTCAAAAATATTACAATCTTTGTTTATAAACAAAATTTTTTTACTAAACAAAGGCTAAATTTTCATATCGTACATGTTAGTTGTGCAAAATTAACTTGGACCGTGACATTTCAACTTGCAAATGAAGCATGTAATTTAATCTATCGTCCCATGCCCAAATACTAGAAGTCATTGGACCAAAGAAAGTCAACTATCGCTACCAGCCCAAATACGACATCCGGACACAAGGAATTAATGAGCTATAAATGAATGATTACATGATTGAGCATCCCACATGGAAGAGGGCTAATGGGGCCTCCAAATTGGTCAATCCCCAATGCCGAGTAGGATCATTAGCCCCTCTTAAAGGAAAGACTCAAGGAGTTATCCAAAATCTCGCAGAAATATAAAGTGTAATAACTAGAGTAATGGGAGATCAGCGTGATTAGCGGTAAGGAAGAACGAGTATAAAAAGAATAGAAGAACGGAACGGAACGGGGGTAATTTTTTTTTTTTTTTTTTTTTACTATTGTACATTTACAAAAGAGACTCTAAGCATAATAAAGAGCTCTATCCCTCTCCCCCCTCATGTACATTTAATAACTTATTATATAAAACAACAAAAACATATTTAGTGTTCCAACCACAATTTGTCTTATAATTCATGCAATTTCTACCCCCACACATTTTCTATTACGTTAACAAAAAAGATGTAGAGCCATTTTTTGACATCAACATTTTGACACCCGACGTGGGGCACAAAAAGAGAAGAATAGTAATCACTCAGCGAACATTAGGCGAAGATCCATCAGAAATTCATCCCCTTCAATATTCAAAGAAAAAAACATAGGCAAATGGACAACCCCCTCGGAGAGAGTTAGACACCTTTACAACAAGAGGCACATGCAACGGTCTACACCACACAAAAAATCAATGAAATGGTTCTAACCGCTATAGCTACCGCACTAGTTGAAGAAATGTGCATGATCAGCGTGGGGACACGACTAACCTTGCCACCCCTGCAAAATCACCAACTAGCACAAACTCGAAAGCACATGAAGGGAATGGAGAAATTGAGCTAGACGAACAACATAAGGAAAGCAACTGACAAAAGCATGCATGCCGGAGAACACTTACCTAAATGAATCGCAGGATCACAAAAAGTAAAAGATGAAACTCAGAGAAGAGAGAAAGAGAAACACACGGCTGGAAAGCTGGAGGTGAAGTGGGAAGAACCCTAAAAAACTATGATGTCAATTAAAGCCTGTCACCCACTGGCCCGAAGACTTCGAGGGCAAGAAGCTTGCACTCACCCAAAACCAAAAAACAAAAAATACTATTAGTAACTTTGTTCATATTTTATGTTATTTTTCCATTTTACTTCAATGTCATTTTCATAATAATAAATTTGAAGTTACCCATTGTTTGCAAGACATTCAGATCATTACGGATAGTAGATCTCTGAGGCCAACTATGAAAATCAATACAAGTCGGACGATCATGGTAAATAACTAGGTCACTACGACAATCAATACAAGTCGGACGACCACAGTAAAAAATGGGGTTCACTAAAACAATCAATACAAGTCGGACGACCACGGTAAAAAATCAGGTCACTACGTCAATCAATACAAGTCGGACGATTGCTATAAAAAAATCGGGTCACTACAAAAATTAATATTAGTTGAACGACCACGGTAAACAACTAGGTCACTACGACAATCAATACAAGTCGAACGACTACAGTAAATAATTGGGTCACTGCCGCACAAACCTCAACTCTAATGAGAAGTCAGCTAACTTTCTACACGATTTCATGCAAACTACAAGCTAAAAAAATACTCTCATGTAGTCTAACTACCTTTTCTTTGCACAAACTAGCCAACTCGCATGCGAGCTAAAAAAAAATCATCTATAATTTCAACTGTTTAGCTCGCAAGAGATGGGTTTATTACAGTCCAACTCGCATGCGAGCTAGAGCGGGCAAAAAAAAAATCTATAATTTCTATTGCTCAGTCCGCATGCAAGTTGAATATATTATAGTTCAGCTTGTGTGTGAGCTGGAGCCGCCTATCTTCCTGACTGCCATCTGGCTATTGGCTAATACTAAGAATTAGACTTAGAGAAAAAATCGGGCTTGATTTTAGAATACTATTTTTTCAAGAAAAAAAAATCACAATTTAAAGCCACTATTCAACAATGAAAAAAGCCCCATTTTTTCAACAAGATCATAACTCATTGATTTTCTTGTCAATGCCAACAGTTGGCTCACATCGGGAAGTGTTATTAAAATTTTAAATTGAGAGTTAAATTTAATGAATCACTGGAATAAATTGAAAATTGAATAATGGGTCGTCTAATATTTTTAAATAAGTCTAAGATTTTTGTATTATTAAACTTTAGACTTTAAGCTATTAGACCAATATTTGCCAATTGGAAAAAATATATATATATATTTGCAGGGAAGAAAGAAAAATGTTGCAGGGACAAAACCTAAAAACCCACTACAAATTAACTAGGAGTAGTGAATTGACGAAAAATGTTGGTGGAGCGATCATCACCCCGCCCCCCTCCAGCTCCGTCTCTGGTTGCACGGGATCTAATAGCAAACAACATCTTCCATAGTAGCAATGACTGCATTCTAAAGTGCTTTTATAATGTGCATATAGCATGCAAAATACGATGTCTATCACCATTTGCTTGAATGGTTGAATAGAAAAGAGATAGCCACGTCCTCCAAGATTTTGAGATCAACGAGGATTATACAAATGTAATATCGCAAAAGTATTCAATGTTCCAAACGTCACGTGAAGCTCAATTATATTGTGTGCTTATGCATTGAGCTCGAGAAAGTCATTCATGTTGGATAAAATTCAATAATGTGGGGTCAAACATGTATAAAATAAAATGTGTGGTGCTATTTTAAGGATTTAGTCAATAAAGTGATCCACTAAAGATTATTCGGGACTAATGGGTATTAAGTGTCGTAAGGTTAAAGTGTAGAGACGGATTCAATGTTTTAAATTGATGAGGGGCCAATTTAATAACATTGAAACATGATAGTTGACCTACAACTATTTATACAGGTCACAGTCCCCAATTGAGCGTGACTTTTCATAATTCTCTGCATCCCCGTCAACAGAGAAGAAACATAAGGAGAAAACCACGAATCAGTTGGAAGACCATAACCCCGTTCGATCAAACACAACAATGAATTCAGGTACGCTTCCGCTTCAGTTTGGATCTTGATAATTACAGCATGATGTTTATGGATTTTAGATGAACATTCATCTATATTAAATTTAATTTAACAATCCAAACTTGTGGTCGATCAATTAAGGGGATTGAATTATACATTCGAAAAATATTTCAAGGATAATTATATTTGCACCGCACTAATATTTCTTGAGCTGCAATTTAATTATACTTAAAGTTCTCAATTTTTACTCTATAACATTTTTGTCCCTGGCAATTGTTCATAACATTTTTATCCTCAAACTTTTCCTTAGTTAACACGTTTTGTATTTAACCCCTGTTTGATAGGGATTAAAATCATATTTTTAGTAGATTTTGATATAAATTGATGAAATGTGATTAAAAAGTCGTAGATACAAAAAAATATGTGCTTGAAATTAATTTTTGACTTTGATTTATATTAAGGGTCCGTTTGATAGCGAGGGTGGAATTTGGGTGGAAAGAAAATGAATTCCAGGGAATTGAATTCTAGGTAATTGAATTACTGGGAATTAGAAGTTTAATGTGTTTGATTGGTTTAATTTTCTAGGTGGAAAAAGTAGGGAATTTTCCAACTTTTGTTGTTTGATTGACATTATTTTTCATGGAAAATAAAGTAATTTTTTGCTATTTTAATCAAAAAAATTTTGTTTTTTACTTTTTAAATATATTTGTACTTGATGATGATAATGTTATTTTTTGGAAAGAAAATAAATCAATTAACAACAACAAAATTGATTAAACCTGTCCAAAATCATTTTCCATCTATCATGGAAAACATTTTTCCACCAAAACCCAAAGAAAATCTTTTCCACCAAATCAAGGAAAATGGAAGAAAAAGTGGGGTCCGCGGAAAAAGTTTTACATGAAAAATTTTGTCAAACAAACAAACCAAAAGTGGGAATTGGAAAACATATTTCATTTTCCATGAAAAAATTTGTGTAATCAAACGGACCCTAAGATCTGGATTAAAGTCAGCATCAAACATGGGCATAATAATAATTGAATAATAATAGGGAGACATTATTTGGGGACATTTTTAAGTGAAATTGTGACATGTCACACATTTATTGGGTGATGAAAATAATTATCCCACCATTTACTTTTTCATGACCCAATAAATGTGTACCATGTCACAATGTTACTTAAAAAATATCTCAAAAAATGTCTACATAAAATTATTGATAATAATTTAGGGAAAAGTGCACGACAACTCCTTTTAAACTTACCTTTATATAACTAATAAACTTAAAAATTTTGTTTAAAAATCAGGTGTTAATTAATAAATAAATATTATATTATATTATACTAATAATACAAATAATTATCATTTATATATTAAATTAAAACTAATATAATAATAAAACTCAAACAATATCTAATCCACAACCCCAACCCCAACCCCTACCCCCAGCCACCCCACACATCCCTATCACACAAAGTCACAGTTTTTCATAAAAAGTCACATTTTGTCATAATTACAAATATATCGCAAATTCCCACCCGCGCCCACCTACCTTCATCCGCAAAGTCACAGTTGGTCATATAAAGTCATATTTCAGTCACAATTACAAATTTAATATAATATTATATCCTACCTATATAATAAGAGTAAGTGGAGGGGAACTGTTCATTTATAGTCGTCATTTTGTCTTTTTTTTTTCCTTCATTTCGTTTGATTAAAATTTGAGGGTTCAAATAAAGTCGTAATAGCAATGTCTTAATATCGACGTGAAGTTTTCGCACAATATTTTATTACATTATTTTCAAATTACTAAAACATAGCAAAAATTATATCCGTTTAAGATGATCCATTAACAATGTATTTAATTTTTCAATAATTTATTCTTTCGTTTGAATGATTTTTTGGGCTCAAATGAAGTCGTAATAATAAGATCTTTATATCAATATGAAGCTCTCATATAGTATTTTATTACATTATTTTCGGATTACAAAACCGTCAATTGTATCAAAAAATTGTAGCTGTTTCAAATGGTCCCCTAACATTTTTTTCTTCTTTCATTCGTTTGGTTAATTTTGAGGACTCAAATAAAATCGTAATAGCAATATCTTAATATCAATGTGAAGCTTTCGCACAATATTTTACTAAATTATCTTCTAATTACGAAATAGTAGCAAAAGTTATAATCGTTTACGATGATTCCTTAATAATGCATTTAATCTTTCAGTGATTTTTTTTCTTTCGTTTTGGTTGGTTTTCTTGACTCAAACTAAGTTATAATAGCAAGATCTTTTTATCAATACAAGATCTCATATAGTGCTTTAAAATTATTTTCGAATTACAAAACAGTCAACTGCATAAAAAATTACAGCCGTTTAAAATGCTTCCTTAACATTCTATTATTATTATTATTATTATTATTATTATTATTATTATTATTATTATTATTATTATTGCATCCTTTCCTTCATTTGGTTAATTTTTGAGGGCTCAAATATAGTCCTAATAGTAGTATCTTAATATCGATGTGAAGCTTTCACAAAATATTTTACCACATTATTTTCGAATTACCAAACCGTAGCAAAAATTATTGCCTTTTAAAATGATCCATTAATAATGTATTTCATCTTTCAATAATTTTTTTGCTCATTAACAATCTAATTAACTCATTGTTATCTACCGTGATATCGGTGTACTTTCCATTAAATTTTGGAATCTCAATTAATTGAATATATCATTATTTGATCTCGTAAATTAAAAATAACAATATTAGTGACATGAGTAAATCTCAAATATCGACGCTATTTTATATGCAATTTTTATCGCATTCCGTGTATCGCATGGACTGCACTAGTATAATATAAAATAATTATCATCTATATATTAAATTAAAACCAATATAATATTAAATAGTAAAACTCAAACAATACCTAATTCACAACCCATTTTGTAACGACCCAAAATTATAGAACTTGACCGGTCGTGCAAGCTTTATTTTTGTTATAGTTTATAATTTTATAAAGGATCTTGTTAGTTATAAACCTTATTATTTATATAAAAAGAAATCAAAGTAAACCATATGAATAGAATTTCTATCATTCAAACTCAATTTAAAATATATTATTAAGACTAATATAATACCAAACTCTATTTTAAAAGAAATCGGATCAGTTAGAGCATTTACGTATAGCATGTCCTACGCTTGCCTGCTTGTAGAATTTGGAACAATTTACAAATTTGATTTAAATACTAGTCCTAAGGAAAATACAATTGATAGAGACGGAACATTATTCTAATAATGTCTACTAGAATGCACCATCATTGTCAAAAGAACTAGGTGTCAGGCTAAAGTTTAAAATTCTCCATAGGGGATAGATACGTATCAATTCATGAAGTTGGTCAAAACAATAAATGCGTAAATATCATACGTTCATGTAGAACAGCGTAGGAAACATTCTTCAATCCAAAATCAGAAACGGAACAAAAGAAATATCCGTAAATTAACAAAATGAAATACTACTGGTAATAAAGTTATTTAATAGAAATTACGCCAGATTTAATTATTGAAATCCTTAGATCCTGACATCTCGACACCACTGCATCAACCTCCAATCAACGATTCGTTCTAATCTGTAAAATAGTAGGGGTGAGTATATGGAATACTCAGTAGGACACGAAAATTATGGTGCTATCCCGAATAAAATATCAAACGCATGTGCCAAGAATATCATACCGTCATCATATCTTTAGAAAACCGGTAAGAGCTCAATCATATCATATCTTTGGTACCGGATGGCCATAAACATCATATCATATCATATCATTTACTTTCATAAGCATGATAAATTAACAACATGGAAAAATAATTTAAACAGGATAAAATCAACTGCACCTCGTTATCCTACCTTAAGTCTTTGAAAAACTTGATTTGCTGCTCACAAAATAAATTTTGTACTCCTTAAAACTGCTCAAGACTTGATAATATATTTCTTTCTTCGTAGACTATGAAGATTTTGGATGAATTCTATTTGCATTTGCAAATAAAAATATACTTAAAGAGATATATATACACGTGAAGGAAGAGTGGTGATACTTGAATAGGATTGTGTAAAATATCCTCACGTCTCTATCATCATGAAATATGAAATATCTTATAAAATATACTTGATGGGACACATCATCATGAAATGTGAAATATCTTATAAAATATACTTGATGGGACACATCATCATGAAAGGAAGAGACCATTTCTATCCTACCTATCTAATCTAAAACCACTAAAATCCAAGAAACCTCATATTCTCTCTAAAATCTCAACGGCCATAACTTAACCATTATAACTCAAACACAAATAGTAAAATAACATTTATTGATAACTTCCTTAATCTTAAATAAATTAGGCTTCATTAATCCGAATCAAACTTTCTCGAGCCTATCATACATGATTAATTACAAGCTATCCAACGAGCCCAATATTGATATATTTATCAATATCTCATAAAAACTTATATATATATGGGGTAAATTGAAAGAAATTTTGTATATTTACCACTTTAGCCCCTAACCTTCAAAGCATGTATAATAGCATATAAAGAAAATAAATTTTGCTTTATGAAAATATTTGGGACCTTACACATTTGTCCCACCACACCCGTCACCCCACCCCAACCCCCACCTCACAGTTCGGTTACACGAGGTCACAATTCGTTCACATAAAGTCATAACTCGATCACACATAGTCATATTTGACACAACTTGAGGTCACATCACGTCTTAGTCCAATAGTCACACATTCACAGTTGGTCACAATCTCGAATATAATTGGCTAAAATTATCTATAATTTATAACATATTATTTATTTATTGGTCACAACTTATGCGATAATTTGATCACGATTAGTCAATTTTTCTGTCACAATTCCCCAATATTTGATCACAATCATCCATAATTAGTCACATATTATTTATTTATTGGTCACAATTTACATGTTTTCTTGGTCACATCCCGGGTTTATCACAATTCATGCAAAGTTATAATAAGTCAAGATTTTTGTTGCATTTACCTAATAATTTTTCACATCTTGTATTCGTCACAAGTCGTACAAATTCACAATTAATCAATATTTTAGTCACAATTACCTAATAATTGGTCACACACTATTCAATATTCAAGCCATCCCCCCTCTACCCTATCCTACCCTACCCTACCCCACCTACCCAGCTTGTTCCAACCCCACAGCCCAAACCCCAACCTGACAACCTTAACTTGCACCACTACAATCTCTCCCACTTGTCTCCACCGGCACGCCCAACCACCTCCGACTTTGCACCTGCACGACACCACCACCATACGACCACCACATGGAACACACGAGTACCACTACCCATGATTTTTGTCGCTGTCACCTGCAACACTAGCATCACCCCAAATTTCAACCACCCTCCTGAATTCCATAGCAACACATAAGCACAAAACCAGCACCCCCATTCTTCTTTGAGCTGCAACAACACCAGATTTATAAAATCCCGACAAATGATCGCTTCCCAACATTTGTATTGCAACGCAACACAACACATTGCAGTGACTTCACTACGAGACGGGACCACTGCAACTCATCGCATCAGTTGTACTGCTTGGTGTCGACTTGTGCATTGAGTGCCCGTTACTGCGATTTTTTTCATTGTGATATGGGGATCAGTGATGCCGCTGCCAGATCGAAGTGGCATCGTCCCTGCTTCGACGTAAGAAACAACGCCGCTGCTTTCATCCAACAACGATGATATGTCGGAGAGGAGGAGGTTTCGACGAGATCAGGGATGTGGCCGGATCGCCTTAGGGGGGAGAGAGAGAGAGAGAGAGAGAGAGAGAGAGAGAGAGAGAGAGAGAGAGAGAGAGAGAGAGAGTTAAATAATTTTAATGATTTTCATTTTATACTTCATTACATAGAAAACACATAAATTATTTTATTGGGTAAATAAGACATGCGAAGCACGTGGGGAAAATTAGTACTAATAAATGGAAGGTTAAAAATAAAAATCTCAAAGGAAGAACTTAGGAAAATAATTGATACAATAAGCAAAGATTGAGAAATTTAACAACAATTATAATGTGACGTAACAAATAAAAATAAAAAACTAATTTTCAAATTGGGACATGTTTGGTTTGGTATAGATTAAACAACTAGATTTTTATCAAAGTCAAAGTTAACAATTAATTACAATTATATATATTATGGGTCTCACAATTTTTAACCATACGTCTCGTCAACTTTGATCAAAATTCGCTAAAAATCTAAGGGGGTGTCCTCAATGTAGAATTGAAAGGATTTTAGAATTCCATAACAATCCACGCACCCTCAATTTGGAATTTTATAGAATCCATCAAAATCTAAAGTCATCAATATAGATTTTAGGTAGGGTGTCCCCAACATGGAATTTTGTGAAAATTTTAGATTCATGAATTGTAGTGGATTTTATGGATTTTAATAGAATTTCATAGAATCTCTCATATTTTAATGGAATTCTATTCCACAGATTTTATTGGATTTCAGTAGATTTTAGTGAATTTCGTGTATTTAACATGGGCTATGGAATTAAATTTTATATTTAGTTGTTGCTTTTGCCCAATCCGTTTGGCCCACTACTAAAATGCATCAAACTTTCACCAAAGTAATTTTATCGGATCTTCATCTTCTCCACCAGTCCACTTCCTCGATCTATACTTTATGCCTTTGTTCGGATACCATCGGTCCACTTCCTCGATCTATATATCTCTATCTAGTGATTCTCCTACCAGTCGCACTTCATACTAAAAGATTATTGACTCTTGATTAGTGTTGGAATTTAAGATTTTTTTTTCCATTGAAGATTGTTGGTGATTGAACATGGACAGTAATTGAGGCTGGAATCGTGTGATGGAGTCGATCTGGAAGCACAGGCTTTATCTCTCCCTAGTGATTCTCTTGTCAATTGTTTTATTTCGCTTTTGGTTTTGTCGTCGGCATCGCCAGGTTCTTGCTTGACAAATTGGTGTGGACCGAAGTCTTTGATGCCGGAGATAATGGTTTGGACCTCAATGCAGATGACTGGAAATGAGAGAAGTGTGATGAGGTCGTATGCACAGAACTCTGTTCAACGCTCATTCTGTTCAGCCCTCATTCTGTTTGTTGGCTTGCCAAAAGAGATACATGTGTTTGTTGAAGGAATAAGAAATCCATGAAAATCCTAGGGGTCATGATCGGATTTGTTGAAGAATTTTTTCTTCAAAATTATGCTTTCAAATCCATAACAATCCATTCAATTCCATCAATCAATTTAAGAAATTCACTGAAATTCTTAGAATTTTGAGGACACCCGAATTTTATGGAATTAATTAAAAATCCATATTGAGGACCTTGGATTTTGATGGATTCTATAAAATTCCAAACCGAGGATGTGTGAATTGTTATAGAATTCTAAAATCCTTTCAACTCCACATTGAGGACACCCCCCCCCCCCTAATTGATTTCATAAAATTCTGGTGTCCTCAAAATTCGATGGATTTCGATGGATTTCTTAAATTGATGGAATTGAATGGATTGTTATGGATTTGAAAGCATAATTTTGAAGACAAAATTCTTCAAAAAATCCGACCATAGGATTTTCATGGATTTCTTATTCCTTCAACAAAACACACGTATCTCTCTTGGCAAGCCAACAGATAGAACGAGGGCTGAACAGAATGAGTGTTGAACAGAGTTCTATGCATACGACCTCATCACACTTCTCTCATTCACGGTCTTCTGCATTGAGGTCCAAACCGTTATTTCCGACATCGGAGACTTCGATTCGCACCAATTTGTCTAGCAAGAACCTGGAGACGCCGACGACAAAACCAAAAGCGAAATAAAACGATTGACAGGAGAATCACTAGAGAGATAAAGCCTGTGATTCCAGATCGACTCCATTACACGATTCCAGCCTCAATTACTGTCCATGTTTAATCACCAACAATCTTCAATGAAAAAAAAAATCCTAAAAATTCCAACACTAATCAAGAGTCAATAATCTTTCAGTATGAAGACTGGTACGAGAATCACTAGAGAGAGAGAGAGATATAGATCGATGAAGTGGACTGATGGTATCTGAACAGAGGCACAAAGTATAGATCGAGGAAGTGGACCGGTGGAGAGACGAAGATTTGATAAAATTACTTTGGTCAAAGTTTGATGCATTTTAGTAGTGGGCCAAAGCAACAACTAGATATAACATTGTGATAATTAGGTCCAGTGCAACTCAATAAAAATATTTTTGAAATCTAACATCATCAACTAAAAAACACGATAAATTGTCTATTTAAACATTTTGGTACAATACAACATTCTTAAAATATTAAATATAGTTAATTATTTATTATTAATAACCGAAATGAGAGAATCCCGCGCCATCTGTAACGGTAGGGATGGTAACGGGGCGGAGAATACCCGAACTCGACGGGGACCCGCCCCGAATGGGGTGGGGAATCCCCGACAAAGACGGGGATGGGGATGAAAAAGCATCCCCGAATCGGGAATGGGGCGGGGAAGGGGATTACCATCTTATCCCCCATCCCCAATTAATAAGTTGCATTAAAATTTTAAAAGCCAAAAAAAAAGTTCTATATTATCTGTACAAAAATCCTATGATGTAAAAATTTCTTGCACCAAAAATTTGATACTTATCAAGTCATAAACTTTAAATATTTATTTTGAAAAAAAAAATACTGATTATTAGTTATTAAGCTTATCGAGTTGTATTTTCTCATCTAATCAAATATTAAATAAAGACACAAACAAAGATGAATATATATTCGATTAATGTCCAAATAATCTGTGTAAAGATTATTAAATTTAGAAAATGTTAGGGTTATTCCTACATGTTTTCTTATATTATCTACATAAAATTATTTTAAAACTTAAAACAAAACGAAAAACAAAAAAATGGGATGTAAACGGGGATTTTCTCATCCCCGCCCCCACTCTGTCCTCGATTAAATGGGGATGGGGCGGGGTCGGGGAAAGGCATCCCCTCCCCATACATGCCCTGTTGCCATTCTTGTGTAACGGTGCCTGATTTCTCTCAATTTTCAAATGGAAGGTATCAATAACTTTGAAGATGGTGATATCTTTCATTATCCGATGCCTTCACAAAGGGAAATTTATGATTCATATTTTCATTCGTTTCTTTCAATCTCATTCTGTCATCGCCATACTCCATTCTTAATCCAATTTTCGAGTTCAAGTGAAAGGGAATCCATGAGAACGATCTCAATATAACATCTTACAGCCGATCACGGTCAAATTTAATTAGTCTGAATCTGCAGTTATAAATTTGTTGAATTCATCGATTCCGAGGTCCTAATAAAAGCTAGAATAGTTATTAAAAGTATTCCATCCTTATTCTGTGGAAGATCAAGATTGAAATTTTTGGTGGAAATCAATACTTGCAGTATCATAATCGAACATCTTCTCACCCTCATTTTTTTACATTATAAGGTGAGTTCAGATTTTTAAGTTATCAGTTCCGAAATAGCAGTATAGTGATTTTGTCTTAACCCATCTGGACAATAATTTTCATTGCAGGATCAGGTTGAAACAAGGCTATGTGATGAAGAAGGCTACTGAACTTGTCTAATAATATGCTGAACTGGAAATCCTATTAATTTATACCGATTCGATCCGAGCTCTTGGAATTGGAATAAGTTCGGCAGCGAATCACAAAATCTTGGTGATCTTCTCTATCTAATGAATGGGGAGTTTTCGGATCTCCAGGGTCCCAAATGAATTGGCTTAGTTGAAAAAAGCCTTGTTCTTGGACTATGTAATCTGCTGGGTTACGGGCAGGCATTTTACCAGAGGTTTCTAACCCTTTGAGCGAAATGCGACAAAAGAAAAGGAAGGAAAATCCATGGACCGACCCCATCATCTCCACCCCGCAGGGATGTGTAAGTGGATCAACTCATCAAGTTCCCATTGAAATAGGATCCACACAAGGAAAAGCGCTTGCCATTCATTGGTTATTAGCGGTTCTAAAATGGGCATTTTCCCTCTTTTATCCAATGCTGAATCGATGACCTATGTCTTATGTATAAGTAAAAATAATTTTTTGGAACCAGTTACATTTTTCATAGGATCTCCTCTTATAGATAGACTCAAAAATCGATCAGAGTTTTTTTTGTATCTAGAAAGCTCCAAGGGCTCCACATTCTAGGAGCCCAAACTATGTGATTGAATAAATATATGATCAGCGACAAGTGGATTGCACTTATTGAAGGTATTTTTTGTTCAATTGAATAGATTGAATAGATAAGATGAGATGTAACTTCTTCGTACCCAGAAATGACCTTCTATTGGGATAATTAACGTCTAACAGTGTTCTTTTTATTTTTGCTAATTCAGTCAAATAGGAAAAAGCTTTACTAATCGTTAGTGCAAGTTGTTCCACAATGGGAACATTTTGTTCAGGGAAGAAAACAAGCTATGTCGTCAAAAACACAAAGAAAGACCCGGGTTTCAATCTTTTTAGAAATAAAATTAAAGGGTTACGCACACCGCGCAAGAAGAAGATTATGCAAGAAGTACCACTTCAAAGCAAGGTATTTGTGGTATCAAGTTGCATTTTTCGTACAAGTATAACGATATTTCTAGTATATCAAATATAATAAATATTTTTTTGTTCTTTACCAACTAGTTTGTTAATTTAATTTAAGATAAATCTGACATCTATATGCAGCAATGGGAGTGGAAGGTCTCACCATGTGATTGGTTTCTTGGAAAGGTTAATGTTAAGTCCTCGGATTTGAGTGCTGATACTCTGAATCAACGCCTTACAGATCAACATAAAAATATTTTTAGGTCTACATGTTTTGGTCGATTCTTAGACATGAATGACATTGCTGTGAATCCAGAGTTGATACACCAAATACTATTGCGGGAATTAAATCAGCCCAATGATGAGGAGTTATGGTTCCGAATTGGGAATGGCACGGTGAAATTTGGATTAGATGAGTTCTATATGATTACTGGCCTTCGTTGCAAGGGTGTTGTCGCTCGTGGGAAATATGATTCGCAGTATTGTAGATTAAAAAAATCAATATTTCAATCACCTGCCCCGCATAACAAATGACGATGTATTCAACGTGTTCATTTCCATGTCCAATAGAAATGACCAAGATGTTGTATTAATGGGGATAGTGTTCCTAGTCACGCAGTTAATGTATAACACAGCGTATGATAGATTCGTCGAGGAAACATTGTTGGTCCTTGTAGACTCAAGTGAAATGAAATTATATCCTTGGGGTAAAGAAATTTTAACCACACAATTTCATCATTGAAGCTAGCTTTGAGGAATAAGCGCACCACAGTTTAAGGTGAGGGCAAGCCGACAATGAATTATAGGCTAAACTGATTCGCCATTGCGTTTCAAGTTTGGGTTTACGAGACTCTACCTATTGTTGAAAACAAAATTTTCTCAAAAGTAGCTTCCACACGGCCAAGGATACTTAACTGGACATCTGATGTGGTTGATGATGTACCCTCTCTAAATCTGGCAGCTGACATTTTTGCACATCCTGGCGTGAGTGACACATACTCATAATTGTTTATAACTTTTTTCGTTTATAAATGTACAAATTATCAGTTGAATGATTTTGCTGTCATTTTCTTGCCTTTGTTTGCATTTGCTTCACACAGATTCGAGCATTGAGAGTTATCCCCTAAATTGATGAGGTTCTAGATCCAAATTATATATCATTACAGCGAAGAGAGAACCATCAAAGAGAGCGAATACCGTGGCGGATGGAAGCATTCATATAAAGGATGATGATGACTTCATCCTAGATAACAAGGTTCCGTCAAAACAACCACGATTTGTATCTGATTCACATATTCATTTGCTGGATAACCATCCCTCATCCAACATCTCAGTTGATGATGTCATTCAACCGGTGTCCCCCACAGATCCAGTTGAAATAATCGAAACTCAATGTGAGGCGCGTGATCTGAAAGGAAAACAGATAGTATATGATGTCGATGACAGCGATGATGATTGTGAAATAGTAAACGATGACTTCCCTCCACTTGGACCTCATCAATTCCCAAGAGAAACATCAATTTCCCGTATGGGCAACTATGCATCAGAAGTTCCAACAGGTGGTTTCTCCCTAATGAGTCTTAATGTAGCTCACGAAAGACAATTGGGTTCTCATTCCATCAATGGTCAGCGTGCCAATTCCACATCAACATTATCACTGTCCGACGTAACTCAATTGAGGAAACAACTTGCAAAGGAGCAAACTGGCATTGATCGCCCAACTGACTACATCCTAGCTATGCCTACCGGGGAATGTTTCAATGAAGCAGGAGTAGGTATATTTTCCTGAACACATTCTCTGATCCACAAATAAATATGGATCAATTTGCTATGTTATCCACATTGTCATGATAATGCATTATTCATCGTGAAGGATGAGGTGACTGTAAACGATGAATGCTGAGTTATGACACTAATCACTAGTAGCTGTTCACATTATTTATTGATGTTTACACAAACTTTACAGCATTCAACATAGCATGTTTTCTTGTTATATCCACTTTTTTGTTCTCAGATTATTTAGGTCACATTGTTTGACAGCATATTCATCGAAGTCTTATTGTCGGATAGATATAAGTTTATTAGTACATCCTCTTCATTTCAATCATGAAACATGGGATACCATGTGAAATTGGACCCCGACTAAATTTAAATGAATTCTTCCTCAAATACCCACAAGATGGCATGAAAAATACACCAAAAGACTTGAGACCATTGTCCTTGAACACGCAAAGGCAACTGAGGATGTATACATATTGAGAAGGAAAATTGAAGAATTAGTATCCTTTGTAAATAACAAAATTTCAGAGGCCCTTGAGGGGGTCCGTGCCAGGTCTATTACTTCTGCTTTGAACATTGGTTTGACTCTCCGTAAGTCAAACCTGACGTTGAAGAACCACCAGACAGAGGTATGAAATCTTTAAATTCGAACTGAAATGAATGATTTATCTGGGTTCGAATGCAGTGCCAACTAACACTACCCGTATATATTAGTAGCAAGGTGGATGTTATCTTTCCATATAAGTAGAATGTTTAATACCAGAAATCATCCTTGTTTGGTTATAGTGCAACCTTACAACAATAATTGTGAAATTTAACAACCTTCAAATAAAAAATTATCACTTTAGTTTTAATTTGATCTAATACACCACAATGGAATGTTCCCCCCTTACCTCAGTCTAATGTCACATCTGAATCAATATCATCAAATTGGAAAAATTCCTAGCTGATACTTAAAAATGAATCAAGACTGTGATTCAGAATAGGGTGTTCCTAAAAGGATCTCAACTAGTATCATTTTTTTTTTGTATAAATCATGAAATTATAACTATGTCCACAGTTGATGAAATAATGACATTACAACCATGTCCAACTAGAGAATAAATTTGCTTCAAGGATAACCTTATATACTTAGACAGTAAATAAAAATTTACTCCAGCAGCATAAGCAGACTGCTTATTTGCATGATTTAAATTCTTCTTCTCTTATTAGGTGCTGTGTGATACAACAAAACCACGAGGACAGAACTCAGGCAAGGTATCTCGAGCATTTTGGTTCCTCACTAAAATTGTATATTTCATGGTCTAATAGATCCATCTTTATCATCTCATGGAACACTACAAACACCTAGCAGTGGAAGCCCAAAAATTGGCAAGGTAGCACAATACATCATTTTATTTCATGTTGTGATTTTCAAATATCTTGATCACATTCATTGTGATACTGGACTCAAGATTTCAATTGTCAAATCCATGGAGTGCAATGAAATCAAAATACATCAGCACATAACAACGCAGGGGACCCCCATTTCATGTCTACCTCCGGTCCCACAACAATCTTGGACTTCATCAACTGCAAATTCTAAGGTTGTAAGTTTATTCCAGAATTCGAGCAAAAGTGGTAGCAATACATGCCCTCAACAAAATCCAAAATTGGTACTGCCATCATATTCACACTTTGTATATGTATTCCATGCATTCGAATTGAGGAATGTTCAACCCCATTTTTTAAATAAAATAATACATCCGAGTATTTGTTGTTCTCTATGGAATTATCACGTCAATCATTTATATTTCTGATGGTTTTGCTTTCATAATTTATTAACAATTGGTATTTGCACTCCCATGAAAGCTCAATACACTAATAGGAAAAAGTACTCTGACCATGATTCATCTGTTAATGGTAAAATAATTGGATCGGCCACACATGCGTCCCCTTCAAGCTTCAAGGTCTGTAAGGCATTTTTTAATTTGACATCAATTTTACTTGCCTTTCAGCTACATGTTCTACATAGCACTGTAACATGTATCATTTTTTGAAATACAAGGATACACAAAACATATTACACCCAATGACATCATTTGCAAAGAACTTGAGTCATCTAAAGAAAAATATCCATGCTATGATGCAACAACCAGTTTTGATCTAGGAATAGACTGCGATAAGAACTAGGGAGATGTTGTCCTGGATGATGGTCTAGTGCTAACAAAGGAGTAAATAGCAGAGATGGATGAACTGTGTGAAAAAGTGGTAGGCTAAGATCAGTAATACTCCAGAGATGTAGACCGCCACATCTGGATATTTAACTTCTAATTTATTCTTTTTGTTGATTTAATTTTCAACTTTTCCTTCCAGTCACAGATTTCAGGACGTAAGAAATTGTGCACTGAAAAAACTTCATCGATGCAATCCACAGTCATGAGCAACTGTGTGACTGCACTGCAGCTTGGGAATACACATATGTCGCCACTTCCCCGCATGAAGGTAGATGATATGAGGATGTCCTACTCACAATACATCCCAGCCAAAAAAACTGGGCCAAAGCTAACTTTTCCACAGAGGTGATCGAATTTTAATTATTTGTATGCAAAGTTGCTGTCAAAATCACTGTATTATAACATTAACTACAAACACCAATATTCTATTTGCAGGTATCACCTATACCAATCAACCTAGAATGTGATACTAGCCCAGATAACTAGAGTATTAATCAGAAGAAGCCTTCAGCCCATGCCATCAAGATAGGTAATGCCACATCAACTGGATGTGACAATGTGTTTGTGTACAAGACATGTATGGACCCCCCATCGAGTTTGGATATCAATGCTTTCAAAAAATTCTACTCCGCTGCCTTATTCGAATAACCAAATCAGGTAACTATATTTATAATCCATTTACACATTGAACACAATATGTGTATATATTCAATATTATTTAAAATGATTAAATTCAACAGCAAGACGAACATTGAAGGTGATGTACATGAACTTTCGCCTTCTAGTAAATTGGGCCCAATTATAATTCGATCGAATACATGGTGGAGAGATCTGCACGAGGTTGAAAGGTGCCTGAATGATTCGGTAATCCTACTGTTGAGTAAATCATTGACGTACATGCATCAATAATCATTACATACATTATTATTTTTGTTCAAATTATAGTCACAATACGAATTTTGATTATGCTTCAGCGCATCGACGTCGCATTCTACTTTATGCAGATGTTCTTAAAGTTGAGAAATGATTGGGGTATTCGTGCTACCTCCACCGACTGTAACTTTGACGTCAATATTAGAGGGATATCGAAGGCAATTCAATCTGATACAAAAGCAATAAGTAGACATGAGTCACTATTTTCATACGCAAAGGGACGAAAAATACCCTTCAATACCCCATGGAATCAGGTTGATCATGTTCTCATTCCAATGTGGTTAGAAAATCTAGCTCACTGGATACTCGAGCACTTTGACATTGTTAATTGGAGGTTTGACGTATACAACTCATGTTCAGGAGTCATAAAGAATGTGACCATTTATTCAGCTATTCGGTCTATGGTGCTAGTTGTCCCTGTTCTAGCAAAATCGATGAATTCAGAGAATCGTACTTTTCCTGATATGCCTCTTGAATGCAGATTGATTGATCATTGTCCACAACAGCGAAATGGGCCAGTACATCATATCCTTATGCACTTGTTGTTTATTTTAACTAGAAGATGGTTCCTGCTTATATCATTGTTAATTTAGATACTTTGTGTTTGCAGTGGAGATTGTGGGATTTATATTATTAAATATGCCGAGTATCTAATTGAAGGCAGAATTGATGAAATTCCAGGGGTGTTCGACACTGCAACTGCTCGAACTTACATTGCATCTCAACTTTATAAGTATATGCGCGATGAGCCTGATTTGATTTGGAGTAATTGTCCTGGAGCACTGAAGCTTGGAAATTAATGTCCCAATAAATGCACCATTTAGTCTGTGCAAACTATTTAGCCTTCAATAAATGTGTGAAGACTTTGAATGAATAAAAATCTATTAGATGAACTAAGTTCCTCAACAATGCTATTTTCTCATTTTTTTTTCCCAAGATGGATATTATGTGCAAGGAAATCTTTTTATGGTTGTAAGTTTTTGTCCATTACAGTGGTTCATGAATTCATTATGCAGCTGTGTTTGACAACAAGTTCAATTGCTCTCTTGGTTACTTTATGCTGAGTGTGACAATTGCAATTTACTGCTGTTCTCTAACAATTTTGGTAGCTCATGCATAGATAAAATTGAACATAGTTCCTTGGACAACTAATCAGCAGCATTGAGATAACCTTTCAGGAGTTGCTCACTACAAATTTATGTTTTATCCCCCCACCTTTATCTTGGTTTATTTGCTAGTGGTACATTAACGATTTTTTCTCGCTTTATAAGTTCGATTGACCATTATCTTTTTAGTAGCAACTGATTTTTTTACAACTGCTGGTATCAGGATTTGGTATCACTCAAACACAATATCCCTCCAGAATACTAGAAGAGTAATCAGTAATGGAAATGGAAATGGAAATCTCGTAAATAAATTCTTTCATTATGCCATTCATCAATTAATATAGATATTAGCAGTGTGGTGATCAACAAAGATGTTTACCACCTATATCAGATCTAGAAAATCACACCAGAACTTGAAATTTGTGTACCATTTCACACTGATATTGATTTTAGTGAATAAATTCAGAACCTGAAATTTGTATACCAATTCTCAATCCATTCTCATCATGTGGAAATCATTCTGTCATTTTTGTAATACAATATTACAAATCCATAGACATTCAAATTTACCATGTTCACCAAGAAAAAATGAGCACGAGTGATACTAGATGTTTTTGAAATCTGGAAATATATTAGAAATTCTTTTCAATAGGGGTCAACTTTAAAATGTTCAGATTCTGAGCACAAATAATACTCTACAACGGTTTCCAAAAAAATTTTCCCTGACAACTTTAAAATATGGCAGTATTTCATTATTTGGCAAGTGATGCAAACCACGTAGCAATTGTAGCTACGCAACCCGTTACGGCCGTAAGTCCAATTTTCTTCAAAATCACAGTTTTCAACAGTAGGTTGGTTACGGCCGTGAGCTCCCATATGTTACGGCCGTAATTCTTGAAATTTCACAATTTTCTTCGACGGCTTGAATGAGGTTGATCCACTCGTCGTTTTGGCTCGGTCCCAACATGGAACTTGCTTCTTTTGATGACACGAACATTGTTTTGGCCATTGTTCCTTGAACTAGCTTGTCCATTGCTTCGTTGGCCCTCTTTGTTTGCAATCGAGTCATCGGTCCTCCTTTGATCTTCAACGGATCTTTGTACGGGCTTGTATCCGTGGTCTGGATCACATCAGCAAGAAGTCAAAAATTTCACTTGAAAGAGCATATTATTTCTCAATAAAAAATGTGCTAGGAATCTTCATGACTACTGTCCTTTTCTTTTATGCAACTAAAAATTTACTGATCTCCCCAAATATCAGTATTTGACTACCAGGAATTGACATTGGTTTTGAAGAGTGTTGCAAGCACATCCAGAGTATTGTTACTTCATAAATTACTGATCTCCCCAAATATCATAAATTGTAAAGCATCATTGACAAAGATATTTAATATCATACAGAGCATTTGTAGCTGTCCCGACCATATTCTTTCCCCCGCACATTTTTTTAGAAAACATCATATTATTTCATATAAAGATGGGGTGCATAGTAAATGGTTTACTTATCATTTTACCACACTTAGCATCTATTTATTTAAATAAAACAGAATAAATTTACTAATTAGCAATTTCTAAACCTAACACTGCAGCCTCTCATCTCTTCATTGACTGCGGAACATCGTGGGGGTGTTCTAAACATTGTTGGGTGGTCTACTGTACAACCTGGAAATTTTAAATGATCATTAAAATATGAAGGATATATATGGATAGAAGGAGATTTTACATCAATGTTCAGATCAAATACCTCATTTTCGCCTGAGTCTCATCTTTTTTGTTTCTTCCCAATGTGAAGATCTCTTGCTGCTGGATTGTGTCAAGTCCTGCTGTTGTGACCATAGCTATCAAATTTTCTACAACGAGATATTTTTTTTGTACTCATACGACGACTTGAATCTGTTCTCCTTTGGTCTACCAGGTCCACATTTCGTTTCTGGAGGATGAACTATCCTTGCCCTCACCTAGTCGGGCATGTTCTACTCATCTTTATTGCCTAGTAGGTATACAGTTTCCTTGTATGCATCAAGGTATTTTTCTCTGCTAAGGTAGGTTGAACAGTAATCTGACAAGGAGTATCACTGCAACCGCATGTGGACATGATAAATGATCCAACTGGAACCTTCTGCATGAACATGTTTTTTCCTCCATGTTGACCACATAGGAATTTTTGTCATCAGTTACTTGGTACACAGTATCACTAGACGGATTCACCTAACAAATATTTTAATTATTTAAAGTATTTAAAGTATCAAATACATGGTGATTTCAAAATATACAATAATAAAATTCAGCGTTTACTAACCCGCAACTGTGCTGCCTTATCCACTCCCTCATTCAACATATTATTATGTCGTGACACAAGACGTGTGAAGGTTGCCCTCGCATCACTTGAATTTTGGAAAAACCACTTTTGAATAGTGCATCTCAAACACTCAAACAAGGCCTCAATAGGATACTTCTTTGCGTGCTTAATAGGGAGTTCACTGACTCCACAATATTGGATGTCATAGTACAGTATCTGTCTGTGGTCATGTATGCTCGTGACCAGTTCTCATAACCAGCACACTCCTGATTCATTTCAAGATAATAATAAAATAAACTAAAATATCATATGTCATGGTACAAATAATAAGCGTGAAATTCCCAAAGACAAATAATCATATAATAATTACCAGGTAACCCCTTATCCCTTTATCAATTGAATCAAGTCTTCTCATGTGTGTCTCAAAATCAGTCTTTGTGTAAGCTCTTGTAGCAGCATTGAAGTGTTCCCTTAGTTCTTTTCCTTTTTTTACGAAATTCTTTCTTCATATTTTGTAGTATATGATAAGTACATGCTCCATGCATGGCACCCGAGAATACCATTTCAACAGCATGCTTTATGCTTTCATGTCGATCAGATATAATACATAATCCATCTCGATAGCCATAAGCTTCTCATAATCTTAACAAGAACCATTCCCAAGCATTATTGTTTTCTCCGTCGCCTACTCCAAATGCTAGAATAAATATGTTGTTATTCGCATCTTGAGTGCACGCCGTGAACATACCTACTCGTGAGGAATGTCCCGTCAACTAAAATTATTGGTTTGCAATGCTTCCAACCTGTAATTGATGCACCCACCGCAATAAAACTAAACAGAAACTTGTTATCATCAACTACCTCAATCCTGGTATACGATCCCGGGTTGGTTAATTCTGTCATGTACATGTAGGATGGTATTTTCCCATATGACTCAATTGGATCGCCCTTAATCATCATAATTGCACGTTCCCGTGCTCTCCAAGCTTTATCGTAACTAATTGTCACCCTATACGTCTCTTGGATATCTTCCATGATGTCTCCAAGTGTGTATATCCTCCTAGCAGATAGAAACCTACTTTTTATGCAATTGGAAATCACTACACTGGTCGCTTGCCCGTGATCGCCCATTACCACGTCATTAGAGCATGTATGGCCATTCTCTATCTTTCTAATCTTAAAGTTACCAACACATCCAGTTCTCGAGGCCCTGAATTGCCACTTGCAAGAGTTTTCAATACATTTCACTGCATAACTTTTGTTGTCTGAATTCTGTACAATGTATTGAAAATGGTTTTTGATTGCATACAAACTAATTGCAGTAATCAATACATCCTTTTTCTTGAATAATCTCCTAACGACCACGTCATCTGACGTTGGGCAGTCTATGACCGTGTCTGGTAGCACATTTGAGTCATCACGAGGCATAGTTATGTAAGCCGCTAGTTCCAGTCCCATTTCTTCAGCAGTTGGATTATTTGGTATCATTTCCATACTTAAAGGATCATCTATTACAGTAGAACGCAAGGATAATTCAGGTGCTTGCGCATTGTCAGCTATCATTTCTCTAACTCGTACTGATTGTTCATCTGTTGAGATCAAAGAATTACTAGTGACATCCACACACAATGGGTAGTTTACGTTTATCAGCATCATTTTTCTTGAAGTCCAAATAAAATGCAAGCGAATAATCATTTGATATCCGAATACAAGGGCCATTATGCATCACTTGATGCTGAATTATAAAATGGTGCTTTTCAGGATCCATTCCCAGTACAACGCCTACCAATTCGACAAGTTTGGAATATGTGCAATCAGTCGGTACTATCATTCCACAGACATAATATCCATGGTATGTGTTAGAATCATTCAACTCTCCTCCAAAGTAAACAAACACGGTGATTGAGGCCATTTTATTAATATCCTGTTACCATGAACTAATTATTGTCAGGTTATTGTGATAAAATCACAGCAAAAATGTATGTTAAATCAGTATCTGTTTTACACACGAAATTGATATTATCAAATCAAATATACAAATTCAGACATGAAAATCTAATTACACAATTCACCAAATTTATCTGGAAAATATACAATTTTCTAGTCCATGTTATTTGTTGTTCCGCAAAATTTCAGTTACCATTATCTATCACTGGGAGCTATATTTTTACCAATGCTGGTATTGTTGATGAAACTAATTATAGGATTATAATGATAATTCATCGCTTCATGTACTGGTCGCGTTTCAAGTTCACAAATAAATTCAAATAACTTAGTTTATGTATGTGTACATGCAGACCCACGTGAATCATCAATCAATACAAAGTTAACACAAATATGAAAGGAAAAAATTAGTTCATTTAAGAATTATCGGGAATATGGGATAACTTTATTTAGCTGACAGGTTGTTGTACAGACTTAGATGGATGAGTAGATTGTTTTGATAATGCCATTGGGAACGAGTCACAGATGTTGCTATTATTGACTGCGACTGATGTTTGCTTTCCAATACTTGTGTCGGATTTGCACTTCACGTTGAAGATGATTATGCAGTGGAGAAAATCGGAAGCATCATCCAAAGGCTTCAAAAAAAAATTTCTTCTAGTTTAACAATTTGCAAGATTTACAGGTGAAAATTGTACTGATTTTCATTTACATTTTTTTTGTTTTGTAACTGACAGGTCACTTTCTGTTTTTATTTACCAGATTTCTCTCGGTTTCTTATTCTAGTTGCATATTCATAATTTTTCCTTATAAAGTTTGGTTTTACCATTATCTTTTAGTGGCATTTGTATTTTTCAAAAACTGGTTTCATGGTGAAGTATCACTGCAATTTTCCCTAACATTTAATTCCATAGCCCATGTTAAATACACGAAATTCACCAAAATCTATTGAAATCCAATAAAATTCTTGGAATAGAATTTCATTTGAATCTGAGAGATTTTATGGAATTCTATTAGACCTTGTTTGAGACCCACTATTTGGGAAAATTATGGTTTGGAATAGTATTTTTGGGAGGATGTGTGGTTAAAAAATGTTTGAAAAGTCAAAAATGGTAGGCTTAATTAAAATAGATAGTTGAGATTGTGTGTTGAATAAATTTGGTTTGCAAATAATGGAGACCAAACAAGGGCTTAAAATCATTCATGTTGGGGACACCCCCAATTTTAACCTCTATCAAACAGGCTCGAGAAAAAAATTGGCGTAGCACATTACCTACATGCTATGCTACATAAGGTTCTATGAAATTCAATTAAAATTCACTACAATTCATGAATCTGTTGTAAATATTATATTGTATTAGTGAATGACAGTTGTAGCCCTAAAACCCTAGGTATTATTACTTTATGTATCCCTTATTCCCCCTATATATATGGAGGCTTTAGTTCATAATAATATACAAGTTTATTGGTGTATCTACTTTTCTCTCTTTTTATAACACGTTATCAGCATGATTTTTTCAAAAATATTAGCTAGAAGGTAATTTTTTTATAATCATCTATCATATGCACCAAAATTTATTTGGTGGCATATGAATTTTTTAAAATAAATTTTCGAATACTGATTTTTATCACAAAATCAGTGCACGTCTGCGAAAAAAAAATGGAATTTCAAAATTCAATTCTCTTGAATCCAACGAATTCAATTGAAGTTTCAAAGTCAACCTTTGAATTCAATTCAATTTCAATTTGTGCAAATTTTGTCAGAATCTATATATGTAGAGTTGATTATTTACATGCTTATAACATATTTATATGTGTTTAATTTATATATTATGGTTGTTGTTGAATTTCTTTTTACCGTTAAATTAATAGTTCATTACGTTGTTACTCCTGAAGTAGCGCAATTGTATAATTAATATTCCAGAAGAATATTAATATGACTATCATAAATAATTTGTTGTTGCTCCTGAAGTAGCACAACATTATAATATTCCAAAATAATATTATTTGCTCTCGAAGAGTATAAATTATAATTTTCAATATTCCATAAGAATATTGATTTATTATTCTTGAATAATCGAAATTTTAGAGCTATAATTCTTCTAGAAGAATAATTTGTGGTTGCTCCTGAAGTAGCACAATTTTTATTATAATAATATTTGTAAAGAATATTAATTGCTCTTGAAGAGCATAATTTTGAAAGATTTATTATTCAATTGCTCCAGAAGAGTAAATATCTAAAATATTTAACAATAATTTGTTTTCGCTCCTGAAGTAGCACAACAGTATATATATTAATATTTCAGAAGAATATTAATTATAAATCTATCAATTACAAGTATTATTGTTATAATTGATTTAAATTTACAATTCATTAGGTTATTGCTCCTGAAGTAGCACAACGGAAATATTAATCGTAAATTTATTTATTATAAATAATTTGTTGTCATTCCTGAAATAGTACAACATTATAATTAATATCCTAGAAGGATGTTATTTGCTCCTGAAGAGCATGAATTATAATTTTCAATATTCTAGAAGAATATTGATTTGTTATTTCTTTTGGAATAATCGAAATAAATTCGTTAAAGTATACCTTGTTTCAGCAAATTATTATTTTTTGCTCTTTCAATTTAGTCATTGGCAATCACTACGTTATTTTGAATTCTCAAATACATTATTAGATTTGATTCTACCACATATTAGTTATATATCTAATTTTTATATATGGAATTCGTGTGCATGTAACATGTTTAGTATCTTTTGCATATCTGTAAAAGATTTAGCCAATTTTGTTAACTTCTATATATGGAGATTCTTTTCCTGGTGTAGTTTGGTAATTAATTTTTATATATAAATTCATATCATGTTTATATGGTAATTAATATTCTTTAAGCTGATTAAATATATATAGATGTTCATTCATAAATTTTAATTTGATAATGTATAATGTTGTTGCTCATGAAGTAGGACAACATTATTGATATTCTAAAAAAAAAATATATATATATTTGCTCGTAAAGAGCAGTATATTACAATTTCAATATTTCAGAAGAATATTGACTTAATGCTCCTGAAGAAGCATGATTTAAAATATGTTTTAAACGAATATGGTGTTGGTGTTCTCGAAGAAACACAACCTACGTTAAATATATATATTCCAGAAGAATATTTTATCGTCACTCGTGTAAAGTACAAATATTGTTAGTTCGAAAGGTATAATGAATCATTAATATCAATATTTCAGAAGAATGTTGACTTATTAAAATCGCAATTATAGAAATATAATTATTCCAAAAGAATAAAATTTTTTTCATCCTAACTAGCACAATAAATAATAATTATTGTTATAATTGAATGAGATTCGAATCAATATTCTAGAAGAATATTGCGTTACTGCTACATTTCAATATTCTAGAAGAATATTATTTTATTGCTCATGTGATAAATATTGCATTCTTTTTCTCAAAGAAATTCGAATTTATTAATAATTCAGAAGATTATTATGATGTAGAATAATATATTGTTGTAATGATTTCTGAAGAATTATAATTTTATCTCATATGAAATATAATAATGAAATATAATTTGCTCCCGAAGAGCCCAATATTATGAGATGTGTTATTAATTTGATATTCTGAAAATGTATTTTGTTGTTACTTCTGAAGAATAACAACTTTATTTTATGATAAATATTCAATTTATTATTTTACTTGTTCACGAATAACATCGTTTCTTTTTCTGCTCAAAGTAAATGTTTGTATTCTATTAAATTTGAATTTTCATAGAAAGCGGTATAATTATTCGATCTTATCATATCGTTTTGATTATACCAACTTACAATAAACATTTGTTTTAATGTATGTTTTACATTCAATATTATAGTACAATATTCCAGAATAATATTGTATCACTATTCTAGAAAAAGAAATAATCTAAATCAATGTTCCAGAAGAATATTGATCTAAATCGATATTCCAGCAGAATATTGCACATTAGGAATATCTCATTTGAGATATTTAATAAAATATTCTACAAGAATATTTCGTTTTTGTTCTTGAAGAAGCAAAATCTTATTTCACACTACATATTCAAGTCTAATATGTTTATATGTTGTTGCTCCCGAAGAAGTATAACAATTATAAAATAATATTAACTGCTCTTGAAAGAGTATGATATTACAATATTCTGGAAGAATATTGACATATTGATTTTGAATGGTAAGAAAAATGTGATTTTCGAAGTAGCATATGTTTCGAAGAATATCTCTTTTGAGTTCATGTTTATCCCTGAATGAAAACATATAACTTATGTCATAAGGAGTTTGATTTGTTTGACTACTTGAATAATATATGATTATATAATGTTTAATCATTGAATTATATCTTATATTGAACCAGAAGTTCAATTTGATTTTATTATTTGACACGACCAATTAGACCATATCTGGATCAATAATGATGCGAAATTAAAATGGATATTTAATGAAGAACCAGAAGATTCTTCAATCCAATCATATATGATGTTTGTTTTCTTTCATGAAATTTCTTGACTGTCACTAGCTAAAATAGGGATTAAATTCCCTATATTTTTGAAAAATAATTAGGGTGATAAATGGGCCACCATCATCCTCCACGTTGATCATCTTAATATTATTTGTATCTAATAGATCTGATACATATACTAGATGATTGCATGGTATTATCAGCCTGAAGTTTGCGAAATTATTGCTCAAATTTTATATTATGAGCAAAATTTTCAGATTATATAATCAAGAATGTGTCTTGATAATGCTAGTGGACATGAATCTCAATATTTTAATAAGTGTTAGTTGGGATATCGATAAATGGTTTAACATTTTTGCTTGTTAAACGCCTCCAAATCCAATTAATTTAATTGAGAGCAAAATACTTCCCTTTTTGTTTAGGAAATTCTATTACGCATCGTGCCAACATTATAGTTCTCTCTATTATAATTGACTTATGGTTAGAGCCTAATTTTTTCATATAATTTTTTAATAATGCAATTGATCCACCACAATGCACTGATATGGAAAATAAAGAATGTTGAGAAAAATGCGTTGTTTGAACATATATCCCAAATGGGTGATATTTTACAACGTCGAAAAAAAATTATTGTCAATTTGATTGGACAATTTTTCTCAACATTAGGGGGAAGATTAGTAACTTAAAATCAAACAAATGTATCATATTATGTTATCTGTATCCTATCGATTGATAATATGAACCAGAAGTTCGATTGAAAATACGAACGAAAAATTAAAGAGATAACATAATTACAAGATGCATAAGAGATCAATTAAATCTCGTGTACTAGCTACAGATGCTCTATCTTATATTGATGTATGGCACACCTGAAGTGTAGCGATATCTGATTCGAATAAAGATCCCCAAATAAATAAAAATAGAGCAAATTATTATGATGGTCTTATTGAAGAGGTATCTACTCGTAAGAGAGTATTATTGACATAATTAGTTGTAAATCTTCAGAAGAGGTTCAACTACTTGAAATATTGAAAAATTGAGATCTCTATAGTAATGTCTTGTGGGGAAAGAAATCGAATTGAGATGATAATTGTGTCGATACACTTTATAAAGCGCTTATGCAAAAGCAAATTGCAAAGCTGGCTGCATCATAATATGAATGATAGCGAGGATAATAAAAGAAAATATGTCGAAGAAAATCGACATAAAAATAGTTGGCAAAAGTATGCATTCATGCTAAATTAAACTTATTACAAAACCTGAAGTTTTGGGACTTGAAGTCCAAACACTTAAAAGTGTAAAGTCAGTAAAATACCTATAGGCATAGTCGTAATACACGACTTGTTGCGCAACGAATATTTCAAAGATTTGGTATAGATGGAATATTTTATTTGCTTGACAAATGCATAATAGGTGCCAATAAATATATGATTATTAGAAATGTATATAATGAAAGATGATTGACTCTAATTACCAGCTTGCGATCTTTGATGTACCAATGGGTGATATCAAAATGTATGATCATCAACTCGGTACGTTGGGAGTATTCTTTAAAGTACCAATGAGTAAGATTAAAAAGGGTAATCAATACCTCAGTACTTTGGGATTGCGGTGAAATGATTAGAGAAGATTTATTTGAAATATAGGAATCATTACTTATCTAAAGTTTCACTGCTTAAAATTGGTGGTATCAATTTGACAATTGCAATGTGAAACATATACGATGCCTGAAGTATACAGTATAATCCTTTAAGGATTAAATATACCCGAAATATATAGTTCAAGTTTTTAAGAAACTTGTTTGATCAAAGTATAAAGATACTTTGCGATCTAAATATATCATATGCCTTGAATAGATTCAATTTCCAATGGAATGTGATTGATAGTATGAAATTAGATTACATGAAGAATGACACAAACGACTGTATATGACAAAGTGTTAAAATTGAGATGTACCATTATTGTGAATAATATTTGAAAATAGTGGCAATAGATTTTCAAATTCAAATTCATGGTTAATTATTCACCTGAAGTGAATAAGTTAATTGTTCATTGAAGTGAATAAGTCACTTCCAAATTTTAGAATTGCATTAAATGCGTTGATAATATTGATTATAGAACATGACTCGATGCAACATGTTCAAATGATTGAAAATATTGAATATATTCAAAGAACAAATAATATCAGATATCAGATATGTGCTATTTATATGCTTGGTAAACATATTCGATATTGCACCGATTTACAATTTAAATAATTACATGCAGTATCAATATAATTGTAATGTTCCCATGAGGGGGAGCTAGCATACGCTACACTATTTTTTCCTTAGCCGATGTTTTGTCCCACAGGGTTGGCAAGATTTTTAATGAGGAAACTATTATCAATGTCTATTGATATACTATCATATACGAGACTCCTGAAGAGATCAATATATTGATGATTCAATAGATATTGAATCATGGGAGTAATTATATAGATGATTCAATACAAGTTGAATAAGTGGGAGTAGCTGTACTCTTTTTCTTTCGTTCAGGTTTTGTCCCACTGGATTTTTTTGACAAGGTTTTAACGGGCAGCATCAAAATACTCCAGAATTTTCAACAAATTCACTCAAGATACAATGAATTTGATTTATCTACAAAAACACTACCAACATCTACATTCAAGAAACCAGTTCAAAAGATTGAGATATATCAACTCAATGATTTACAGCGATCAACACTAGGGAGGAGTAACTCTTCTCTTTTTCCTTAGTCAAGGTTTTGTTCCATTGAGTTTTCCTGGCGAGGTTTTAACGAGGCAGCATTCATCTTAATACTCCAAGAATAACTGTATTCTTTTTCGTTGATTTGATATTTTTGTCCCATTGAATTTTTATCAAACAAGGTTTTAATGGGGCAGATATTTTTTAATATCATATATGATTCAAGGGGGAGTGTTGTAAATATTATATTATATTAATGAATGACAGTTGTACCCCTAAAATCATAGATATTATTACCTTATGTATCCTTTATTCCTCTACATATATGGATACTTTAGTTCATAATAATATACAAATTTATTGGTGTATCTACTTTCCTCTCTTTTTATAAAAGAATATAAAAACTCGGTTAATTGCACCCTGCACTTCATTTTTTGGCTCAATTGACAAATTACTATCCAAAGGAAGAAAATTGAAAATTACGTTGTCTTCTTCTCCAAAGCGAAATCGTCGTTGCTGCATCACCTTCATCCGCCCGACTAACCGCACAACCACAAGCCACCACCTACACCGAACCACCACCACCATTTCATCAAATAAACCCGCTGTACCACCACAGGAGAAGGGGGCGAAAACTGCGACTGTGAAGGCAAGGGAAGATAACCAGGAATCAGGCTTTCCTCACGCAATCTTCCTTAACTTCTACTACTGCCCGATTTTAAGCCTTCTCGTCTCTGAACGATTGGCGCCTGTAGTGCAAGTGGTGTGGTGGTGGTGGTTGTGGTGGTGAGTTGGGGTGGTGATGCTTGTGTACGGTGCGGTGGTTGCAGGCTGTGGCAGAGAGGGGTTTGTGGTAACATTGTGGTGATGTGCTGGTGGAGTTGATGATGATGGTGGTGGTTGGTGTTGGGGTGGCAGCGTCGGTGAGGTGGGCAGTGGGCTTGGTATTGTCGCTGGTGGAGTCCTTCACCACCCTATTAGAGACAAAGTATCATAATAAAAGTGTAATGTTTCAAGTTGTGATACTACAATTTCGTCCAAAGTATCATAAAAAATTAATAAAGTTTCATATTTTGATACTAAAAATTTGAAGTCATGTTGTGCTACTTTACAAGTATCTTATGATACTTTAAGTATGGTGTTGTGAAACTTGTAAAGTATCATAAGATACTTGCAAAATATCATGTTGTGATACTTGTAAAATATCATAGGATACTTTCAAAGCATCATGTTATGATACTTGTGAAAATAGTATTTTTCCAAAAAAAAAAAATGAAGTATTTTTCAATTTTTTTTAAAATAAAGTAAATTTTAATTATGATACAAAAATATGGGTATTTTTGCAAATGTCCTCCCATAAAAATTTTCACAAAATTCCATGTTGGAACACCCCCAAAATCTATCAAACAGGCCCGAGAAAAAGATTGGCGAAGCACATTACCTACATGCTATGCTACATACTACATGCATACATACATATACAGTATCTACCTATAAATGCTCACTACCTCCATTAACCAGCGCCTTTACATCGGAAACCCCTTTCCGCCTTCATCTGCCCAGCCACACACATGGAAGATGACGACTTCGGAGATCTCTACACGGACGTGCTCACGACGACGTTTCAAGACTCCCTGCTACAAAATGATGCGCCGGCAGCTGGAAGCAAATCGACGTCGTTTCACGGTCGCTCAATTGATCCGAACATCAATAGCGACGATAAAGAAATTTCGTTCGAAGCTCAAAATTCGAAGAATTTTAATTCCCAAGTCGATGGATTGAATTTAAATGTCCCAATTGAAGGAAAAGCCCTACTCGAACCCAGAGGGTTCGATTTGAATTTGGATTCGAATCAAGATGGAAAGGGAATTCCAGGTTTATCTGGAAACGAGGGTGGTGAGTTGAAGTTTGAAACTAGGGTTTTAGAGAAGGGTGTGGAGGTGAAATTACCGGAATGGACTTCCGTAGGCTCGAATTTTGCTGCGGCGGAGGAGAATGATATTAGTATCGTAGTAGAAGAAGAGGGGGACAATAAAGACTATGACTTGGTTGAGAAAGATGAGAACATGAAGAGCATAAATGAAAATACTAATAATTCAGGGGACCAGAATAAAGAGAGTGTTAAGTTCGCCAGTGAAAGTGGAGTTGGAGAAATTGGCTCGGAGCCAATGATTCCAGGATTGTCAGGTGAACCGGAAAATCGTGGGGGAGCAAATTTTGAGGACGAGTGGGACAGTGAAGAAAGTGAAGATGACTTGCAGATAGTGTTGAACGATAACAATCATGGGCCAATAGGAATGGAAATAATGGCGGGAATGGATGACAATGATGATGAAGATGGAGAGCCACTGGTGATCGTTGCGGATAATGGTGACACAGGCCACCACCATTTGCAGATGTCGGAGGAGCAAGTGTGGGATGGTGAGGATGTGGGGCCTGGGGCAGAGGGAGAGAGGAAGGAGTTTGGCGAGGCAGCCAAGGCAAGTGGAGGAGGTGCGGTGGCTGCAACAGTAGTGCAGCCTAAGATTGGGTTCGGCAGTCATGCTTACCATCATCCTTTCCATTCACAATTCAAGGTCAGCATCTTGTTCGATGAGAACTTGAAATGTAAATTGGATTGTAGTTGTACTTGCAATATTTGTATGGTGCAAGTGTGGAAACTAGTGATATTGAAGTTTATCAGTGTTTGTTATACCAGTGGGTTTAACAATTGTACTGATTGTAATCTTTCACTGTCAATGAAATTAATTACATTCTTCATGAAAGTGTATTAATTTAGTAATGCTCGTATTTTAGTGATGTTTGGAAAGCTAAAATCAATGATTAAGTTGAAAGTTATCAATCATTTAGGCATTTATGCACAGTTTAAGGGATCTTTCAACAGTGAAGCGGGAAGCCTATTGAGTTTGTGGGCCAGGCTATACACTGTACAATCTGCAGTTTACAGATAGGCAATGAATTTGTTCTGTTAAAGTGTACTTGAACAAAATATTTTCTTGGTTCCTATTGTCAAGGGCATTTATCAGTAAATAGTTTTCTATCCAGATGAGTCTGAAATGATAATTGTAAAAATTAATGCAATAACATATCGATTATCGAATGCATAATCACTAGAACTCAGCTTTTTGGATGCCGCTTTTAGTTCTGTTTTCTGTTATTATTGCTCAAATATGGTCCAAAATGATTTCTGAAACATGTCAGCATATTTTTGTTTGATGGATGGATTGTTTTAGGCATTTGCAATTCTGGTAAATGGTCAATGACTGCACTCTTGTATGAAGAAATCTTGAAAAAAAACCTAAAGATAATTTCATTTAAGCTAGGAAGCTTTCCACCTTTCTTCCCAAAATCTAATATAAATATTAATGTGAACGATGTATGAAACCTGTAGTATCTTTTACCCCCACTTGACTTTACAAATACAAGGATTATATGGGAAGCTAATTTTGGCTAAGTTTGCAAGTTGAATTTGACTTACCTAGACCTTTATCTCTACAGATTTTCTGTTATTGCACTCTTGATATCTTATGAAGCCTACCACATTTGAAACAAAATAACGGCAGATTATATTTTATTTTATTTCATTTGAATGACAAACAACTGAAAATGCTTTTAAGCATTAGTTCAATTAAACATGAATGATTCTTGTCATGTCCTTAACGGCAGTGTCTTGTTATTTCCTCATGTTCAAATTTTGGGATCAAGACTGTAGGGAAATTTTAGGACTTTACCAATTCTATAAAAAATATATAAAATTTATAAACCAATTGTAATTATTTTGGCAATCCAGTACTTAGTCTGCTGACTAAATTCTCTTTGCTAAATCTCTGTAGGGCCTGCTTTAACATAGTGAAAGATAACTGTAATTTGGAATTTTGAATTTCATGAACGTGGAAGCTCACTATTTTTTGATTTGTTCTAATTCAGAATTATATTGCTTGAAAGCTTTACTTCATTCTTTTAACTGCTTCCTCGACTATTAACTTTGTTTTCTTTCTTTCGTTCTTTCTTTATTTCTTTTTTTCTTCACTGGGGACCATTTAGTATGTGAGACCTGGTGCAGCACCTATGCCTGGAGCAGCTCTCTTGGGACCTGGTGGAACCCCTGGTCAAGTTCGCCCTACTGTCCCCATTGGCCCAATTGCTGGACGTGGTAGAGGTGATTGGCGACCATCAGGAATAACTGGTGCTGTCCCCATGCAGAAAGGTTTCCGTCCAGGTTATGGAATGCCCGTTTGGGGCACTAATGCAGCAGGGCGTGGTTTTGGAAGTGGATTGGATTTCACTCTACCATCACACAAGTATGTTATTTAGGTGCATATGTCTGAGCTTCAATAAAACGATGTTCTTGATTCTTGGTCGTTGCATTCTTGTCCTTGTTTTCTTTGTGTCATTAAATCAATATTTCAACTGGCATATGACTGCTTGATGGACTTGGTGAGTGGGACTAACATCATTTTTTTAACCTGATACCTGCGAAGCTTGTAAGTGTCTTACAAGTTACAACTTTTATATCTATAACTGCAGTTTACGAAGTTAGGCACCTTACTAATCAAAGTTTGAATTTGGAATGGTGTCATTATAATTGTTTTGTGTGTTTTCAGGCATTGGGACTAATAATCTTTCCTGTTGGTAACAAATAATTCTTCCCCCCCTTTTCACCGCCTCATATATTCTTTTCTTCGTGAAAAATTTGGCAAGTTACCATCTGAAAGTTCTGTGTTGTTGAATTATACCTCCAAATGAGGTCCATTCACCCAGTTAATCGATGGTTTCAAGTTGCAAGTCTGATGGCCTCCCCTTTTATGTTATACATGCACGTACGTGGTCACACGTACACATATGATCATAATTCATAAACTTACAGTTTCTTTAGTGGACGTGACTTATAGTCGGGGAACCACTACATCAATGCAGTATATTTGAAGGAAGTGGGTAACCTTATTTGCAATTGTATTTTTTATGAACAGTGAATAATGTTATTGAGTGGCTCATGGAGAATATACTCAATTGTGCATTATGTTTTTTTTTTCATGGCGTTGACTAATTAATCCCTTAGTTCCAATTTAGAAATTAAAAGTTTCTGAAGAACCTCATTGAACTCGAGGTTAGTTGCACTTTAGCTGGGCAGTGCACCGACTCGCATGAATTATCTTGTTATGCACTTCTAAATGTTTTCTAAATACAGATTCTTTTATCATTTTTTGGGGGAGTGGCTGGTACACCTTCTAAATTGTCCCTTGTTCTCTCTCTCTCTCTCTCTCTCTCTAGACCTTTGCAAACACCCATTAAGGCACGTCTACTTGACCTTTCTGATAAAAAAGAGTCAATCTGCTGGTAAAAAGTTAATCCTCCTTTGCCCAATAAAACTATTGTAAACAACTTGTTGATTATTCCAAAAAAAGCTTTTTTGTGGTTGGCTACATTTTATTGATAAAATGATCTTTTTCATTACAAATTTATTAGAAAAAAAGGTAATCATTTTTCTGTCTATCTGAAGTTAGCATTTCATGTACCCAACCTTTATACCGAGAATGTGATATATATTGAAGAAGAAAATATGTGCAGACTTATTTGTTCTATATGTGACTAGTTTCTGAATATATATGCCAAAAAGAGAAGTTACATCAGTCGAGTGTCGTGACAAAATGGTATAGACATCTTGGTATTCATGGTATTGTGCTTTCATTTTGTCATTATCTGAAAATAAAGAATCTGATGGTAAACCAGTGTTTTTGGACCCTGCTTAACCTTATACTTTCAATTTGAGTTTTGAGTGCCTAAATAGATCTTTATTATCAAAATGGTACTTTATTGTAGCTTCTATTATGACTTCAGAATGCTGGTGCCCTGTATTACATCTGGTTGTCGACGTTCTGGTAATTCTTAATAGGTTCTTCTGTTTTTGAGGTGGCCACAGTTCTTAAAAACAGTTTTGTTATGCTAGTAGTTGCTCATGGTTTTATTCACATTTTGAATAGTCATTATTTTTTTGGGTAAAATATGAACATCTATATCCATGGTGACAAAGACGGGATAGGATGTTTCTTTCTACAATTTACACTTGTTTGGTTGTCCTGATTAGTGACTATATGTAATGGTGTATCTAGTTTGATGATGAATGCCTTCCTTCTTCTGGATAATTTTGGTGCTTATGATAAGAGTTCCATTCCCCCCCCCCCCCCCCCCCCCTTTTTTTTAATAGGACCATATTTGAAGTTGATATCGATAGTTTTGAGGAAAAACCATGGAGACTTCCGGGCATCGACGTCTCAGACTTTTTCAACTTCGGTTTAAATGAGGACACTTGGAAAGATTATTGCAAACAGCTGGTAAGTCTGAGTATCAAATTTGCTTTTGCTCCCATGCTTTTTTAAATTTGTCGAGTGCGAACATTTGTGTGCTTATTTATTTATCGATCCATGGAAGTGGTAGTGGAAGCTAAGAAGTTGAAATAAAATCTTTAGGAACAACTCCGCCTTGAGACAACTATGCAAAGCAAGATTCGTGTCTATGAAAGTGGGAGAACAGAACAGGTAAGTTATTGCCCTTTTGCGCGCACACATATATTGCACACGCATATATGTATATACTTCATTTGGACACTATTTGTAAATGATGCTGTTTCTGTTATAATCCTTTTGATTGAGAAAGTGTTCATGAGTTTTATTTACTTGATTTTTCTATTTTGCTTGCTGTTGTATTTAGGAGTATGATCCTGATCTCCCCCCCGAGCTTGCAGCTGCAGTTGGCATCCAAGATATTTCATCTGAAAATGCAAATCTTAGAACAGATGCTGGTGCAAATGACTTAGCAAGAGCATCAGCACGTGGACGGCCCCCTCTTGTACGTTATGTAATATATATTTTCTTTATGATTCACGTTGGACGAGATTTGGAAGGTTTTATTCATGCTACCTTTATTTTCGACTTAGGGAATGTCTGTAGAATATCTTAGCCACTGTTTTCTTCATTCAATCCTTTTTAGAAAGTTATTTTCAGTTTTTCCCAACAAAAGCGGAAATAAAATCTCTAATAAGCAAACCTGTGACAGTAATATACAGAGTTTGTTTGTTTTCAGAATCATCGTCTTACTAGCTTTCTTTCATTTGATACTAGCCTGTTGGCAGACCAATACCGGTAGAAACTGGTTCTAGCGATCGTCTCCCATCCATTGACACCAGGCGTCCACGAATCCATGATTCAGATGCAATTATTGAGGTGAGCAGTCACCTTCTTCTCTTGGCACTGAACTAATTCATTAACATTGCATCTGTGTCACACTTCTGGTGTTCTTTGGTGAACAGATTGTGTGTCAGGTAGATAATGAAGACATGGCTGAGCAACAAGAAAATGATCCTTCAGAAAAGGATCTCGGAGGAGATGATGAGATTGATGACCTTCCGCGTGAGGATACTGAAAATTATGATGGCTTATCACATGAATATGATGGACGTAAGAAGGAACTGGTTGGAAGAAGTGCACAGTTCAAAAAAACTGTTCGCGAGGATGATATTATTGGAGATGATGCTTTGCATTTACCTTCAGAAGCACCTGGAAAATACCATACTGGTCGGGAGTTCGGTGTCCCTCAAGAGGAGAGGTAGTAAATTGTTGTATGAATATCTGTACATTTTTTCCACATCAACTTGTTTCCTTTTCCTGTCTCTTTAACTCTATGGTTGACTGGTGGTGCTTCTGCAAACCTCATGCAAATTTGATAACATTTGAGGAACTAACAAGTTTGCTTGATATTAGATGTTTTTGCCTTGTAGAATGTTCAGTAGATGCTTTGTGTAAAGCAGGATACAGAATTTCATATACCTGTAAAAGAAAGAAGTCTAGTAAATGAGTTTTTATATAATTGATTTTCACTGGGGAAAAATAACTTGCTAGAAAGGTTAAAAAGTACATAATAGCGGAAACTGGGGAAGTTTAGACTGTATTGGAGCCCATTTCTAATTGACATAAGTTCTCTCGATGATTATTATTTTGATGGATGCTAACTAGTTTTGGGATTGAAAATATACTTGTAATTTTCTGTCGGGTGTTATGCTAATCATTTTTGTGAGATTGCCACATCAGTGAATATAATCATGTCGAATGATGTATCTTTCCTAAAAGAATTTGGTCAACTTTCTTTCCAGACAATCCATTCTGATTATCACATTTAATGTTAAAATTTTTCATCTTGTCGTTTACCTCTTTTTCTTATGTGGTTTGCAATATAATAAGCAAAAAATGTCCAAGAATCTACTCTGTCAAATATAAGTCTATATATGATGCAATTTTTTTTTATTTTTTTTAATGATTAGTATAGAATATATCTAAAGGTTTGGTCTGCTCAGCTTGTTTGAAAATCATTTCCCCAAAACTCATTTTCCACCACATATTCTTCAACAAAATAATTTTGCATGTTGGTGCATAACTTATCCCTACTTTTCAACCACACATCTCAAAAAAGAAATAAAATCAATTTTCGCTTCAAATAATCTCTACAAACATGTTTATATCAACTTACATCTTGTACGACCTAATATGCTCTTTAAATTTCTTTCATAGGCGGACAAAGGGAAGAGTAGGTGTTGGGTCCCCTAGTATGGCTTCTGATGCAAATGAAAGAGAAAAGCAACATGATGATAATGAGAAAGAAGAATCACATGACAGTGGGGATGATAATCACAGTCCTGTGTCATCTCCTGTCACCATTGGGTCTGCAGGGGAGCGGGCTGTGAGTGACGGGGGCAATATTGACGATGATTTGGTAGCAGATGATGGAAGTTTTGAAATGGAAAGGGAGGAAATGACTTTGGATGCAACCACCAAAATTGAAATGCAGGAAGAGGAAAATTCAATGTATTCTACAAAGAATCAAGCGCAAAGTTCACAAGTGGAAGAACCTTCCCAAGAAAACGATGGTGGAGAACACTCAAAGGCTGCAAGAAGTAGTGAAAACAGCAGGCCAAGATCAGAAAGTAGTAAAGATTATCGGAAGTTCTATGACAGTGTTGAGGACGAAGATGATCAATCTATGGGCACTGATAACATCAGGAGACCAGAGGTATATGAGGATATTGATAATAGGAAAGGTCATCGTGAGAGACAAGAAACAAGAAGACACCGCATGGAAGTGAAAGGAGAAGATTCCTATGCACGTAGAGGTGTGGATCCTAACTCATCAGTTCGTAGGCATGGGAAAAGTGAGAGTATAGACCGACGAAAGGAGAGTGATGTTTCTGAAGGAGGCTGGCATCGAAGGGATGAGGATATATATGGGGGAAGGATGAGACTCGATGACACAAGAAATAGGGAGCGTGGTGGGGAAATTGGGTCCAGGCATCGGAGCAAAGTTAGAGAAATCAAGAGGAGCGAAAAAGATGAATATCAACAGCCAAAAAATCAGTTGGACAATAGCAGCTGGAGAGCAGCTAATCATGATAAAGATTTGGGACCAAAACATAGAGATAGGATCGATAATTTCAAGAGACGGAATGAAAAGGTGGATGATCTTCACAGCAAAAGAAGTAAGGACGAGGTACCCGTAGGTAGGGAATACACTGAAGATGAAGGAATCTCACATAATCTTAGAGAAAGTAGCAGCCGGCGGATGAGGGAAATCGATGATGGCTTGGATCAGCGAAAAAGAGATGACCAGTCCAGATTGAAGAATGATGACCTACATTATGTTAGGATAAAAGAAGAGGGATCATTTCTGAGGGAGAGGAACGAGAGGCAGAGAGAACGTGATGAATGGCATAGGCTTAAACCGTCACATGAAGAAATTTTATCAAGGCGAGAGAGAGAAGAAACACGGGCAGGAATGAGAAGTGCGCGAGGTGCTGTAGACAAAAAATGGACCAGTCATTCTAGAGGGAAAGATGAATATAAGGGATCTGGTAGAGAGCATTACGAGAAGGATATCGGGCGGCAGAATGAGCAACTTAAGAGAAGGGATCGAGCTGAAAATGATAGTCTTTCACAGCCTAGGGGTTATGAAGATGTTTTCGGACGTAATGAAAAAAGAACAAGATATGAAAGGTCTACCACTCGTGAAGAACACATTGCCTTTGCTTCTGACGCTTCTAGGCTGCATGAAAATAAACACAAAGAGAGCAGTAGAAAGAGTAAAGAATCTGAGAGCGGAGATCATAATTTCTTGGCCCCTTCTAAGAGGAATCAGGATGAGCACAGTGGACAGAGAAGTGAGATGGTATGTCTTTCTTTAGACCCAATACAATAGCATTTGCAGGCATAGCTTCCTGTAGAAACTCTGATTATGCAATGAGTTAACACTCCCAAGCTTACATAAATTGTATAATTAGTAATATTTTGATTATCTAGAAATCAACAAATTGGTTCGATATTTACTTAACGAGTATTCTGGTTTCGTATATGCTTGCATTTGTGGTTTTTTCTTTTTTTTTTCATTTATTGATGGGGCGGTGGTGAGGGTCTGTGGGGGGGTTTTATATGAAGGATATATGGAAAGGGAATCTGTATTCATGCGAATATGTTAGGAAAAGGAGAATAAATACTTTTTTTATAGCAAAAAAAATACTCAGCCCATGTTTGAACCCTATTCTTCGAGAATAGATTTTGTAATGTGATTTTCTTGGAAAATGTATGTTTTCTTAATAAGTAGGTTTCCGTGCAAAATTATTTTATTGAAGAATGTGTGATTGAAAGAGTTTGGTGACGGATGACTTTTGAAAAATGGGGCTTAAACAGGGGCTTAACTGCTTAAGGATTATAGAAAGTAGTAATGATGCTTTGGCAATCTGAGAGCTCGAAAACCCTTGTCATCTCCACCTGCAGAAAACAAGAAAGCTTATCTAATCCCATGCTTGAGTCTTTCGTCCTCACTTATTAGGTATTTCGGTAGTCCCTCTGTGTGTGTGTGTGATCAGTATAGGTTCTCCTCCGCTAAGTATATGCACAAGATGCTGTGATACCCCATTCTTTTCCCTGTATATCTTCATTCTTTGACATTGCACCGGTAAAGCTAATTTCTTGCTCAAAAGTGTTGATTGTAATAATAAATGTATCTTTTAAATATAAATATACAAAGAAATAAAGTTGTCTCAATAGATAGGTATCAGTTTTGTAGTTCTGTTTGCTGAGAAAGTAGCTGTATTAATGTGTTTGTCAATATGACATGCCAAAGATATGCAGTTAACTATCTCTGGATACGAGACATCTTTAAATTTATTCAAACTGGACGTAACTTTCATGTCATAGATGTATGCATTTGACCTACCTTGTGTTACACATATACTTCAACTAGGGTATCTTATATGTCTCCGACACGTTTCATATACGGAGAGACACTCGACGACATGTTGTGTCAGTACTTTTTTCAAAAAATTGTGTGTTGTCCTTGTTGATGCACGTGTCGAACACATGCTTCTTTGTCAGTGCATCATACAACCTACCTTAATGAAACGGACGTTTCCTAACTTACCAGACTAGCTTCCCATGATGCAATACATTTTAGGCTATGCTTGATATGAAGTGTATCAAGATAGTAGTACATATGTATCCAGATTTCCCTTTGCCAAAGATGGACTTGAATTCAAGAAAAACGTTGTCGTGCTCTTAGTTTCAAATATTTGTGTTTTCTTCAATTTGCATTTTGACACTCAGAAGTCAGACAAGAACTTCTGACAACAGTAATACTAGTAGGAATAACTTTTGAATCTCTATAAAGTAAATACTCAGTCTCTACCTTAATTGAAGTTTGAAAGATTATTGGTTAGGAGTTAGAAGCATATCCATTTTGTGCACCTTTTTTGTCGTCCCTAGATGTTTAATGAATCCTGACATGTGGGCCACTTCTTGCCAACTTAGAAATGTATAAAGTGCAGACATCAATTTTATTATTTATTTATTTATTTATTTTGGTTTTAACTCAATAATTTTGAAGACAGTAATTACAGAGGGATATTCAACAGATTAACTGTGTAATCATGAATAGGAAATGAAGGTATTCAATATGGGACCAACAGATTAGAAGGCTACTAAAATTGTTGATAACGAACACATGCAATGAACAAAATGAGACTTGAGAAGAAAGCAAGAGAAAGAGGGGGAGAGATTCAAGAGTTTAGAGGGAGAAATATGAGTTTATTCAATAATCAACTAGATCTATTATAATACATGTGTCCCTGCATAACGTTTAAACAAGCCTAATTTAAATTTATAAATATAAATAACTAATAAAACACTATAAAACCCAAATTTCGTTTCCTAAAAATAAGTATCTAAGCTGGAAAGTCTTCCATACATAACATAGTAGGATCTCCATCAATTGTTTTGGTTGTTTGATGCATAGGAAAACGTAGATTTCCAATACTTTGGCAACTTATGTGCTATAGTGCAAGTTCAATGTGATACTACAGTTCTTTGATTACAGAAATTTCGCAATGTGCTGTCTTAATTATGAAAAATACCAAAGGAAGATGAAAGGGAAACTCATGTTAGATTGAAGGAGGATATAGTATTTTTGGCTCGTGCTTTAGTTTTTCGCTGTAAAAAATAATCACAAGGTAGCTTCATGAATGGTAGGATCTATTCAGTTACTTCACTTGCAACAGTAATTTGATGAACCACATGCATTCTTTTTTTATTTTAACAATAGCATAGAAATATACTTGAAATGAAATGACAATCTCTATTTCTAGAAGGAAAATATCTCTCCCTTTGCCCCTTATTTGCTCATACAATCTTATAATTTCCTTTGTCCGACTATTGAAATGTGATGTGACTATTGAAATGTGATGTGCTATGCTCCCACTTTATCACAGAGATCAGAAGGTGGTGTGCCAAATTAATGAAGTTATGATGTATAATGAGAAAGAATAGAGAAAATTACTTGATGTTAAATGTTGCAATGGGAGTGTTATATGTTTACCAGATAGAAACCAAAGAGAACTATATTGACAAATACTAAACAGCATACCAATTCTTGTTTGCCCATCTTTTGGGTCACTCACTAACTACTAACTAGCAGGTAACTGAAAATTCATCTAATTGAATTTCGTATTATGGTCGGTTTACTTTGGTAGTTTCTTTGTGGTGATACGTGAAGGAGGTAAGATTGAATACCTTTGGCAAGATTGCCATGTTAAGATTACAAAATCATTCTCTCAAGTAATTGCCATGTTAAGATTACAAAATCATTCTATGTTTTGGCATCATCTGTTTACATGTGTTTTTCTTCTGCTCTTCTATCTGAATATATTAATATTTGCACTCGTTAATTTTGTCATGAGTTGTAAAAGTTTTAGGCTCTATTTGTTAAAATTTTTGTGTTTAAAAACATGTTTTTTATGTTTTCGAGATAAGATGTGTGGTTAAAAAATAATTTGGGGAACTGTGTTGTTCAAAAACATGTTTTTATTGAGTTTGCCAAACATAATTCCCTTAACTTTTGTTATAAACAACCCACTTCCTCATTGGTTTTTATTTTTTATTTTTTTTCTTCATATCATTACAGATTCCATCTACTTTGAACTATAATAAGAGAGAGAATGTGCTTTTTGTACTTGTAATGTTCACATCCTTTTCCCTCTCCATTTGGTCCCTTTGTTTTTTATTAGGGGGGGTGGGTAGGGGGGAACAGGAGTGAGATTTGTCTTAATACTTGTATCATTGACATAAATCACGATTTAATAATTATTTACAGAAATTTCATTTTTATCTGATGAGAATCACGGTCACGGATCTGAGCCTCACTGGTAAAACTAGTTACAGTCCATAGATCAATGACTCCAATCCATCACACAGAACTTCAATTCTTCATTAAATGATTTTGTAGAAATTTGGAGACTGGTGGATCTGGAGCTGTTGATTGGTAACATTGCATTATTAAACCACTGAGTGTCCTATGGACAGTCATGAACTAAAAGCTAGAAAGTGAACTATCAAATGCCTATTTAGATATTGAAGTGGATTTTTTCTGGATTAATAATTGCTCCAGATGCCCAACAAACCGTTCTTTGATGTATTTGGATTTTAATAATTTTCATGCTGGCAGCTTTTTTCTTTTACATCTATTTCCATATTTCCCCCCCTTTTCCTGGGATAAACTTTTTTCCCTATTTGACTGTCAAAGATTGTTATTTTGTTTCACTCTCCGCTTCTCCCCTTTAGGTGAAATCGAGAAGCAGAACCAATCAAGAAAGTGGTAAGAATGAGATCCGTGTGAATAGCCATTCTTCCAGAAAGCACAAGGAGGAGGTCTCATCAGACGAGGAGCAACCTACCTCGAGGCAAGGACGCACTAAAATGGAACGATGGACGAGCCACAAGGAAAGGGATTTTGGTATAACTTCCAAATCATCTTCTTCAAAGAGTAAAGATATAGACACTTATACAGCCAGTGGTGCTTCCTTGGTCAACGAACTTCCCGATGAACATCCAAAACAGGTGGAAGATAAGACCCAACTTTCGGCTAAAGAGAAAGACACTGGAGGTGCAGAAGTCAATGATGCCGATAAAAAACCAATGGATGACAGACACTTGGACACAGTTGCCAAGTTGAAGAAGCGAAGTGAGCGTTTCAAGCTCCCCATGCCGAGTGAAAAGGATGCCATGGTGATAAAGAAAATGGAAAATGAACCTTTGCCATCAGGGCAAATTGAAACCCAGCCAGATTCAGATATCAAACCAGAGCGTCCTGCACGAAAAAGGAGGTGGACTGGAAATTTGAAATGAGTGGAAGAACTTTACCACCCCCCCCCCCCCCCCCCCCGATACAAATTGAAACCCAGCCAGATTCAGATATCAAACCAGAACGTCCTGCACGAAAAAGGAGGTGGACTGGAAATCTGAAATGAGGGGAAGAACTTTGGTTGACCTTTAATTCCTCCACCCCCCCCCCCCCCCCCCCCTTCTCTCAATATATAATATCTGCTTTGCATGCTTATTACCGAGAAAACATGCATAGTTGGTGACCTGCCATTATCTTGTACCTCTATAATAGAATGACAGAAGTGTAACCATGACTCCGGCATTTACATTTTTTGTTTTTTTTTTTTTTTTTGAGCACAACATATACACAGGATTGAATGTAACATTTACACTGGCTGCTGATCGGAGCTTGCTATAACTTTTTAGTTATTTATGATACCAGTTTATAGTGTACTGCTAGTGGATAAAGTATATTAGGATAATAGGATCTGGCCTTGCATGAAGATGAAGCTCCGGGAATAGAGGTTTTTGCTTGGCTTCTTTGGCATTAGAATGTTGAGACCCCAGGGAACGTATGAGAATGAAGCTTTGGACTGCAGAGAGGACTCGGGTGGGTTATATGAATATGGATGCTAATGTGTTGTATTGTAGCATCTGGACTAGTTTTCTTTTACATTTTTACCGGATTTCTTGACCTGGAATTTTGGATTTTCATTGTGTTCTGAAGCCAATGAAGTAAACTACACATGTTTTTTCGGCAAATGAGTTTTTTTAGTCCTCTTTCTTTTATAATATAAGCAGCATAATAATTGTTTATTTCAAATTTTATTCCCGGGTGAATTTCAGCTTACGGCGTGTGAATTTTGTCGTTTTAATTCCCATTCCAGTCGAGTTATAGTTTTCAGACTCGATTCAATCTTTCACGAAAATATTATTTCAAACTTTATTCAAAATTTGTAATTCATGATCACTATATTAGAGAGAGAATAAGAAGAATTGTCTAGAATCACCTAGAGATAGCTAGAGGTAGAATATATTTCTGTTAGCTATTAGATGCTGCACATGCATACATGTGCTGTGTTCGGTTCCTTCCTCTATATAATGTCTTGTATATGAGATATGCATTTCTTCTTTTCATCTGATATGGTATCAAAGCGTGGTTAATTCACAATGACTCTTTCATAGCCAAGGCAGAAACCAAGTCACAGAATAATGGCTGCATCCTTCACTCCAGAAACATTTAATCACACATTATCAGTCAAGCTTAGCAATGAGAATCATCTTCTTTGCCCCAGCAGGTCATAGCAGCTGTACGTGGGCATCGCCTTCTTCATTTTTTGGATTCCTCACATCCACAGCCACAGAAGTTTCTAACCGAAGCAGATAAAGTTGCAAAACGGATCAACCCAAAATTTCTTAATTGGGAACAACAGGATCCGCTTCTAGTATCTTGGCTATTGTCGTCTATGACTGAACATCTCCTTACTCGAATGATAGGTTGCTCTTCTGCTTCCCAGACATGATAAAAAATTGATCAACATTTTCGTTGAGGTTATAAAGGGGAACGGATCCAGTCCACTTGAGGATTACTTTTGCTGGTAGTTTATTAAGGATTTACATATTTTAATAATTGGATGTTAGAAGAAGTGGCCGTGTGTGGGTGAAGCCTGAAAGAAGAGGAAAAATGGCAGTAAGGTGTGAAAACTGAAGATGATTTTCCCCGTGAAATTGCAGTCTGCCGCCGATGAATTGGCCGTCGACTTGTGTTGTTTGCGGCGATAACTTGCAATGTTGGCATTTTTTTTGAAACAGGGAAAGAAGTTCATAGATTTGATTTACATCTGGACTTGCTTCGAAGGGCAGTGGATCTGTAGGTTTTATGGATATGGTTATAACAAAATGGATTTAAATATGAGATGTGATTTTCCAGCGAGGTAGATGGAGGTGAGAGTCTAAGAGATGACTGGCGACGACAGCGGCTTATGTTAATGCCGAACCTTGGATTGGTTCCAGACTTCAGTGTCAAGTATACAACAAGCTGGGACATGTAGCACTTCAGTGCTGGCATCGATTTGATGAGTCATTCCAAAGAGGCTTCAATAATTTTCAACCTGACTATCAGCCTCCTGGTTCACCATCCTCTCAACCTCTAATGTCAACCATGGTTGCAACCCCACAGACACCTTATGATCCTTGTTGGTATCCGGATTCTGGCGCTACAAATCATTGCACTCCTGATGCAACAAATATGATGCACAAAATCAATTACACAGGAGAAGATCAGATTCATATAGGTAATGGTACCGGTTTGTCAATTCAGTGTTGATGAGTTCCAGAGTGGCTCAACGAGCGTTGACCCGTTGCACGTGCCCGTAGGACCAATAACGAGACAAAGAGCCAAAAGAATCAAGCAGGCAATGCAAGGATTCATGCAAGCGTGGATGGACGAGTGCTCGAGTGCAAAGACTTCATTTACGTTGCATAACAAAGTGGAAGATGAGCCAAAGTTATTGCAATGCATTGGGATCAATGAAGGACAAGAAAATAAGGCAGAAGTGGAATCACGGCCGTAACACCTCTTTCACGGCCGTAAAATGCTATTGGCGGATTTTGGACAGAAAGGCCTTCACGGCCGTAACATATCTTCTTACGGCCGTAAACGGAAGAAGAAGAATTACGGCCGTAATAAATGTCTCACGGCCGTAACCCAGGATTTGGTAACTTATATTTTTTTGTTCAGAAGGTTGATTACGGCCGTAAAGGTCATTGTCACGGCCGTAACAAATGTTTTTAATTTTTAGTCCGTAACTTGCTTACGGCCGTAAACTCATAAGTCACGGCCGTAACTTAGGTTCCGTGTTTTAAGATAATGTTAGGCGTTTTGGGCTTTTTAGTTTAGGTTGAATTTTAGTTTATTTTTAGTTGCTTTATTTTGTTAAGCCTATATATATGGCTTTATTCAGCATTGTAAAACACGACTTTTATTCTTGAGATTAATGATAGTGAAGGTGAGATATTCCCTTATATTTTTCTCGTGTTCTCGTCGAACAAATTAAACTTATCAAAGGATTTGACAACCTTTGTGGCGTTCCCCCTTTGTGGTTCTTATCTCCGCATCGTAACGGGTTTTGGGTTTAATATACCCATAGTTCTTGCGTCGTGAGGTCGGGGTTGCATTGTTACCGTCTACTATCTTGGATTTTAGAGCTTTCCGGCGTTTAATTCCGCGTGTTCTTGGTGATCCCCGTATCGGATCACATCATCTGGTATCAGAGCATGTCTCTAAATCCAATTATTTAGTATTCCAGTTCTTTTTCTTTCCAGTTATTAATCATTCAAAAAAAAAAAAAAAAAATTCATTCCAATTCTTGTTTCTTGAAATTTCTCCAGAAAATTCAAGATTTGCCAATTTCTGTTTTCTTGTTCTTGATTATTCTTGTTGAATAGGATATTAAAAAAAAAAAAAAAAGTAGAAAAAAAAAAAATCCGAAAATTACAAAAAAAAAAAAAAAAAAAGATAGTTGTTGATTTGAACAAGAAATCAAGAAAATAATCTTGGGCAAATCTTTCCAACAAATCCTTGTTTTCATAAAATTCCTTATTCTTGTTTCCATAAAACTTCTTCTTACAATAGAATTCTTGTTTCCATAATTTCTTTCTTAAATTTCCTAATTTCAATATTTTCCATCAACTTTCCTTATTTGCACTTTGGGGTTTATTCCACAAGGACCAAATCCGTGACTAGTTTGGTGGGTTCTTTGAGAACGTGGGAAAAAGGGAATAGAGAGGAAAAAGGCAGAGTGGTGAGATTAATAGAGGGAAAAAGTCAAATTGAGTGATACACGAGCGATAAAACACGTGAGGATCTTTATTTAATTTTTTTCTCTTTTCTTTATTACTAACCATGTCACAGAAGGAAGTTTCGTCGACGGAAAATGATCTTCAAGATTTTAAAATGCTTGCAATGGTGGAGGAACGGTTTGCAAAATGGGAGGCGAGGTTGGATGCCAAGTTAGAAGCAAAATCTGGTCCACAATCCGGCGTGAATGTGGAAAGGGCAAATAATCCGGGGGAGACACGAGGTGCGGGAAATGTTCAACCACGTCAGGAACAACCGCGCAATTTCCCTAATTTACAGAGGGCACTAAGGTATGACTTCAACCCACAAATTAGAGCTAGGAATGAACGTGTTGAGGTTGTTGATAGTGATGAGGATAGTGGTGAATTATCTATTACTAGTGTTGGTAGGAGACGAGATCGGGGAGAAAGACGTGATAGGGGATATAGGCATGATCGTAGGGGTGACGTCGATGGACATGTTGGTAACATTAAAATGTCCATTCCCTCGTTTCAGGGTAAGAGTAATCCGGACGTTTATTTTGAATGGGAAAAGAGGGTAGAATTAATTTTTGATTGTCATAATTATTCTGAAGTTAAAAAGGTTAAATTGGCAGTCGTAGAATTTACTGATTATGCTATAGTATGGTGGGATCAATTGGTTACTAGTAAAAGGAGGAATGGGGAGAGGCCTATTGAAACTTGGGATGAGTTGAAGGCCCTTATGAGAAAACGGTTTGTGCCTGGACATTACTATAGGGATCTCTATCAAAAACTACAAACCCTTTCCCAAGGTAGTAAGAGTGTGGAGGATTACCATATGGAGATGGATGTTGCCATGATTAGGGCAAGCATAGAGGAAGACCCGGAGGCAACCATGGCTAGGTTTTTAAATGGTTTAAATCAAGATATTGCTAATGTTATTGAATTGCAGCATTATATCGATTTGGAGGAGATGCTTCACATGGCCATGAAAGTGGAGCGACAATTAAAAAGGAAGGGAACTTCAAAATTCTCTACAAGTTCCAATTCTTTTGGTAAGTCTACATGGAGTGGGACTTCTAAAAATGATGGGGTTGTGCAGAAAAATAAATTTGAGGCACCAAAGGGAAAAATAGAGCCACCCAACAAAGGTAAAATTGCTTTTGATTCTCAAACTCCTAGGACTAGAGATATTCGTTGTTTTAAATGTTCCGGCTTAGGACATATTTCTTCACAATGTCCAAATAAACGAATATTGGTTATGCGTGACGGGGTATTAAGTTCGGAGGATGAGAAAGAGGGAGAAGTGGAGGATGAGTATAAGGATATGCCAGCTCTAGAGGATGTTAGTGAAAATGATGATGGGGACTATGCAGTAGCTAAATCACTTGTCACTAGGAGAGCCCTTAGTACTCAAGTTAAGGTGGAAAAGTCGGGTGAGCAGCGAGAAAATATATTTCATACTAGGTGCTTTGTGAATAACAAGGTGTGTAGTTTGATAATAGATGGTGGTAGTTGTGCGAATGTTGCTAGCACTACTCTAGTGGAGAAATTATGCCTACCTATACTAAAACACCCTAGGCCATATAAGCTACAATGGTTAAATGAATCGGGTGAGATTAAGGTGAATAAACAGGTGGTAGTTGATTTGGCGATTGGGAAGTATGAAGATAGGGTGGTTTGCGATGTGGTACCCATGCATGCGGGGCACATCTTGTTGGGAAGGCCATGGCAATTCGATAGGAAGGTTATTCATGATGGCTTTAAAAATAGGTATACCTTCACTAAGGATGGGAAAAATATCAAACTAATGCCTTTATCACCTCAACAGGTCTATGAAGACCAATTGAAATTAGAAAGTGAGGAAGAGAGAAAGAGGGTCGGGACCACGTTCCCGGAAAAAGGAGAGTTGAGTGAACAGAAGAGGGTCGGGACCACGATCCCGGAAAAAGGAGAGTTGTGTGAAAAACTGAGAGTTGGGACCACGATCCCAGAAAAAGGAGAGGGTGTGACGAGTACCAGTAAAAATAAAAGAGAGAAAACAAGATGAGCTTCTACGCAAAACAGAGTGATATCACCAAAGCTATTTCTACAAATAAACCAGTGATTTTACTCATGTATAAGGAATCTCTCCTTGTACTTGATGAAGCTAACCACTCCCTCCCCAGTTTAGCTGTGTCTCTTTTGCAGGAATTTGCAGATTTATTTCTCGAGGAGATTCCTAGTGGGATGCCGCCAATTCGAGGGATTGAACACCAGATTGACTTTGTGCCAGGAGCAGTCATTCCAAACAGGCCAGCTTATAGGAGCAATCCCGAAGAGACCAAAGAGCTACAAAAGCAGGTTGAAGAGCTGTTGAAAAAGGGCTATGTTCGGGAAAGCATGAGCCCATGTGCAGTACCAGTTCTGTTGGTACCTAAAAAGGATGGGACTTGGAGGATGTGCGTGGATTGTAGAGCAGTCAACAATATTACGATAAAGTATCGCCATCCCATACCTAGACTTGATGACATGCTTGATGAACTTTATGGTGCTTGTATTTTTAGCAAAATAGACCTTAAAAGTGGTTATCACCAAATTCGTATGAAAGAAGGTGATGAATGGAAAACCGCCTTCAAAACCAAATATGGTTTATATGAATGGATGGTTATGCCTTCGGCCTCTCAAATGCACCTAGCACTTTTATGAGATTAATGAATCATGTCTTGCGTGCTTACATTGGTAAATTCGTTGTGGTATACTTTGATGACATTTTGGTATATAGTAAGAACTTAGGTGATCACATTGAACATTTAAGATCTATTTTGGAAGTTTTGAAAAGTGAAAAACTATATGCTAATTTTAAAAAGTGTACTTTTTGCATGGAGAATGTAATTTTTCTTGGTTTTGTCGTTAGTGCTAATGGTGTTGAGGTAGATGAGGAGAAAATTCGTGCTATTAAAGAATGGCCAACTCTTAAAAGTATTACCGAGGTTAGGAGCTTCCACGGGTTGGCTGGGTTTTATAGGAGATTTGTTAAAGACTTTAGCACACTTGCAGCACAACTCACATAAATAGTCAAGAAAAGTGTAGGATTCCATTGGGGGGTAGCACAAGAAAATGCTTTTAAAATACTTAATGATAGGTTATGTTCTGCACCAATTTTAGCTTTACCTAACTTTAACCAAACCTTTGAGATTGAATGTGATGCATCAGGAATAGGTATTGGAGCTGTTCTTATGCAGGAAAAAAGACCAATTGCATTTTTCAGTGAAAAGCTGAGTGGGGGAGTCTTGAATTATCCTACCTACGACAAGGAGCTTTATGCTCTTGTTCGTGCCTTGGAGACATGGAAGCACTATCTGTGGCCAAAGGAATTCGTCATACACACTGACCACGAGTCACTGAAACACCTCAAGGGACAAGATGAACGGAGCGGTTTGGACGGGGCGAAAAAAGCTAAGCTTGTGAAAGAGCTTCATGAGAAGGTGAAAGGGCAAATTGAAAAGAAAAATGAGCGTTATGCGACTCATGCCAACAAAGGTAGGAAGCAAGTGACGTTCGAGCCGGGTGATTGGGTGTGGGTGCACTTGCGAAAGGAGCGATTTCCAACCCAAAGAAAGTCTAATTTGCAGCCAAGAGGCGATGGACCTTTTCAGATCCTTGAAAAGATAAATGAGAATGCATATAAACTTGATCCTCCAGGTGAGTATAATGTGTCTGCTTCTTTTAATGTTGCTGATCTTTCTCTGTTTGATGCAGGTGATGATTCGAGGACGAATCCTTTTCAACAGGGAGGGGATGCTGAGTTCAAGAGTGGCTCAACGAGCGTTGACCCGTTGTACGTGCCCGTAGGACCAATAACGAGACAAAGAGCCAAAAGAATCAAGCAGGCAATGCAAGGATTCATGCAAGCGTGGATGGACGAGTGCTCGAGTGCAAAGACTTCATTTACGTTGCATAACAAAGTGGAAGAGGAGCCAAAGTTATTGCAATGCATTGGGATCAAGGAAGGACAAGAAAATAAGGCAGAAGTGGAATCACGGCCGTAACACCTCTTTCACGGCCGTAAAATGCTATTGGCGGATTTTGGACAGAAAGGCCTTCACGGCCGTAACATATCTTCTTACGGCCGTAAACGGAAGAAGAAGAATTACGGCCGTAATAAATGTCTCACGGCCGTAACCCAGGATTTGGTAACTTATATTTTTTTGTTCAGAAGGTTGATTACGGCCGTAAAGGTCATTGTCACGGTCGTAACAAATGTTTTTAATTTTTAGTCCGTAGCTTGCTTACGGCCGTAACTTAGGTTCCGTGTTTTAAGATAATGTTAGGCGTTTTGGGCTTTTTTGTTTAGGTTGAATTCTAGTTTATTTGTAGTTGCTTTATTTTGTTAAGCCTATATATATGGCTTTATTCAGCATTGTAAAACATAACTTGTATTCTTGAGATTAATGATAGTGAAGGTGAGATATTACCCATAGTTCTTGCGTCGTGAGGTCGGGGTTGCATTGTTACCGTCTACTATCTTGAATTTTAGAGCTTTCCGGCGTTTAATTCCGCGTGTTCTTGGTGATCCCCGTATCGGATCACATCAAGTGTATTGGTCATTCATCATTTCCTTCCAAATTTAACTCCAGACTTCTTCACTTAAAACACATCCTTCATGTTCCTCATATCATTAAGAACCTATTAAGTGTTTCTAAATTTGCTTGTGATAACAATGTTTATTTCCAATTTCATTCGGAGTATTGTCTTGTGAAGGATCAACTTAATCATCAAGTTCTCATGAGAGGGAAACTCAAAGACGGATTGTTTGAATTTGAGCCTCCACAGTTCAACCATCAATTGCCTCCACAAATCAACCATCAGTTGCTCAAACATGATTCAAGTTCAAATCAGCTTAGATCAAGTCCTGACTTTAGTTCTACAACATCTCAGTCAAATAAATCCGTCCCTAAGCAATCTCAGTCAGTTTGTATGTCCAGTTTGTCAAAAAATCCGAGTCCTAGTCTTGTTCAATTGTGGCATAACAGGTTGGGACATCCTTCCTTCCAAGTTGTTAAATTTGTTATGCAAGTCTGTAATGTCCCTGAAATCAATAAAATAGATTCTATTTTTTGTCAATCATGCTGCCTAGGAAAAATTCACAAGTTCCCCTTCCCTGATTCTATCACACAGTATAATTCACCATGGAAATTAATACACTCAGATCGTTAGGGTCCCTCGCCTGCACCTTCTTCCAATGGTTATCGATACTATGTTCACTTTATTGATGCTTATTCTAGGTTTACATGGATTTATCTTCTCAAAATCAAATCAGACACATTTCAAACGTTTCTCAACTTTAAAACACATGCTGAGCTACAATTAGGCCATAAAATTCAAGCTATCCAAAATGATTGTTGGTTTGGGAGAATTTCGAGCTTTTTCTACTTACCTTACAAAAAATGGAATTCATCATCGAGTATCTTGTCCCAGTGCTCATCAACAAAACGGCCTTGCTGAGAGAAAGCATCGACATAGAGTTGAAAATGGCTTAACCCTCTTAGCTGAAGCTGCAATGCCTCTTAAGTACTAGGATGAGGCATTTGTACCTCTGTATTTTTGATAAACAGTCTACCCACTTCAGTTCTTCATCACAAATCACCCCTAGAAGTCTTAACTAAAGTACCCCCAGATTATTCCTCTTTAAAATTATTTGGATGCTTATGCTTTCCCAACATTAGGCCATTCAATCGACACAAACTTCAATTCAAATCCTTGCCTATCACTTTTCTTGGTTATAGCTTGAATCATAAAGGTTATAAGTGTCTTGATCCCAAGGGCAAAATCATCTTATCTCGGGATGTCTTATTTAATGAACATGTTTTTCCTTTTGCAAAAACTAAGCTCACACACTCAGTTCCTTCTTCACCCCTATTTTTCTTCTGCTCACATTTCCACTCTCACTAATTCATCTCCACATCCATCCATGAATGATCAACATACTGAATTTGATGCTCCTACTATTGCTCCTATTACTAATGTCCCTATTATTGCAGCATCACCTAATGCATCCTTTTGAGTTATCTGATTTGCAGGAACCACTGCCACTTGAGCCATCCTCTAATACTTCTGCTGGTAGTCCATCAGGTGCTGGTCCATTAAATGATCATCATATGCAAACTACTTCTGCTGGTATTCCATCATTTTTCAGCCCACCAGGTGCTAGTCCATCAAGTGCTCATCATATGCAAACTCGTTCAAAGTTAGGTATCATTAAAACCAAAGTTTTCATTGCTGCTCGTGAACCACAGACTCTGAAGGAAGCTTTAGATAGTGAGGATTGGAATTTGGCTATAAAAGAGGAGTATTTGGCTCTACTTTGAAATAACACTTGGTCACTTGAAGCATTACCTCCTAGAAGACAAGCTATAGGCTGTAAGTGGGTGTTCAAAGTCAAGGAAAATCCAGATGGAACTATCCATAAGTACAAAGCTCGTCTAGTTGCAAAGGGCTTTCATCAAGTTGAGGGGTTTGACTTTACGGAAACGTTTAGTCCAGTTATAAAACCAACCACTATTCAAGTCATGTTGACAATTGCTCTTGCTTACAATTGGACTAAAAGACAGCTGGATGTTAATAACGCGTTCTGAAATGGTGATTTGAAGGAGGAGGTTTTTATGATGCAACCACCCGGATTTGAAGATCCAACCAGCTAAAAGTATGTTTTTCGATTGAATAAAGCACAATATGGCTTAAAACAAGCCCCCACAAGCCTGGTTCGAGAAATTGCACAACACCTTAATTCATTTGGGGGTTGTTTCAGCCAAGTCAGATCAATCCTTATCTGCTCAACATACTTCTCATCACTGCACTTTCTTGTTGGTCTATGTCAATGATATATTGGTGACTGGAAGTTCTTCTACAGCTGTGTCTTCACTTGTTATTGCTCTCAACAACTCTTTTGCTCTCAAGGACCTGGGTAAACTTAGTCATTTCCTTGGCATCCAGGTAACTGAAACAAGTTCTGGTCTTCATTTATCCCAGCAAAAGTGTGTAATTGACTTATTTTGCAAAGCTAAAATGCAATATGCTAAAGGCATATCTTCTCCTATAAATAGTGGGCAAAAACTTTTTGGTCTTGGTAGTTGTTGGTAGGTAGTCCAATTTTAGTGATGATGTGACGACGTCAGTCGAAAAGTTCGATCCAGACTGGTCATGATAACCCGTACTGGTGTCCGACCTGATAATGTCAGGTCGGATATTATTACAACATATTTTGGAGATTACAGACGAATTACCCGATCTAATTCCGACGTGGCCCAGTGAGGTCGGTTTCTGAAGATAATTCCAACGTCGTCCAGTGAGGTCGGTTTCTGAAGATAATTCCGACGTGGGCCAGTGAGGTCGGATACTGCTCAGGCGAAACAAGACCAACTACCTTTTTACACGCTAGTAAGACAATTATTCAGACATAAAGGTAGTTAGGTTAAGTAAAAGTCAAGTACTTTGTACTATGTAAGAATTCAAGTAGTTCAGTTATATACATATGTTAGATAGTCAGGTATGGTAATAAGCCAGCTTACCCCCTTCTCCCTATAAATATAGGAGAGGAAAGCTCATAAAAGGGAGAGAACTTTGGCTATTCAAAGCCAATATATATTTATACGAGAAATCATACATGGAGTCCGGGTCATTCACACAATCTGGGATCCACCTCTTACAAACATCTTTTATTACTTACGTGGAGACCGGGTTATCCATTACGACCTGAGGTCCACCACTGTCACATAACTTTCGATTACATAACTAACATCCACTTATTTCTTGCTGGCTTGGAATATTTCATATTTCAACTGTCAACAATTAGCGCTAGAAGGAGGGCCCACTTTGTGATAGAATAGCAGTCCATTACACCAGCTCATTCAAATACTTTGTAACCTCTCTCTTCAGATAACATGGATGAACAAGGTTCAGGAAGCAACCATGGAAAGAAACCGGAGGCGCAGGGGGGGTACAAGGATGGAGGCCGACCCGGAAGTCAGGCCTTACCCAGACTCCCAAATGGTTTCAACTATGTGCCCGACAGGACTGAAAGTTCTACTGGAGAGAGCAATTCCCGCTCTCCACGTAGGGGATTTCCTAAAAGGACTAACAGCGTGTTTAGTAGATTAGGCCCGGATCGCACGACCCCTGCAAGGGAGGGCCTAACACTGGGAATAAACAAAAAACCTGCAACGTCGAACTACTCGGAAAGATCCGCACGTAGCCCATATAATGAGCCCACACGGACTCGAGGTAGGAACTTCAAAGCTCCTACCAAGAACGCACCCACTTTGAATCTCAGTGATCCGTCCTATGATGAAAGAGGAAACCTGGAAGAACTCAACGCGTTGAGGAAACAACTCAGTGGTCTGGAGGGCCAGCAGAGAAAGGACGGTCAGGATGACAAGTGTACTACCTCCAGGACTACCCCGATTTCAAAAGAGACGTTACCAAGCAAGATCAAGGTTCCGCAAGTACCCAGCTATGATGGGACGACTGACCCAGTGGCCCATATAGATCGATATGTTTCCTGGATGGAGTTACAAGGTGTGAGCGATGCCATCATGTGTAGGACCTTTCCCCTCACTCTAGGGGACAGGGCTCAGAGGTGGTTACGTACTCTACCAGACCACTCCATATCAAATTGGAAAGATCTGTCTTCTCAGTTCCTCTATAACTTCATGGCTGCAAAAACAAGGACGACCCCCAAGGAAGAGCTGGTAACCATCAAGTAAGGAAGAACTGAGTCGTTGAAGAGTTATCTGGACTGGTTCAACAAACAAATCATGGATACGGACAAAGTGTCAGACGATGCACTCCTAATGGCGGTAACATCAGGCCTATGGCCGGAATCTCGGTTCTGGTGGACAGTACACGAAGAAGGGCCCAAGACCTTTCGAGAATTTCTCACAAGAGTGAACATAGCCATTGGAGCTGAATAGGCGAAATCCAGCAGGATGGAAAACAAAGGAGAAGCAAAAGATCAAGAAAGATCTAAAGGGAAGGAAAAGGAAACACGGAAGGGTGACAGGTACAGCCAGGAAAAGAAACGGGACTTTCGGGGTTCAGGGAGTTTTCGCCCCCATTCATCAACTTCTTCACCAGTAGACCTCCAGAAAGCCAGACCTGAGACCATATTCATGAGCATTAAGGGTCGGAATCTGCTACCCCGGCCCCGGCCGTTAAGGACAAGCTCATCCGAACTTAATCAGTCTACGTACTGTAGGTACCACCGATCGGCGGGCCATGACACAGACTACTGTAAGGACTTGAGGATAGAACTCGATAAATTGATTAAGGCAGGCCATCTGAAGGAGTATACATGAAAATCTCAAATGGATCACGAGAAGCAAGGCCAAGTAGAAATCGAAGACACACCTACAGCTGAAATTTGCATGCTGGTGGGCGGCAGTCAAAGCCAAGAAGGATCCAAAAGGCAAAGGCGTCAGTACATCAGGGATGCTCGGAATAGCTATCAGATTCTATCGGCAAGGGCCCCAGTACTTGTCAAAGAAGACGAATCCTTCAGTTTTGATGAAAGAGATGCTGAAGGAGTCCTTCAACCACACGCGGATGCCTTGATCATAACCATGCCAGTGTCAGGAGTGAAAATCCATCGTACTTTGGTGGATAACGGGAGTGCCGTGAACATCTTGTACTGGAAGACCTGAGTCCAAATGGGAGTGGAAGAACGACATCTAATCCCTTACACGACGAAATTACAAGGTTTCACTGGAGATTACGCCACACCGCTGGGTCAGATTGCACTGATGGTAGAACTCGAGAATCCTCCATGCACTAGGCGAGTAATAGCGGACTTTGTCGTAGCAAACATATCGTCCAACTATAATGCAATCCTAGGAAGGCCTATTTTACATGAACTGAAGGCTGCCACCTCAATATATCACTATGTGATGAAATTTCCCACTTCCCGTGGGGTAGGAGTAGTGAAGGGAGATCAGAGGATGGCCAGAGAATGCAATCTTAGTTTCTGCCCTTGCTAGGCACAGCAAGTGGAGGTTGTCCAGATGAAAGACCAAGTTGAGATCCAAACGTTGGATCCCCGCCTGGACCAAAATGAAACCAAGACTGGGCCAGTGGAGGACTTGACATTGATAACTCTGGACCCGGACAAGCCTGATTTGCAGTTGAAAATTGGGAAAGACCTTCAGGAGCCAGTAAGGTCTGAACTTGTAGACTTTTTGAGAAAAAATAAAGATGTTTTTGCCTGGACTCATGCTGACATGGAAGGGATACCCACACATCTGGCCTGTCACAAGCTCAACATTGATCATGGAGCGAAACCGAAAAGACAGAAGTGTCGTCCACTAAATGGAGAAAGGTATGAATCTCTCGAAAATGAGATCCTGAAGTTATTGGGGAATGGGTTCATACGGGAGGCTAGGTATCCAGAAAGGGTGTCAAATCCAGTCCTCGTGGGAAGAACAATAAATCCTGGAGGCTCTGAACAGAGTTTGCCCAAAAGATTGCTTTCCACTTCCATGCATAGATCAAATGATGGACGCCACGGCTGGGCATGAGCTATTAAGCTTCATGGATGCCTACTCAGGCTACAACCAGATTCCCATGTACGGCCCAGATGAAGAGCACACGTCATTCATTACAGACAGGGGGTTATATTGTTACAGGATGATGTCATTCGGGTTGAAGAATGCAGGGGCAACCTACCAGAGATTGGTCAATAGAATGTTCGCAAAGCAGATCAGTAAGATTATGGAAGTATACGTGGATGACATGTTGGTAAAGAGCATCGAATCATCTGACTATGTTCAGCACCTGGCTGAAATGTTCACCATTCTCAGACAATACAAAATGAAGCTAAATTCACAAAAGTGTTCTTTTGGAGTGGGATCCGGGAAGTTTTTGGGACACATGGTACATCAAAGAGGAATCGAAGCCAACCCGAAAAAAATCAAAGCCCTGATTGACATGAAAGCCCCAACCAACATAAGAGAAATCCAGAGTTTGACTGGAAGAATAGCAGCTTTGAACCGATTCGTCTCAAAATCGACAGATAAGTGTAGACCTTTCTTCGAAGCGCTAAAAATGGGAAAGAACTTCCAGTGGACGGAGCAATGTCAGAAAGCCTTCGAAGATCTAAAAATGCAATTGGTCTCACCACCTCTACTCTCCAAGCCAATAGCAGGAGATGTGTTGAAATTATATCTAGCAGTGTCAGAGAGTTCTGTTAGTTCAGTTCTGATAAGGACAGATCATGGTGTTCAGCACCCCGTCTACTATGTCAGCCAGGTCTTGAAAGATGCAAAGTTGAGATATCCGCCTATGGAGAAACTAGCACTGGCTTTAATCATGAGTTCGAGGAAATTGAGACCTTACTTCCTGGAGCATTCACTGGAGGTGCTAACTAACTATCCATTGCGACAAACCTTACAGAAGCCGGACACTTCGGGAAGACTGATGAAATGGGCAGTAGAATTGGGACAATTCGACATCACTTACAAACCAAGGACTGCAATTAAGGGACAAGCACTAGCTAATTTCATAGCTGAATTCCACATGGAAATAGACCCACCCAACCGGGACGAACTATGGTCCATGTATGTCGATGGATCTTCAAATGAAAATTCTGCAGGAGCTGGAGTTGTTCTAGTCAGCCCCGAGAAATTATTATATTTCCAGTCCCTCCGCTTTGAGTTCCCAGCAATCAATAATGAGGCGGAATAAGAATCCCTCATTGCAGGTCTAAAAATGGCAAGAGGGTTGGGAATAACCAGAGTGACTGTACACAGTGACTCCCAGCTAGTTGTGAACCAAATCCGAGGGAGCTACAACACGAAAAAAGAGAAAATGGCATTTTATCACAAGGTGGCCAAGAAAGAATTGGAGAAGTTCATCCATGTGGATATCATACAGATACCAAGAACCCAAAACAGTTAGGAAGATGCTCTCGCTAGGCTAGCCACTAGCGAAGGGGCCGAGACTTTGGATAGTGTGCCTATTGGAAGGGTCCAAAACTCAGCCCTAGCGGAGGCGGAAGTACTAACGATGGCAGTTGACACAAATAAGAGCTGGATGGATGAAATCATCCAGCACTTAAAGGAGGGAGTAGTGCCCCGGAGCAAGGACGACGCTCGGAATCTCAAAATCAGATCCGCCCGATATACTCTGATAGACGACGTGTTATACAAACGAGGTTTTTCCCTCCCACTACTCAAATGCTTGAATGAAGAGGAAGCCCTATATGTCACGAAATAAATACATGAAGGAGTGTGCGGCAACCATACGGGAGGACAATCTCTAGCATTCAAGATCTTAAGACAATGATACTTCTGGCCGTCCATCAAAAGAGATGCCATGGAATTCGTGAAGAAATGCGACAAGTGTCAGAGATTCGCCCCAATGATCAGATCTCCCCCGGAAGACCTGACTTCGATCATGGCACCTTGGCCATTCGCAAAATGGGGCATTGATTTAATTGGACCGTTGCCAACAGGAAGAGGATCAACAAAATATGCAATAGTGGCAGTAGACTATTTCACAAAATGGGTTGAAGCATAGGCCTTGGTGAAAATCACTGAACAAAAGACAACGGACTTCATATGGAAGTCAATCATCTGCAGGTTTGGTATTCCTCATTCGATAGTCAGTGACAACGGGAGACAATTTGACAATGCAAAGTTCATGTCTTTTTTGTGAAGAATTGAAGATTAAGAATCACTACTCTACCCCATGCCACCCACAAGCAAACGGGCAGGTGGAAGCAATTAATAAAATCATCAAACACATACTGAAGACCAGATTGGATGAATTGAAAGGGGCATGGGCCGATGAACTACCTACGGTGCTATGTGATCGAATAAATTTGACTCTTACCGCAAGTGTACGGTATCGAACAAGTAATAAAATGGATTTGAGTCCGAATGTCGTTCCCACAAGGATTGGTTAGATTTATTTTCTTAAATTATCAACCTTAACCGAAACGAATGAATTTTCAGTGATTTATAAGAGATTCTAAATGAGTAGATCAAGTTACCAAAGAAATCTAAAATTAATAATCAAATAAATAAGCAAATGGAATTTTCAAGATTTGTTTAACAAATGTATGTAAATGAAGTGCTAGGATTTAGAATCCATCTTAGTATTGATATGTCACACTTTGATTCAAATAACCCAAGACAAGGTATATTATTGATGATCAATGTTTCTATAATGCCTAAAACTCTCTTTCGAACAAGAATTAAGCCTTTTCCTAATTACGATCCACCTATATTTCTATGATGAATGCTAATATTTAGGAAAGCATTAAACAATCAAAACATGAAAAGATCACATAGGGCATAGTGGTATATTTCTATCCCTATCGAACCCTATGGCTATTGATTCAAGTCTAGTGAAATTCCACTCTTTCGATCATCATATAATTCATGCATCAAAATTATAGATGAAAATAAATACGAATCAATAACTCAGAATACCAATTGTCATAAGATTAAGTAAACCAAAGCATGAAATAATTGTCTAAGACTTCATCATAATCCTAGCACAATGGAAAATTAGCCTAGATACATAGTTAATAGCAAATCACAAATATAAAAGAGCTTCATCACCTATAATATGAAATTCCCAAGAAAATGTGGATAAATCTTCACAACTCCGCTCTTCAAAGCTTTGATGTGCTTCTTGGTGTATTAGGTTAAGAATGCCTCCCAAATTTCGTGTGTCATGTTCTATATATATGTCCCCCCCTCTGACCTAGGCGAAAAGGGGTGAATTAAATCAGAATTCGCGTGAAAAGCCCATCAGTGGCCCAGCCGGAAAGCTGCGCGATCGCGTGGTAGAAACCATAGCGATCGCGTGGCTGATGTTAAAACTCTCGGGTTAAGAATTTGCCTCATCTCGCGATCGCTTGGTATGTGATCAGCGATCGCGACTTCGCGATTTTCTCGGCTGTACAAGTTAGTCCCTGACTTTTAATTTCACCTTCAGTCCTCAGCTTTCAGTTGTTGCAATTTAGTCCTCAAACTTTATCTTCTTCTCGATTTGACCATTTAAGCTCTTAATTCAATCAATTGGGTCCTCCAGCCTCTGATTTAGTCACTTTGGCACCAAGCATGTTTTCCGGTTGACGTCACCAACTCCTCATTTGTCCGATTTAGTTCCAATTAACATCCAATCGTGTCATTTTTCCGTTCATTACTTCATTCTTCTTCAATTGGGACATTTTCTGTAAAGTAAACAAATAAACATAAATTAAATAGCAAATATTCCCAAACGACAATAATTAATCCTAATTTAGACATACAAATAAATGTATAAAATACGCTTATCAAATACCCCCAAACTAGAATTATTGTTCGTCCTCGAACAATGTAAACTAAACTACAAAAATCAAAGAAATAAGAGAACAAATATTTTTGTTGTGTCAACATGTTTACCATATGCCTCTATAGTCCAAACCAATTTAAGCTTCAGCAAGCGTCATGAACAACAATGCAAAATAATTTCTAGTTATATCTGCCAGATTTTTAAGTGTGTGTGTGAATAGCCAATGTCAAACGCATACTTATGCAAAAGATATACTCAACACTGTGTGGCTCATTATGCATAATCCAGCCCGAATCCCATGTGGTCAATCTATGATTTCTAATAAAATTCCTTTCAACGCTCATGGATGATCACCACTTTCTGCTTTTTCTCTCGCATCCCAGGTTTTTATCTATGTGGGTTCTAAAAATATTCTTAGCTTTTTCCACACAAGGTAGTCAGAATCAGAAATGTGCGTGTATAACAAATCAAAAGCAAGTGGGCCCCAATTCTACAACATCAACCACCACAACTCAGTCAACAAAGCTTATACCATGCAATAATATATATATATATATATATATATATATATATATATATATATATATATATATATATATATATATATATATATATATTTCTTTTATGATGGACGACCTTTTCTTTTAATTGTCCCTGTCTTTTACCATCTTTGTGCTGAACTTTTCATACGGGCTTTCTATATGACCCTTGTAGCGGGCTTTCAGATCGACAGCTCCCAAACCAGACGGCTTTAGGGCACCAGGTTCAAAGAACCCCTCAGACGTACTTGCCCGAGTCATAAAGGCTTAAACAGAAAAGTTAAAGATGTTATAATGTCTTATGTGTAAGTCCACTCTCCGTACTTGCTTTCTAATTGACCCCTGTAGCGAGTTTTAGGTCGATGACTCCCAAGCCAGTTGGCTTTAGGGCACCAGGTTTGAAAGACCCCTCGGACTTACTTACTCGAGTCAAAAAGGCATTTGAAGAGCGGAATAAGACCTTCAGCATTTTTCTGTTTTTATGCTGGAAATGGTTTATACCCGTTGACCAAACTGTAATGACTAAAGTGCAAAACCAAGAACCACAGACCTCCAACTCGTCAATACATACAAATTTCAACCCTTTTACCCCCAAACTTGCCTTTTAGCATGATTGGTTCTAATTTAGGGATGGGATGTCTAACGATCTAAGTTCAGGGATTTTTAAGACATTCCTAAGTTCAAATTGCACAAATTTGCCCCACATGTATTAAACAAAATCCCTAACACAAGCAATTATTCAACACTGGCTATGTGCGCAATAAATATGAATCTAGCAAAATATAACTAGTTCAAAATAAGTTTATGATTTCATGTTGTCCAATTTTCAAGCCTAAGTACAAATCGATTCACACTATATCCTAGGCAATAAACATGTCAACAAAATTTTCAATTTTTTTTTTTTTTTTTTTTTAGCCCCTAAAGAATCGAATGACTATAAAATGAATCAAGAGTGCAATGAATTTCAAGAGTACAATGAATTTCCACCCCCAAACTTGAAATGAACATTGTCCTCAATGTTTGTCAAAAAGAATCAACAAAAGAAAACAAGACAAAGAAAAGAGAACGAGAACTTCCCAAGTTTAGAGGATGTATTGCTTTAAAGCTTCCTGTTGCACTGTATTGGATGAATCGACCATTTTCTTGCTGTTCTCTATTTGGTGTGAGGTGTCCTGATTGATGTTTACCTTGCAAATAAGAGATAAGTAACATTAGAAGTCATAAACATCAATAAAAAAATGGAAGAGCAGTGCCACACCCCCAAACTAAGGTTAAAGCAAAATTTTTAATTTTCAACACTGGTAGACCACACATATTTAAGCCCTGAAATAGCCTAGAAAAACATAAATTTTCCCGAGCCATCTTTTGATACTTTAAAGTTCACAGCATGATCAACAATATATTAAAAATCCAGCTCATTTGAAGGTCAATAGTGTCATGCAACAATGTGGAGAAGTTGGTGACGTGAGACAGTTTCTGGGTGCAATGGCCTGAAATTACCTTGCAATGGGGCTGTCATGCTGCCATGTTGGTTTTCATGATTTTTATGCAATGTAGTGAACTAATTCATGAACTAAGCACACATAATCAATGATAAACATATCATGAAGATAAATGCTCTGAAGGATTTCTCAAATTAGCACAAAAATCTCTTTGTGGCATTTCATCAAACACTAAATGTGCACTACAAAAATCAATGGATATGCATAGGTTTGAAGGCATGAATGAACCCAAAATTTTTGTCAACTACACCAAAAATCACAATCTCCAACCACTAACCTAAGCCCATTCTTCACCATTCACAAATTCAAAGTCCAAGACTCAAGGAAAATTTCAAAATTTTGAGTAGACATGGATTTAAGTGAAGACTTTCATACCTTTCATTGATTTGGATGTGAAAATAGCAATCAATTTGGTGCAATGAAGTGTTGATTACATGCATGATAAATGAAAGATCAAATATGAGGTGATTAGAGGAGAGAAAACAAATTCATGTTGTTTAAAATTGAAAGAATTAAGTGAAGCACTTAAACTGCCGAATTTGGTACCAGATTAGCAACGCGATCGCCTGGCTGGAGTGCCAGCGATCGCGTGGTTCAAGATTTTAAAACCTGTTGATTTTTAAATGCAAACTCGCGATCGCTAGAGCTTATAGGCCCGCGATCGCGTAATGGAAATTTTCCTAATTTTTTTTTCGGTTTTTAAAATCATTTTCACCCCCCTAATCACTTCATGGTCGATGCAATGATTTTCCAAACCATCACTTCATGGTCTAAACTAGTGTGTTTAATATGTGGGATGACAAGTAAAAGCTTAGTTTAACAAAAATATGCAAAATTAAAAATATACATAAATATGCAATAATAGACTAATATGAAAAAGTGTCCTTAACATGAACATGCAAAACACCCAAACAATTTTCCTATCATGCCTATATCTAAAATTCAGCAAATAAATAAATTATGAAAGCGTAATAAAAAAAAAAAGGAAGAAAGGTTGGGTTGCCTCCCAACAAGCGCTCCGTTTTAAGTCTAAAGCTCGACTTTTTGCATTCTTTATCATGGAGGCTTGAATGATCCTCTTGAGGCTTTGCACAACTTGCCATTACCTGTCTTGCACTTCTCAATCCTTTTCCTCACTCTCTTGTAGTCCAAGGCCTCCTTTTCCATTTGTTGCGGGATGTTAGGCTTTTCTTCCTTCTTGTCCCTCCATCCATCCTTTACCTTCATACACTCATATTTTATGATTAAAGCCTCCTGAATCTTAATACCCTGCTTGGTTTTTTCTTTTGGTTTCTGGACCACCCCCTCCACCTTGAAACAGCTTTCATTTAGACCTTCAAGATCTTGCATTGGCTTGATGCTGAACGTGACATGTTCCTTCTCGACCCTAAAGATGATTTCTCCCTTTTCAATGTCGATTAAGCACCTTCCAGTAGCTAGGAATGACCTTCCGAGAATGAGGGGCATTTGGGCGTCCTCTTCCATGTCCAAAATCACAAAGTCGTCTGGGAAGAAAAACTTATCTACTTTTACTATCACATTCTCAACAATCCCATATGGATATTGGATTGTTCTGTTCGCCAGTTTCAGTGTGATATTGGTTGGTTTAGGCTCCCCCAAACCAAGTTTCCTGTATACAGATAAAGGCATTAAATTGACACTTGCACCAAGATCACACAATACATTATCAAAATTAAATTTACCAATAGTACAAGGGATCGAGAAACTCCCTGGATCTGTTAGTTTCTGTGGCAACTTCTTTTGAAGTATGGCACTGCACTCCTCACTCAGTGCTACTATTTCATTATCAACCAATTTCCTTTTATTTGACAGCATCTCCTTCATAAATTTCAAATAGAGCGGCATTTGGGCTAACGCTTCTGCAAATGGGATATTTATGTGCAGTTTCTTGAATATCTCCAAAAATTTTCCAAACTGCTGCTCCAATTGATGCTTTATCAATCTTTGTGGATAAGGAACTGGTGGTACATAAGCTTTGACAGGTGGTCGAACTCGAACTTCTTCTTCAACTTTTTCATGAACTTCAGGAGTCGCCCTCTGTTCTTTTTCACTTTTCTTCTCTTCCACCACATTTTCCTTTTTGTTCCTTTGCTTTTCATACTCTGCTTCAGTCACTTCAGAAAGCTGAACCCCACTCCTTTTTGTTATTGCATTACATTGCTCCCGAGGGTTTATTTCAGTGTTACTAGGTAGAGTACCTTGCTGCCTCCCTGAAATAGCTATCGCCATCTGCCCCACCTGTGTTTCCAAGTTCTTTATGGCTGCATGTTGATTTTGAAGTGTAGTCTCTGTCCTTCTCATAAACTGATCATTTTTTCCCATATACTGCTCTGTTTTCTCGATAAATTTTCCGAGTAGATCCTCAATTGAAGACTTCTTCTCCTCTTGCTGGTACATAGGTTGTTGTGGTCTTCCTGTATTTTGATTGTCCCTCCATCCAAAATTAGGATGATTTCGCCACCCTGGATTGTACGTATTTGAATAGGGATTATTTTATGGACGACCACCTCCTTGAACAAAATCAATTTGCTCTGGTAGCTGAACTAAGATAGGACAATCTGAAGTGTTATGGTCTGCACCACATTCTTCGCAACGTGTTCTGGCATTCTTCATTGGATTTCCAGCCATTGCTATGCTTTCCACCTTATTTACCAAAGAGTCAATTTTTGCAGATAGGGCTGTATAATTATCCACTTCATACACTCCAGAAGGTCTCTTTTGGATTACTCGGTCTGAGGCCCACATTGCATTTGTGTTAGCAATTCTTTCAAACAGCTCCAATGCTTCATCAATAGTCTTAGTAGAAAGTGACCCATTAGATGATGAGTCTACTAGACTTTTGAATTGAGGTAGCAAACCTGCGTAGAAATACTGTACTTGCACTCCCCTCGAAATCCCGAGATGAGGACACTTCCTGAGCATGTTTTTAAATCTGTTCCATGTCTCATCAAATGACTCTGCATCCTGTTGTTGAAATACTGATATGTCGTGCTTGAGCTTTGCAATTTTGATTGGCGGGAAGAACTTTGTACAGAACTTCTGAGCCAGATCATTCCATGTTGTTATGCTAGCTGTAGGTCGAGAGTCTAACCATTCTAGAGCTCTATCTCTCAGAGTATGTGGAAAAAGACGAAGTCTGATGGCATCATCTGATATCCCCTGAAACTTGAAGTGTTGGCAAAGCTCTAAGAACCTCGATACATGGGTGTGCGGATTCTCGTCGGCTCTTCCATAAAATTGATGTCCATTTTTAAATAAATGGATAACATTTGTTTTTAACTGGAAGTTTGGCTGACCAAATGGAGGGTAGACAATACTTGACTGATTTTGAATTATCTGCGGAGTCATAAGGTCTCCAACTAGCATGTTCCCTTCATCTTCCACTTGCAATTCTTGATTTTCCAAGTTGTTTGCCATATCTTGTTGTTTTTGTTGTTTTTCTGCTAATTTTGCCTCTCTTAACTTGCGATGAAAAGTGCGTTCGATTTCCGGGTCAACTTCTAGAAGATCTCCGTGTCTAGAACTTCGCATACACAAATCTGCGAGAAACAAATGAAAAAGAATGTATGAACTGAAATAAAGAAGGAAAATTTAAATAAATCTAAAAGTTCGAATTAGTGAAAATAACCTAAGAATAAATCTAGACTACAATTCTCGGCAACGGCGCCAAAAACTTGATCGAATAAATTTGACTCTTACCGCAAGTGTACGGTATCGAACAAGTAATAAAATGGATTTGAGTCCGAATGTCGTTCCCACAAGGATTGGTTAGATTTATTTTCTTAAATTATCAACCTTAACCGAAACGAATGAATTTTCAGTGATTTATAAGAGATTCTAAATGAGTAGATCAAGTTACCAAAGAAATCTAAAATTAATAATCAAATAAATAAGCAAATGGAATTTTCAAGATTTGTTTAACAAATGTATGTAAATGAAGTGCTAGGATTTAGAATCCATCTTAGTATTGATATTTCACACTTTGATTCAAATAACCCAAGACAAGGTATATTATTGATGATCAATGTTTCTATAATGCCTAAAACTCTCTTTCGAATAAGAATTAAGCCTTTTCCTAATTACGATCCACCTATATTTCTATGATGAATGCTAATATTTAGGAAAGCATTAAACAATCAAAACATGAAAAGATCACATAGGGCATAATGATATATTTTTATCCCTATCGAACCCTATGGCTATTGATTCAAGTCTAGTGAAATTCCACTCTTTCGATCATCATATAATTCATGCATCAAAATTATAGATGAAAATAAATACGAATCAATAACTCAGAATACCAATTGTCATAAGATTAAGTAAACCAAAGCATGAAATAATTGTCTAAGACTTCATCATAATCCTAGCACAATGGAAAATTAGCCTAGATACATAGTTAATAGCAAATCACAAATATAAAAGAGCTTCATCACCTATAATATGAAATTCCCAAGAAAATGTGGATAAATCTTCACAACTCCGCTCTTCAAAGCTTTGATGTGCTTCTTGGTGTATTAGGTTAAGAATGCCTCCCAAATTTCGTGTGTCATGTTCTATATATATGTCCCCCCTCTGACCTAGGCGAAAAGGGGTGAATTAAATCAGAATTCGCGTGAAAAGCCCATCAGTGGCCCAGCCGGAAAGCTGCGCGATCGCGTGGTAGAAACCATAGCGATCGCGTGGCTGATGTTAAAACTCTCGGGTTAAGAATTTGCCTCATCTCGCGATCGCTTGGTATGTGATCAGCGATCGCGACTTCGCGATTTTCTCGGCTGTACAAGTTAGTCCCTGACTTTTAATTTCACCTTCAGTCCTCAGCTTTCAGTTGTTGCAATTTAGTCCTCAAACTTTATCTTCATCTCGGTTTGACCATTTAAGCTCTTAATTCAATCAATTGGGTCCTCCAGCCTCTGATTTAGTCACTTTGGCACCAAGCATGTTTTCCGGTTGACGTCACCAACTCCTCACTTGTCCGATTTAGTTCCAATTAACATCCAATCGTGTTATTTTTCCGTTCATTACTTCATTCTTCTTCAATTGAGACATTTTCTGTAAAGTAAACAAATAAACATAAATTAAATAGCAAATATTTCCAAACGACAATAATTAATCCTAATTTAGACATACAAATAAGTGTATAAAATACGCTTATCACTATGGTCTTACAGGACAACATGCAGGACAGCAACGGGAGAAACTCCTTTCGCCCTCACCTTCGGATCTGAAGCTGTGATCCCTATTGAGATGGGAATCCCCCCGAGCCGAACTCAATATTTTGGAGAAGGAACAAATTCTGAAATGCTACAATCCACGCTGGACCTGATTGAGGAGAGGAGGTGAAACTCAGATCTCAAGAATACGTCCTACAAACAGAGAAGCACTAGGTACTAAAATTATAAAGTGAGGAGCCGAAAGTTCCACACGGGAGATCTGGTACTCAGGAAAGTGTTTTTAGCCACAAGGGAAGCTCAATCTAGCTCGCTTGGCCCATCTTGGGAAGGACCTTACAGAATTAGAAAAATCTTGCAAAACGGGGCATATGAAATAGAAACTTTAGAAGGAAAAACTTTACAACATCCATGGAACGCAGAACATCTGAAAAAGTACTACCAATGATCGTTCTAACTAGAAGATATGTAATGACCAATGTGTCTTAAAAGATATTCCTTTGAATAAATTTCTTTTTTACTAGAATTGCAAGTGTTGTTGATAAAATAGGCCACGGGCCTCATCAGATCTGTCACAATGGAATTTACGAATTCCTTAGGACCTCAAGCTAGAAGCTCACCAGGTCTGTCATAATGGAATTTATGAATTCCTTAGGACCTCAAGCTAGAAGCTCATCAGGTCTGCCATAACGAAATTTACGAATTCCTTAGGACCTTAAGCTAAGGCTCATCAGGTCTGCCATAACGGAATCTATAAATTCCTTAGGACCACAAGACACGGGGTTCATCAGGCCTGCAAAAGGGGGATTTACGAATTCCTAGCGACCATTGGTCGCGTGCCCATCAGGTCTACCACACCTGAGGTCGTGAACCTCTTACGATCTCAAGTGAAACCAGGAGCAAACTAACTGATCAGTACATATGTTTAATTCAAGTCACATTAGACCAACCATACCGCACTCCTCCAGGTCGGAAACGGGTTAAACAAAAGTTTAAAGCATTCCGGACTGAAAGCCCTACTATGTTCGTGAGTTTATCTCAGCATCAAACTTAAGGTTAAAGCACACAATCAGATCTGATAAATTTGTTATTACAAACAGTGCGGAAAATAATCACAAAAGCTAATTTCATTTATGTAAACATTGGGCCGGACTAGCCCTACAGACTACCAAAGACAAATATTTTTACAAATTTTCACCCAGCCGCGGGGGCCTCACTCCGATCTAGTTCAGCCATGGCCACAGTCTGATCCCTCCTAAGCTTCTCCAGCTCTGCATTCAACTGGTCCGCGTTGAATTCGGGGTGGAGCTCCTGAAACCTTTTTACAGCATCTTCCAATGCCATGATGTAGGTGTCGGTATGATCAACCTCATATTCAATGGACTCCTTGTACGCATCAACTGCGGAACTTAAGTCCGATCTGTCCTGTGCGAGATCCTTCCTGACCAGATCAAGCTCCACAACTGCCCCCTCTTTAGCTCCCTGGTCCGCTGCTGCCTTAGCCTTCAATTCAGCATTTTCCAGTTGTATCTTCTCCAGCTCGGACAGAAGCAGACCGTTTCTCTGTTCCAGACTCTCGCACTTCAGCTCGAGTTCTTTCTTGGCCCCAGCCAATCTGTCCCTCTCCAGCCTAAGTGCGTGGTTCTGATCCTTCACCACAATGCTTTGGCGCATTAATTCGTCATGCAGCTCTGTTTGCGCATGGGCTTTAGCTCGGACATGGGATACATAGTTTTGTGCAAGCCCAAGGAAAGCAGATGTAGCGTGGGCAGCGTTGAGCAGGTCCATCTCGGAGGCCATGGCTTCCTTCTTCTTGTCCCAGGTCCGCACCACTATATCAACTGAGTTGTGGACACAGCTTGGAAGGACCTTCAAAGAATTCGACCCCGAACATTTATGGGACCGAACATCCCTCAGTGCTTTAGGGAGCTTGCCCTTCAATTTGGCCATCTCCATAGCCCGGGCCTTATGGATGCCGAAGTAGGAGAAATCAGCAGGATCGGCTACTGCAGACATAGGGGGTAGCAGATCTGAGGCACCCCGCAGGCCGGACTGGTCTGCATTCTCAGATGATCCTTGGTTATCTGAAACTATAATCGGATCAGCAGAAGGGGGAGGTGGAGCTATCGTGTCTTCTTCGACCATCTTCCTTTTGCCGTGGGAAGATCTGGAAGGACTCGGAATGGAACTTGGAGCCCGGCTAGATTGACCAGACCTGGGAATGGGGCCCATGCCAGGAGGGAGAGTTTTCCCACCAGTAGTAGGTCTCTTCCTCTTGTTGCCGACGAATGCACTTCGGTCGAAAGGAGGCATGTTTCTTCTTTTTGACTTATTCGGTTCTGCGAAAACAACCAAGTAATTAGTATAATTAAGGAGAAAGATATGAGTTCGGGATAATAACTACTTACGACGTGGAGAAGGTAGGAAGGAAGTAGCCGAATGTACGATAGTGAGCCCGGCCCTGAACAGATTCTCTTCAGTGATCAATTCACTGAAGTCCCTGTCACGCCGGTCAAGGTCACGTGCCCTTTGCAACTGCTCTTCTAATGCTAAGGACCTGGAGGGATTAGATGGACCTAAAATACAAAAGACATAATTAATATTAGAAGAGGCAGTTTAAAAATGAAGAATAAGGTCTGAAACATACAGTAAGATTTGTAATGGGTGGGAACAATGTAGTCCAGGTCCTCAGTCCGCTCCAAAGTTTGCCACCCGCCACCAACATAAAACCAGTGATCCCTCCACACCTTAATGGAATCTGGAAGCTCCTCTATTAAATTCCCTCCAGTTTTGGGTCAGACCATTATATAATACCAGCCAGAATCCTTCCCGTCAGATCGGAGCTGGTAAACAGAATCGAACTCACTGGCACGGGGTGGAGGTAACTAGCGTTGGCAACGGGGCGGATCGGACCCCGATCCGCCCCGCCCCGCCCCGAATTTATTTTGCCCGATCCGAATCCGCCCCAAGATCCGTCAAATTTCGAGTCGGGTCGGGGCGGATCGGTCCACCGATCTGTGGACCGATCCGCCAGAATTATTTTTTTATTTTTTTAAAATTTTTTAAAAATATATTTTAAATTAAATCTTTTATAAAAAATTTAGAAATTTTATTTTTTTTATTAAATTTTATTTATTTTATTGAAACGAGACGTATAGAGGCCGATTCACCGATTCAACGGATCAAGTTTTTTTGCCATCACTTATTGGAATTCTTTCTTCAAATGAAGAACATGAAAAATGTGTTTTCTTTAAAATGCAAAGATTGCAGCTTATTCCCAGAAATTAAAGTTTGCTACAAAATTTACATATTAGATTTTTATACATGATAAAAAAATTATATTTAAAGAAATGTCGGATCGCGGATCGGGGCGGATCGGATCAGCCCCGATCCAAATCCGCTCCGTGAATTTTCGGATCGGGGCGGATCACATAAATTTCGATCCGTCGATCCACGGATCGAAATTTTTTCGGATCAGATCGGGTCGACATGGCGGATCGAATTTTTTTGCCATCTCTAGAGATAACCCTAATTTTCTCCATATGACTAAAAAACCTATTACCACCCTCCACCCATTAGGAGTGATCTGAGAAGGGGCCAGACCCCAGTACCGTAGGTAATTAGTTATAGTGCGGGATAATGGGAATCTAAGACCTGGTTGCAACATCATTTTGTTCACCGCCACGCAATCCTCAGGGGGTTCATCAGCCCGCTCATCACTCCTAGGTAGGAAAAACAATACTAAGTCTGGGATCCTAAACCTGTAGTGCCATTCATCCAGGTCAAACTCAGAAACAACAGAAGGATGAAATCTGGCCTGCCAGAACGTCGAAGTGGAACTGGACAGGCCCGCTCTATCAGAATTTCTTTGTGGGGGTGGAATAGGTCGAGGAACCAAGGAAGGGTTTGCAGATCTAAGTGGTTGCACCTCACGGGTTACATCTCTCAGGTTAGATACACTCACGTCTGACCCACTCGACCTAGATTCTAAATCCGGACTGGACTCCTCATTTCCCCCACCCCAAGAGTCATTCCTAGTAGCCTCACTATCGCTGTCGAAGTTACTCATGATTTTTCAAGGATAAGAAGGAATACCTGGAAAATAAAACAGATCTGGACTCTAGGTCGTGTATTAAACAAGCCGAACAAAGGGTCACTTCGAAAAACAGTCAGAAGCTTACAGAGTGTTTTGAAGAAATTATGAAGGGGAAAACCGCCCAAGGGTCCCTTCTATATGAAGATGTCATTAATTATCAGTACAGAATTCGAAAAGACACCTAGAGCCCCTCAAAGAGAAATGACGGCTGACGACATTCTACTGGCATTGTCAGACCTAGGTGCCTGGGACTAAGACACGTGACAACATCATTATGGCTTATTTTAATATTAATCCTCAAGAATTATCAGTAGGAGCGGACCAGAAATCCTTTCAGAACCACTCCTAAGGGCAATTGTTGGTAGGTAGTCCAATTTTAGTGATGATGTAACGACGTCAGTCGAAAAGTTCGATTCAGACTGGTCATGATGACCCGTACCGGTGTCCGACCTGATAATGTCAGGTCGGATATCATTACAACATACTTTGGAGATTACAGACGAATTACCCAATCTAATTCCGACGTGGCCCAGTGAGGTCAGTTTCTGAAGATAACTCCGACGTGGCCCAGTGAGGTCAGTTTCTGAAGATAATTCCGACGTGGCCCAATGAGGTCGGATACTGCTCAGGCGAAACAAGACCAACTACCTTCTTACACGCTAGTTAAGACAGTTATTCAGACATAAAGGTAGTTAGGTTAAGTAAAAGTCAACTACTTTGTACTATGTAAGAATTCAAGTAGTTCGGTTATATACATATGTTAGATAGTCAGGTATGGTAATAAGCCAGCTCACCCCCTTCTCCCTATAAATATAGGAGAGGGAAGCTCATAAAAGGGAGAGAACTTTGGCTATTCAAAGCCAATATATATTTATACGAGAAATCATACGTGGAGTCCGGGTCATTCACACGATCTGGGATCCACCTCTTACAAACATCTTTTATTACTTACGTGGAGACCGGGTCATCCATTACGACCTGAGGTCCACCTTTGTCACATAACTTTCGATTACATAACTAACATCCACTTATTTCTTGCTGGCTTGGAATATTTCATATTTCAACTGTCAACAGTAGTGATCCTGCAAAGATGTCCAGCTGTATAGAAGCATTGTAGGTGCTCTATAATATGCTACAATTACTCGGTCAGAAATTTAATATTCTGTTAATCGAGTGTGTCAATTTCTTCACCAACCTCTTGAAGCTCATTGGCAGGTTGTTAAAAGGATTCTGAGATATCTAGTTGGTTCCTTAGATTTAGGTATTCATCTTCTTCGAAGTTCCAGTCTGAATATCAATGGCTATTGCGATGCCGATTGGGCTTCCGACCCAGATGATCGTCGCTCCACTTCAGGGCTGGGTCTTTACCTTTGTTCCAACATAATTTTGTGCCAATCTAAGAAGCAATACGTAATATCCCGTTCAAGTAGTGAAGCAGAATATTGCAGCCTTGCACATCTCACTTTTGAAGTACTTGGCTGCAGTCTTTGTTAAAGGAACTCAAAGTATCCAGTTCTCATCCAACATTGTGGTGTGATAATCTCAGCACAGTTCTGATGTCTGCTAATCCAGTTCAACATGCGCGTACAAAACATATTGAATCAGATCTTTATTTTTTATGAGAAAAAGTTGTAAATGGTTCTTTGATTGTTAAACATATTCCTAGTCTTGATCAGGTTGCTGACATTTTCACAAAGGCAATCTCTAATTCTAGATTTCATGAGCTACATTCCAAACTCAGAGTTGTCTCTTTAGGTACTCTGAGTTTGAGGGGGGCTATTAGAGAATAAGAAGAATCATCTTGAATCACCTAGAGGTAGAATATATTTCTGTTAGTTGTTAGATCCTGCACATGCATACATGTGCTGTGTAGGGGTGGGTGTCGGGTGGTTTGGTTCGGATATCTTAAGAACCGGAACCGAACTATACTTTTTCGGTTCTTGCAAAATGGAACCATTTGGTTCCATTGAATCGCAAGAACCAAACCGAACCAAATCATTCGGTTTCGATTTTACAATAATAATTTTTCGAGAGTCTTATCGAAGAGCATTAGGCTTCGGGAAGTGTGCCAATAACCTGAAATAAATTCCTACCGAATACACCAAGATCAAGGATTTCGAAAATCATTTCACCCTAAAAAAGTATAGAATTCTCCATGAAACGGAAGATATTCATAAACAAAAATAGGTAACAAATGGCCTATAAGGTTTTTCGAACATGGAAATATAGTAAACTTGTGCGATAAATCATGAGTTTTAAATGCATTATTATTAATAATTTTATATTTGTATTTAATTATTTAATTAACTCCATCTTGATCATTTACAACTTCGCTTATTAATAAGTTAGTCTCATTCGATTTTCATTTACGAAGAATTTCAATCCAAGTGTGAAGTTAAAAGTTACAATGGGGTAGAGACGTAATAAATTTCATAAAAAGAAATTAACCATTTTCATTTTACCCAAAAAAATTACAAATTCTTTTGATTTTTAGTTTTAGGACAACCAATTAAGATCATAAAAAAATATAATAAATAAGGATCAAAGATCGGTTCTAACTTCGATTTTCGGTTCTAAAGACGGAACCGAGAACCGAACCGAAAATCAATCGGTTCTCGGTTCCAAAACCAATTTCTTATTTTATTTTTTTAAAATCATACGGTTCCGATTTTTTCGGTTCGATTTCGATTTTTTTTGTCCACCCCTTGTGCTGTGTACGGTTCCTTCCTCTATATAATGTCTTGTATTCACTGCATGAATAAGATGAGAGATGCATTTCTTCTTTCCATCTGATACACAATTACTATTCACCATGAAGATTGCTCAACTCGTCTCGATCCAACTCGATTTACATTTTTAGCAATAGTACTATGGTCATATTCAAGAAACAACCCAATTATTCTAGCACTTTCGATAAATCATTAATAGCACACGTGTAAATCTATCCAGTGTCCAAGTATATCACCAAGGTCACATTACACACAATAGATACACCTTTATAGACAGCTCATAACCCACAATTCAGTTCATCTTATCCAGATTCTCATCTCTTTTTGCACACACAACACACACTAGAAGCTCCATATTTCTCTCATTTGATTGCAAAAATAACCTTAAAAGATGGCCAAGAAAGAGATGGAAGTGGTGAAGGGTTTGGACGTGGAAAGATACATGGGTAGATGGTACGAAATAGCTTCATTTCCATCAAGATTTCAGCCCAAAAATGGCGTCAACACAAGAGCAACATACACCCTGAAACCCGATGGCACTGTACACGTTCTTAATGAGACATGGACTGATGGCAAAAGAGGGTACATTGAAGGCACTGCATGGAAGGCTGATCCCAAAAGTGAAGAGGCAAAACTCAAAGTCAGATTCTATGTGCCCCCTTTTTTGCCTATAATTCCTGTCACTGGGGATTACTGGGTTTTGTGTATTGATGATGATTATCAGTATGCTTTGATTGGTCAGCCTAGTAGGAGATATCTTTGGGTATGTTTTTTTTAAAACATTTTGAGCCTTTTTTTTTTTTTTTTTTTTTTGTGGGTTTCTTGATTTTGATGATTTCTTGCTCTGTTTTTGAACAAAGAAATTTGTAAAAATTGTTACAGATGATCTTATTAAGTTCCAAGATTTGGCATTTGATTTTCTAGGTTTTTGTTTGTTTCAGATATTGTGCAGGCAGGCCCAGCTTGATGAGGAGACATACAATATGCTTGTACAAAAGGCTAGAGATGAAGGGTATGACGTTGAAAAACTCCACAAGACAGCACAAGCTAATCCTCCGCCGGAGACTGAAGACGCTCCTGAGGACACCAAAGGGTTTTGGTGGATCAAGTCCATTTTTGGAAAGTGATTAAGAAGCGTATTATATTAATAATAATAAAATGAATTAAATGCGTGTAAGAAATCTGACTTGAATAGGAAGTGAAAATCTTGTTTACTACATGTTCCTGTGTACGAAGGGTAAATGTGAATTATATAAGTATTTGCTCTTTGATCTTTGTAAATTATGAAGTTTTTAGTGTGTTTTGTTTCGCATTTAGGATCATCCATGTGAAGTTCCAATGAGAATTTTCAACTGTCCTTGGTCGTCTTCATTTTTATATGAAAATGTTTTTATGGGTCACGGTTCTTGTCCGTAAGCACCAAAGACTATCATGTTCCACATATGTTGAGGGTATTTATGAATGCTTTTAGATCCAGTTGATCAACCGACTCAATTGAGGGATCGAGTCGAGGATCAGAGCGATCATTCAAAGTCGATTGGGGCTAGGTAATTAGGATAAGATTAAAATTATTAAAAATTTAAAATACCGAAGAAAGAAAAATGAAAAAAACCCTTGTCGAACCAGGCTAAGGCCGATTGGTGGTTGGTTTTTGAGCTTGTTGACCAAATTAATGTTTTGGGGACCACGGGTGTCAATTTTTGGCTCTTTTGAGCTGGTCGACCAAATAGAGGTTTTGGGGAGCACGGGTGTCAATTTTTTTTTGGCTCGAGTCTCGAATTTCCCAATTAGTCAAGTTGAGTTTGACAATATTGATAGGAAAAATGTATTTGTACAGGAGCTGGACGTCCAGGCCCCTCGCTCCAGTCCCCTGTACAAATAGTATTGTTCATATTGATATTTGTAACAAAATGGACTTACACACATAATTTAACTATATTCATTTATTTCAAAACAAGAATTCAACAATTCCGTAACCAAAATCAAGGAAATATTTATACATTGTTAAATAAAAATACAGGATATGAAATCCCAGATTTTAAATTATTTTTCTTCCTTAATATTACGCGGCAGTACTACAGAGTTTATGCCAACAAATATGACTTGTGGGTGAACATAAAATACATCTTAATTATCACAAAAGATACAAGTTCCAAATGGTCGATTCAAATTCAAACTACACACCAACCCTTAATTCAGAAACATGTCTTACAAATGCATCCAAATTCTTGAATGAACTTCCTTCTTTTCCAATGGCATCAATTGCAGCCTTGCTTAATTTTTTTGCAATAGCCCTTTTCTCTATCCATTTTTCACTTGTAACCTCACCCAAAAACTTCACTAAATCATCTGATTCAAGCACAGTTTCATCCCCTTCACACACTCTTATTGCAACCTTAAGTTCATCAACCAATAAGGTTGCATTGGCAAATTGGTCTGCCCCCATTGGCCATGCCAGCATTGGCACCCCAGATTCAATCCCCTCAAGTGTGGAATTCCAACCACAATGTGTCAAGAATGCACCTATTGCTTTGTGCCTAAGTATCAACACTTGTGGGGCCCATCCTTTGATCACGAGTCCTCGTCCGGCCACGCGATCCTCAAACCCGGATGGGATATCGCCGTAATCTTCGTCGTCCACGTGTCCTTTCGTCTTGCCCTTGACACATAGGATGAATTTCAAACCACTTTTCTCCAAGCCTAAGGTTAGTTCCTTCATTTGATTATTTGTTAGCACTGCTTGGCTCCCAAAACATACATACACTACCGTGTGATCTTGACACGTGTCGAGCCAAGAGTAAATTACACTGGACAGAACTTCACTCGGCCCGCCTCGCTCAACCGGCCCAACATCATCCAGAGGCAACACCGGCCCAATGGACCACAGTCTATCATGGCCCAACTCTTTCGACAAATAATCCAAGTAAACCCTTTCCAGGCCACTAAATGTATTGAACACAACCCCATAACTCGCCACGTCAGCACGAAACCCATCTTTGATGAATTCCGAAACTGGGTCTCCCTCAACATAGCTACGATATATAGGAGAGAGCTGCCACCAGGGGTAAACTGGACAATCAGGGATCTTCGGAAATTTTATCATTTCATTTTCATCCCCAGACTTTTGTCTTTTTGGCATATCACACCACAAGGAATAAATTACAGAAATAGCTAAGGCACCAGAGGGGCAAAAAACATACCTCCGAATTCCTAGCTCAACGGCAAGATGGTGGGTCCACCCCAAGAACAGATCGGAAATGATGGCTACTGGCGGCGAAGGGTGGTTCTCGAACCAATTGAGCATAGGACTTTTGAGTTGACCCAATGCGTGCAACATTGACCTGAAACCACCGGCTGGGAGATCGATGGTGTTCTCGACGCCGGATGGGATGGCGGGATGCGGCGGAAAGGGGAGGACCAGGGTGTCGATGGAGGGGTGTTTGGAGAGAAGAGGGTTGAGACGATGGAGGTTTTTAGGGGTGACAAGAATGGTTATGGTGAGACCGGCGGTGGCTAGGTGGTGGGTGAAGTCGAGGAGCGGTATCATGTGCCCCTGCGCAGGATAAGGGAAGATCAGGATGTGTGCGCCGGATTCAGACATCCTGAGTGCGCCGGATTCAGACATCCTTGGAAAAACGGAGTTGAGATAGAGCTGGGTGACAATGGTTTGGTGAGAGAATAAGAAAAATTGATAGAGTCACCGTGCGGCTTGCCGCTCCTTTCTCATTTCCTTTTTGGTTTTCTGTCTTTTTAGTAGAGACCCGTGGATCATCTTCAGTGGCCGTGAAAAAAGTTCCTTGCCCCTAATCGTTAAAGCAATTATTACAATTTAGGATTTATTCAGCAGACTATGAGCCTCTTTGATAATGTGAAAAATTTTGATTTTTATAATTTTTTTAAATTTTTTTATAGATGTTTGATTTAAAAAAGTTTGAAAAGTAAAAAATGATGGAATTGACTAAGAATGGACGGTTGAGATTGAGTTTGAAAATTTGAGGTAAATTTTTTACCATTATCAAACATGCTCTAAAAACAAAAATTCAATTGGCACAATTTTTTATACACTTTTTAATCATACATACTTTTCTCTCTTCAATTTTTAAACACACCTTATCTAGAAAATTTAAATAAATCACATTATAAATCAAATTCTTTGATTTGACAGCCACCAAACGGAGCCTTATAAATATAATTTCTTAAATTATTTTTAGGGAAAATTGCAGCAACGGTCCCAAACCTTTTCCTTTTTTTGCAGACTTTACCCAAACCTTCACTTTGTGCCACCCATTTTCCCAAACGTTTAATTTAGTAGCGGGAGAAGAACAAATGAATGGAAAACATCCAAAATTCTGTTAGATGACTTAAAATTTAATTTTGACCAGATCTGGGAAGGACAATATAGTAAAAAAGGAAAATAATCATCTTCTTCCCAAATCCCAATCCCAATCCTAATCCCACCTCCACCCCCATCCCCACCCCCACCTCCACGTCCCACCTCTGTTTGCCAAATTCGCCACCACCAACTACTGCCACAGCCACTAGCCCACCACCAAAATGAATGAACAAGCTTCAACTATGATGAATTAGTAATAACAACCACAACTGTAGCAGCATTAACAAATAATGGGCATGACTCTTGAATCTGAATCAAATGATTGGAATAAGCCAAATGACTATGCAACCGCCCCAACAGGTAATTTTCAAGAACAAAACTTTTCACATCTAATGATTTTGAAATCGCTTAATATGATGAAGCATGCTCACTGTCATTCGCAAATGGCGATGAATTTGAGCTACGGAAATTGGGCCCCATCATTGCCACGACCACAATTTCGAAACCCTAAACCTAACGTGAACTTTGGAGGTGTGAAACCACCCGCGCTGTTACTTTCAAAAAGTCGACGTCGCAATTGGTTTTGGGTCCAAGGAGAAACTGGAAGGGGAAGAAGGTAGGTAAGCCGTACGACAAGAGTCGAAAGGACCAGCAGAATAGGTTGAAGGCACAAAAATTCTTCCCTTTAACTCGATCATCTTGCTCCATGGGCTGAGCGAGGGAGGAGGTGGACCAGGGGCTGGATGACTTGAACTACATTACGATGATGGAGCTAGAACAGGTTTGCAGCCACTGGGTTCTAGTATGTCTGAGTTTTTCCTTGGATCGGGTTATTGTGGTTGGTTCTGTTAGGTGGTAAGCTGGTGGCTGCGGCAGGTGGCGGGGGTTGGTGGTGGTGATTTTGGCAGACGGTGTTAGGAGGAGGATGTAGCGACCGAGAATTTTCGTGATTTTATTCAAATAAATTTTTTTCAAAAGTGTGTCGCTTCGACTTTGTCCATCATTTAGTTATTTATTTTTAAACACGTGCTCGTCTAGCCAGTTAAGTGGAAAAATTTAATTTATTCAAAATCTTCGTCAAATCTCAATCTTTATCAAAAATATTTCAATATCACAGTTTATTTTCAAAAGTCCAAGTATTAATTATATTAAGTCCCAATTTTAAACATTTTAATCAAATCCAACTTATCGAGCCCAAATGTTTTTACCAATCATTCAAGCCCATTTAAAAAACCTAATAAGTCATCTCTTGGCCCAACCAATTCAACAGCTTATTTTCCAAATATTTCCTTACACAACCATATTCACTTCCAAAATTCTTACAAGTTTTCCATAAACCAAGATTTTTAACTAAGTTACTATGTTTAGCATCTAAATCAATTATTAATTGGATCCCTATCCCTTGCATTCACGACACCCAGACCTCCAGCAGGTATAATTTCTCTCAATTTCTACCATAGCCAAAATTCGTTATCTGCAATTTAACTTTCACAACCAAACTTCACGACTGCTGGGTATGGCTTCCCCTCTCTTAAGCTTCTTCACCGTCACCTCCAATCCAGCACCGTTATCACACCATCACCAAATCATCAACAGTATCACCACCAGTCCACTGCAACACCATAGCCAAGATGTCAAGACTCCAAAGTCACAGCCAACCTCCATGGTCGAACCTCTAAACCATCAACCCCGTTTCCCACAATCTGTAAACCTCAAGAAATCACTCAATCCATACCCAAATCACCCACTCGAGTCACCATTCCAACCAACCGCAACCGCAATCGCCGCTTGAAACCTCACCAATCGCCCAGTTCACTTTCGTTTTTCCCACCCAAAATCGCCATCTTCACCACCCAATCAATCGGCCACTTCCCATGTACAAAACGCCCAAATTAAAACCCAAAATCCAAGAATAGACATAACCCATAAACGTACCTCAATCACCGGCCACTAATGTCACCAGAAACCTCCACCACCATGCACACCACGCATCCGACCCAAACCAAAAATCAGACACCACACGAAAACCGTCGTTGCCCACCTCTGTTCCTCCAACAAATTCACCCCAAATACATCCAAAATCAAATCCAAACACAACCCAAAACCCAAAATTAATTAACCAACAACTTACCTTCATCACCGCCGACCTTCGTTGTCTGAATTTAGCCGGAAATTCACAGCTCCAAATCCAAACCACCATCCTCGGTTTTAGCCCCCAAAATCGCCCAAACTCTGCTCCTTTCAACACCCTTCCACTGACCCATCGCCGCCACGTGCAGGCGGCGCCACCACCGGCTGAACGGTCGCAACCGGTCGTCTTCAAGGTCACAGATCGCCACCTCTCCCTCTCTCGATCTCGAATGAGAAGAGAGAGAAGGAATCTGATACTTTAGGAGATGGATTTGTATAAAATTGCCTCTTAGTCCCTCATCCTTCAAATTGTTTAGTTCAACCTCTTGTTTTAAAAGAGCTTTATTAATCAGCCCTCAAGTTTTCAAAGTCTTTTAATTTAGTCCCTATGGATTTAAAATCTTTTTTTTATTTCAGCCCCAAACTTTTTTATTTCAGTCCATTGATTTTAAAGCATTTATATTCATTCTCTGTAGTTCTTGAAATATTTTATGTCAGCCCCTTTAGTTTAAAAGTATGATTTTGATCTCTTGGTTTTGAAATATTTTGATTCAGCCCTGCACTTTTAAAATAAATTAGTCAACCCCAATGTTTTGCAAATCATTTATCTTAGTCCAATTGTTTTGAAAATAATGTTAGTCCCTCCCCTGTTCTCTTTGCTGTTTTGAGGTCGTTTTCTGTTTTTATTTTCGAAAACGCTAAAAACGCGTTCTCTTTACCATTTTCGAAAACGCATTTTGGAAAACAAAAAAAAAATTGTACACAAAACGGAAAATGTCCGAAACATCGTTTTGTGTGTATTTCGACAAAAAATGTCCAAAACGCGGAAAACGCGTTTTGGGAATTTTTTTTTTTTTTTTTTTAACTTAGAACTAAGCTTAATATAAAATTTTTATTTTTTTATTATTTTTTTTAGAATTATCCTAGCTTGGAACTAAGCCTAAATAAAGAATTTTTTTTTTTTTTTTTTTTTTAGAATTATCCTAACTTGGAACTTAGTTTAAATAAAGTTTTATTCAATTCAATATCAACATTAAAAAAAAAAATTAAATGAGAATTCTTGTTGTTATATTTCAAAAACTGTAATGATAAATGGACTCTGGTGGTTTTGAAAGAACTTGCATTTTCTGGATTTTAATAGAAGAAGAGCTTTCTCAAGTCCCGAACCTGACCAAGCTGTGTTAATATAGACTCTTAATGCTCACATTAGTGTGTTGCATGTAACCATATTTTTAGTGTATTGTGAAAGGAAATTTGAGTTGTAGTTAGTAGTATTCTGCAAGCAAATTAATTAAAAATAGTTTAAATAGTGTTCTGCAAAATTTCAAACAGAACGTGTTTTTCAGCTTTTCATTTTCAAAAACAGTTTTCAGAAATGACAAACCAAACGCGTTTTCAGCAAATTTGAAAACAAAAATGAAAACACAAAACACAAAACATTTTCGAAAATGAAAATACAAAATAAAATACAAACAGAACGCCACCAGATTTCTAAAAACATATGAGTTAGCCCGATCGTTTTCAAATTTATTTATTTCGGTCTCAACTCTTTTCAATTCCCAACTATATTTTCATTTTCAATTTACACCCTAAACATTTATTTTTCTTTTAAAAACCCGTGAATTCCAAAATACTAGTTTAAGAATTATTTTACATATTGGCTAGACAAGACGCTTGGACGTTTAGAAGATTTATGTTTTCCCGCTCAACAAACTCGAAAATACTTTCAGGTAGGTTCATTACTTCAAAAATCTTTTATCTTAAATGCGCAATATTAAGTAAACCCGTATTGTAAATTTATGCATGTGATTACGTAATTTATGAGAATTAATTGCCTTCGGGGCCAGATCCACGTCTTCGGGCATGGACCAATTGCCTTCGGGCCCAGATCCACATGTCTTTGGGTATGGACCAGTTGCCTTCGGGCCCAGATCCACATGTCTTCGGGCATGAAAATTTATGATGTATGAGATCCACTTGCTTATTGCATGAGAATGAGAATTTATGAATTAAGTTGCATGATTATATGTATTATTTACTGTATAGTTTATTTAATTTGCGCTGAACCTACTGAGTATTTCTATGAAATGCTCACCCCTATTTTTAAACTTACAAATTGCAGATTTTGGAGATGGTGGCGAATGAAAGGGCAATGGTGGCAAATAATAATGAAGCTATATTTTTAAAGTCACGATTCATGAATATTGTCAATTTATTTACATGTCGTTATTTTAAATATGATATTTAAAGTCATGAACATCGTCAATTTAATTATTTGTCGTTACTTTATTTGAAAGTTAAGATTTCAACGTTTTTATGCATTTATCAAATTTAATGTATTTACTGTTGAAATTTTTCACATAAATATGATGTTTCGAATTCAATTATTTTTCGCAATAAAATTAGATTTAAAGGAGAAGTGACGTCCCGAACTTCACGAAATTTGAGGCGTTACAGTGGAGGTGGCGGTGGGATTGGGATTGAGATTGAGATTAGGGAAGAAGACGATTCTTTTCCCTTTTTATTTAATTATTTGAATTATGAAAATATAAAGTTAATATATTGCCCTTCTCAGATCTTGGCAAAATCAAATTTTAAGTCAACTAACATAATTTTGGATTTTTCCATCCATTTGTCATTCTCTCGCTACTAAATTAAACGTTTGGAACTGTGGGTGGCACAAAGTGAAGGTTTGAGTAAAGTCTGCAAAAAAAAAAAGGTTTGGGACCGTAGCTGCAACTAAATTAAACGTTTGGGACTGTGGGTGGCACAAAGTGAAGTTTTGGGTAAAGTCTGCAAAAAAAAAAAATATGTTTGGGGAACACACACTAAATAAGCCCCAGTTTGTAATAGTTAAAATTTAGATTTTAATCCAAGTCAAAGTCAATAATCAATCCCAACCACAATGACCCATAATTTTGTAATGAAATTTTAGATGACGAACTAGTTAGAATTTTTTAAGCTTGAACTTTAAAGATAATATATATTTGAAGGAAAAAGAAATCAACAAACAACATAATCGTATAGTGATTGTGTATACTTATACCCATAAGTCTCACAAATGTTTAATTCTTCTTGACCTCATTAAATTTATTTTTAGTTTTTCATTCAATTTAATTCACAAAAAAAAAGATCGGGTTTCGGGGTGGGGAGGGTCCGCCCCAAACCTGCACCGACATATTCCGCGAGGCAAGGCGTTTCAATTCCTCCGAATTTTTTTGTCATCCTTAATCCTATAACTCATTGCCTAGAGATAAAATTTGAGCAAAAATGAAATATTTTGCTCAAAAACATTGATAAATCACTAATGTTGCTCGATCTTCTGTTATGGAAATTGCCTATCTGCATGTTTTTGCCAGTGTAGCTTGGGGAATTAAAATTATTTTCAGTGATTTGGATATTAAACTGTAAACACAACTAGTATTTTCACCATGCGATGCTTGGAAATATGCTTGTGATAGTGATTTGGATCAAAATTTATGAAAATATGTAAATTATACAATCATATCAAATAAAAACATAGTACAATATAATTTTAATAAAAAATATTATTTTTAATTTTAAAAAGACAAAACTAATAAAATTGGAAACACGACATGTAAAAAAATAATCAAAATTAAGAAATCCTAATCGTTATAGGATTTTTTTCTCTTTTAAAAAAATATTTTTATTTATTATTTATTTTGTTTTTGAATTTTCTTCTTCTAAATAAGTTATTTTTATCTTATTTTTTATGCTAAAATATAATAAATAAATTAACAACAATAAATTTATATTTGTTTTGAATTGGTAATTTTGGAATTAAAGAATATTGTTGTTATATTTTTGTGCATTTAATTTTATCCTCAAATGAGTAAATGTTGATTTATTTGTAAAATAAAATTTTGTGATCTTTGAAATAATTATGAATTTTTTTAATTAAAATCGGTTTCACCCCAGTTTGACCCAGGTCCGACCTTCTGACCTTTGACCTATTGTCTTTTTTGGGCCGAAGCGATTTCAGGTTTTCTGAATAGTGAGGATTATATAACTTAAATGATATAATTTAAAATGAATGAGATATTGGGGAAATGTAAAAAATATAAAATAAACTTTTACATTTGATCTTTGAAATTTTTTAGTTTACAGACAAAGTGTTAATAGTTTGCTCTCACTTGTTATTTTTTATTAAACTTCTCGTTTAGATCTTCAATTTGACACATATATTACATATTTCTTGACTTCAAAATAATACATTAATTATCAAAGAATAATAGTTATCAACAAAGTAGTTTATAGATAATATTATATAACTTAAGTGATATAATTTAAAATGTATGGGATATTGAGGAAAAGTAAAAAAATATAAAGTAAAAACTTTTACGTTTGATCTTTGAGGCGATTTTAAGGACATTATAATTTTAGTTTGCTCTCACTTGTTATCTTGTATTAAACTCCTCGTTGAGATTTTCTATTTAACACCCATATTACATATTTTTTTTTAAATTAAAAATAATACAATAATTATCAAAAGAATAATAATTAATACAAAAATAGTTTATAAATAGCGTTATAGAACTTTAAAATTTAAAATGAATGAGATATTGAGGAAAAGTAAAAAATATTAAAAAACATTTACATTTGATCTGTGAAAAGATTTTACGGACAATATGTTTACAATTTGCTCTCATTTGTTAGCTTATATTACACTTCTCGTTAAGATCTTCGATTTGTCATATATAGTACATATTTTTCTATTTCAATATAATACAATAATTATCAAAAGAATAATAACTATTAAAAAAAAAAAAAATTATACATTAAAAAAATTAAAATCTTGATGTCATTAATAGAATCTCAAGAATTCTAATGTCATTAATGACACCTATATCATGATAATTGTTAAATATTTATTACATTATTTTTTTGGTACAGGCTTCCAGATTTAGAAAGTCATTTTGGACGGGAAACTATGTACATGTTATTTTTAACATGAACTTTGTTTTTATACATAATATATATACTAGTATTTCATCCGTGCGATGTACGAAAATTATTATCCGCAATATCGATTTTAATAAGTATTCGAAAAATTTTAGAGTTTATACATAATCAACACATATAAATGCATAAAAAAGAATTCTCTATTACAATAATTATTATAATTTAAAAAATAACATAAGTAATTCAAATTATTAAAAAATTCTTTGAATAGTAAATGTCAATTTATTTATTTAAATAATAAATTATTATTGATTTCAATAATTTTTATGAATTATTAATAACTTCATTGAAAATGTAAATTTAGTAGTTCTTTAATAGTATATCACATTTGACGTAATATTATGTGCACGAATATTGATGCATGTAAAAGGTATTAGCATATTTATCAAAACTTCTACATTTTCCTCATGTATTTAACATATTTTTTTAATTTTCATTCAAAAATATCAATGACAATAATTAAAAAAGAAATAGTCAAAATATTTGAATTTAACCAATAAAACTTTATTTGTAAAAATAAATAGTCAAAGTAATAATTTTGAAAATCTCGTTATTATCATGATACGACAGCAAAGTAAAATTAGAGATTACGAAATTATACCCTATAATCTTTAAAAATTATTAAAATTAAGAATGATTAAAAAATATTACTCATTCTATTAATATTATTAACTAAAAAAAAATCAAAGCATTAACTCTTCAATATTAACCTTCGTTCAATAACTTTTCTATAAATTATTTATAAGTAGCATATTTTTTCAAAATTATTTTTCAAGTACACATTTTACCTTGAAACAAAAATATAGTTGCTGAACAGATGCTTAATTTATTAAAATATTTAATAATAATATATAACATATATTTTAGAAAATATGATTTGTAATATTAAAGATAACAAATGATTTGATCATTAATAATTAAAACACAAATTAATTATTAATAGCTACACATAGGATTTATAATATCAAGAATAACAAATAAATAAAAAATCAATGATTAAATAATAATTTTAATACTAATAATTAATAATATTTTGAACTTATTCAATATTAATGTTACTAATAAAGATAATTATAACCAAAATATACAAATAACAATAACATCGTATTAATTATTTACTATAATACTAAAATATAAAGAATTTAAGAATTAAATTCTACCAAACTATTCTACTTTTATATATAGTGTAGATAGATTTTCACCAGTGCGATGAACTGAAATTGATATCCGCAACATAGATAAATATTCATAAAATTTAATGATTATACATAATCAATACAAATACAAAAGATAAAAAAATATTTTTTTATTACAACAATTATTAAAATTTTAAAAAAACATAATTTATTCAAATTATCGAAAACTTTATTGAATGATAAATGCAAATTTTGTAGTTTTTTAATTGTATATCATGTTAAATATAATATTATGAGTACAAATATTGATGATTGTTCAAGATATAAATATATTTATTATAATTTCTACATTTGCCTTACATATTTAATTTTTTCTCAATTTTTGTTCAAAAATTACAATAAATTATAAATATGTGTTTAATCTTAACTCATCAAATATACAACAATTGAACAACATTAAAGATCAAGAAATTAATATTATATCATATAATATTTGCACAATTATTAAAACTACAAATTATTTTAAAAAAATTAATATTATAAAGCAATAAATGCATTCATATTTATCCAGATTTTGCATTCACACTAATTCGCTTTGCATTCACACTAATCCACGATTCTCCTTTTATATGTACTATAGATTTTTTTCACAAATCCATAAATCGTTTATTATGTGCATTAATTGAACATTCCAAATTCATGTATGTATTAAAATAAATTGATAAAAATAAGAAATTTCCTAAAATGAGCGGGAAACTATGTGCGTAAAATGGTGACGGTTATCCTATTATTATATATGTATAGATAGATGATTATACATAATCAATACAAATAAAAAAGATACAAAAATAATTTTTTATTACAACAATTATTAAAGTTAAAAAAAGACATAAATAATCCAAATTATCGAAAACTTTATCGAATGATAAATGAAAATTTTGTAGTTTTTTAATTGTATATCATGTTAAATGTAATATTATGAGTACACATATTGATGCTTGTTCAAGATATAAATATATTTAGTATAACTTCTGCATTTGTCTTACATATTTAATTTTTTCTCAATTTTTGTTCAAAAATCACAATAAACTATAAATATGTGTTTAATCTTAACTCATCAAATATACGACAATTGAACAACATTGAAGATCAATAAATAAATATTATATCATATAATCTTTGCACAGTTATTAAAACTAAAAATTATTAAAAAAATTAATATTATAAGGCAATAAATGCATTCACACAATCCACTATTCTCCCTTTATATATATACTAGTATTTCACCCGTGTGATGTACGAAAGTTATTATCTACAATATCGATTTCAATAAGTATTCGTAAATTTTTAGTGCTTATACATAATCAACACATATAAATGCATAAAAGAGAATTCTCCACTACAATAATTATTAGAATTTAAAAAATAAAAAAAGTAATTCAAATTATTCAAAAATTAACATTTTCTCACCCCACTTTTCAACCACATATTTTTTCAAATCTATTTTTCAACCACACATTTTACCTCGAAACAAAAATATAGTTGCTGAACAGATGCTTAATTTATTAAAATATTTAATAATAATATATAATATATATTTTAGAAAATATGATTTAATCATTAATAAATAAAACACAATTTAATTATTGATGGCTATACATATGATTTATAACATTAAGAGTAACAAATAAATAAAAAATCAATGATTAAATAATAATTTTAATACTGTTACTTAAAAATATTGATTGAACTTATAATAATAATTATAACCAAAATATAAAAATAACAATAATATCATATTAATTATTTCCTATAATACTAAAATATAAAGAATTTAAGAATTAAATTCTGCTAAACTATCATACTTTTATATATAGTAAGTATAGATATTGATTTCCATCAGTGCGATGAACTGAAATTATTATCCGCAATATAGCTAAACATTCATAAAAATTAATGATTATACATAATCAATACAAATACAAAAGATACAAAAATTATTTTTTATTACAAAAATTATTAAAATTTAAAAATAACATAAATAATCCAAATTATCGAAAATTTTATTGAATGATAAATGCAAATTCTATAATTTTTTAATTGTATATCATGATAGATATAATATTATTAGTACAAAATTCAAGATATAAATATATTTATTATAATTTCTGTATTTGCCTTACAAATTTAACTTTTTCTTAATTTTCGTTCAAAAAACACAATAAACTATAAATATGTGTTTAATCTTAATTCATCAAATATACGACAATAGAACAATATTGAAGATCAAGAAATTATTATATCATATAATTTTTGCACAATTACTAAAATTAAAAAATATTAACCATTGTTTGGTATTTACCATAAAATAATATTAGTACATACATACATACATACATACATACATAAGGCAATAAACGCATTCATATCTTAACAATGGTTAATATTTTTCTAATAATTTTTAATTTTAATAATTGTGCAAAGATTATATGATATAATAATTTATTTATCTTCAATATTGTTCAATTGTAGTATATTTGATGAGTTAAGATTAAACACATATTTATAGTTTATTGTGATTTTTGAACGAAATTTGAGAAAAGTTAAACATCTGAGGCAAATTCAGAAATTATGCTAAATATATTTATATCTTGAACAAGCATCAATATTTGTACTCATAATATTACATCTAACATGATATACAATTAAGAAATACATAATTTGCATTTATCATTCAACGAAATTTTCGATAATTTGGATTATTTATGTTGTTTTTAAATTTAAATAATTGTTGTAATAAAAAATTATTTTTGTATCTTTTGTATTTGTGTTGATTATGTATAATCATTAAATTTTATGAATGCTTATTTATATTACGGATAGCAATTTCAATTCATCGCACAGGTGGAAATCTTTATTATATATAAAAGTAGGATAGTTTGGCAGAATTTAATTCTTAAATTCTTTATATTATAGTATTATAGTAAATAATTAATACGATATTATTGTTATTTGTATATTTTGGTTATAATTATTATTAACATTGATATTGAATGAGTTCAATCAATATTTTTTGTTATCAGTATTAAAATTATTATTTAATTATTAATTAATTAATTTATTTGTTGTTCTTAATATTATAAATCATATGTGTAGCTATCAATAATTAAATTGCGTTTTAATTATTAATTGTCAAATCAAAAACATAATTTAAATAAAATTTCAATACGAAATGTTATTGAATTTGATACTTTAAAAAAAACAAAATTATTCAAAATAACAAATGCTATATGTACACTAAGTATACCGCGCCACTCAAAATTTTGTACTTATTTAAATTTTTTATATAAAATTGTTTTTGACTTTTATGTACGTTTTTCTCTGAAAATTTGCTCATCTCATCACTTATTTCCCTTTTAATAAGTTATAATTTTTTATTAACTATATTTTTTAATTCGCTATTTCCATATATTTTATTTGAAATTCAATATATTAATTAATATATTCACTTTTCCTTTTTTTTTTTAAACATGACAATTTTTGTCAAAATGATGAAATGATTAAGCCTCCGTTTGGTAATAATGTTTGGTTTATAAATTTATTTATTTATAATTTTGAAGTAAAATGTAGTGGCTGAAAATTGGAAAGAGAAAATATGTATGATTAAAAAATTGATAAAAAATAATTAATTATTTTTGTAATATGCATATTGAAGAGCCTACTCATTTATTGACATATTAGGAATTAAAATTTCAATAATTCTATTTATTTATTTTCAAAATATATTAATTCAATTTTTTCATTTATAACTTAACAAATTTATATAACATATATTTATTTATTTTAAAAGATATTAATCCAAAATTTCTATTTTCAATGTAACACATTTACATAGATATGATATGACATTTATTTAAGTTCAAATATATTAATCCAATTTTTTCATTTCCTACATAACACAAGTTATTGAATTTGAAACTTAAAAAAAAAAAAAAAAAAAAACTAATCATAATAAAAAATTCTTCATGCACAATCAGTGTACCGCGCCACTCAAAGTTTGACACTTAATTAATTTTTTTATATAAAATTTCTTTTGACTTTTATTTACGTTTTTCTCTAAAAATTTGCCCACCTTATAGCCTATTTTCCTTTTAATATATTATAATTTTCAATTAACTTTATTTTTTAATATTTTGCTTACATATATTTTATTCGAAATCAAATATATTAATTAATATATTTTATTTTTCCTTATTTTTTAAACATACTATTTTTTGTCAAAATGATAAATGATTAAAGTTTCTACCAATTTATCATTGGTGCTAAAAAGTTGATAGCAAATAATTAATTATTTTTGTAATATACTTATTGAAGAACCTACTCATTTATTGATATATCAGGAGGTAAAACTTCAATTATTTTATTTATTTATTTTCAAAATATATTGATTCAAAATTTTCATTTCTAACTTAACAAATTTATACAGCACGTATTTATTTATTTTCAATGTAACACATTTACATAGATATGACTTTTTTTAAGTTCAAATATATTAATACAATTTTTTTCATTTCCTACGTAACACATAGATATGACTTTTTTTAAGTTCGAATATATTAATACAATTTTTTTCATTTCCTACGTAACACATTTACATAAATATCACATTTATTTATGTTCAAATATATTAATCCATTTTTTTCATTTCCTACATAACACATTTACATAGATTTCACATTATTTATTTTTAAATATATTAATCTAATTTTTTCATTTTCAATGTAATACATTTACACAAAGTATATTTATTACAACTTTTACAAAATATGTAATAAATAATAATTTTTTCTACAAAAATCTTTATCTTTTATTTATTTATTTTTTATATATAAAAGTAGAAGTGAAGAGAGAGATAGAGTCATTAAATGCAATATTTTTCCCTCAAACTCTCTTCCCACCTCTACTTCTACTTTTAAAGATATAAAGATTTATAGAAAAAGTTATTGAACGAAGGTTAATATTGAAAAGTTAATGCTTTGATTTTTTTAGTTAATAATATTAATAGAATAATTAATATATTTTAATTATTCTTAATTTTAATAATTTTTTAAAGATTGTAGGGTATAATTTTCGGTATAATTTCGTAATCTCCAACTTTACTCTGTTGTCGTATCATGATAATCACTAGATTATCAAAATTATTATTTTGACTACTTATTTTTGTAAATAAAGTTTTATTGGTTAAATTCAAATATTTTGACTACTTCTTCTTTAATGATTGTGATTGATGTTTTTGAATGAAAATTAAAAAGTATGTTAAATACAAGAGGCAAATGTAGAGTTACGAGAAATATGCTAATGGAATGTGCTACATCAACAACTCAAATTGAACAACCACTTGAACATCCCTCTCACATGGGTGGTGGGGGCCATGTTCAAGTGATTGTTCAATTTGGTTGTTCCTTTAGTTATTTCCATATACTAATAACTTCCACATGCATCAATATTCGTGTACACAATATTACACCAAATACGATATATCATTAAAAAACTACTAAATTTACATTTTCAATGAAATTATTAATAATTCATAAAAATTATTAAAATCAATAATAATTTTTATTTAAATATATAATACGATCTTTATTATTCAAAGAATTTTTAAGAATTTAAATTACTTATATTATTTTTTAAATTCTAATAATTATTTTAATAGAGAATTTCTTTTTATGCATTTATATATGTGTTGATTATGTATAAGTACTAAAATTTTACGAATGCTTATTGAAATCAATATTGTGGATAATAACTTTCGTGTATTGCACGGGTGAAATACTAATATAGAAATATAGAATAGATATAAGGCTGCGTTTGATAGCGATGGTGGAAATTGGGTGGAAAGAAAATGAATTCTAGGGAATTGAAAATTTAATGTGTTTGATTGGTTTAATTTTATAGGTAGAAAAAGTGGAGATTTTTTCAACTTTTGTTGTTTGATTGACACTATTTTCTATGGAAAATAAAGTAAAATTTAGCTATTATAATATTTTTTATTTCATTTTTTAACAATTTTGTACTTAGTAATAATAATGCTAATTTTTGAGAAAAAAATAAATCAATTAACAATAAAAAAAATGATCAAACGTGATGAAAATGATACGCAATTTTTCTTGGAAAATAAATTCTCCTATCGAGCTGGAAAAACAATTTCCTTGAAATGAAGGAAGACTCGCGCGTCCCCATTAAGCTAGAAAATCCATTTCCATGGAAAAAAATGCAACCAAACAATGAAAGATGGAAAATAAAGTAGGAATTGTGTATTTTCCATGAAAAATCATCCAAATCAAACACACCCGCCCTTGTTTGGTATTAAAAAAATAAATCAGATTTTTAGTTAATTTTGATAAAAGTAGATGAGATGTGTAATTGAAAATTTGTGGGTCCCGTAAAAAGTGTGGTGAAGATTTAATGTTGATTTTGACTTAGATTAAAATAAATAATTCTAAATGTACCAAACAGGAGCTTATTATCAGAAGAGCTCAAATTGCAAGAAACTGTCAGCGAAGATCACTCCTAATGTATGAACATCACGTTTGGGAAGACCAAAAGACTGGCATCCCAGTACCAGAGGGAGGCTGAGAAGTGAGAAGTGCAATACTGCCACAGAAACGTGTGAGGTACAAGCTGTGGCACTGCTCACTAGGGAAAAGTAACAATTTTGCGGGAACAAGGAGCTCGAAAACTCAATTGGGAAGCGTTATAGTTGTTGCTATACATTATTTCTGATTCTCTTTATGGGAATTAATGTATGCCCAAAGAGTAATGCTATTTATATCAAGATTGAGATCAATCTCAACTCAATTGACACATATTCATTGAAGAATGAGGATGTGTTCATGTGCACATGCACAAATCACCTCTTCAATTTTCAATGAGAAAGTGCCAACTGAGTCGAGATTTATCTCAACATTGAGATACATAACATTATTCATGCCCAAAACTTTAAAATTTCTCAACAAACAAAATTGTCATTACAATGTTCATGTATCCAGTGTATATATACATATAGTGTTTTGACAACGTCATTCAAAAAATTGACATTGATCTGTATATAGGATTTTGTTTGACCAATATTCTTTCTTTCAAGCGTATAGACTATGTTTGTTAAGATTTTTGTGCTTAAAAACATGTTTTACGATAAAATATGCGGTTAAAAAGTAGAGAGATAAAATATGTGTGGTTAATAAATGGTTTTTGGAATTATGTTGTTAAAAATGTGGGGTTATATAATTACACAAAATGTCACTCAAGTTTCCGTTAAATTTCAAACATGCCACTAAAGTCCAATCATGACATAAACTGTCACTCAAATTTCAATTAGTTACTCAATATACTACTTTGTTGACTTTCCTATCCAGAAATTATAAGTTCCTAAAGTTTGGAAAAATTGCTCAAATGGTCCTTAACATTTTATTTTGTTTTAAAAGTCCTTAGTTTTTTTGTCAAAATTAACGAAAGTAGTCATTTTTATTTAAATGATCAATATATTCTTAATTTTAAATAGAAGATTTTATAATTGAGTAGTAACATTTGCAAAAAAACAATTGGTCTATTCATAACTTTGTTTTTATATTTAATTAAATAAAATTAGTAAATTATTTTTTTTTCATTAGGATTTTATTGATCAAATAGATAATATACATATAAATATATTTATATAATCTAAAAAATATTATGAATAAATTAATTTAATAATTGTTTATAATAGATTTTTTTAAAGAAAAAAAAATCTTTTCTTGAATAAATCTCTTAAAAAATGAAGTGACAAATATAATTTTTCTTAGCATAATGCGTGTTCAAAAATTAGGAAAATGTTACGGATCCCTTAAAAATGTATGTTCGAAAATGAATTTTGGGGGAAAAGATTTTTTTAAAATCTATTCCAAATGAATAGTAATGTAATTTAGTTCATAATAATTCATATATTATAAACTAAATAACCCGCTACTTGTAATTAATTATATATATATATATAAAAAAATATCCCACTATTATCTGATAAGTGTATTTTATACACTTATTTATATTTATAAATTAGAACTATTTATTGTCGTTTTAGAATAAAGTCTACATAATTGTTGTTATTTGTTTATATTTCAGGAAATATCCCAAAATTAAGTAAATTGTGAAATTGAGGCAAATAATGTGCATTTCGTGATAATTGAAGCTAAAATGGACAAATGGATGAAAATCATGTTAACCAAGATTTACTAAGAGGTGCAAAGTGCTAGAAGTCAAAGTTGGATGGCTCAATTCAAGGGAAAGTGAAGTTGGAAAAAAGATTTGAAAGTAGAGGGACTAAAAAATAACAATTGAAAGATGAAGGATTTGTGGACAATTAAAAATCTAGGACCTACATAAACAAGTTTGAAAGATGAAAAAGTCTCTGGAAGATTAGCCTGCGCGGCCCTGCACGGCCACGCCTTTTGTGCTTGGTGGTTGCGCGTTCAACTTTAAATTAACAGAATCATATTTTAACAAACTGCGCGACCACCACAATTTCAACTGCGCGGCCGCGCAGTTGTTTGGCCTAGCCCAAGAACAGGCTCATACGCGATTTCTTGTGTTGATTGACTATATTTCTTCAACAACATATATGTACTATTTGTCATGCACGTGAAGGGGATCTTTGCGGAGCCTATTCCACACAAAGGAAGATGATTGAAAATTATCAACGTGGAAGAATTTCTTGGTGCAAGAGTTCCTTTTATCTTTGTTAATCAGATATGCTCGACATGTTTATATTTAATTATTGTGCTTTTAATTATTTTGAGATGAGTAGCTAAACTATTAGTTGGAATATTCGATATAGCATAAGTTTTATGCTATTAATTTCATGAATTAAGTTTTACACATAATTTGCATGTGTTGATTTTATTGTCATGTTTATGCATGAATGAATTGATCACTTGTTCATGATTTCATAATCCGATAGGTGAGCTAACACTTAGATCTATGAATAAAATCTGGTACTTTGATAAACGATAGATATATAAGTTTATTAGTATTGCGACCGTTAAATGAATTCTTGTGTTTCATACACCTAGTCAATACAACATGCTTTCTAGAAACACGGTCGACCAATTAGGTAGAGTTGATTTAAATTCAAGAGAGGAATTTCATATGCATAAGTGAATTCGGTCGAGCACTTAGATATGAGTAAAACTTGATGATTGGAATTAATAATATTGACTTATGTGAAATCGAATGTCCCAATACCTTTAAACATCGCTTAATAAAATCATGACTTGAGTTTTTTTCACTAGATTTTACTCATTTTAATTTGCTAGATTATTTTATTCAAGACTTCAAAATCTCATCATTTCACTTGTTCCGATTAAGTTGATTAGTCAAGAACATAAATTTACTCAATAGTCAATCCTCGTGGAATCGATATACGGACTCTAAGTTTACTTTATTACTTGTGCGACCGTACACTTGCGATTAGCAAACATTATCCATTGTATAATTTATGAATTATTATGAACAAATTACACTAATATTATTTGAATATTTTTTTTCTAAAAAAAAATAATATTTCCCTCAAAATTCATTTTCGAACGCACATTTTAATGGGATCCATAACATTTCCTAATTTCCGAACACACATTATTCTGGGAAAAATTGTACTTTTCACTTCACTTTTTAAGAAACTTATTCAAGTAAAAAGATGATTTTTTTTCCCTTTAAAAAATCATTCCAAACAAATATTAATTTATTTTATTTTATAATAATTTTTAAATTATACAAATAAATTTACATGTATATTATCCATTTGATCAATAAAATCCTAATGAATCTACTAATTTTACTTAATTAAATATAAAAAACAAAGTTATGAACAGATTCAATTGTACTTTTGCAAATATTACGACTCAATTATAATATTTTCTATTTAAAATTAAGAATATATTGATTATTGAAATAAAAATGATTACATTTGTTAATCCTTATAAAAATTAAGGACTTTTATATCAAAGCAAAATGTTAAGGACCATTTGAGCAATTTTTCCAAACTTTAGGGACTTTTACTGCTATTTTTTTGATAGGAAAGTCAAGAAAGTGGCATATTGAGTAACTAATTGAAAATTAAGTGGCGGTTTATGCAAATATTGGACTTTAGTGATATGTTTAAAAATTAGCCGAAACTTGAGTGACATATTATGTAATTAACCCAAAAAAACATGTTTTTAAACTCCTTTATCGAAGAGAGGCTAGTGTAGAGGCTGGTGGTGGCAATCCCCGAGCTCGTGTTGCTCGGCTTATGTGACACGGGATAAGCCAAGCTCGTGGGTCGCTCCTTTTTTATTTTTAGTTGAATATAAATTATAAAATGATATAGTATATATAAATTCATAATTAGTTGTGTAATAAATTAATAACTAATGTAATAAAATTAAGTAATATAAAAGTAATGGATGAATGAATTATAAGTTCAAATTTCCAATTATAATTAAAAAAGACAAAAACTTGAATTGAATAAATAAATAAATTAAAAATTAAAACCCTCATTTTTCCAGGGCTTGAGACCGGCTACTGACTTAAATAATTGGATTTTCTAGTAGGTAGAGAATTGTATACAAACAACTTGTTAGGTGTAAATTTTTTGCTTTGAAATCAAAATAATACTTATGTGAAGACTTTAGTTAAGAAATTAAAAGTTTAAAATTAAATATCATTTACCTGATTGGATGCAATTTCAGCATACTTATTTTGTATGCGAAAATGAGCGTCTGCCAATCTTTGATACACATTAATGCTTTCAAAATATTTTATTTGAGTCGGCTCCTTACTTCTGACAAAACCCTTTTACCTGCACTAAAAGCAGACTCTGAAGCGACTGTACTAACCAGAGGTGTTAGTAGATCTTTTGCTATTACAGAAACAATTGAATATCTCCATTTGCTTGTTTGCCAAAATTTAACTAAATCAAATTATAAAGAATCACCGGGCTCACATTAGAATCAACGGGCTCACATTCCTAAGTAATTCTTATTTAAAATAATTTTTCAATTCTTCAGTTATTACAAGTGAACCATATTCATTATGACAACTAGGGAATACTGTAGAAGAAGTTCCTTATATATCCCTAATTTCTTCCATTAGATCTAATAATTCTACTTCGTCATCTTTAAGTGTAGTGGTACATGATGATGTAGATGGTGTACGACTAACATTAGTTCCTAATCTTATTGCATATGAGTTTTGTTGACCTATGACTATTCACGCATATATTGTTTTGATTATAACAAACAAGATCTCATGTATTACTAATGATTTCAATTCTTGAGTTGTATCATATTTATGTCATTTGAATACTCCGAGATCAAAATCGTCATCCATTGAAGTACAAAGCAATCATTAAAGAGATTTGAAGTGAACAAGATCGTCGAAGACAGAAGATCAAAGCTTTAGAAGATTTATTTTCAACTCATTTGTAAAGGTATCGACTCATCAATTTTTAGCAAGTTTATAAAGCTCAAAAATATTTCTAAAATTCATCAATTGCATAAAAATGATTTTTCAAATCATATCATGAAATAGTTTTTGGAAAAATAAACTTTTTGACATTAAAATAAAAATTTATGTTTTTATACTTTCGGTCGACCGAAAGTATACTTGATCGACCGAAAGTCTGGTCGACCGAAAATCTTGATCAACCGAAAGTTTAAACGGCTATAATGCAACGGCTAGTTTTTGACTTTCGGTCGACCGAAAATACTGATTCGGTCGACCGAAACTGTCTGAAGCTCAAAATTTTGATCTATAAATAGCCACTTCTCTTACATTCATTTTACGAACTTACAAGAGCATTTTAAGAGAGATTTATTGAGAAAATTATTGAGCTTACCTTATTTTAAATTCTATTTTATTTATTGCAAGGAATTTCTTGATTGTTCAAAACTATCTCATATCTTTATCAAGAATTCCATCTTGTTGAAAACTCAATACTCTTAATTCATTATTGATCTTTGATTAAGTTAAAATCACCAAACACTTATTGAAGTGTATATCTCTCTTCATACTTAACTAAGTATTATTTGGAAAGAGAGATCATTGGTTGAAAAACTTTGATTCAAGCAAAACTATATCATATCATTCTTCAAAGTTTTCAAAAACACTTGAGCTTTATTCATTGCTATCTATTGAAGTGTTAGCCTAACTCTCTTGGTACTTAATTTGAATATATCATTTGTCAAGAGAGTTATTTCAATTGTAAATTCAATTCATTATATCTTGTTGGTTTTCGAGAGCCTTGTCAAAACTCGATTGTTGGTTTCGAGAGCCGTGTGAAAACTCGATTGTAAAAGGATAGGCGCTCCTTGTTGTAAGTCGCCTAAGGATTTGGTACTCCTTGTTGTAAGTTACCAAAATAGTGGATTTGGCCTTGCTCGTGACGGAGAGCTCGGTAACGGGGGACGTAGATCACGTTGGTTGATTGAACCTCCATAAATCGCGTTTGCACTCTCTCATCCCTTTTATTTACTTACATCGCACTTACTCTATTCTATCAATTTATATTGTGCAACGCTTTATCTTAGTGCTATACTTGCCTTATCAATTAAGTTTACACATATATAGCACACTACATTGATAGTTTAGTTCTTGTATCACTAAGTGCTAATACTTGTACCTATTGGTTTTAAGTTTGAGATTATTTATCGAAAAAGTTTTATAAACCAATTCACCCCCCTCTTGGTTAGTTTACTCTTGGGTTAACAATTGGTATCAGAGCTTAGGTGCTCATTTTTAAAAGATTTTACAATCTTGAGTAAATGGCTAACCATAATCTTGAAGGTCATTCTACTAATCGTCCTCCATTGTTTGATGGTACTAATTATAATTATTGGAAAACTAGAATGATGATTTTTATTCAATCCATTGATTATAATATTTGGGATGTCATTGAATCCGGTCCTCATGAGCTTACTATGGTTATTAAAATTGATGGAAAACCGGATATGATTATTTCAAAACCAAAGGAAGAATATGATGAGGATGATAAGAAAAAATTGTCTTTAAATGCTAGAGCCAAAAATCTTCTCTATTGTGCACTTAGTATTAATGAATTTAATCGTATTAGCACATGTGATTCCGCACACGATATTTGGCATGCTTTAGAAGTCACTCACATGGGCACAAATAAAGTTAAAGAGACAAAAATAAATCTTTTGTATAAAAATTTTGAAAACTTCTTCATGAAACAAGATGAACCCATTGCTAGTATGATTACTAGATTTACCGATATTGTTAATGGTCTTAAGGGCTTTGATCGAAAATTTTCTAATGGTGAACTTGTTAGCAAAATGCTTAGATCTCTCTCGGAAGATTGGAGCTCATTGAGAATGTTGATAGAAAACACACAAGATGTCAACACATATCCCTTGGAAGAGCTTTATGGAACATTGATGACATATGAGCTAAATCATGCCGAGACAAAAGAAAAGTCTAGAAAAGCAAAAGAGGAAGAAATGAAGGATCCTCCTAGGAGACAAATTGCTTTAAAGTCATCTATTGTTGAAGAAGCCTCAAACTCTAACAATAGCGATGAGGAACTCGATGATCTTGTCCTTCTTGTCAAGAAGTGGAAAACCTTTCGCAACAACCGTAGATTTCAAAAGAAAGAAGACAAAGGTGAAGAGAAAAAGATCGTTTGCTATGATTGTGACAAACCCGGTCACAAAAGAACCGAATGTCCCAACAAGAGAAAATTCTTCAAAAAGAAAGCTTTACAAGCTACTTGGGATGATAGTGATGATGAACAAGATGAAAGTGAAAGTCAAGATGAAGTTGCCAACATGTGCTTCATGGCCATTGAAGATGAGGTATCAACAAAAGTAAAGAGCAATTGGTTCTTGGATAGTGGTTGCTCAAAGCACATGACCGGAGATAAATCACTCTTATCAAGTTTCAAAAGAAAAGATGGAGGTCATGTCACTTTTGGAGATAATGCCAAAGGAAAAATTATTGGCAGTGGAAATATTGGTAATCATCCTTCTCCCTCTATTGAAAATGTTTTATTAGTAGATAATCTCAAACATAATTTGCTAAGTATTAGTCAATTATGTGATAAAGGCTATCATATTAAATTTGATTCTTCTAGATGTCTTATCAAAGATGCTTCATCAAAAGAGGTATTGTTCATAGGAAGCCGAAGTAAAGATGTTTATATCATCAACATTGAATTTGAGAAAGAATTAAAATGTTTGTCAAGCTTTAAAGATGACACTTGGTTATGGCATAGAAGATTAGGTCATGTTAGTATGGACCTTATTTCAAAAATTTCAAAAAATTGCTTTGTCAAAGGCCTACCAAGTTTGAAATTTGAAAAGGATAAAATTTGTGATGCTTGTCAATTTGGAAAACAAACCAAAAGTTCTTTCAAAAATAAACAATTTTCTTCCACCACAAAACCATTACAACTTCTTCACATGGATCTTTTTGGACCATCTAAAACCGCAAGTTTAAGTGGTAAACACTATGCTTTTGTCATTGTTGATGACTTCTCAAGATTTACTTGGGTTCTCTTTTTAAATTTGAAAAATGAAGCTTTAAATGCATTCAAACATTTTTGCAAAAAGGTTCAAAATGAAAAAGGATTTTCTATTACAACTATAAGAAGTGACCATGGTGGAGAATTCGATAACATGGCGTTTGATGAATTTTGCAAAATAAATGGGTATGAACATAATTTCTCGGCTCCTAGAACCCCTCAACAAAATGGTGTAGTAGAAAGGAAGAATCGCACATTGCAAGAAATGGCTAGGACCATGCTAAATGAAAATAACTTACCAAAATATTTTTGGGCTGAAGCCGTTAACACTGCTTGCTATATCATAAATAGGGTTTTGGTAAGTCGAAAGAATACTAAAACTCCTTATGAACTTTGGAAAAATAGAATTCCTAATATCGGATATTTTAAGGTTTTTGGTTGTAAATGCTTTGTTCTCAACACAAAAGAAAACTTGGGAAAATTTGATTCAAAATCCGATGTTGGAATTTTTCTTGGTTATTCATCCACTAGCAAAGCTTATAGAATTTTTAACAAAAGAACTCTTGTAGTGGAAGAATCTGTACATGTTACTTTTGACGAAACTAATTCTCTTGATCAAGAGAAAGGTGTTGACGTAGGTTTGGAAATTCCCTTTGAGGAGATAAATATTCAAGATCAAAGAAATGAAATATCCAAAGTCAATGAAGAAAACAACTTGGAAGAACCAACTCCTCAACAAGAAGAAGGAACATCTTCCAAAAACTCAAGTGATCTAATACTTCCTATCGAATGGAGATTTGCTTCATCTCACCCAAAAGAGCTCATAATTGGTGATCCTTCAAAAGGGGTAAGTACTAGAAACTCTTCTAAAGGATTCTTAAATACTTGTGCTTTTATCTCTCAAATTGAACCAAAGAATTTCAAAGAATCCGAGTACGATGAGTTTTGGATTCTTGCAATGCAAGAAGAACTAAATCAATTTGAAAGAAATCATGTTTGGGATTTAGTTGATAGACCAAATGATCAAACCATTATCGGTACAAAATGGATTTTTCGAAACAAAAAGGATGAAAACGGTATAATTGTGCGTAACAAGGCTAGATTGGTGGCCCAAGGTTACAATCAAGAAGAAGGAATTGACTTTGAAGAAACTTTTGCACCGGTTGCTAGATTAGAATCCATTCGTATGCTTCTTGCCTTTGCTTGTCATAAAGGTTTTACTCTTTATCAAATGGATGTCAAAAGTGCATTTTTAAATGGTGTTATTCAAGAAGAGGTGTATGTTGAACAACCTCCCGGTTTCAAAAATCATAAATTTCCGGATAATGTCTTTAAACTAAGAAAAGCTCTATATGGTTTAAAACAAGCTCCTCGAGCTTGGTATGAAAGATTGAGTAAATTTCTTATTTCAAATGGCTTTCAAATGGGAAATGCGGATACTACTCTTTTTATCAAAACCAAAAAGGAAAATATGATTGTTGTACAAATCTATGTTGACGACATTATTTTTGGTGCAACTAATGTTTCTCTTTGTGAAGAATTTTCAAATTGTATGAGCAATGAATTTGAAATGAGCATGATGGGAGAGTTAAAATTCTTCCTCGGACTTCAAATCAAACAAACTAGTGAAGGAATATTCATTAGTCAAACCAAGTACATTGAGGATATGCTCAAAAAGTTCGAGATGGAAAACTTGAAGCCAATGAATACTCCCATGAGTACTTCAATCAAATTGGACAAAGATGAGCAAGGCACTTCCATTGACATTACAAAATATCGAGGTATGATTGGATCCCTTCTTTACTTAACCGCAAGTAGACCCGATATTATGTTTAGTGTATGCCTATGTGCTAGATTTCAATCAAATCCTAAAGAATCTCATCTCAGTGCCTTAAAACGTATTTTTAGATATTTATGTGGCACTAGAACTTTGGGACTTTGGTATCCAAAGGGCACTCATATTGATCTTATAAATTATTCGGATGCCGATTGGGCGGGATGCACAATTGATAGAAAAAGCACAAGTGGAACTTGTCACTTTCTAGGCTTCGCACTTGTGTCATGGTTTAGTAAGAAACAAAATTCCGTTGCACTATCTACTGCCGAGGCCGAATATATCTCGGCCGCTAGTTGTTGTGCTCAAGTTTTGTGGATGAAACAAACTCTTAATGATTATCATTTGCAATTTGAAAATACTCCTATTATGTGTGATAACACTAGTGCTATTAATCTGTCAAAAAATCCCATATTGCACTCTCGCACAAAGCATATTGAAATTCGACATCATTTTCTTAGAGATCATGTGCAAAAAGGTGACATTTACTTGGAATTTGTTAGTACCGAAAAACAATTGGCCGATATTTTTACTAAACCTCTACCGCCCGATAGATTTTCATTTATACGAAGAGGATTGGGTATTATTAATGAAAATGATATTTGTGGTTAAATTTCCAATATATATATGTGTTTATCATATATTTTTCAAAAATTTGATTTTTGACTGTTTCGGTCGACCGTAGTTTTTCGGTCGTCCGAAATGTCTGTTTCGGTCGACCAATTGAACGACCGAAAGTTACTGTTCGGTCGACCATTACACGACCGATCCTGCCTGTAGCTAACTGATTTTGACCCTGCAGAGTTTCGGTCGACCGAAACTAACTTACGGTCGACCGAAAGTCGTGAGAAATCAGATTTTAAAACATCAATTTCATCCCTAATCGATCTTTTTCCATCACAATTACTTCAATTGATACTCTAAATCGAATTTCCTATTATATTCTTCATCAAATTCTTCATTTTCAACAATTTTCATCCATCACTTTCTCCAAACCCTTCATTTTGGGTTAAATCACGAAATTTTTTTTTTCTTCTTACTTTGAATCGATTTCACTCAATCAACCTTACCATTATACCACTACATTGTTGATTTCTACTCTTTTCTTTCATTTCCAATCATTTTTACCTAAAAATTTCCAAAAATTTCTTTTGGTCTAATCGATTCACTCGAAAATTCATCATGCCTCCGAAGAAGAAATCGAAGAAAGGAGAAGCTAGCTCATCAAACGTTGAGGAACGTGCACCATTGCCCGACCGCTTCTCGGATCATCCAATTCTAATAGGTAAGTCTATCGATTTCTTCGATTTTTACCTTCAAGCTCCTTCGTTTCAACTTGAACGTTACTTTGAAGATATAGGATGGAAAAATGTCTTGTCCATTTCTGAAAATTCCTACCCTACATTAATCCGGGAATTCTTTCGAAACGCTTCTTTTTATCCCGATACAATTACAAGTTCGGTTAGGGGTACACGGGTAGAAATCGAACGATCCCTAATTAGAAACCTCCTAGGATTACAGCGCGGTGAGAATTTTGCATATGTCACTCATTATCCTGTTAGGTTCGACGGGTACAATGAACTCGAGGCTTGTAGTCGTGTCACTGCCCGACCCCTCACTACCACTATGAATTTGAACCTCAATCATTTGACTATCCCGTGCAAGGTCTTTCATCGTGCAATTGCTCACACAATTGTACCTCGTAGTGGTCATTTTGATGAAGTCAACCATCTCGACCTATTCATTCTTGATTCCCTTCTTGTCGGTCGCAAACTTGATTTTCCATACATCTTCATCAAACATCTCCATCACGTTCATACCTCCACTCGAGTTCTAGGCCTACCCTACGGCATGATTTTTACAAAAATTTTCAATCACTTCAATATACCTCTAGACAATGAGCTTATTCTTAAACCCAAACACACCGATATTATCAACATCAACACTCTCAAACGGATGAAAATTGTCAAGGGTGATGGGCAATGGGTGTGCAATACTCAAGGTTTCGATGATGCATCGGGACCCACGACTTGGCCGTTTACCGAAGAGGAAGCCGATGAGGAATTGGAGATTGGTGAAGGCGCGGATACGGGTGAAGGTGTCCAAAGGGATGACCAGCCTAGACCAAGGCCACGGGCTCGAGTACCACAAGCTGCAGCACCTCCCCATAGGTCCATCTCTGAAGATCAGTTCAACATCCTTAATGGGCGTATTGATTCTCTTACCACGGCGGTTGAAGGCATCCAACAACAACTTCAACATATGCACACATCTCAAGAAGCCTTCTTCGCTCATTTCTACGCTATCTATCCGCCTAATCCACCTCCACCACCGGCGGCCGATTGAAGACTATCTTTTTTTTTTATCTTTCGTAGTGAATTTCATATCACTGTGCTTACAACATATGTACTCTAGTTTTTTAAAACCTATGACATCTTCGCTATGATAATTTCTTACCTGTGCTTAACTGATATGCATTACATGATTCACATGATTTTTTTTCTGATACCTGCTTTGCGTTGTGATGATGTTGAGATATAGGTACTTTCTCTATGATAAGATTCTGCTCTTATTGGTTATTTCTGCAAAATACGGGGATTCTATGTCCAAATTTTTATTGAACTTCTATTCGAGGTAAATTTGATTGTCAGTAACCCATGACTATTCCCGTTGGCTTTATACGCTACTTGGCACTTTTTGCTTATGTCAAAATGGGGAAGAGATATTAGAGTTATGATTTGATTTGTTTTATCTTGCAATATTATGATAAAAAGGGGGAATACATTGCAAAAGAAAGGGGGAATATGTACTTACATATATATTTCATCATTTTTACAAATTACAAATCATATTGTTTGTCATAATCAAAAAGGGGGAAATTGTTGACCTATGACTATTCACGCATATATTGTTTTGATTATAACAAACAAGATCTCATGTATTACTAATGATTTCAATTCTTGAGTTGTATCATATTTATGTCATTTGAATACTCCGAGATCAAAATCGTCATCCATTGAAGTACAAAGCAATCATTAAAGAGATTTGAAGTGAACAAGATCGTCGAAGACAGAAGATCAAAGCTTTAGAAGATTTATTTTCAACTCATTTGTAAAGGTATCGACTCATCAATTTTTAGCAAGTTTATAAAGCTCAAAAATATTTCTAAAATTCATCAATTGCATAAAAATGATTTTTCAAATCATATCATGAAATAGTTTTTGGAAAAATAAACTTTTTGACATTAAAATAAAAATTTATGTTTTTATACTTTCGGTCGACCGAAAGTATACTTGATCGACCGAAAGTCTGGTCGACCGAAAATCTTGATCAACCGAAAGTTTAAACGGCTATAATGCAATGGCTAGTTTTTGACTTTCGGTCGACCGAAAATACTGATTTGGTCGACCGAAACTGTCTGAAGCTCAAAATTTTGATCTATAAATAGCCACTTCTCTTACATTCATTTTACGAACTTACAAGAGCATTTTAAGAGAGATTTATTGAGAAAATTATTGAGCTTACCTTATTTTAAATTCTATTTCATTTATTGCAAGGAATTTCTTGATTGTTCAAAACTATCTCATATCTTTATCAAGAATTCCATCTTGTTGAAAACTCAATACTCTTAATTCATTATTGATCTTTGATTAAGTTAAAATCACCAAACACTTATTGAAGTGTATATCTCTCTTCATACTTAACTAAGTATTATTTGGAAAGAGAGATCATTGGTTGAAAAACTTTGATTCAAGCAAAACTATATCATATCATTCTTCAAAGTTTTCAAAAACACTTGAGCTTTATTCATTGCTATCTATTGAAGTGTTAGCCTAACTCTCTTGGTACTTAATTTGAATATATCATTTGTCAAGAGAGTTATTTCAATTGTAAATTCAATTCATTATATCTTGTTGGTTTTCGAGAGCCTTGTCAAAACTCGATTGTTGGTTTCGAGAGCCGTGTGAAAACTCGATTGTAAAAGGATAGGCGCTCCTTGTTGTAAGTCGCCTAAGGATTTGGTACTCCTTGTTGTAAGTTACCAAAATAGTGGATTTGGCCTTGCTCGTGACGGAGAGCTCGGTAACGGGGGACGTAGATCACGTTGGTTGATTGAACCTCCATAAATCGCGTTTGCACTCTCTCATCCCTTTTATTTACTTACATCGCACTTACTCTATTCTATCAATTTATATTGTGCAACGCTTTATCTTAGTGCTATACTTGCCTTATCAATTAAGTTTACACATATATAGCACACTACATTGATAGTTTAGTTCTTGTATCACTAAGTGCTAATACTTGTACCTATTGGTTTTAAGTTTGAGATTATTTATCGAAAAAGTTTTATAAACCAATTCACCCCCCTCTTGGTTAGTTTACTCTTGGGTTAACAAGTTTTACATGCTTACTTACGTGCTTTCTAAATTATTATAAGTGATAGGGGTGTCAAAAATCAACGCGCTATTGATTTTTGAAACAAGAAGTTTCATACGCTTTAAATTGTAACGCGGATCCAATACGCACGCTATGGGAAATAACATTGGTAAATCTTCTAATATTTTCTAAATTTTATCTCCATAGAAATTATCATATTTTCAAAAAATGAATCATTTCTGTATCTATAAAAAGTTCTTACAATAATATAAAGATGTTTAAAAACTTTTGAACCAGTAGGGTAGTATACCTCAGATAATATGTTGGTTGAATCGTAAAAACTTGTAAAAAATCTTTTGACTTTAAAAGCAATTTCTCAATCCTCTTATATTAATACAGATTCATTTTTATTTCTAAGTGTTCTACGTTTATAATACTCGATTATAATGTGTTCATAATCTTCACATGATTTAAGTAATAAATATGTCGAGTTCCACCTTATACCCTATATCCGTGATAAATTGTTTTACATCTTTATCATATTGTGAACATTACTTTTCAAAATATGTTTTCTACTTGATGAAAGAGTTATGTATACTAATGCATCCTTAATTATATGCATTTGATCTTTAATATATTTCATTCCTTCTTGAATAATTAAATTTAAAATATGATACACATCTAACATGAAATAAAAACTCATCAAATCCATGATTAAGAATTGTACACAATTTATCTACAATGAACTTATTTACGCTAGCATTATCGACGTAAATGATTGAATTTTACTTTCGCAGCTAGATTCTCTAACAATTTGTATTATAGTATTAAATATGTTGATTGCATTATGAGGAAATTTTATAATTTTAAAAGTAATAATTTTTTATAAATAACCTAAAGTGAATCACTGTAGTGTACAACTTGCAGCCATATAACCTTTTTTAATTAATGTCTTCCCAAAGATCAGAAATAAATGAATTAACACCATCATATTTACGTAGATCGATATTAATTGGTTATTAGTTTTAATAAAATATTCTATAGTGTCAGAACGAAAAGTGTTTCTACTAATACCAGCATACTTGGGTTGAAGATATTATTTGATGTAGATAACGAAATGTTCGTTGTCCAATATGCTTAGTGACAACTTCGCCCCCGCAACAAATTGAATCATTCCAGTTCAACTTCTTCAGATATATCCACGTTGTAAGTGCAGATGCAGATCAATTCTTTAATATCATCTAAATCAATTTACTGATCACCGATATCATCAATGTTTTATGGAATTGAAATGTCGTTGAGACCGAAAAATTTATCATTGAAGTGATATCGTTGTGTTAAGTCAACACCCCAACTCCAAGTTCACCATCGAAGAATTCTTCAATAGATCTTCGTCCGATATCCATTATTTTGTATGTTGAGAATTTGAAATAGAAAGAAACTTGTATAATTGTAATTGTATTATGAAAATTGAAATGTAGTATAGGAAATAAAAATGTTGAAAATGAAATGTGTAAAATGGTTAGAATGAATTAAAAAATTGGAAATTGAAATATAATGAAAAATTGAGAGATTGAAATGTAAATGTAATTGTAATGAAATTGGAGAGATCGTAATATAATTGTGTAGAGTATAGAGAGTAGAATTGAGAGATTATTGTGAAATTGAAATTAAGATAGGTGGTATTTATAGATAAGAAATGAAAAAAAAAAAAAAATGACAGTTGGGGATCCCAACGGTCGCATTCAATTCAATTTTTATTTTTTATTTTTTTGTCCGGCTCATGTCACATGCTGTGCTTGGCTCGTGGTTTGGCGAGCAGAGCCGAGCCACCCTTGGCTCGTGTTTTCATGAGCCGACGAGCGGCTTGGCCTATTTGCCACATCTAAGAGAGGCTTAAAAGTTGAAAAAAAATGATTAAAAAACTGGTGGATTCCTTGAAGTATGTGATTAAATTAATTGTTGACTGTGACTTATATTATCCAAACAAGAGCTTAAATCTATAGCCTCAACATTACCTCCTAAAACCGGGTTCCCTAACTTGATCAGATTTTGTTTTTTTTTTTTCTCAGTTTTTTTGGTTGCTTTTGGTGATGATTATTAATTATTTTTATTGTATTGCTAGTAGTTTAACTTTTACCATAAGCACAGTGAATTTATAGGTGGGTTTTTAAATTATTTTTTTGATAATTTTTTTGACAATTACTAGTGAGTTTGTCAAAAAATAAATAAAAATATTTTCTAAATGTTTTAATTTTTAGATGAAAAATAGTTAGATACGTATTTGATATTTAAGAAATATGACTGGTTGTAATTAGAAACAGACGGGGACATGTACACCTTTCCTACTTTGAACAAAAAAATCTTATCTTTTTCCCGGGAAAAAGAATATTAACTATGTAACCCATCTTGGATACAGTCCCACATATGAACTCAAATCATGTCTACAGAATCATATAGCCTTCAATTCAACTTTTGACACGGTTTGGTAATATTGTATTGTTTTATAAATTGATTTATTTATGATTTTGAGGTAAAATGTGTGATTAAAAAGTAGAAAAAGAAAATGTGTATAATTAAAAAGTAATTTGAGAAATTATGTGGTTTATAAATTATTTACCAAACGGAGGCTTAAGTCTTAACTAGAAGTTGATGAAATCTGTGGTAAAAAATTTGTGAATTCTATTAAATGTGTGATTAAGATTAAATGTTGACTTTGACTTAGATTAAAATTTTAATTTTAATTGTCCTCTTTAGATTTTTTTTTTTTCAATCTTGCTACAATCACAATCTCACTCACAATGTGGGTGACAATCCACTCACATTGTGAGTGAGATTGAGAAACTAGAATAATTTTTTTTCTTTTTTCAGCATAAGTTGGATTGGAAGTAGTCTCTTGTTATTGATAAGCTCACACGTCTAAATCAATCTTTTGACTCATTTCTAAGAAAATTAATCAATCATGACTCTTACGCGTCGATCTACATCTTTATTCTATAGATTTTATGATATCACTTTAAATAATTTGTTGAAATTGCAAAAAAGAATAGAGAAAAAAGTCAAAAGAACAAAGTAATTATATTACACATTAGTCCCCAAAACTCACATATTCGACCTCTAAGAATAGTAATAATATATATAAGATGGTGATATATGTAAAAACCACATAAAATGTCATGTATTAAAATTTAATATTTTATCTGAAAATGTCAATCTTGTTTATTCATCACGTGTCCAAAAATAATTAGACATGAAGTCGTACTAGCAATAAAAAGTAAATAGCTTCGTACAAACTAAATATTAATGACTTGTTTAGTAAAGTAAATTAGTCATCATTATATAATAATAATATCAAATAAAAAAAAGTTAAATTTATATATCCATGACACTTTTTTTATCTAATAATTTGATTTGATACAACGTATCAAACATGCACAATATTATTTCATGGAATCCGATATGCTTTCGTTATGCAATATTTTGATTCCAAGATCAATATTATGCTAACAATTCGTTGATGATTTACATGAAGAATTGTGCAATTTGTTTGATATTCCTTAGCATATCCTGTCCCATAATTCATTGCTTAATCGGTGAAAGTAAAAAAAAAATTATACGTTTGATTCTTCCAGACTTTTGAAAGACCCTCATAATTTATCATATTCATTTTTGTATCAATTATTTTGTTTGAAAGCATTGGTTCGGTTATTAATAGTAAATAAATCGGAAATGGTCGATTTCATTGAGATCATCCCGAATATGTAAGATGCCCATAGATGCATCTTGCATTGTTTTTTTTTAACATATTTAGTCCTTATTTGGTTCTCTTTGAAATTTATCTTTTTTTTTTTTTTAATAGTATTCAATCTAAACTATTCATTAAAAGTCAATCTCACAATATTCAATTTTTCAACCATCAATTTTCCTAAAAGTCACTATTCATTTCAAAAAACTCTTTTTAAACAATACCAAACACACACTTAATATACTTAACTGAAAATAACAACATACAAGCATATATTTTATATGATTTTTAATGAATCTTATTACTTGTATACGTTCTAGTTCTAGTCTAACATATCAATACTATAACTCAATTGCATTTAAAGAAAATAGTATTTCACTCGTGCGATACACGAAAGTTATTATCCACAATATCGATTTCAATAAGTATTCGTAAAATTTTAGTACTTATACATAATCAACACATTTATAAATGCATAAAAAAGAATTATCTATTATAATAATTATTAGAGTTTAAAAAATAACATAAGTAATTCAAATTCTTAAAAAAATCTTTGAATAGTAAACATCAATTTATATATTTAAATAATAAATTATTATTAATTTCAATAATTTTTATGAATTATTAATAATTTCATTGAAAATGTAAATTTAGTAGTTTTTTAATGATATATCGTATTTGATGTAATATTATGTGCACGAATAGTGATGCATGTGGAATGTATTAGCATATGGAAAAAAATAAGGGAACAATCAAATTGAACAACACTTGAACATGCATGTAGCACATTCCATTAGAAAAATTCTCGTAACTTCTACATTTGTCTCTTGTATTTAACGTACTTTTTAATTTTCATTCAAAAATATCAATCACAATAATTAAAAAAGAAATAGTTAAAATATTTGAATTTAACCAATAAAACTTTATTTACAAAAATAAGTAGTCAAAATAATAATTTTGAAAATCTCGCGATTATCATGATACGACAACAAAGTACAGTTGGAGATTACGAAATTATACCCTATAATCTTTAAAAATTTATTAAAATTAAGAATAATTAAAAATATTAATCATTCTATTAATATTATTAACTAAAAAAATTAAAGCATTAACTCGTCAATATAAACATTCGTTCAATAACTTTTTCTATAAATTATTTATAAGCAACACATTTTTTCAACCCATTTTTTAAGCACACATTTTATCAAAAATATTTTTCAGCCACACATTTTACATCGAAATAGTTGCTGAACAAAGACTTAATTTATTAAAATATTTAATGATAATATATATAATAAATATTTAGAAAATATGATTTGTAATATTAAATATAACAAATGATTTGACCGTTAATAATTAAAACACAATTTAATTATTGATGACTATACATATGATTTATAATATTAAGAATAACAAATAAATAAATAAATATATAATAATTTTAATACTGATAACTAAAAATATTGATTGAACTCATTTAATATTAATGTTAATAATAATAATAATAATTATAATCAAAATATACAAATAACAATAACATCATATTATTTATTTACTATAATCCTAAAACATAAAGAATTTAAGAATTAAATTCTGCCAAACTATCCTATTTTTATATATAGTATAGATTTCCACTAGTACGATGAATTGAAAATGTTATCCGCAATATAGATAAGCATTCATAAAATTTAATAATTATACATAATCGACACAAATACAAAAGATACAAAAATAATTTTTTATTACAACAATTATTAAAATTTAAAAACAACATAAATAATCCAAATTATTGAAAACTTCATTAATGATAAATGCAAATCATGTAGTTTTTTAATTGTATATCATGTTAGATGTAATACTATGAGTACAAATATTGATACTTGTTCAAGATATAAATATATTTAGTATAATTTATGCATTTGCCTAATATATTCAACTTTTTTTTTTTTCAATTTTCGTTCAAAAATCACAATAAAGTATAAATATGTGTTTAATCTTAACTCATCAAATATACGACAATTGAACAATATTGAAGATTAAGAAATTATTATATCATATAATCTTTGCACAATTATTAAAATTAAAAATAATTAAAAAAATATTAACCATTGTTTAGTGTGTGTGTATATATATATATAAATACATTCACACTAATTCACTATTCTCCCTTTATATATATAGTAAGTATAGATTACTTTGGTTATACTTATGAAGATATTCTTAAATCTTCAAATAAGTTATAGCTCCTAATAGTAATTATTGATTAAAATTTAACATTGTTTAAATACGAAATTGGATTGACCTTTTGAAATATAGACTCAAATCTCGAAATCAGAGTCCAAAACAATTAAACTAACAATACAATTAGTATGGAAACACAAATTAACACTTGGATTTCAACATTAGTATCCTCTAATGAGCCGCCATTTTTCAAAGCAGCCAAAATCCCACGTTCGTTGATATGATGATCTAGTTTGGACTTCAATACATGTTATCAGTTTTGCTAATTTCTTGTTAAATCTTTCAATTCGATACTTAAACACAATTTAAAGTAGGGAAAAATACATAATTATATAATTAAAACTTTCACTTTTTAAACATAATAAACTTAAGATTTTTTAAAAAAAATCAGGTGCTAATTAGTTAATTAATTAATACAATATTATAATAATTATAATGAGTTGTCAAACAAAGACTAATATTAAATATTAAAATCAAAACAATACATAATCTACAACAACTTTATCCCAACCCAACCCCGTACTCACCCCACCCACCCCGACACCCACCCACCCACCCACCACGACCCCGCCCCACCCAAAAAAAAAAATTTCCTTCTACTTTTTCACACTCACCCCCACCCCCAACACCACCTTACCCACCCCACCCCCACTCCTCCCCAACCCAACCCAATCCCGCCCACCCACCCACCCACCCACCCACCCCGCCACTACTCACCCACCAAAAGAATGATTTTAATTCTATTTTTTTCTCATCTCACCCACCCAATCACCCACCCACTAGTCCCATCTCATCACACCTACCCATCCACCCCACTCCAAAAATAAGTTTTTTTATTTTTTTTTATTTTTTATTTTGAAATATTTTTTCACCCTTCCCCACCCCACCTCACCAACAATGATTTTTTTCTATTACCTTTCTACAACTCTCCCAGACCCTACCCTATCTTACCCCGCCACCTACCCCAACCCCACCCACCCCACCCAAAATTAATTTTTTTCTTCTAATTTTCAACTCCCCTACCAGCCTCGCCCCAGACCCTACCCCAACCCACCTCATCCAAAATGATTTTTTTACTATTTTTTCATGACTCGCCCAGACCTTGTCACGCCACCCATCCCCAACCCCACCCACCCCTAAAATTAATTTTTTTCTCCTAATTTTCCACACCCCTACCCACCCTCCCCGAAACTATTTTGCCACCCACCCACCCTAACCCCCACCCCCACCCCCATCCTACCCCACCCAAATATGATTTTTCTTCTATATTTTCACACCCACCCTAACAACCCCACTACACCCCACCCTAGCAACCTCACCACAACCCACCACACTCCACCCAAAAATGATTTTTCTTCTATTTTTTCACACTTCACCTCAATCGCCCCATCCTATTCCACCACACCCTACCCTCATCCAAAAATGATTTTTCTTCTATTTTTTACACCCCACCCAAAAATGATTTTTCTTCTATTTTTTCACACTTCCCCCAACCGCCCACCCCATCCCACCGCACCGCACCCCGCCACCCACTATACCCCATCAAAAAATTATTTTTCTTCTATTTTTTCACACTTCAAACCAACCACCTCATCTCAACCCACCCTACCCCACCCCACCCACCCACCCACCCAAAAAATAAATTTTTTCTTCTACTTTTTCTAACCCCTAACTCGACCTCGACCCCACCCTACCCACCCCACTCCAAAAAATTATTTTTTTCTTCTACTTTTCCCCACTCCGACCCTACCTCACCACAAAAAATGATTTCTTCTACTTTTTCTAGCCCCACCCAATCTCTACCCCACTATCCCCACCCCCAAAATCACAATCAGTCACGTAAGTTGATACAAGATCGCAGTTAAGGCACACAAGGTCACACAGAGTCACAATTACAAATTTAGTTGTAAAACCCCACCCCTCCAAAGTCACAGTTGGTCACACAAGGTCAAAGTTCGGTCCATAAAGTCGCAGTTTGGTCAAACGAGGTCACAGTTAGGTCACATGAGGTCACTATTAGGTCAAACGAGGTCATGGTTAGATCACACGAGGTCACAGGTCGATCACATAAAGTCACGCTTCGTTCTTACAAAGTCACAGTTCGGTCACACATAGTTATATTTGACACAATTGTAGATCACATCACGTCCTCGTCCAATGGTCACACCAAGTCACAGTTGGTCACAATCTATATAATTGGTCACAATGATCCATAATTGATTACATATTATTTATTTATTGGTTATAGTTACCTAATAATTGGTCATAATCATCAATAATAGATCACAATTTATTTATTGATTGATCAAAACTTACTTGTTTTCTTGATCACATTCGCACTTATCATAAGTCGCACAAACTCACAATTAGTCAATATTTTGATCACATTTACCTATAATTGATCAAAATTATCATATAATTAGTACGTATTATTTATTTATTGGTCATAATTTACACGTTTCCTCAATCACAATTAGTTAACATTCTTGTTACAATTATCTAATATTTGGTCACATTCCGTAATCTTAGTTTTCTTGGTCACATCCCCCATTTCTCACAAGTCACAATTAGCAAATATTTTGGTCACATTTACCTAATAATTGGTCACATCCCGTACTTGATCACACAAAGTCACGATTTGAACATACAAGGTCACAGTTCGATAAAAAAAAGTCTCAATTCGGTCATACAAGGTCATAGTTCAATCACACGATGTCATAGTTTGGTCACATGTGTTACCAAACTATGACCTTATGTGATCGAACCGTGCCTTCGTGTGACCAACTGTGACTTTACGTGATCGAATTGTTACTTTGTGTGACCGAATTTTGCAACGAAACCAATTATGATCTAACTGTGACCTCGTGTGACCAAACTATGACCTTGTGTGATCAAACTATGACTTTAGGAATGTGTGGCTAGGTGAGTGAGGTTTTTCAACTAAATTTGTAATGTGAAATTGTGTGACCAATTGTGTGACATGTTGTGACTTTGCATGTGGGGGGTGGGGTGATCGAATTATTAGGTAAGTGTAACCAAAATGTCAACTAAATGTGACTTTGTGTGACTTATGAAGAGTAGGGAATGTGACCAATTATTAGGTAATTATGACAAAAAATATTAACTAATCATGAAAAAAAACGAGTAAAAGTATAAGAAAAAAATAATTTTTGGGTGGGGTCGGTTTGTTGGGTGGGTGGCGGGGTAGGGACGGAGTGTGGAAAATTAGAAGAAGAAAAATCATTTTTGGGTAGGGGTGGGGTTGGTGGGTGACGGGTATAGGGTTGAGACGGGGTGTGGAAAAGAAAAAAAATCATTTTTGGGTGGGGTGGGTAGTGGTGGGGTTGTTGGGTGACGGGCGTAGGGTCGGGATGGAGTGTGAAAATGTAGGAAAAAAATCATTTTTGGGTGGGGTCAGTTGGTTGGGTGGGTGGCGGGGTAGGGTCTGGACCGAGGTGGGTAGGGTGTGAAAAATTGAAGAAAAAATCATTTGGGGGGGGTGTAGGAATGGGATGGGTGGGTATGGTGGGGTGGGTGCAGGGTAGGGTCTTCGTGGGGTGTGAAAAAGTGGAAGAAAAAAATCATTTTTGGGTGGGGTGGGGTCGATTGCTTGCGTGGGTAGCTGGGGTCGATTGCTTGCGTGGGTAGCTGGTAGGGGCGGGGTGGGTGTGAAAAATTAGAAGAAAAAAATCATTTTTGGGTGGGGTGGGTGGCAGGGTAGTGTGAAAAAATATGGAGAGATAAAAAAAACTCATTTTGTGGGGGTGGGGTGGGCAGGGTGGCTTTGGGGTGGGGTTGGTGGGGGCATGAAAAAGTAGAAGGAAAAAAAATCATTTTTGGGGTGGGGTGGGATCGGTAGGGTGGTGTCGGGCTGGGTGGTGGTAGGTGGAAAAGTAGAAGGAAAAAAATCGTTTTTGCGGTGAGGTGGGGTAGGGTGGGTGGCCAGGCGGGCAGGGTGTGTCGTGGTTTTTGACTGGGATAAGATCAATTTGTCACTTTGCGATGAGGTGGGGTAGAGTCGAGTGGAGTGCGGTTGGCTTGGGGTGGGGAAGTGTAGGAAAACATCGAGAGAATATAAAAATAAACTTATTTTTTGGGTGGGGTAGGATATGGGTGGTGAGGTAGGGTTGGTGGGTAGGGTCGGGGATGTGGTTAGGGTGAGATCAATTTGTCACTTTGCGATGAGGTGGGGTAGGATAGGGTCAAGTGGGGTTAGGTTGGGTTGGGGTGGGATGGGATGGGGTGGGGTGGGTTGAGGAAATTTAGGAAAACATCGAGAGAAAATAAAAATAAACCTATTTTTGGGGTGGGGTAGGATATGGGTGGTGAGGCGGGGTGGGTGGTGGGGTCGGAGGATGTGGTTAGGGTGAGATCAATTTGTCACTTTAAGATGAGGTGGGGTGGGTAGGGTGGGGTGGGTGGGATGGGGAATTATAGGAAAATATCGAAAGGAAAAAAAAATTATTTTTGGTGTGGGATTGGGTGGGGGTGGGGGTGGTGGTCTGTGACTGGATAAGATCATTTGTCACTTTACGATGAGGTAGGGTGAGGTAGGGTAGGGTCGAGTGGAGTGGGGTTGGGTTGGGGTGGGATGGGAAAGTGTAGGAAAATATCGTGAAAAAATAAAAAGTAAACTTATTTTTAGGGTGTGGTAGGATATGGGTGGTGAGATGGTATGGGTGGGAGATGGTATGGGTGGGTGGGGTCTGGGGATGTAGCTAGGGTGAGATCAATTTGTCACTTTGCGGTGCGGTGGGGTGGGGTCGAGTAGCGTTGGGTTGGGGTGGAGTGGGATGAGGAAGTGTAAGAAAAGATCGAGAGAAAATAAAAATAAACTTATTTTTTGGGTGGGCAGGATATGGGTGGGTGGGGTCGGGGGATGTGGTTAGGGTGATATCAATTTGTCACTTTGTAATGATGCGGAGTAAGGTCAAGTGGGGTTGGGGTTGGGATGAGGGTGAGATGGGGAATGATAGGAAAACATCGAAAGGAAAAAAATAAAAATTATTTTTGGAGTGGGGTGGGGTGGTGGCGGGCGGGCGGGGTGGGGTGGTGGTAGGTTGTGGCGTCAAAATTTGAAATTTTGATTTAATATTATATTAGTTTTATGGGGTTTTATTTAATTAGGATTTGGAAGGAAATTTAAAAACTTTGATGGAATTTAAAAGTTTAAGGGTATTCAATCTAGACTTTTTTAAATTCATTAAAATCTTGAGTTTTTCAATCTAGATTTTAATAGACTCTTAAAATGTCTTTTAAAGTCATGGTGTATTGTATAAAGACTTTTACAAGTCTTTAAAAGTCCCGTGTTATTCAAATTATCGATGACTTTTAAAGACTCCTACGAATCCTCTATGTATTAACTTCTAAACATAAAGTACAACCACAAAATCTCTTTATTTGTCTCTCATTAACCTCCAAGATTTTGAAAGACTTTTATAAAAAAAAATTCTTTTAAATTGTAATTTTATTTATTCTATATTTTTCTTTTTTTATATTATTTTTAGAAACCTTAAACATTTGACTAAACAAATAATTATTTCTCTTCTCTTCAGCTTTTTGTATTTTTGTATTTTAAATATTTTTTCTTTATATTTGGACTCTCTTTTATTTCATCATTTTTTTCGATTTTTTTATGAAAATAAATCTAACTAAAATTCCATAAGATCTTATAGAAAAATAATAAATAAATTGTGTCAAAACAAATAATAATAAGTAAAGTGATTCAAGAATTTTCTCTAGAATTTTTTTTATGAACATAGTACAATTTTTATGTCGATATCAAATGCGATTTTATTTTTTCCCCATTTTTTTAATCACAAATATTTCTCTGTCTTAAAACTATTTATATTTCTCACGTTTTTTTTTTTTAAATTCACTTTACATATAATTATTATTAACGATTCATATTCACATCATACGAAAATTAATTTATTAGCGTTTATGTTTTTCAATTAAAAAATAAAAGTCGGTAAAAGTCTTTAAAATTATTTGAAAGTCTTTTAAATCAATCTATAAAAGTTTTTAAAAGTATATAAAAGTCTTTTAAATAAATGTTCACGAAAGTCTTTAAAAGTTTATATAAATCCATAAAAGTCAATCAAATTCAATGAAATCCATTAAAAAAAGTCTTTAAATGTCTTTCGAAATCCCAATTGAATAAACCCCCCTAATATAATGTATAGTAGATAATTATGTTTATCTTATATATATCATTATATTTATTTTTAATTATTAAATACCTAACTAAATGAATTAACACCTGAATTTAAAAAAAAAAGATTTCATTCACATGATTTTTGAATTGCATCTTTGAAACACAAGGTTTTATGTAATTTTCCCTTTAAAGTATACTTAATCTAATCTATATATCCCACTTATCTTCATACAATGAACATGGCCCTAAACATCAAATATATATGGATCGGATTTTATGCAAACAAATTTGGATCCCAAGGAATTGAGTAGAGAACATAATATATATATTCTACAAAATATTAAATATCTATCTATGCTTTCTCTTTTGAAGATTTCATTTCCATTTTATTATGTTGTGACAGCTAACGTAGTGATTCTTGACATCATTTTTTCAATCTTTCTTGATATTATGTTCATTTTTATATACAATATAATGAGGGAGGGAGGGAGGTAGATCAAAAGTTATATTTTATATTATGATAGAGATAGGTTAAACTAACCAAAATAACAAAAATAAAATAAAAAAATAAATGCTTGAGGGGCTTCTACCTACACTTCAAAAACTTGTTTTCAAAATCACCACCATTAATATACATTCACTATCAAATTCAAAATTTAATAAAATTTCTCTAAAATTAGCACGTAGTATTCTCTGAATTAAAAAGGAAGTCAGCGTTTTAGCTTGATAGCAGCTAATGCATGCTAAGCAAGAAGATATAAATTAAGCCTCTATTTGGTAACTTGTTTAAAAATGTTTTGCTCTATTACCATCATCCTCTTTTGTTCTCATATCAAGAAATGATGTGAAATATTTTTAAAATACTTTTTAATAATTTGAAGTGCTATATGTGCCAAAAATCGTGAAATCACGTTGGGGAAACTATCTTGTATCTTTGTATTGTTTTCTATAAACATGTAGTAGAAATACATTTGCTTGTTGATGAGTCTCATAACTCAAAGGTCGTCACCTAACACATCATCATCTAAAGTTTTGTGAAAACTCTTTCAGAGTATAGCTGCCTGAAATGTTAATAAACACGGGATGAGCATACATGTGCTCAATGAAGAGAATACGGTGCAAAACTGTGCTTTTCGGTGTAATAATCAAATATTCATATCGTATCAGTTACAATGATAAAGTTCGATATTTTCTATGTAACAATCATTCATTTATATCATATCAGTTACAATTATACAGTTCGATATATTCTATACAACAATCAATGATTCATATCAATTACAGTTCGATTTATGGCCAAAATATTCGTATATAATAAATAATTGGTATATCAAAATTGTGATATGACGTAGGTACCAAATCATCGGGTACTTAACAATAGATCTGTATTGTAATATCCAATTATAGTCGTGATATGCGTATGTACCGTATCGTTAAAGATTCGTACGAAATATATATTTACGAAATATATATTTTCCAATATCAATAACGGTATACTATAATGGTAAAAAATTATACAAATGTAATGCATGACAATGATGGCCTTGAGTGCTCAGTAATAATTCTTAGATCATACCTCAAGTGCTCATGAATAATTCAATTCAATTTCAATATCAAAAGGGTGACCATAATCAATCAATCAATCAATCAATATGATTTAATCATTTAATCTTAAGTGACCCTATTAAGTTAATTTTCAATTACAGCGTTCATCACACATCTCGAGGTCAATAGATTGCTCCCGATGTACAATTATATACTCTCCAATATCAATAACGGTATACAATAATGGTAAAAAATTATACAAATGTAATGAATGACAATGATGGGCTTGAGTGCTCAGCAATAATTCTTAGATCATACCTCGAGTGCTCAGAAATAATTTAATTCAATTTCAATATCAAAAGGGTGACCATAATCAATCAATCAATATGATTTAATAATTTAACCTTAAGTGATCACATTAAGTTAATTTTCAATTACAGCGTTCATCACACATCTCGAGGTCAATAGACTCTCCTGACGTACAATTGTAGATATTGTCAATAATGATAACAATAGGGGGTACGATGGAGTATTCATAGTCAATAATATATGTGCATGAGATGTTAATAATCAACGCTTTCAATAAGATGAATATGTCAATTATCTTATGCAATTAAATATTACATATATAAAGCTCATGCGGTCATATTTCAATTATATCATTTATCAATCACAATCCATGTGTCTCAATTCAAGTTATTACTCATGTAAGATAACTAAGCATGTTTTATTCATGATATCAATCAAATAAGTCGATTAAGTATATCCCAGTGATATTATCAATTATAAGTCAAATATGTTTATTATGCTCATGTTTCAATTTAGTAAAATTTACTTAAGTAAACATTTTTCATTTCACGTTAACAATTAAATCATTCATATAAACATTTTGATTAGTGGTACTTGTACTCGTAGGTTGATTAGGAGGATGACAAAAATGAGGTGACGAGATTGTGTGTATTGATTAAGGAGTTGATGTGATGGGTAAAATGATAGAATTGTGTTATTATGTATTATGTTACCCTCGTCAACCTTTAAGTACAAGTAGCATGGCTAGAACATTTTTTCTTCACGATACTATCCAGATGAGTTGATTAAGCATATCCAATCATGTTAGCTTATTATGTTCACCTGATAGTGCCTATTTCTTTTTCTCCATTTTCACTAGATTTATACTTTATTTCTATTTTTTGATAAGTATGAAAGCATTTTCTAAAACTAGGGTATTGTACTGACAATCAACTTATTAATTATAATTTCATCATACTCCTATATTGAAACTTGATTGATCCATATTTATCCGCATGATCATACATCAAATACAAAAGACTTTTGGTATAATCTAATTAGTCTATCACTTACCCTATATTAAATACCATAATTTTAGTTTATTGTAATTGGTCCACATATATTGTTATTAAATGAAAGTAAATTTTATGAACTTTCACAGTTTCACTGGTTGACCACTCGTTACTTTTAACTTTCACGTGTCAATTTCTAGATGTATTATCATGATCATTATACTCGTGATTATTAATTTATTGTTAAACAAATATTACGTTTTCTTTTAATTCACAATAACTTGAGTCTATTCTAATCAAGTAAAATATGTCATTCATATCTTATGAAATCTTATAATTCCATTAAACATAATTATATAAAACAAGTATAACATGTCATCAATCAAGTTATTCATGTACACACACTCTACTCATATAATTCAATTAAGCACATTCCGATTATATAAATCAAGTAAACTTATTCTACTCACCTCATGAAATAATATGAGTCAATTAAGTATATTCTAATCGTATAAATCAAGTAAAAATACTCCGTTTGTATTATCAATCAAATGAGTCATGCATACATATCTCATTCACCTCAATTAATGGTCGAACAAGTACCTTTTGATTAACTTTCAGTAGATTATGTGGAGAAATCAGTGTAAAACACCTAGTACAAAGATCTCCATGTGGATTATAATATATCATTGAAAATATTTTTGTATTTGGAGTTCAATGCACTTTACATATCTCAATTCGGAGTTGTAATGCAAAAATTATGGTTGGACAAAGTGGGACTGCTGAGCTGTCTGCTAGGGTTGACCCCAAAGCGTCAGAGAGTCTATTTGTGCCCATAGGAATGACAAGAAAATCTGATGGATCCGAAACCCATGGGGACCCTATCCTATTAGGGGCGTCCCGTCACAAACAATCGGGGTCCTCGGATTCCCTATTAAAAAACAAAAAAATATTAAAAAAAAAGGTTAAGAATTTGAAAAAATATAAATGGAGTAATAAACGGGGTCCGCCCCACCGCGAGACCCGCGGGGAGCTCGCGAGAACCCGAATCATTGTCATCCCTATGTGCTCGGGGCTCGATTCAAGTCTTGTGTGTCTGTAGCAAAAAATCAATGTTTCCAACCTCCATTTTTTTTTTAATTACAGATTTACGGCTCTCAAACATTCTAACACATGAAAATTGAAAAGAGGAGGAACCCGAATCATTGTCATCCCTATGTGCTCATGGCCCTATTCAAGTCTTGCGTGTCTGTAGCAAAAAATCAATGTTTCTAACCTCCATTTTTTTTTCCCCGATTTAAAGCTCTCAAACATCTAAACATGAAAATTGAACAGAGGAGAAGACATCCAAGCATTGAAATGGTATTGGAAATAAGCTATTTTTTTTATTCATTAACGCAAACAAGAAGTATCTTATGGAGAAAACTTTCTTGCTTCAATCTAAAGGTTATACTACATAATTTTGCTATGTTCGTGTGAGGATGAAGAACCTTCAATGCCTTGTATTTATAGATTCATTTCTTCCATTTTCCCAACTTTCTTAATCTCATGTAGTCATTATTTTGATAACACCTCTTCCCTTAGCAAGCCATTTGGCACAAGATTGTTTAAGGTGGCAAGTTAGAACTTCTAGTTGAGGCTTATTCATCACTTCAATGACTAATTAAGAAATTGAAGTGATTTTTCTTCCACGTTCAATCCTTGTTTTGAATTTCCAAATGATGTTAAATGTTATGTTTTTGATATATATCGGAAGTATTCAAACGATCGTCTTGAAAAGAGACGTTTTCAATGTTTTTCTTGATTTAAGAAATTATCATTTTCATTTATTTCTTTCACAATAGTACCTCAAAATTAATTTATTGTATTTTATTACATCATTAATCGCTTGTAATTAAGAACGTCATAATTTTTCGGGATGTTATAGATATGATGGTGCCGGCAAAGGTAGCAAAGGATGAAGAGACTATCGAAGTTTGTGTTAGAATGTCAAAAACATGTGAAGGAAATATTGAATCTTATATACTTATGTTGAAGGATTAAATATGCATGATTTAAAGTTTAGAGACCTTTTGTACACATGGTGTGTAGTCCAAGGACCAACTAGATTTTTTATATATTGAGTTCAACAATATTAACGAACATTTAAGAAGTTTTGTTCGTTAATATAATATTGTCAACCTCTTTGTCAAGTAGGATGTACAAGTAACATTTTTTTCATTTCTATTAGTGGGAACATGTTCACTATGTTAATTTGAAGGACTAACAAAGGTACTATAACCATCCATGTTTTTTGCTAATTTCAAATACATTATCCAAAGAACTGATTAATACATAGACAAAGTCCCACATTTTAGATAGTACAAAGTGTGAAGTATTCTACAAGTATTGGGCCTTATATTTGCACTTGGGCCAAATCATTTTGGCTTACTTATTATAAGATACTTCTTCAAGCTTCTGGACACTTCATTTGCTTCTTACACCTCTTCGTCTTTCTTCTTCCTTCCTCTCTAAAAATCTCTAATTTTCTTATCTTTGTTTTGGTTTCTACATACAACCGAGTACAGTACTTGTAATTCTATAGTGAGGGAAGGCATTGTGTACTATGTTCTGTGGGGAACGTTAACCTTGGTGGTAGTACTTAGAAAAAATCTGTAATTTTGTAGTTCTTGGTGGACTTGTCTGTAAACTCTTGATTATTGTTGTTTATTATTGGATTCTCAAGCGATATCCTTTACTGGATGCTCAAATAGGGGATGAAACGTTAGAAGTGGTCACCGAACCTCTCGAAGCTTTGCCTAGAGAAATCTTCTGCATATTTTCTTGGAGTTCTAACATCTATATTGTGAGCCTATTTTGCGCCATGATGAGCCTGCACCTGAGGGTGATGAAGGTGATCATGATGTTGACACTGCTAATTTTCCTCTTGATGAATATCAACTTACAAGAGACATATAAAGAAGAGAAATAAGACTATCTGTCAGATATGTTGAAGATTATGTATCTTTCTTGACCTACCAAGAAATAATGGATGTTGAACCTAATACTAATGAATAATCTTTAAGTGGGAAAGTCTCTCATAAATGGTTAACTGCAATGAAAGAGGAAATGAGTTCTCTTATAAAAAATCAGGCTTGGCTTTAATTCCTAAAACTAAAGATCAGAAACTTATTGACTACAAATGGATTTTAAATCTTAAAGATAATGAGACACGTAGTGACCAAGTTAAATACAAAGTTAGACTATTTACCAAAGACTGTGCACAAAAGGAATGAGTGGATTTTACTGAAATCTTCTCTCATGTTATTAAATTCACAACTATAGAATTATGTTAAGTCTGGTAACTCAGTTTAACTGGGAGCATTTCTTCATGGTGAATTGGATGAAAATATTTATATAAAACAACCTGTTGGGTTTGAAAAGGGGGGTTAGGGGAGAGGAACTTGTTTGTTTACTTCAAAGATCCTTGTATGGCTTGAAACATGCCTAAGGAAATGGTACAAAAGATTTGATACTTTTGTGCTTGGACTTGGTTTCAATAGAAGTAAGTATTATACTTGTTTGTATTGTAAAGGTGATGGTGGTAGACACTCTCTTTACTTTTTACTCAATGTTGATTATATGCTCTTAACTGGAAATGACATAAGTGAATTACTGATATAAAGCGTAAGTTGAATTCTGAATTTGAAATGAAGGATTTAGGTCCTGTCAAAAGGATTCTTGGTATGGATATTATAAGAGATAGATCTCTGAATGTGCTTTATATGAATAAAAAATCTTATGTTGATAAAATTATTTATAAATTATCTCCATCCGACTACAAACACGTATCTCTGATGTGTGCTAAATCCCAAGTGTACGATATTGCATCCAAGTAATAAAGTGGACTTTTTGAGTTTGAGTTATCGTCCCACATAGATTATGATTAAGTATCGAAATTGTGTTAGTTGTCGCTTTATTTGAACAATAGAATAATGATGGATTATCTAAACTAAAATAGAAAATTAAACTAAATAAAAGAGAAGAAAAGAAAAGATAACACATTTAGATTTTCTAAATTGATGTTTATTAGTATTGGGACATCTGATTTCACATTAGTCAATACTTTTAATTACAATTACCTAGTTTATTCCTATTATTGTGCTTGATCGAATTTACTTATGCATATGAAATTCCCTCTCGAGTTTAAATAAATTCTACCTAATTAGTCAACTGTATTTCTAGACAACAGGTCATAATAATTAGGTGCATGAAATATAAGAATTCATGTAGTGATTGCAATAATAATAAACGTATATTTCTATCATTTGTCCAATTATCAAATTTTATTCCCTGATCTAGATTGTTTGTTCACTTCTTGGATTATGAAAATAACCCATTAAATCAATGAATTAGTCGCGAATTAATTCATGCATTAAACACAAAATAAAATCAATACATGCAAGGAATGCGCAAAACTAGAATTATAGAATTAAAAGTATAAAACTAAGTTACATCGAATATCCCAATTATGAAATTAATAGTTCATCAATAAAGAAATAAAAAGTAGAAATATAAATTACTAAGCATGTAGATTTTATCAAATTAACAAAAAAAAGGAAATTTTACATTAAGTATTTCGCTCCCCATTGATAATTTTCAATTCTCCCGTCTTTGTCATGATTTTAAAGAGTTTTGCCTCCAAGATTTGAATGATGGAACAATGAAATATAAACTTGAGAGATTGTGAAAAAGTCTCCAAATGCTCTCTTTTTTGTGCCTCAAATGTTGTATTTATAGTTGTAGAAGAAGAAACCTAGGCAAATAAGGAGAAAGTTCGCGCATGGGTCTGACTTCGCTACTGGGCTAGACAATTGCACGGTTGTTCAGGGTAAAGTTCGGTGGCCACACAGTTGTTCGATCTCAGGTTCTATTAATTTCACTTTCTTCGTGCGACTGCGTAGCTATAGAGGCCCTGACCGCGTGGTTCACCGAGTAATGTGCAATTTTATCTTTGATTCTTGTTTAAGTTGACCCTCATTCTTTATTTGCTTCCAAGTCCTCCAACTTCCAATTGTGACAATCTGGTCCCCAATTTCTTGATTTCTTCATTTAACTTCATCTTGTGCTCAATTGTCTTCATGCACCTCCGATGGCGTACAATTTAACTCCAATAATCATCCATTTGACCTTAATTTGCTTCAATTTTAATGCTGACTTGGTTTTGGGATATTTTCTGCAATGTAAGCAAATAAAAAATAAATAAATAGAGTTTATTCTAAAACGACAAAATATTATCCTAATTTAGACATATAAATAAGTGTATAAAATACACTTATCAATCTCTTCCTCTTGCTACTCATTTTAAGTTGTCTTCTGATCAATGTCCTACTTCTGATGATGAACTAAAAAGAATAAGTAATATACCTTATTCTAGTACCGTTGGTTATGTTATGTACCTTATAATTTGTACTAGACCTAATTTAGCATTTCATATAAGTGTATTGAGTAGGTTTATGAGCAATATTGGTGAAACTCATTACAAAGCACTTAAATGGTTACTTGAATATCTAAAAGGATCTTCTAGCTTATGTCCAGTATTAAAGAAAATAAAAGAAGAATTACTTTAAAGGGTAATACAAATTCTGATTTTGCTGGGCATAGGGATAATAGATCAACTTCCACCTACTTTTTAACCTCATGTAATACTGTCATAAGTTGAAAATATCAACTGCAAGAACTTGTAACTCTCTCTTCTATAGAAGCTGAGTATATAGATGCAACTGATGCTATTAAAGAAAGAATTTGATTGTTTGGACTTTTAAAAGAATTTGGTTTTACTGATAAACATGTTGTTTTGATAATCAAAGTGCTTTACATTTGAGTAGAAATTCAATGTTTCGTGATAGAATAAAATATATTGATATTAAGTTCCATTTTATTAGAGATGCGATCTCTAAAGGCTCTTTAAAAATTGAGAAAATTCCTAATCAATCAAACCCTAAGATATGGGAACAAAAATCTTTCCTCCTGAAAAATTTATGGATTGTCTAAAATTCATATCTATTGGAAATCTCTGATTTTTGTTGCAGGTATAGGAGCGATGAAAATAAATGATATTTCTCTGTGATTACACTTAACCAACACCTGATATCAAGGTGGAGATTGCGAAGTATGCTACCAAAATTGGACCTTATATTTGCACTTGGGCCATATGATCCAAAATTGGGCCAAATCAGTTTGGTTTCTTACTTTCCGATTGAAAGCGTGATTGTGGTATTTGAAACTTATACTTGGTGTTACACTTTCTCTTGGATCTTGCCACGTGGCTTACTTATGGTTGTTGATGCTAGGTGATGCGTGTCGCAATGCACCAAAATAATAATTAATTCCTTACTCACTAAATTTTAATTAATAATGTAGTAGCGAGAGTAAGGGTTGATCCCATGAGGAACAGTGAACAAAAAAATAGTGTCGTGTCAATTAAAACCAATTGGGGGGGGGTTTGAGTTTGAAAATTGTAAATAGCTTGAACAATAAAATAAGCAAGTAAAATGGTTGGAATAAAGACCAAATATTAATGGATCCTAGTTCTCAGGTGTTATCACTTTCCAAGTAACGCGAATTCAATTTCTCCTTTGATTTATCACCCATAAATAGTTAATATGCTCTAGCTATTCCTATTCTCCCTAAATTGCATTTAATTAAAATAAACTCTCTAATCAAACTTTAGCTATTGAATAACCTAAAACAAGCTCTTTAGATTTAAGACAAAAACTATATAAGTTCGAGAAAAATTATGACGAATTAGATTATCAATCACACAAACTTGTGACGATTAACCTAAGTTGGCTTTTTCTATGGAAATACCAAATTCCCACTTACTACTAGGATTTGAACAAAAAGACAATTACAGATCCAATCATTCAAAATAGCAAATCTCAATACAACAAATTATAAGATAAGGTCTTAATCAAATAAATTATTGCATTGATTGAATCAGAAGCTCCAACAATCAAAGTAAAGAAATTAGAATTACGTTACTAGTTTGGAAAAGTGATAAACAAGTAATATGAAATACAACTTCCTCGTTTGAACTAGGTGAAGAAGCTTAGCCAAGCATAACCACGAAGATAACCCATAATTTATGCATCTTGTTTCACCTTCTTCTTCAATTTGCTCTCTCTTCCAAGCTCCAAGAATAGCGGCTCCTATGATAATTTTACAACCCTTGTTATGTGGTGAATTTCTCCTTTTATAGGTCCCAAAATCGTGCCCAAAGAATCTCAAGAATATATGCCATAGATAGATACTGAAGCCAACAAGGAAACTTTCCGCAGGGAGGTTACGACCTTGAACACTAGAGTTACGGCCGTAACTCGTTCTCTGCAAATTTTAACATTTGAAGTTACGACCGTGATAAATGGATGTTACGGCCGTAACTGGGCTTCTGCAGAATTTCACGCTTTTCACCATGTAATGACTTACGATCGTAAGTCAGAATGATACGGCCATAAGTAAATTGCCTTCCTGGTCCCCAAACTTTATTTGTAATTACTTTTTGGTCCCTTTTTCCTCTTTTCTCCTGCTTTATTTAAATAGGATCAAACCAATAATAATATAGAACAATAGTGAACCGAATAAGTGCTAATAAAGCACTTATCACTAGGTCTGTCGGTTGCCATATATAAGACACTTCTTCAAGCTTTTGCACACTTCATATGCCTCTTCGTCTTAAGTTTTTAGATCTAAGGTTTTCTTCTTCCTTCCTATCTAAAAATATTTGATTTTCTTATCTTTGGTTTGGTTTGGTTTCTACATACAACTTAGCGTTGTACTTGTAATTCTATAGTGAGGGAAGTCATTGTATACTATGTTTTGTGGGGAACGTTAACCTTGGTGGTAGTATTTAGAAGAAATTTGTAATATTGTGGTCCGGATCCGTTTGTAAACTCTTGATTATTGTCGGTTATTACTGGAATCTCGGGCGATATCCTTTCTTGGATGCACAAACAGAGGATTAGGCGTTACAAGTGGTCTCCGAACCTTTGGGGACTTTGCCTAGAAAAATCCTGTAATCTATTCTTTACTTTTTGCATATTTTCTTGGAGTTCTAATGTCTATATTGTGATCCTTGCACATCACGGACAGTTTTTTATGCTTTTAAATTGTAATTTACAAAATATTTCCCATTTTACAGTCGAGAAAAACGATGAATACTAAACTGCATTTTTTAAAATTCCGTAACTTAGTATCCATTCGATACGTCTTGAGATTATCTCTGATGTGTTGTTATTGGAGTGTAGGCATTAGAGGTGACATGATGTGGAATATTGTGATCACTTTGCTTAAAAGTTATAGTTCATGACAAATGTGCAAGCTACCCTATAAGAGAAATATATGGTATCCACGGTGAACATATATTATGGTGCCCACTATGAACATTATGCTGACACATGTCCCAGCATTATTTTTAGTGGAACATGTGTCAGCAACTTACACACGATAGACATTATAACACATATCCATAGTGGGTACCATATCTTTGCCAGTTTACCATATATTTTTCAAAATCAAGTTGTTGTTGCATTATACATCCAACCATTGAAAATAATCCAGCATCAACTTGTATACGAGACCTCCATCTTTTATACCATCTAATATTGTGTATTGCCATCATTTTGTCCGAATTTATAACTCACGATGAAGGTGAGATTCATCCTATTTTACCCAAAATCAAGTCCAATAGCCCATTTAAAGCACAATCACTTTGAGCACTTTCTTCAAATTTTATCCAAAAATTGACATTCGAAACTTTTAATGATTTGTATTGGACAATTTTTGTTCGTTCTCTAACCTTCCTCTACATCATGAGACTAGGGAGTTTGGCCTAAGAGTTAGAGTTGGTGCTATAGGCAAAGGGAAGATGATGGAGGTGAGTGAGATCGTCATTGAAAAAGGCACATGTTTTTTTTGATCTTTATTTATTTTATGTTATTTGGATATGACTTGCCTATAGAAAAATTTTACCTTTAGCCACAAAATTTAGGCCCCGTTCTCTTTGCTGTTTTGAGTTCGTTTTGAGTTTTCGATTTTTGGAAATATCGAAAACGCGTTCACTTCGCCCATTTTCAGAAACGTGTTTTCCAAAACACCAAAAAAAAAAATATATATATAAAGGAAACTCAAAACGATTTTATTGCGTTTTGGATATTTTGTGTTAAAAAGTCAAAAACGATCAAAAAGCGCGTTTTGAATTTTTTTTTTTTTTTTTTTTTTTTTGTAAATGTGAGATACTTCCTTCACTTGAAATTCTTATATTATTTTGTCATTATATATAGATTCATGTTAAGATTTTTTTTTTTTTTTTTTTTTTTTTTTTGTAATTTATTTATTTATTATTATTATTATTATTTTTAAATGTGAGACACTTCTTTCACTTGAAGCTCTTATATTATTTTGTCATTATATATAGATCAATGTTAAGAATTTTTTTTTTTTTTTTTTTGTAAATTATTTTTATTTTTACTTTTTTGTAAAAGTGAGACACTTCCTTCACTTGAAATTTTTATATTATTTTTTCATTATATATATAGATTAATGTTAAGTTTTTTTTTTTCTTGTAAATTTTTTATTTTTTTGTAAAAGTAAGACACTTCCTTCATTTGAAGTTCTTATATTATTTTGATATTATATAGATCCATGTTAAGATTTTTTTTTTTTTTGTAATTATTTATTTATTATTATTATTATTATTATTATTATTATTATTATTTTTGTAAATGTGAGACACTTTCTTCACTTGAAATTCTTATATTATTTTGTCGTTATATATAGATCCATGTTAAGATTTTATTGGTATGAGGTTAAATTTTTGTTTAGCTGAAACAATATTAATGATGAATTTATTGACATAGAGAATTAACTGATTTATTAACATTAAAATTAATGTAATTCAACAAATCAACCATTTTTTACATATAAAATATTACAAAATAAATATATCAAAAAATTACAAAGTAAACGCATTTTTTAGTTTTCTATTTTTGAAAACAATTTTTCAAAATCACAAAGAGAACATGTTTTCAGCAATCCCAAAGCAAACAATCAAAATTCAAAATAAAATACAAAATTCAAAATCTAAAATCGAAACACAAAGAGAATGGGCCCTTACTATTTTTATCCAGTTAAATTATTCGTGCAAGAGTAGTGAAATATGAAAGACCAGCTTGTTCTTTTCAATAGTAAGAGACAAACTTGCTAACTAAAGTCGTAATACAGGGACCAAATGAACAATTTGTATATAATATTATTGTTATAATATTATTATTATTATAATAATAACAATTTGTGTTTGATATCCTATTATTTTTTTATGAAAAATCAACTTTTCACCTAAATTTTTCATCTTAATTGTTTGATACACTATATTTTTCCTAGAATTCTTTTTCATGATAGAGCACATTAATACATATTTGAGCTTATTTTCGAAAAATTAGTTCTAATGTCTTGTTGATTTTTATTTTCCATTTGGAAAATGTTGAAAAAACATAACCTCTGATTCATTAGTCATTTCTATAAAGCATTCCAAATTTCCAAAACCCAAACCTGATTTCTCTCTCTTAAATGGTAAACGTCCACTCCATTAAACCTCTGATTCATCAACAAAAAGCTTCAATTATTGTTTGATTTTCTGAATTAACGTTTCAAATTCATCGGAGTGATTAGTAAACATGAAGCCTCGTGGTAGAGAAATTCCAGCCATGAACGTTAATTCATTGCTAAACCTCCCAGAAATTCGTAATCATCAAAACGGCGAAACCCACTTCGATCCGCCGTCGTCCCATGACGATTTTCTCGAACAAGTGCTGTCCTCCACTTCCTCCTTTCCCTGGGAGTTCTCCTCCGCTGCAGAGTCCAGCCAAACTGACGATCAGTCGCCTCAACCGAATATGCTTAGCCATTTCGATGACCAGTCGGCGCTGTTGGCTTCGAAGCTGAGGCACCATCAGATCGGAGACAGCGCAGGCGCCGCCAAAGCCTTGATGCTCCAGCAGCAGTTGATGTTGTCTAGAGGACTCACCGGAAACGGGCTCCGTTCACCGGTGGGTACTGAAAGTGGACTCCTGCAGGTTCCTCCGAGTCATAATGGTCATCACGACGTCGTAAATGGGTCCTCAAAATCTGCGAACTCGGTCAGCTTATTATTTATTTCTCCTATTAATTTTACTTAGAAAACCAATTTTTAAATTATTGACTAAATTCAATATTAATGCAGGCACATGAGGCATTATACAATGGGTTCATTGAATCTCTTGGTCAATCTTCTAATCAACCTTCAAATTTTCAGCATCCTCAGGTTTGTAATACATGTATACCCATTAGTATCCAATCTCCACGTTCCTCAATTTTATGCAAGTAGTAATATGACTTTGATTCTTGGTTTTTATGTATGCTCGTGAATTATAGGGAGAAGCAATTCTGACTCAGAATTTTGGAGCTCCGGCTGCAGGGAATCAGCTAGCGGGGAGTGGAGGAGGGACGCCTCCCGCTCCTCAGCCGAAGCAGAGGGTGAGGGCACGGAGAGGACAGGCCACCGATCCTCATAGCATTGCTGAAAGGGTACGTAGTACAATCGTTAAGTGAATTTCAAGGAATATGTCCATCAGAAATTCTCTGTTTTAACATTTTCAGTTTTCATATTTTTTGTTTATGATTCTTGAATTGCGAAAATGAAATGTGGGCAGTTACGTAGAGAGAGAATTGCGGAGAGAATGAAGGGTTTGCAGGAGCTCGTGCCCAATGCCAATAAGGTAATTTTACATCCTCCCTCCTTATCTACATATATTTGCTATAATAATTCTAAACAAATTTCAAATTTAGTTCTAACACCAGTAGAAAAGATGAAGTTTTTATTTCTTCTATAAACTTTAGAGTCGGTTTTATGAATGTTTCTCCGTCAGATAATAATGTCTGAAATTGATAAATACACGAATAATCTTCTGTTAATTTATTGATAATAACAAAAAACAAGGAAACGAACACTTGTTGTTTCTTAAGAATACACACAACAGATTTAACGAGAGATTAGAGACGGTTGATCATAAAAATTTATATATGTAAATTGTGTTAGGTATTTGACCCAAAATTCAACAAAGACATGATTATGGCAACTACTTTTGTTTTGCTCTTTCGATGGTACAGAGAAGTAATCAGAATTTGTCTCTTGATGAAAGGAAAGAGACATGTTCTTTCATGATTAAAGGTAAAAAGGAAATGGGCTACTTTTGACTAATTGTGAAAGTTGATATGATTACCCTATTCTTGAATTGTTGCAACCACGTAGTTGGAGTATTATAAAAGGGAGTGCATATTGCTTTGTTGAATTGTGCTGCAAGAGATGCAGTGCCGGGTGCTGCAAGAGGCAGTGCCGGGTGCCTTGAGAGAAATTCTTGATGGCCATACTGTGACCAAAGAGAGAAAATTGTGAGCCTAGCATATTGTGAAGTTTCTTGTAACTCTTTGTAGTGTAAGTCAAAGGGTAGAAATTATATGTGGTAAAGCTCGTTTGTTGTATTTTCTCTGTGGTCTGTGGGATTGGGTTGGTGAGTGAAAGTCTATATATTTGTAACAATTTAATATATAGTGAAAAGCTTTGGCGAGGGTCCGTGGACGTAGGCATTTTGCTGAACCACGTAAATTTCTGTGTTCGTATTTATTTTCTTGTTTGCTTATTTTACTTTGAATATCGAAAGATCCTGTGGGAAATTTAAAGTGGGAATCGACGTGTCGAAATTCCCAACAAATTGAGGGTTGTTGAAGCGTCGATGCAAATTCCTTTGTTCTTCCAACAAGTTGTGTTTTGAAGAACTTGTTGGGTGGTTAATTGCATAAATAATTAAATATTCCAGTTTTTTCTAATTAATTGCATTCTCTCACTTGTAAAAATGTCGTGAGTGACATAACGAGTAAAATGAGTGGAATATGTTAGGTAATATGTCTATCTTTCCGTGCGTACTTGAAAGTAAAGCTGGAAAGAATATTATATTATATATAATTAAAAATATTTAACTAATGTTAATTGATGTTATTGATAACGCTAATAATAATTTAATAATATTTGAGATAAAATTAATGAGATTAACATGTGTTTGGGATGTGGAATGACAGACAGACAAGGCATCAATGCTTGATGAGATCATCGACTACGTTAAATTCCTCCAGCTTCAAGTCAAAGTACTCTGTCTCTCCCCTTATTTTCATACTATATTCTTTTTTCTTTTTAATTTGATTTAATAATTCTATGGATTCCTTTGGTTTGACAAATTGTTATGGACGAGATAATATTCAATCTTGTGGTCTAGATCAGAAGATGGTTAAAGCTTTAAATTTTAACAAAGTTTATGTTGATGGTCAATTTAATTTAATGTTTTCTTTTACTTGAACTTCATAAATTTGTTGGCCGCTTCGTGTTCAGGTTTTGAGCATGAGCAGAATGGGAAATGCTGCAGGTGTTGTTTCTCAAGCCGCTGATATCTCCTCTGAGGTAATCGAAATCGAGTTCTTTTATATCATTTTAGCAACACATTAATACTAAGAACTTGTATTCACTACCCACTTGCTATTTATCATATAAGTTGTGTTCTAAATGCGCGGCTATGCTTGCATACACGCAATATATTCTTTAATGCCTTGCTGCGAATCGTACATTTCCCTGCATTGGTTGTGCATTGACGCGCATTAGTGCGCTCAGGCATATTTGCTCCGCCTCACTGCATCGCCGCACATTGCGCATTTTATGGAGTGTTTGGTAACACTGTAGCAGTTTTTAAATTATTTTTTGTTGTTGTTTTCGAGGTAAGATATGTGATTAAAAAGTGGAAAGAGAAGATTTGGATGGTTAAAAAGTGGTTTGGAAAATTGTGTTGTTTATAAATTGATTTATAAATTGTAATGATTGCGTTACAGAACAGAGTGTAAGAATATTGCATATAGCTACTCGCTTTACAATCTTGAATAAACATTATAAACATGTAGCTTAGTGAAGCATGGTCGTGAATTGTGTACAGGGAAGAAGTAGAAAAGGAAACGACGATGGCATGAAGGCGACTGAGCAGCAGGTTGCGAAGTTGCTGGAAGAGGACATGGGCTCTGCCATGCAGTACCTCCAAGGCAAGGGTCTCTGCCTCATGCCCATTTCACTAGCCAGTGCCATGTCCACTTCCACATGTCACTCGAGGAATCCCATGGCCGGCAGGCCCTCCTCCCCTAGCATGTCGGTTTTGACATCCCAGTCCGCTATAGCAGGTGGCAATGGTGGTGGAGAAGCCTCAGTTAAAGAAGTAGCCACTTCTGTAACTTCCAAGCCTTGAATTTAGCTCGACCGCGTTGTAATGCCATTGACTTGGTACCTTTTTAAGAGGAGTACAGTAGAGAAAAAAGTGTGAAAGACAAAACATGTGGTATTTTCGTGACCTTTATAAACTTTCAAGTAAGGGTCTTTTCTTATCTGTGTGCATGATACGACACCGTATTTTAGTTAGACTTGGCCTATTTGGGCCTATTTGGGCTTAAGTTATTAATCTAACAAAGTGCAGGTTTATGTATGCTTTGTGCTTTTCAATACGATTAAAGAATCTATTTCTCAGTTGTTCTTCTGTTTTTGGCCGTGTTATTACCACGACAATTATTAGTTGAAATTAATCAATGTTTTTGTCTTGCCTCAACACTTGAAATGGATTGTTGAAAAAGTTGACATAGTATTGCATATGACATATTGGCCCAGAGACACGGTTCAATATGTAGGTTATGTTTGATAGTCAAGTATGGAACTAATTTCATCTTATTTGGAAAACAAAAATCACCCTTCAAAGAATTGATTTTCATTTAGCCAAATTTAAGCTTCAAATGGTTGTACATTGAAATTCGAATTTCAATTTTAACTTTGCATCAAACGAAAAAGTAGGAAAACAATTTCTCGGATGTAACATTTTCATGGAATTTGGTTGTTATCAAGCATATCCGTAGTCTCAAACTTCTTTGGCGGAGAAGAAATCGAGGAATAAGCAGTGGTTAACAATATTATTTTATTTATAAAAACAGTCATGTGACAATATCTCATTGAATCATCTTTTAAAAAGTAAATAAGTTCGATTGGTTAAATATTTTCGTTCACCGTTTTTCTCAAGAAAATAGATCAATAATGTCTAGTTGCTATCTATAAACAACATTTATAAACAATCGTTCATAGGCGGGTTGTCAAACACACACTATAATAGACAATCAAGTTTACCTTACTAAAATTGTCTTCAATTTTGACATGATGATGTATTATGATAATGTTGCTATGTTTGGCAACTTGTTTATAAACGACGACGTAATAATATTTCGTTGGTTTATTTCCTTGAAAAGTAAAAAATATTTTAGACTATAAAAAATTGTTGACTCTTTAAAAAATGGTTCAATAAAATGTTATCAACCGTTTATAAACAAGATTTTGCCAAAAACCTTCACAAAGAGAGGAGAAGATGACTAACGATGCAAGTCACAAGTGTGAGGAAGATGAATACGGAATGTAAGGATTAAAACGAAGTCATATCATACGGAAAAAGGTTGGGAGAGAACTTTAAGTTGTTTTATCCTCTACTTTTTCTTTTACGTTTTTTAAGTGTTTTCTCCAACTTATTGTAATTATTTGATTGATGATCCAATTTTGAGTTTTAAATTACATCAATATATTTTTCTCTGACTTTTGTAAAATGGAATCTTTCAAGAGTTGGTTAGAGTCAACGAGCCACTCTTATTATTATTATTATATATATTTTTTGGCTTTACTTTTTAAGAGAAGAGAATAAGTAAACCAAACTATATGATTTTTTTTAGGGAGACATTGGGTCCATCCATCCACGCTAAACAAATTTGTGTTTTAGTTGGGATTTGTTTTACAAGACTTTGTTTTTACTTCAACTATTGTGCACCGTTGTGAGAGCGCTAGCGAATCACAATGCTAGCGAATTGGGTGGAGGAGAATGTCACGATCTGATTTCCCTCCTACTCACGTGGCACGACAAAAATATTATGTTGTTGAATATTTCGAATAATGCACTGACATGTCCTATACAATTGCAGATAAATATCAATAAACTCATTTCCAGAGTTATTTTGTTTAGATTTTTGAGAAAATATCTTCTATCAATTTCCTTTTAGATAAAGCATTTTCACAAGTTTATCAAACAAGTTTAATAAGCAAGCAACTTCTTTATCTTTCAGAAACAACTTTTGACTTTTTAAATGCCCTATCAAACAAACCCTTATTCTGACTCAAGACTTTAATCACAATTGTAGTATAACCAATTTAGCAGTCAAAACTGTTTGGCCTTTAGTTGAAATCAATGATAACGTGATATCTAAGAGTCTGTTTGGTAATGGAAGATTTTTTTTTTTAAAAAAAAATGTGTGGTTAAAAAGTGATGGGCTCCATAGAAATGTATGGTCGAAATGAATTTGAAAAAAAAAAGCTAGAAACTTCTTCCATTACAAAACACATGCCCTTAATCACTTAACTTGTTAACTTGTAACACGGGTTTCCTAATAATTGATATTTGCTGTGTTCATGACTGAATCTTTTTTTATTAGGTTGAAGCTGTTGAAACTTGAAAATGAATCCGCATAAAGCAGCATCGAAACATGAATATAGATCAATCAGCATCAATGATCATTAATCAGCATTGAGTATGATCAGGGGCGGAGCCAGGATTTGTTCCAGTGCCGGCGAAAATTAATCGAGGCGAGGGAGGGGGCTAACAGGGGTTCGGGGGCAGCGACCCCAAAAAAAATTTTTCCTCGAAAAATTAGAGACTCGCAAATTTATTTCACAAACCACAAATATTTAACAACATGTCAAACAAAACTAATCAAGTCAATTAAACCAATTAACCAAAAAACACTCAAACTTAATTTATAACATAATTAATTAGAATACCAAACAGTAATCACAAATCATTATTTATAATATTAGTTAGTAATTAACCCTCATTAGAATGCCTCTGCTTTTCCTAATTAAGCATTTCCTAAACCCGCTAAGTTCACGTCTCCAACTCCAAGAACAAATTCAAATGAGAATGCCTCTGCCTCTAGACTAAACCTTCATGCTTTCCAATTTCCATGTTCTCTAAATTATTAATTAAATAATTTATTCAACTAAAATACTTCCCAGATTCACAGAAGTTTGCTTATCAATTTCCATGTTCTCTAACCCACCAACCGTATGTTGAACTTTGAGTCTTTGAAGCAAGCAGCAGGGGCAGACCGTGGAGCAGTGGAAGACTTCTCCCATTGGTTCAGTTGAACTTTGAAGACTTGAAGCTGTCGGCAGAGCTAGTAAGGAGTAAGGCAGTCGGCATATAGCTTAGATTTGCGGCAGCCGCTGACTCAGACTTGAAGCGAGGTGGGAGGCTGGGAGCGGTTGAAACTTGAAGTGAGGGCAGGAGGCGCAGGCGGGCAACTGTCTAGTTGTGTATTTGTGTATGTGGGGGAAGAGTTGGAAGTTGAAGTTTGTGGGGGAGGAGTTCAGATTTGGAACGATATGCTGTGGTTGTGGATGATGGACCTACAGGTTGAGGGATAGTGATTTTGGGCCAATTTAATTTTTTTTTTGGGCCTGGGCTGGATGTCCAAAGTTCAGTGCTGTCCATCGACCGCGCTGGGCCTGAATGGGCTCCGCCCCTGAGTATGATCCTCATTAATTAGCATGACAGCATCACTCAAAACATGGATATGGATCAATGGGCATTAATCAGCATTGATATTTTATATTTTTGCTTGTAACAAATTGTGTATTCTTTTACGGTAGTAGACCATGTATTCCAAGATGTAGAGATTAGATCATAGGTGTTTATTGATATAACACATTAGGAAAATCATCCATAACAATGACCCACTAGTTATTTTAAGCGACTACCCATTTCATGGTTTCTAGTAATCATCCATAACAATGACCACTAGTTACATAATGCACATATCATTTCCGCCCCTTTAGAACACCATTGTCCTCAATGGTGAACATTTCTGGAATAATTTATCGTCTTCTTCGCTTCCAAATGGTTTCAATTCATAATTAAGTATGATGAATCTTGGAATATGTTTTGGAGATACTTGCAATTCTCCCCAAATTCATTGATAGAGTTTTAATCCAACAAAAAAATTGTGCTTCCATTGAATAAATTTGTTGATTGCGACGAAAAGTTGTCTTCTTTTAATGGATCATTATGCATGATATCTTGACCGATTGATAGTTGTTCCACCATTGGTGGTGGTCGTGTCCCACCGATTTTTTTAAAATTCACCTTAACTAGAGGAGCAACCGACATACCCTGTTCCTCATTGTAGTTATCAAGCACCATCACTGGGATTTGCACATTCCAACCAGACAACCAATTTCTGTAGAGTTCCCAAACATCACCTTTGGTGGGTAATATTTGAATTGTCCCAAGTGGGCCCTTTGACCAATTAACCTTTTGGAAGAAAACATTGATAGATTTGCAGATTTTATATCTGCCGATTATAAACTAATACGTCATGGGTTTCTCGTCAAAGATTGCAGGACCATCATAAGTACCATAATCATCGAACTCATCATACTGTTCGACATGTATGACAGGATTGATCTCAATTTAGGAATTTTGTGGGTTTTGTAAGGTTCTTAGAGCTTGGAGGTCGATTAACATCCTTTGCAAGGAAGCTTGAACTTGATTGAAATTTGATTCATGACGAGCTAAAATTTTATAGACCTCATTTCGAAATTCAACATTTGTTTTACCCTGAGAATCCATGGTCGGGACCGGCTCTGATCCACTGATTTGTTCCTAATTTTTATGTGTAAGAAAGGTAAAAGATAAGAGATAGTGAAAGAAGATAATTTCTTGTAGTTGATGATGTTTATTTAATAGTTGTTAATAACTATTTATAGATCAATTACAATTTGATAACAAAGTAATTAAGAATAATTCTAAAAAAATATTTTTAATTGACATTTTTAAGTGACATTATGACATGAGGAGCATACATTAGATGATATAAATAACTACTCCACTACTTACTTAAAATTTTATACCACCCAATGTATGTGCGGCACGTCACAATGTCACTTAAAAAATTTTCAATTGAAAATATCTTCCTAGAATTACTCAGTAATTAAATCCACTAACCTAGAAATAAGGAATAACAATATAACTAACAAATCAAGAATATGAAACAATAATTAAATAACATAGAGCTATTTTTAAGTCACTACTCATTTCATGGTTACTAGTAATCATTCAAAACAATGACCCACTACTTGCATAATACACATTTCGTTTATTTCCTATTGGTTCATACAATATTCTGTGTAATATATTGAACATCAAGAATAATGTTTGTGTATAGAAATAGTGCAAGGCCTCACATATTTGTGAGCAAATTTCCAATCAATTTTCTCTTTAGATTTGAACTTGGTATTAGAGCAAAAAGGCCTAACCTCAATTCTAATGAAAGCAACTCAGCTACACAACAAACAGAAGCCAAATCCACACCTCCATTGTTGGGAGGTAAACAACTATCTCCTTTCGGTATGAATCTTACTCAAAGATCACACGTGAAGCTTGATATGAAAGATTAATATTGTGGAAGAACATTGTTATGCCCATCATCAAAGGGCATAATCTAAAAGGTTTTCTCTCAAGAACAACAGAGTGTCCACCAAAATTTTTAGACACTCAAGCGACTGGAACTGTTGGAAGTGCTGTAGAGATGACTTAAAACCTTGGGTATAGAAGGTGGATCTCTGTAGACCAATTGTTGATTAAAAATTTGTAATGTTGTCCAAGAAAGCTTTGGAGTTATGAACAAATTAAGGTAACCTTTCTCATTGGTAAATTTTAGAAAACAAGAAAAGGATCAATGAGCATTGATCAATATCTCAATGTTGTCAAACAGCTTGTAGACAATATTGAAGTTGCTGGTACAACTATTCCACACTTCGATCTAGTCACACAAGTATTGGCAGGCATTGATGAAGTATATACCCTTATAGTAGTTCAAATAAATAGCAGAAAGTATATCAATTAGCTTGAACTACAATCCTTAATCATGACTTATGAAAGTAGAATTGGACATCTAAATGTTGTGAAAAATTGGACTATCATCACTCCATCTGAGTTAACTCTCAGCCAACTTTGTTCAAGGGCCAAACTCTAACAGTTACGGAGGAGGAAGGTCAAGCTATGGTGGTAGAAATGTTAATTTAATTGGTGGAAGAAGCAGAGGCAGATGTGGTAGATCAGGTGAAAACAGAAGCCCATGTAGTGATGGCAATGGGTCGGGTATAGATAGGGTTTGACAAACCCATACCTGAGTCACTAGAGATTTGTAACCTACATACTCGATCCATATACTCATTTAAGAAAAACGGGTCGAAGGAGGTTTTATCGAGTATGCTTCTATACCCACTTGAAAATCAATTACCCTTTTTTTTTTTTTTTTTTGTTCTTTTGGAAAGTGAAGAAAATGGAAGTATAAGTAAAATTCTATATTTTATAAGGGAATTCAGAAAAAATTAAAAAATTTCGAATATTATCTCCAAATGAGAAAGAATTAGATAAATGATGCGTAGTAACTACGGTTCGGTCTTTTAGAATTTTGTCATTTTAATTGTTAAAATTTAAGTAAATAACGGGTAGATGTGTCAATCCAGTTGTCCAGTCCGGGTAGGCCCCCAACGTATGGGCCCAATAACGACCGGTTGGAAAAAAGCTATGGCCCCCTCTAGGTCGACCCACAAATTTTGTACAACACTGGTCCGCCTGGTAGCCCATAGGGATCAAGCCCTTTCAGGTCGCAGTTCATTTCGATTTGGATCTTATGAATAAAAATATAGAAAGCTAATTGTAAAATAAGAAATGAATAAAATGATAAATTCATACCAAGAAATGTTTACATAAAATTCAAATTTATATCTTCTATCACATAAATTACTTCTTAACTTTGCAAAGTTAAATACAATATAAATAAATAATAACTAAATGCAACTCTAATTATTACTACCAAATATTTTTTGCTTAAATACATCCCAATTAGGTTGGCACCTACTTGACTATAATATATAGTTGAAGTACATCTCAACTAGCACCTACTTAATTATAATTTAGTTGTTCAAAAATTATATTTTATTTGTCAATTAATATTCAACAACTACAAGATTTTTCAAGTCTTCAACAACATCATCAATAATTTTATTTTGCATCATTTGATCTGTGAATATCCAATCTTTCACGCATATGAGAGCTTCGAAAATGTCTTCTTTAAGTCTTGATCTTCTTTCGTCCAATACCCTACTAAGTACTACATGCATTAAAAGCAGACTCGGATACCACCGTTAGGACTGTAATTGTTAGTAGATCTCGTGCCATTTTTTATAATACATGGTATGATCGCTCATTCAATTTCCACCATATTTAAGATATCTAAATTATCTACTTCATTTTCAGGTGTTAAATTATAATGATCAAATTGATAATATCTTTCTAATTCAGCAGGTGTGAAATTCAGATTTGCAGTTGAAGTTGTAAATGAAACTAAGAACATTACGTTTCTTAGCTATTAGGGTGAAAAAAGAAGATTTACTTTTAGAAATTGTACTAGAGTTTGTAGAACCAGAGAGATTTTCATTGTTACCATATATAATAAAATAGTCGTTATACATTTCATTAATAAAAATTTCTAATTGTCAATTTGTAATATTTATGTTAAAAGCTAATGTTTCAGAAAGTGATTCTAAAGCACATTGAACTCCAAATCACTTAATGCGAGGATTCATTACAAATGTCACTGGAAAAATTAGTGGTATGTTTTCATAATATTTTTTAAACTTTTCCTCTATTGAATAAATAATTTGAAAGAAAAATAGATCATCTCTAAATGATGAAAATCGTCCAGCAATTTCTACTAATTGTAAAAGTACGAGATTATTAGTTGTATAATAAACTCAAGAACTAACTTTTGTTGCATTATAGAAAGGTTTCAAAAAGTTCATAACTTCAAATGCATTTTTCCAGTCCGAATAAGTTATATAAAATTGAATCTACTTTGAATTAACGAATGCATTTGGTGCACGGTTTTTCATGTAATTTTTTTATAATATAAATCATATAGAGTGGAAGGAAATTATACAGTAAAGACGTTTTTAGCAAGAAAATGTGAAGGTAAGGGTGAATTTTCAAAAAAAATAAAATAAACGTTGGGACGAATCCCACAAGAAGTGTGAAAGGTAAGAGACCAATTGCGTCAATTACCTAATTAAAGAATATACAAAGAATTTTTTGCCCTTCATAAAAAACGGTCAATAGATGATTTAACAGTCAACAAACAGATTTTTGGACGGCAGGGACCAATTCAGCAAGAAAGTGTGAAGGTGATGATGAAATTGCCAAAAAATCAAAGGTAGGAATGAATTTAGCAAGAGAGTTCAAAGGTAGGGACGTTTTGCGCCAATTACCCTTCTTCAATTATTCAAACTCCGAGTTTTATTTACATTATTATTTATAGTTTTTTCATCCAAGAACATGAGTAGCTAATTTAATAATTGGGATTGACGATGTAAATTTAATATTTTTAGTTTGATTTTAATTCTCAAGTTGGTGTTTTGATTTTCATGTATTGATTTATTATTGCTTTTAATGCTTAAGTTGTTTGATCACCAATACATGATTGAATGATTGTTTTCATATCCGAGAGGTGAGTTAACAATTATATCACGTAACAAAATCCAGCAACTTCAATAAAAAGATAGAGATATGAATTTGTGGTTGCTTGTGGTCACTTATGAATTTTTAGGAAATTTAATGCATTTAGTTAAGGAGGAATCTGACCCCCTATAGAGATACATTATTGACTTAGTTAGATATGTCAAATTTGAACTCGAGATGAGTAAATTAGAAACAAGCATTAATTCGACCAAATACAATTTTAGAAAACAACTTGAGATGCGAAATTAAGTTAGAATATTATTTCGAAATCGTTAGTCTCAATATTCATTTAATTGTTAGAAAACCCACCACTTTACTTCTTTCTTTTGTTAGTTGCTTTTATTTTAAATTTCTACTTTTATTTTAATTGATTTGTTTATTTCATTAAATTTCTATTTTATTGTCTTTTTGGAATCGTTTTATCGATTTTATTATTTTAATTAGTTTTTGTTTTAATATAGGAATTATTTAGAATCAAACTAAATCGATAGCAAATAAATAGGTCTCGTGGGATCGACAACTCGAACTCAAAAATCCACTTTTATTACTTGTTAACGATATCATGCACTTGCGATATTCACACATACATGTGTGCATACAGTATTCTGTGTAATAGATTGTACAGTAGGTAATGTATGTGTGTAAAATTATGGTGCAATTGGAGAACAAATTTTCAGTCAAATTTCTCTTTGGATTTCAACTTATTTGATCATTAGAGTACTTTCTCCTTAGTTTTTATATATTTTTTTAATTTTGAAGTTGATCAAAGTTCGAATGCATGTTATGAACCCATGACTTTTATCGTAGTACTCAGGATCCTTTTTATCTATTGTTGCCATAAGCAAAGGATGTATAAAGATTATTTCAGACTTTAGGAATCAAAAGAGAGATACGAATAGTTTTTCAAGCGTTAATATTATATATATTCCTAATTGAAGTTTTTTTCAAGTGTTAATATTATATATATTCCTAATTGAAGTTTTTTTCTTTTTCTTTTAAAGCCTATATATAAAATATAAATCAAGAGACATCCTATATTTTTAAATTCAAACTAGGGAAAATAAGATTATGAATTTAAATAAGTAGAGTCGATTCGAAGTATTAGTCAATTTAGATGATCTTGTTTGGTCTATCTAAATTTTTTATCACAACTTTTCAAACTCAATCTCAACCATCCATCCTTAGTCAAGACCACAAATTTTGACTTTTCAAATCAATCTAAACCACACATCATAAAAAAGTTTATTCCCCTTCTTATTCTTTTACTGTTTATTTGCTACTTTGAAAACTACTAGTTCTTACCCGTGCGATGCACGGCAACTGTAATTTCTATGAATGATTCCAAAAGAAAACATCATGACGTGCCAATAAATAATTCATAAATAATTTCATACAATATTAATAATGTCTATTCAATTTTGAAAGTTCGAAAAAATTGAATATAAGTGAAGTTCAGACAATAGAAATAGAACGCAAAAAATAAAATGTAAAATGTTAGATTAAAGCATTGGTGATAGATCCGTACATATTAGTGAAGTTCGGACAATGTTAGTGAAATTTACCATAGCCATTCAAACCCTATTAATCGTCCATGAAAATCTCATTACCATGATAAGTCTTGAGGAATCAGAACCAAAGTGCTTTTCAATTTCTTCAGTCGTTCCAGCTGGCTTCTTAACCCCTAGATTGGATAAATGGTCAAAGCAAACACAAACAATATTAATGAATACTATCCCAATGTCAAGATGTGCTTATTACCCTAAAATCTTGATTGATATATATAACAGTCCACCAAATCAAATGCATACTCAAAATACTATAAATTCGAAAATAATACAGTTAAATGACAACTTTTTAGTTGATGAACAAATCGAAACTTACTATGGCGGCAGCAAGTCAATTGGTCGGATTCGTCATGGATGTGGGCGGCGATATGTTAGCTTTTGCAAAATGGACTTCGGAAATGGGATGAGCAGGTCGGGCTGAAGATTCTGTCCGGAAACGCCTCGCAGGACCGCCGCCGCCGGCGGAAACCGCCCCAGTCGCCGGAGACCGGAAAATGCCAAAAAACACAGGAAGCTTCTCCTCCTCGTCACGAACCCAACGGTGGTGACCGTTTCGCGATTGGAGCTCCCGTTTGGCCGGAATCGCGATTTTTTAGTCCGCCAGCAATATCTTCTCCGGTGAATAACTTCTGTTTCAACCGTCGGATCGCCCCAAAATTTTAGGCGAGTCTTCTCCTTGAAGAGCCCGTTCTGATGGCGGCGGCCGATCGTAGATCGGAGTTCTGGATCGGCCGGAATGTCACTTTTTCAGTCCTGTCAGAAAATGGAAAAACTGGCTTCTTTTCAGATTCTGTAACTTTTCAGATTTTGTGATTTTCAAATTTTGAATTTTAGTCAAACACAAACAATATTAATGAATACTATCCCAATGTCAAGATTTGCTTATTACCCTAAAATCTTGATTGATATATATAACAGTCCACCAAATCAAATGCATACTCAAAATACAATAAATTCGAAAATAATACAGTTAAATGACAGCTTTTTAGTTAATGAACAAATGGAAACTTACTATGGGTAGCGGCAAGTAAATTGGTCGGATTCGTCATGGATGTGGGCGGCGATATGTTAGCTTTTGCAAAATGGACTTCGGAAATGGGATGAGCAGGTCGGGCTGAAGATTCTGTCCGGAAACGCCTCGCCGGACCGCCTCCGCCGCCGGAAACCGCCCCAGTCGCCGGAGATCGGAAAATGCCAAAAAACACAGGAAGCTTCTCCTCCTCGTCACGAACCCAACGGTGGTGACCGTTTCGCGATTGGAGCTCCCGTTTGGCCGGAATCGCGATTTTTCAGTCCGCCAACAATATCTTCTCCGGTGAATAACTTCTGTTTCAACCGTCGGATCGCCCCAAAATTTTAGGCGAGTCTTCTCCTTGAAGAGCCCGTTCTGATGGAGGCGGCTGATCGTAGATCGGAGTTCTGGATCGGCCGAAATGTCACTTTTTCAGTCCTGTCAGAAAATGGAAAAACTGGCTTCTTTTCAGATTCTGTAACTTTTCAGATTTTGTGATTTTCAAATTTTGAATTTTAGTCAAACACAAACAATATTAATGAATACTATCCCAATGTCAAGATTTGCTTATTACCCTAAAATCTTGATTGATATATATAACAGTCCACCAAATCTAATGCATACTCAAAATACAATAAATTCGAAAATAATACAGTTAAATGACAGCTTTTTAGTTAATGAACAAATCGAAACTTACTATGGGTAGCGGCAAGTCAATTGGTCGGATTCGTCATGGATGTGGGCGGCGATATGTTAGTTTTTGCAAAATGGACTTCGAAAATGGGATGAGCAGGTCGGGCTGAAGATTCTGTCCGGAAACGCCTCGCCGGACCGCCGCCGCCGCCGGAAACCGCCCCAGTCGCCGGAGATCGGAAAATGCCAAAAAACACAGGAAGCTTCTCCTCCTCGTCACGAACCCAACGGTGGTGACCGTTTCGCGATTGGAGCTCCCGTTTGGCCGGAATCGCGATTTTTCAGTCCGCCAGCAATATCTTCTCCGGTGAATAACTTCTGTTTCAACCGTCGGATCGCCCCAAAATTTTAGGCGAGTCTTCTCCTTGAAGAGCCCGTTCTGATGGCGGCGGCCGATCGTAGATCGGAGTTCTGGATCGGCCGGAATGTCACTTTTTCAGTCCTGTCAGAAAATGGAAAAACTGGCTTCTTTTCAGATTCTGTAACTTTTCAGATTTTGTGATTTTCAAATTTTGAATTTTAGTCAAACACAAACAATATTAATGAATACTATCCCAATGTCAAGATTTGCTTATTACCCTAAAATCTTGATTGATATATATAACAGTCCACCAAATCAAATGCATACTCAAAATACAATAAATTCGAAAATAATACAGTTAAATGACAGCTTTTTAGTTAATGAACAAATCGAAACTTACTATGGGTAGCGGCAAGTAAATTGGTCGGATTCGTCATGGATGTGGGCGGCGATATGTTAGCTTTTGCAAAATGGACTTCGGAAATGGGATGAGCAGGTCGGGCTGAAGATTCTGTCCAGAAACGCCTCGCCGGACCGCCTCCGCCGCCGGAAACCGCCCCAGTCGCCGGAGATCGGAAAATGCCAAAAAACACAGGAAGCTTCTCCTCCTCGTCACGAACCCAACGGTGGTGACCGTTTCGCGATTGGAGCTCCCGTTTGGCCGGAATCGCGATTTTTCAGTCCGCCAACAATATCTTCTCCGGTGAATAACTTCTGTTTCAACCGTCGGATCGCCCCAAAATTTTAGACGAGTCTTCTCCTTGAAGAGCCCGTTCTGATGGAGGCGGCCGATCGTAGATCGGAGTTCTGGATCGGCCGAAATGTCACTTTTTCAGTCCTGTCAGAAAATGGAAAAACTGGCTTCTTTTCAGATTCTGTAACTTTTCAGATTTTGTGATTTTCAAATTTTGAATTTTAGTCAAACACAAACAATATTAATGAATACTATCCCAATGTCAAGATTTGCTTATTACCCTAAAATCTTGATTGATATATATAACAGTCCACCAAATCAAATGCATACTCAAAATACAATAAAGTCGAAAATAATACAGTTAAATGACAGCTTTTTAGTTAACGAACAAATCGAAACTTACTATGGGTAGCGGCAAGTCAATTGGTCGGATTCGTCATGGATGTGGGCGGCGATATGTTAGCTTTTGCAAAATGGACTTCGGAAATGGGATGAGCAGGTCGGGCTGAAGATTCTGTCCGGAAACGCCTCGCCGGACCGCCGCCGCCGCCGCCGGAAACCGCCCCAATCGTCGGAGATCGGAAAATGCCAAAAAACACAGGAAGCTTCTCCTCCTCGTCACGAACCCAACGGTGGTGACCGTTTCGCGATTGGAGCTCCCGTTTGGCCGGAATCGCGATTTTTCAGTCCGCCAGCAATATCTTCTCCGGTGAATAACTTCTGTTTCAACCGTCGGATCGCCCCAAAATTTTAGGCGAGCCTTCTCCTTGAAGAGCCCGTTCTGATGGCGGTGGCCGATCGTAGATCGGAGTTCTGGATCGGCCGGAATGTCACTTTTTCAGTCCGATCAGAAAATGGAAAAACTGGCTTCTTTTCAGATTCTGTAACTTTTCAGATTTTGTGATTTTCAAATTTTGAATTTTAGTCAAACACAAACAATATTAATGAATACTATCCCAATGTCAAGATTTGCTTATTACTCTAAAATCTTGATTGATATATATAACAGTCCACCAAATCAAATGCATACTCAAAATACAATAAATTCGAAAATAATACAGTTAAATGACAGCTTTTTAGTTAATGAACAAATCGAAACTTACTATGGGTAGCGGCAAGTCAATTGGTCGGATTCGTCATGGATGTGGGCGGCGATATGTTAGCTTTTGCAAAATGGACTTCGGAAATGAGATGAGCAGGTCGGGCTAAAGATTCTGTCCGGAAACGCCTCGCCGGACCGCCTCCGCCGCCGGAAACCGCCCCAGTCGCCGGAGATCGGAAAATGCCAAAAAACACAGGAAGCTTCTCCTCCTCGTCACGAACCCAACGGTGGTGACCGTTTCGCGATTGGAGCTCCCGCTTGGCCGGAATCGCGATTTTTCAGTCCGCCAGCAATATCTTCTCCGGTGAATAACTTCTGTTTCAACCGTCGGATCGCCCCAAAATTTTAGGCGAGTCTTCTCCTTGAAGAGCCCGTTCTGATGGCGGTGGCCGATCGTAGATCGGGGTTCTGGATCGGTCGGAATGTCACTTTTTCAGTCCGGTCAGAAAATGGAAAAACTGGCTTCTTTTCAGATTCTGTAACTTTTCAGATTTTGTGATTTTCAAATTTTGAATTTTAGTCAAACACAAACAATATTAATGAATACTATCCCAATGTCAAGATTTGCTTATTACCCTAAAATCTTGATTGATATATATAACAGTCCACCAAATCTAATGCATACTCAAAATACAATAAATTCGAAAATAATACAGTTAAATGACAGCTTTTTAGTTAATGAACAAATCGAAACTTACTATGGGTAGCGGCAAGTCAATTGGTCGGATTCGTCATGGATGTGGGCGGCGATATGTTAGTTTTTGCAAAATGGACTTCGAAAATGGGATGAGCAGGTCGGGCTGAAGATTCTGTCCGGAAACGCCTCGCCGGACCGCCGCCGCCGCCGGAAACCGCCCCAGTCGCCGGAGATCGGAAAATGCCAAAAAACACAGGAAGCTTCTCCTCCTCGTCACGAACCCAACGGTGGTGACCGTTTCGCGATTGGAGCTCCCGTTTGGCCGGAATCGCGATTTTTCAGTCCGCCAGCAATATCTTCTCCGGTGAATAACTTCTGTTTCAACCGTCGGATCGCCCCAAAATTTTAGGCGAGTCTTCTCCTTGAAGAGCCCGTTCTGATGGCGGCGGCCGATCGTAGATCGGAGTTCTGGATCGGCCGGAATGTCACTTTTTCAGTCCGTTCAGAAAATGGAAAAACTGGCTTCTTTTCAGATTCTGTAACTTTTCAGATTTTGTGATTTTCAAATTTTGAATTTTAGTCAAACACAAACAATATTAATGAATACTATCCCAATGTCAAGATTTGCTTATTACCCTAAAATCTTGATTGATATATATAACAGTCCACCAAATCAAATGCATACTCAAAATACAATAAATTCGAAAATAATACAGTTAAATGACAGCTTTTTAGTTAATGAACAAATCGAAACTTACTATGGGTAGCGGCAAGTAAATTGGTCGGATTCGTCATGGATGTGGGCGGCGATATGTTAGCTTTTGCAAAATGGACTTCGGAAATGGGATGAGCAGGTCGGGCTGAAGATTCTGTCCGGAAACGCCTCGCCGGACCGCCGCCGCCGCCGGAAACCGCCCCAGTCGCCGGAGATCGGAAAATGCCAAAAAACACAGGAAGCTTCTCCTCCTCGTCACGAACCCAACGGTGGTGACCGTTTCGCGATTGGAGCTCCCGTTTGGCCGGAATCGCGATTTTTCAGTCCGCCAACAATATCTTCTCCGGTGAATAACTTCTGTTTCAACCGTCGGATCGCCCCAAAATTTTAGACGAGTCTTCTCCTTGAAGAGCCCGTTCTGATGGAGGCGGCCGATCGTAGATCGGAGTTCTGGATCGGCCGAAATGTCACTTTTTCAGTCCTGTCAGAAAATGGAAAAACTGGCTTCTTTTCAGATTCTGTAACTTTTCAGATTTTGTGATTTTCAAATTTTGAATTTTAGTCAAACACAAACAATATTAATGAATACTATCCCAATGTCAAGATTTGCTTATTACCCTAAAATCTTGATTGATATATATAACAGTCCACCAAATCAAATGCATACTCAAAATACAATAAATTCGAAAATAATACAGTTAAATGACAGCTTTTTAGTTAACGAACAAATCGAAACTTACTATGGGTAGCGGCAAGTCAATTGGTCGGATTCGTCATGGATGTGGGCGGCGATATGTTAGCTTTTGCAAAATGGACTTCGGAAATGGGATGAGCAGGTCGGGCTGAAGATTCTGTCCGGAAACGCCTCGCCGGACCGCCGCCGCCGCCGCCGGAAACCGCCCCAATCGTCGGAGATCGGAAAATGCCAAAAAACACAGGAAGCTTCTCCTCCTCGTCACGAACCCAACGGTGGTGACCGTTTCGCGATTGGAGCTCCCGTTTGGCCGGAATCGCGATTTTTCAGTCCGCCAGCAATATCTTCTCCGGTGAATAACTTCTGTTTCAACCGTCGGATCGCCCCAAAATTTTAGGCGAGTCTTCTCCTTGAAGAGCCCGTTCTGATGGCGGTGGCCGATCGTAGATCGGAGTTTTGGATCGGCCGGAATGTCACTTTTTCAGTCCGGTCAGAAAATGGAAAAACTGGCTTCTTTTCAGATTCTGTAACTTTTCAGATTTTGTGATTTTCAAATTTTGAATTTTAGTCAAATTTGATATTTGAAGTGGACCTACTTTATTAGTCTTCCCCAGCAAGCTTCACATGGGCGGGAATTTAAGCCAAACTTTGAGAGGAAATTTTTGCTGGACTTAGCTCCTTTTATATAATATATAGAAATCTTCCTCTTCTTCCGGTAATGAAATCAATAAAATAAAGTGTTATAAGAATGTTGTTCAAATATAGATAAATCAAATTATAAGATGGAAAAGTGCAAAAATCGGGTCAAAAATGGTGAGAATCGGTCCAAAAAGTAAAAACCGGACCAAGAGAATTGAACCGCGCGGATTGGATCAATTAAATAGGATAGACTAGAAATTTGAACCAAGTGATAGCATGATATAAACGGATTTTAATCTGTTTAAGAAATTTGACGTCAAGCGATAGCTTGGCTATAAAACCAAGTAATCGCTTGGTTAAAAAATTCGAGCGTGGCAGAAATTTTCAGAATTTTGCATTCACCTTTTCATTATATTGTTGAAAATTGGTGACTTCAACCAATGGTTGATGGTGAGAATTGTATTAAATAGTAAATTTAGTCTTTATCGTGATCATCCATATATGCTTCTCATGTTATAACAATAGGATTCTATGTTCAGGTACTTGCAGTAACTTCAGCAATTTTGTGTAGCGTCTTCTGTCTTAAATTTTTGAGTCTTGACCAAATAATTTATTGTTCTAATATTTGAGAAATGTAATAATTCAAGCGGCAAACACGAAACAAACATAACATTGCATTATGACACTCGTAAAATATTAAAAACTTTATCAGATCAATATTAGAAAATATGACTTAACATATTTGATTTATTATCCATCGTGGACAATATAAAAATTGCCAAGTATCGAACATTTTTAACATTAGATACTTAACAACATTTTACTAATCGTGGGCAATTTTTAAATGTGAGTTCCAACAATTATACCTCTAAATATATTTATAAATTAAGTTCGATTTGAATTCATATCTAGAGAGATATATAGAATTTGTTCAATATCTCATCCATGCGAGAAGATCGAGATATTATTAGTTCCAGATTCAAGATAAAGTTTACAGAAATAATAGTCGAAGGTTTCCAAAATCTAACTTCATTATTTGTAAGTGTTGTTTACATTAATTTTTCTAATAATTTTTTTTTTTGGAAAATGTACACGTAATATTCTATTCGTGAAGAATTTTAGTTCTGCTTACATTAAAAATAGTCGATTCCAAAAAGATAGGATTACAATTATTATTTTTTTTTCAAAAAAAGTGTCGACTTGTGAAATGCTCGTCTCGTGGACCATGAACCAATGGACCAAACCGGACATGATTTTTGCACACTACCTGAGCTTGGATGGACAACGAGAAAGAGGAAATTACACCTAGCCCTATTTTTTAGGAATCAAATTAAAACATAAGATCAAATCTCTAAAACTTCAAATTTCACTTTGTAATAAATTTTTAAAATATATTAAATAAATTATAATAATCTATCTTAATATCAATATCTACTCAAACTCTATTTTCCTCATTTTACACACAGACTCTCTAGTCTATCTCTCTCCACAACTGAACACACTCCTCCAACAGTGATGGCAAACTCCTTCGGAGGTGATGGTGAACTCCTCCGGTGATGGCCACTAGTAAAGAAATACCCAAAAAAAATAACTCATTTGCATCGATTTTAGATAAATCCGATGCCTATATAAAACGCGAAGGCAATTCTGTAAATAAAACATAACAATAGGCGTCGGTTGTCATGTATCGACCGACGCGAAAGGGAAAGACAAATAAAAGGCGTCGGTTCTACACAAGAACCGACTCTTATAATAAAAGGCGTCGGTTCAGCCCAAAATTAATTATAGGCATCGGTTCTACACAAGAACCGATGCCTATAATTAAATTTATATACAACACCGCGCCATTTTTCTTCATTTTCAGCACACTAGCTCTTCTTCTCTCTAAACCCGGCTGCAACTACACCACCACTGTCAACCCGCCGTCGCTCGACACTGCCACCATTGCCGACCAGTTGCCGCTTGACACCACCACCACCATTGACCCGACGCCACCCTCTCTTTCTCACTCTCTCTCTCTAACCCCGAAGCCACCCTCTTTCTCACTCTCTCTCTAACCCGCTTTCCGCCGCTGCTGCCTCCACCTGCCGCCACCGATAACCCTCCCTCGTGCACCCACCCCCACACACGCACATATATATATTTTTTATTTTTGTTATTAAAAGTTAACTATTTGGATAAGTTTGTATATATAGATGTGTGTTTATATAAATTTTAAAAACTTTAGAATTTAGGTTTGTATATACGGTTAATTTAAAATTTTGGAATTTGTAAATTTGAGGTATGTTATTGTGGTTTTTGGTGTTATTGATGAACTTTGATTATGGATTTTTATTGTTGAGGAATTGATATTAGATTTTGGATTAATTTTGGAGTAGTTGACAATATAGAAGTTTGAATTGTGTTGGGTTCGACTATTGAATATGTTGAATTTGAATATTTAATTTGGTTTTATTGTGGCATTTTCATTCCTCCTACAGGTTGGCAAAGTCCAATTTATAGGGGGGATTCTGTCAAAATTTTTGTAGAAATTTTATAAATTAAAAAATAATGTTTAAAGTGATTTCATATGTTGAATACACGTTGAATATGCATTTTCATATAGGTCTTTAGAAATTGATTTGGGTTTGACTATTGAATATGTTGAGTTTGAATATTTTGGTTTTATTGTGGCATTTTCATTCTTCCTACAGGTTAGCTAAGTCCAATTTATAAGGGATATTGTGTCAAATTCTTTGAAGAAATTTTATAAATTAAAAAATAATGTCTAAAGTGATTTCATTTGTTGAATACATGTTGAATATGCATTTTCATATAGGTCTTTAGAAATGGATCGTAGTTGGGTGTATGGGAGACGTAATACACATGAATATTTGAAGGGGGTTGAAGAGTTTATGAAAAGTGCCGATGAAGAAAAACGAAAGAAATGTAAAGAAATGATTTTGTGCCCTTATTGTGATTGTAAGAATCTGAGAAAGTTTCGTAGCCTTGAGCAAGTGAAGATCCATTTGATTCGTCGTGGGTTTAAGAAAGGTTATATACGGTGGATATGGCATGGTTAGAGTATACTTCCTAGGACAAGCACCGGTGGTGATGACGGTGATCTAGGGGAAAATAATTTGAGCAATAATGACGAGATTAGTGATGAGAATGATGTGGATAATGATCGGATAGACGCAATGATGCGTGATATTCAAGATGATTTCATTGAAAAACCTCATATATTCGATAGCTTGTTCAATGATTCTGAAAAGCCTTTGTTTTCTGGTTGTAAGTAATTCACAAAGTTGTCCGTTGTATTCAAATTGTATAACTTGAAAGCAAAGAATATGTGGAGTGATAGGAGTTTCTCGGCATTATTGAAACTTTAAAAAGAGATGCTTCCGGAAGATAACGAGCTACCTAGTTCAATCTACGAGGCAAAGAAAATGTTGTACCTGATGGGTATGGAGATAGAGAGGATACATGCATGTCCAAATGATTGTGTATTGTATCGGAATGAGTATAAGGACTTGCATCTGTGTCCAAAGTGTGGGACATCACGTTATAAGCGATGATAATGATAGTTGGGAGGATAAGAAGGCAAAGGTGTTATGGTATCTACCTTTAATTCCAAGATTTAAACGCTTGTTTGCCAATGTGAAGAATGCGAAGAACATGCGATGGCATGCTGAAGGGAGGAAAGAAGATGGAAAACTAAGATACTGGGTCGATTCTCCTCAATGGAGGAACATTAACAGGTTGTTTCCTAAATTTGGTTGCGAAGATAGGAATCTTAGACTTGGACTATGTACAGATGGGATGAACCCGAACAGTAACATGAGTAGTCGACATAACACTTGGTCGGTTCTTTTGATGAATTACAATCTTCCTCCTTATTTATGTATGAAGCGCAAGTATATCATGTTGTCATTGCTAATATCTGGACCTAAACAATAGGGAAATGACATAGATGTTTACCTAACGCCACTAATTTAAGATTTAAGACTATTGTGGAATGAGGGCGTGTTGGTGTTTGATGCATATAGCCAAATGAACTTCACCTTACGTGCTATGATATTTTGCACCATAAATGATTTTCTAGCTTATGGTAACTTGTCAGGTTATACTAACAAAGGACCTAAAGCATGACCCGTTTGTGAAGAAGACACGATTGATCTTTGGTTGAAAAATTGTAAGAAAAATGTGTTTATGAATCATCGAACATTTCTCCCAGTTGACCATCCTTATCGAAAAAAGAAAAAGACCTTCAATGAAAAAATTGAGACTCGAGTAGCCCACTTACCATTAATAGGAAATGAGGTCTACGAACGAGTTAAAAATATTGATGTTGTGTTTGGCCAACCTTTTAAGCCTCCTCAAAGAGTCTTTGGAAGAAGAGATCAATATTTTGGGATCTACCATACTGGAAACATTTATCGTTAAGGCATTGTCTTGATGTAATGCATATGGAGAAAAATGCATGTGATAGTATCATCGGGACATTATTGAACATTCAAGCAAAGACGAAAGACGGTATCAGTTCGCTCAAAATAGTGTACCGCAAGCGCACGGGTCGCGTACAAGTAATAAAGTGGACTTTTTGAGTCCGGGTTGTCGATCCCACGAGGAATGCATACTCTATTATACTCTAGTTAATTTAATCTTAACAAATAAAACACACAATTAAAGATGGATTTTGGAAAATAACTAAAAATCTACTAAAGATGGAAATATAAAAAAACACTTGAAAATCTTTGAGGAAAACGTGGTTGGGATTCATGGTTTCATTTAACCGTCGCCTAATTAATTTCTCAACATGCAAATTAACAAATTACTCATTTACAATGTTAGACCCGATTTTCCAAGTTTAGCTAATTACCTCTCTCGAGTGAAATTAACCCTAATTAATTGGTTTAACCTACTATATCTCTATGTCGATTAAAACTCAATCAATTGCATTAACTCTTTGTGAAAATAACTCAATGGATCATCTAGGGTTTAAGGTATATCTCTATCCTTAACAAGAACCTAGAGCATTTATTATTTGGTCTAAAATACACAATATCTCTCGATTATCATACACTCCACAAAACATATATTTGGTGATCAATCAAACACATGGAATAATCTCAATAATAAATACACATGAAATAAGCATTTAATCATCAAATAGCAAATATTAAAACTAATTCAAGCTAGGTTAAATTACTACCATAAATCCCAACACAATAAATTAGCCCATGTTTAATAAATGATACAAATGAGAATATTTATAACAATACATTGCAAGTTTGACAAAATAATGGAGAAAATACAAAGTTATAGATAAAACCCTTTTTTGAAGCTTGGCTAAGATTTCCCCAAATATTTCACCACTTTAGATGTATTCTCCTTACTCTTGATTTGTTCCCCAAGATTTATGAAGTAGTTAAAAAGAAAATAAAAAGAAAATAAAGAAAAGAAAAGAAAAAGAAACGAAAAAGAAAAAAAACAAGAAGCAGACGGCAGAAGCAAGAGAAATCTGAAGAAAGAAGACCCAGCTACTGTAGAAATTCAGGTTTTAACTTTAAAACCTAGGAAATTGCAACATTAATCCCCAAAACTTTGGAAGGTGTGCAAAAAGGTCCCCAAACTCTATTTTTCTCTTGATCCACGTGCCCAGCTCAATAATTCTTTGGAAAAATGTGAAATCAGATTTTAAACTACTGCCAAGTCCCTCAACTTTGATTTTGCAGCCCAAGTGCTCAACTTTTGACACTTGTGCACTTTGGTCCCCAACTTTACTTTTTGTGTGCGATTGATCCATTTTCACTCAAATTCATCAATTAAGCAATCATTTTGCTTTCTATTGTGATTTTCTCCTTGAATTTGAGTAGTAAACCTTGGTCCTCAACTTTTTGGCATGTTGCAATTTAGTCCCCAAACTTTTGGTTTCTTTCAATTTGGTCCTTGAACATCGAAATTGCTCTTCTTTTAGCTCAATTGCTCTCCAATCTTGTCTATTTTCTTTCCAATTGAGTTTGTACCTAATTGTACAAGATAAACACAATTAATAAATAGATATTTGCTCAATTTGTCAATTAAATTGCTAATTTAGGAACTAAATAAGTGTGTAAAGCACACTTATCAGTATCAAAGTCAGAAAAGACATGGTAGAAATGGGAATACAGGATATGTTAGCACCGCAAGAGTCGTGAAATCGTACTTATTTACCACCAGCTTGCTATACTTTGTCTAGAAAAGAGAAAACAAGTTTTTGTGAGTGCCTAAAAGCTGTTAAGATTCCATCTGGGTACTCATCAAATATCAAAAGTCTTGTGTCGATGAAGGACTTGAAGTTGGTTGGTATCAAGTCTCATAACTGTCATGTCTTAATGCAATACTTGTTACCAGTTGCAGTTTGAGACATACTCCTAAAACATGTCAGAAATGTCATTATAAAACTTTGTTTTTTCTTCAATGCAATTTGCAGTAAAATTGTTGATCCGGAGGCGTTGGATGATTTTCAGGTCGATATTGTCATCACTCTATGTCAATTTGAAATGTATTTCCCGCCATCATTTTTTGATGTTATGGTACATTTACTTGTTCACTTGGTGAGAGAAATTAAGATTTATGGTCCGGTGTTCTTGAGATATATGTATCCATTTGAGAGGTACATGGGTATATTAAAAGGATATGTGCGAAACAGATGTCGACCTGAAGGCAGTATCATTGAAGGTTATTCTACTGAGGAGGCATTTGAATTTTGTATTGATTACTTAGATGATGTTGATGCTATTCGTATTCCTAAATCTCGCCACGAGGGAAGACTAAAGGTAAATGTACGATTGGATGCAAAACAATTGTTCCCAGTGTTGAATTGCGTGACAAAGCACATCTCCTTGTCTTGCAACACCTTACTAAGGTGAATCCATACTTGGACGAGCACATGTCAATTTTACGGCGGAAAAATCCTTCAAAAACTGAAATGTGGGTGACTAATCAACATAATTGCTCATTCGCAAAATGGTTCAAAGATAGAGTGATGCAAGATTTATCACAAATGTCAAACAACATTTCTGAAACTGTAAGGTGGTTAGCGTACAGGTCTTACATGCTTGTGAGGTCTTATGAAGCATATGACATTAATGGGTATACATTTTATACAAAATGTCAAGATGACAAAAGTACGATGCAAAATAGTAGAGTGACACAAGTAGCACTGTCAAGATATTTCTCTAGTGCCAAAGATACCAGTCCAATAGATGTCGCAATGTCTTATTATGGTGTCATTGAGGATATGTAGGAACTTGATTACAGGAAGTTCAAGTTTCCTCTCTTTTGATGTAAATGGGTTGATAACCGACGGGGTGTTTGAGTGGATGAATTATGCTTCACTTTGGTGGATTTTGGTCAGTTGGGTATCTTGATAAGCCATTCATACTAGCATCACAAGCGAAATAGGTATTTTGCGTTGTTGATCCTGCCAATACTAATTGGTCCGTCGTCCTTCAAGGAAACATACATATTGTTGGCATTGGTGATGTGGTGGATGAAGAAGACTACGATCATTTTGACAAAACCCCTCCATTTTCTATTAGTATACAACCGGATGCACTTATAGGGGAAGATACTCTTGAAACAAATTACATGTGTTGGGATCATGAAGAATGATTGTGGATTGATCATCGTTTGTGATTACAAATGGTGTAAGATCATTTACATTCGTACTTATAACTTTCTATTCATTCTTACCCTTCGTCTGTAATAAGTAATTAATTATGTAAGATCATTCACATTTTTACTTATAACTTTCTAATATTGTTTATTAATGTACGCAGATACGTAAAAAATCTTGTGAAAGACATGGCCGATTCTTCCAGTTCATCTGAAGGTCAGCGTAGTAGCCAAAGGAAAAAGACAAGAGGACCAACAACTTGTAAGAAGATGAAGAAGAAGGGGGATGAAGTAAAAGTTATTGAGTTTGATGATCGCAATAGGCCGATCGGACCATATAAGACAAACTTCAGGTCTTATATAGGGTCTTTGGGCCGTGTTTATGTGGATATAAATATTAGTGATTGGCATAACGTTCCTCAAGGCCTTAAAGACATGATATGAGAAGATATAAATGTATAATTTATTCATAGTAAAATTAATAATTGATAGTCAAGTTGAAATCTTTTGTTTTTGTTTTTTGTTTTTTATGGGTATAACATTGCATATTATTGTTATCTTTCAAAGGGAGGTCAGCATATCCGACGACGAAAGGAAACACATTATTTTAAAAGTCGCGGGGATGCGATTTAAAGATTTCAAGACTGGGTTGGTGCATGATTTCATTAACAATCAGCACCCGAAATATGCATCACCTACACAATTATATGATTTCTTGACTGAAGAGCAATGGGAGTTATTTAAGAAAGAACGTGAGACTGAAGTTTTCAAGGTATACGTAATTGTACATGATGAGTTATGTGATGTGATGCTTTAATTTTTTTAGGGTGTACTTAAATGAAATTTAAGCTATGTGACGTTTTATGTTTTCAAAGAAAAAAGTAAGAAGGCCAGAGCAAGCTAGTCGTACATCGAGCATCCACATTTTCTGGGCTCTGCTGGCTATGTCGGGATGAGGCCAAAGTGGCTTGTGTCAAACCCACTTTCTTCTTTCTCTTCATGTGGGTCAATTAGCTCATCCATTTTAAGCGATGATCTCAGCTTAGACTGGGTTCGAGCAAGATCAAAAAAGAAAGACGATGGATCTTATTACATCCCTAACGAGAAGAAGAGAGGGGTGTACGAGAAAATTGTAAGTATAGCCTCACAATTTATCATATTTTGAATTAAAGTTTAGTAGAGTACTTATATTTTAGTTTTCATTTGTTGAGAACAGATTGAAAAATATGCGGAAGCAACTCAAGGGACATTTGTCCCAAGTAGACATCATGACGTGTTATCTGAAGCCCTTGGTAAGGATGATCATCCTGGTCGGGTGAGAGGATATGATGTCTATGTCACTATGAGGGATGTTTATGGCAAACCTGATGCAGCTAGCACACGATCGAGTGGGGTTGTGTCGATAGATGATATTAAGTAGATGATCATGAATGAGGTAGAGATTGGTATCACCGAGCGAGTCAGGAAAGAGTATGCATCAGAGGTGCAGAGTAAGACCGACAATATGCAGCATAAATATGAAGCCATCCTGCAGCGCATGGGCTTAAATCTGGATGTTGAAATGGAAATAACTCCACATCCCCGACCACCTACTCGCAGCAGTTGTTACTCTGTTGATCCAGATCCATTTGATGGTCTTGAGGTATTTAATCTTAAATTATTTACCTTTTGAATATTATTGATCATTATATTTCAACTGTAAGGATTAACATTAATTTTCATGTTGAACAATAGAAACCAATCTAGTACCATCTTGACGTAAGGTGTAATGGTGAAACTCAATTAGTGGTTAGAAGAATGATTTTTCCATCTGAACTAGAGACCATGATGCACCATCAGCAACTCTTGATCGATCATGTTAAAGTGTCGGTTGATGATGTTATACAAGGTGCAGAAGCGTCCCTTCTACCAGTTCCATCTTCATACTACACCATGGTGAGTGAAGCTGTTGGAAGCTTCTTTCAATGGCCTAAAGATTTGGTGATTATAGGAGAGGTAATCAATTTTTGTTTCGTAAAATATTTTTTCTATATTAATTACTTTTATTTTTATATTAGACGTGTTATAATGATTAAAAAAAATTAATTGCAGGAAGAGTTTCCAAAATAGGATAAAAAATTTGAAAAAAGTAAAAAGCCTCAGAGTTTTGATATGTCATCTACACGACAACCCCCACTAATTGATGATGCTGCTTTACAACGTTTGGGTGGTGATTGTAAATAATTACACTCTCTAGTCCTTACAATGCATGTTAGTGTGGACTACATCCAAATTTCTCTAGAAGCAACAGTGTTTTATCATACGGACGTTGAAAGTATTTATGTTACGATTGATGACATCACCGACCTGCTTACAATGGGATGGTTGAATATATATGTCCTACAAGTATTCACAATGTAAGACTACTTAACACAAATTCATAACTTCGTTTAATTTTTCATTTTATTTTTATTCATTGGTGTAAATTTTTTAAGGTACCTCCATGAGTTATGTGAGGAATTTGATGTCCAGTCAATCGGATTTATGTGTCCGTCACAGGTTGCATCGATCAGAGTAAGAATAAATTTAGATAGTGTTGTGAGTTACATGGATGCAACCATGGAGACACTGAGATCGAAGAAATTCATTTTAGCGCTGTACTTTCAAGAGTAAAAGTATTATTATTATTTATTTATTATTATTATTTTTACTTAATTTAAGCCATTTGATATTTAAAGGTATACTTACAAGTTCATAATACGTTGAAATCATTGGATGTTGCTCGCAATTTGTTGTGACACTAGTACAGTGTACTTCATAGATTCAGCGCAGTCATGTAAACGTGACATAGAAATCAAGGCGTCATTGAATATGTAAGTATTTATTGCATTGTTCATGTTTTTTGTTTTGTGCACGATGGTTCGGTTGTCTATTTTTAGTGTAATAATTATTGCGGAAAGTTTGACGTGAAATTGATGTGTTTGGGTTGTGATTATTGAGAAATGGTGTAGTTATTAATAATATGGTCTCTCTACAGGTTGGATAAAGATCAATTTATAGGGGAGACTTTGCAAAAATTTTGGTAGGAATATTTTTATGTTTAGGAATGATTGTTATAATTTATTCATATTTATTGGCACTTTAGAGCCTTTCGAACAATTTGGTCATTAGGATGTAAGAGGGAAAATAACAATGTAACATGAAAAAAAAATTTCGGTATGAACTAATTAAATTTCATAAGTTACTACAAATTTTTTAATTAGTTTCTATTCAGTTATATTACTAACTTCAGTTTTCATTAATGTCAAAATTTCAGTATCCTCAGCAACCTAGATGTTCTGAGTGTGGTTATTATGTCATGAGAAACATGTATGAGATGGTCACAGCCTATTCTCATCTTACTTCTTTAAATAAGGTATAAAAATACGAACTAAGAAATATTTAATTGTGAATTTATATTTAATTTAACCGTGAATTTATATTATTTTTAGGCATTTCAAGAATACTACTCAGCGGAGAAAATCGATGAGATTCGAAATTTATGGGCTAAGTACTTCATCAAAGAGTGTATGTAAATTTTGATTTTTTATATTAATATGTACAAACTTTTATCTAAGTAACATAATATTGTAAATATAAAACTAATTTGGAATTCAATTTATTGATTTATTTAATTTTTTTATGCATTCGTCGATTATATATATGTTGGGGGTGAAATAGCATGTCTATGCGAATGTAAATAAATGATCTGTGGAAAAAAAAAAAACCCTTACTATAGGTGTCGGTTGTTAGTTAACAACCGACGCCTTTTGTTATACTATAGGTGTCGGTTGTTAACTAACATCCGACGCATAAAGTCAAGACTTTTTGCGTCACCACCATACGCGTCGCCATTACAATTGACGCCTTTGTGTTTGTACAACCGACACGAATGACTCTGTCTGTCTAGTCACCCACCCCACTCTACCCACCAAAGCTCGCAGCCACAACATCACAGAGCGGCTGCCAACTCTATCACTTTACTGTGCGACTGCCCGCCCACTGTAGGGAAATTTGTGTGGGCTCTGCACTCGAAGGTGTGTGTGGTGCGTTGTGGTGTTGATGCAGTGGAGTTGCTTCACATGGTGGTATGGGTGTTTTATGTGGGTGTGCATTTTCAGTGGCGATGATGGTGGTAGTGGGAAAGGACTGTGGATTTGAGGGATGATTTTGTTAAGGGTCTAGTTTCTGTTGTAGGGATAAGAAGCTAAGAGTGGAACAATGCGAAGTCTAGGTGGAGTTTTGGTGAAAAGATGGTGATCAGCTGTGGTGACAAGATCACATTTTCAATGTTTCCAAGTCACATATGTACATCGGCTCGCTCGTCTTTTGCTGAGTCGCACCTGTGTGTAGTGGTTTGCTGCAGTGGTTGCTGACTCACCTTTTACTGAGCCCAGGCCTACGTGTGGTGGTTTGCTATGATGGCAGCTGACTACATGGTGGTGGGCCATGTGCGGCGATTTTGTGGATTACAAATGGTGGTCTGGTGATTGTGGTGGTAATGCTGGCACCATGTGTTTGTGAAGTAGTGGTGATGGTGACGTGTCGACATTGGCGTTGGTGGTGATGCATCGGCGACAGTGGTTGGCGACGGTGGCGTTGGAGGTAGTGGCCGTCGTTTTTTGTGAACTTGATGTAAAAATGTGATCTAAAAATAAGTTTGATTTATGACCTAATATTCAGACAGTTTGTGACCCTAAAATAACTTATGACTTAAAAATAGTGGTTGTGACCTTAAAAATGATTGTTGTGACTTAATCGATTTGAATTTCGTAACCTGAGGTTTTATAGTATTGTGACCTTAATATTTATAATTAATAAAATAATTTTAATTAGTTAATTTAATTAATTAATCAAGTTTCATCTTAATTTTGAAATTTGCATTCATAATTACCTTATTTATGTACTTTTCCAACGAGAAATACTTAGAGCCCATGGTGTAGGAAATTTTAGAGGAAATTTGAATTTTTAAAAAAATAAGGTTGAAATGTGTCAAAGTAGTGGACCCATAAAAATGTATAGTTGTTCAAAAATTCCTAGATCAAACATGGCTCAATGCTTAAAAATAAATATACAATGAAAAAATTCCTAAGTAAATTAATCTCAATAGTTAGCATCATGTTTTTAGTATATTTGAATTTAATAAAAATTAATGAAATATTTAATTAACAAATTAATAAAAATTGAGAATTCGGGGGAGTGCCACAGTGATCATGTACTCAAACATTGTCGAACCTACACCAGGGTATAATGGGAACGTGCCCCAGAAAATTTTGACCTTTTTTTTTTCAAATCAGAAAATTTTGAACTCTTTCAGTGAATCTAACGATGGTTTGGCGGCTCTAATTATCATTTTTTTGTTTTTGTATTTTTTAGATAAAATGTGTGGTTGAAAATTAAATAAAAAAATGGGGTTAAAAAGTGGTTTGAGAAATTGTGTAATTTATAAATTGTTTTATAAATCAATTTCTTTTTTTGGAAGTATATTGTTTGTTGAATATTTGTCTACCACTGTAATTTTCAATTTGTTTATTTGCATTGCAATATGATTTACATGAAATTACACCCACATATACTTTTAAAGATCCAAATTCATAAACAATCAAACCTATATAATTTCAAAAATCAGATCTTAATTCTAATTTTAATTAATTAAAAAATTTACATAATAATATTCTATTAATTATTTAACCCTATCCAAATTTTAAACCACAAAACTCCACTTCAAACATTTAGGACACCGAAAATTACTCGAATTACAAATTGTTTTCTCCATCACACTCCGATGGCCAGCCTTCATAGCCATTTTATGATATGTTTATGAATTTGAAAAAATCTATAAGCTATTCCTCATTAGCTCCCCTCTTTTCCTCTCTCTAAAACTCTTTCTCTCTCTCTTCCAAAATTCATTTCCATTTCCATTCCAAAACACATCACTCTCGGTCTCTGCATCAAGTAAGGATTTCTCCACTTCTCCTTGATGACGTATATGCATCGTTGTCGCGAGCACCGTCATCGAAGGAGTCACCTTCAACACCAATCAAGTCCCAGAAGTCAGATACTTCAATAAATTCATCTCCATTATCGACTGCACAATCATCTGCTTTCTTGGCCTTTCTATCATTTTATGCTGCGACTCGATCCACTAGGAATGCAGAAATTGGTTTTGGTGGTGGGTGAAGTGGTGGTGGTGGAGGATTTTGTTGATGGGTGTGTTATTGGTGTGGTATCGGTGGAAGTTTGGGGATTTTTTTGGTTGAAGCGACGCATCTGTAGCCCCGATGATAGCAATGGTGGTACAATGTGTAGGTGGGGGGGGGTGAGGTGTGGTGTTGGTAGAGGATTGTCATTGTGGTTCTTAGGTCACGTGTTCAATGTTTTAGATAACATGTATGATTCCAGGTCACATTCATTATAGAATCCAAATCACATGTTCTAAGTTTCAAATCACATGTGTGATCCTAGGCTACATTCATTATAGGTCTCAGGTAACATGTTCAAAGTTTCAGATCACATGTTTGATCTCATGTTACATTCATTATAGGTCTTAGGTCACATGTTCTTTTCTCAGGTCACGTGTTTAGTTTCTCTAGTCACATGTTCATGTCACATATTCAATTTCTCAAGTAACATTATGTTGATGATGCGTTGGAGTTTGTGTCGTGATGGTGGTGGTGGTTCATCGGATGGCTGTAACGCGTCGGAGTCTCGGGAGATGGTGATGGTGGTGGTGTGGGGCACCGATAAGATTTGGATGCACTGAGAATGTTGTAAATGAATTCTTCGTTCCTTTTCTCTTCTTCTGCATTGATCACAGTGGATTCAAAATGAAGAGACATGCTTGATTCAAAATGGTTGATTTATGTATTGTTCAGTATGATTTATGAACTGATTAAGAAAACATAAATAACATATATGTTGAAATTATAAATTTACCTACATTCTACCTAAAATATTTCTACATTGAATAATGAGTAGTTCATATTTGTTGATAATAATGCATATTAAAAAGGGATATATTAGAAAATTAAGATATCGATATACTCTCAATGAGTCAATAAGGAAAGTAGCCTATAATTTATGATACATAAAAAAGGAAAGTGAAAATATTTTTGTGGGATCGAGAGTAGAAAATAAAAAATGTTAAATGTCAAAAAGTCAAAAAGGGCTTGATGTTCTCTAATCGTTGGCACCATCTTCCATGGGGTCCATTCATCAAGGACAAAAATGGCCCCACAAAAAATTAATCAGCGGCCACGACCAGTATTCTCCATTTCTCCCCGGTTGGAGAGCCGTATAAGTCAAAAAAACATGAACCGTTCCTCTGTTCTTCCCAATCAATCCTTTCTTTCTTTCCTTCTTTCTTTCTCTCTACAGGTGTACTCTGAAAACCCCACCACGTCTAGTTTGTCCTTTTGATATGATCACATATATAGTACTGGGACTGAATGAATGAATGGAATGAATAACAATAACCCAAAATAAGTGGTGCAGAGAGAAAGGGGAAAAGTGGTCTCATAAAGTCTTCTATCTTTCAACACTCCAACTGGAAATTGATTAAAAGCTAGGTTCTTGACGCCTCCGCATCTGAAAACACAACTTCCAGTCCGATTTGCATGTTACCAGTGTCAATCCATCCACATCCTCGAATGAACCTTCATTAATTTATAGTTGCATTACTTAACTTCCGCGTTCATTAACTGCAGCATCAAAGAGATGATTATTAGAATTAATAGCCTTGGAATGGTGATGACAAGAAGATAGATGCTACAACTTTCTTGATTACTCTGTGTGTGTGTGTGTGTTTTGGGTTTGTGGGGTGGGTGGGTGGGTTAGGTTTGGTAATTTATCAGACAAACAGTGACTGAAAAACCCTAATTATCTATTTCTGTAATTTATTAAACCCTAATGACCTGTTTCTATGATTTTCTTAAGAGGGTACAAATGGGGTTTTGACCGTTCTTTCCAGAAATAGGCTTGTCTTTAGTTTACAGATTTTTCTCCTATAGAGTGTGGCCTTTGATGTTTATGACAAGGCAAATCTATGAACTGTTGGATAAAAATAGTTATTATGGTGTTTAAGAGAGAGAGAGAGAGAGAGAGAGAGAGAGAGAGAGAATCAAACAGACAGAAGAGAGTGAGCATAAATAGGCAATTGTATGGAGAGTATACCTTTGTGGATGCATGTGCTCACTTCTCTTTCTGTCAGCTTAATTCCATCTCTTCCTTTCTTGTTTTTGGCATTTTTTTGCTAATAAAGACCTAAAAAAATTGCTTTCTTTATTGAAAACTGAAAAGTAAAGCAAGGTGTTAAGGGAAGGCTTGCAATTTCAAGAAGATGAAAGGACTCATAAAGAAAGATAAATATCTTTTCAAAGCTATCCAGACCACCACAGCCATACATATGCAGCCACAGAGGCTACTACCATCCGAAACTCCACTATGTATCCCATCCTATTCTAATAGGTCACTACATACAAGATACACACACTCAATTTTCTGTTTATTTTACTTTCTTGATGAACAAAATGACTATACTTCTTTCAGCAGGAGAGGTTGCAACTTCAAACCCGCTTTAATTTTTGGCAGTTTCTTGATGTGGTTCTGTTTATCCCCTTAATTTTTTAGCATTTCTTCAATCTTATCCATTTTTAAAATAGTCTGATGGAGGTTGGAAGCTCGAATTTTGATGTCTCTTTTGCAGAAAACGAAGTGGGTTTGGAAAGGACCGCAAGGTACTATTTTGATCAATAGCGCTACTTGAACAACCAGATTCAAACAAACGACTAAACAACCGGATTGGAAATGACCACGCTTCCCTCACTTACATCAAATATTTTAAAATATACCAAATGTCTTCATTTTCCCTTCTGCGGTAACTCAAATCGCAGTCAATCCTCTTCTTCAGACAAACCCACTTCGCAAAAACTACAGCCGGTGAAATCTTCGTCCTTGGGTTTTCTTCCACATCATCATCGAACCACAGCACTCGGTGAAGAAAAAATACAAATAGTTAGCTGGCTGCAGAAAAGGTAAATTTTGGCAATAATGGTGTCGCAAGCTTTCAGTTGGATAACAACATCTAGTGTTAATTTTTTTTTGCTAAAGATGTAGGTATTTTGCTTGATCGAGCCATACATTGTCATGGGTAGTGCGAGGTTTTTGTATAGGGTTCGGTTCTTGTAATTTGCAGTTCTGAAATATATTGTTTTATCATTGTATTTGCTTTTTCAATTTTGTGGGAATTTAGAAAATGGTGGTGCCGGTTCTTTATTTTTGTGTAGTCCATGATTGGTAAAAATTGACATGATGTTTCTTTCTTCTTAAAATCCCATCTGAAAGTTTTTAATTTATTGAATTTTTATTTTTTGATATAATTTGGAGCTCTGAACATCTATGGTTCCATGTATTGCTTTACAAAAATGCTACTTGAACTACTAACCTGGACAGACGGTTGAAGAAAATACATTGTGTAATTTTTCACGGCATTATCTTGTAGAAAACACTTGTTGAAATTCTTCACGGCATTATCTTGTAGATTGTATTATCCCTGTTTAGCTTGGATTATAAATATAAATTGTTGAAGCTATATCCATACCGTCATGCTCAAAATAAGAAAACACCAGCTGGAATTTTTCACTTGGTTGATCTTTTAGATTCCAAAATTTTAGCTTGATGGTTAAATATATACTCTAGAAGCTTTGATATATATAGATTGTGAAAGGAAGAGTCTGTGTTTTTTCGTTCTTTTTGAAATCCCATCCGAGTGTGCATCATTTTATTGAGTTTTTATTTTGTGATATAAAATTTGGAGCTCCGAACCAAGATCTATGGTATTCTGTATTGCCTTAATTTTTTCTTCAAATTTTGTTCCTTGTGACTATTAATATTAAATTCTTTATTTACTTTGTGTTGGTAGTTTTGGAAAATGTGATGTAGTAATGTTAACTTCAAGCACTCCTAACTATTTGTTGCAGTAAACCACCATTGAATGGAATATTCAAACAAAGATGTTTGTTGGGGATGCCGAAGTGCTGGGCACTACCTATGGGATTGCCCAACGAAGCGGAGGTGCCCGATTTGTGGGACGGGTTTAGTCAAGTTGATGAAGGTAGTTCACGTTGAAAGAATCCTAGGAAAGTTATTCTACTCATGCACTACGAAAGGTTGCAGGTTCTTCGATTAGGTTAATGCGTTGAAGCAGAAGGAAATTGATGAAGGGCAGACTTCGAACTCAGTTTCAACAAAGGTTGCTGACACTGGTGAAATGGATGACTTAACGCATTTTTTCAACTCGGCTGCTAGAATTGTGGAGGAGAAAGATGTCGAGGTAGCCCTCAAGATAACCATCCGCAAGGATAAGAGCAAGAAGGTCGAATAGGCTATGCTGTATGAAGTAATTGTCTACTCTAGTTATGTATGTTTGTGTCATTCATGTCGAATGGAAAATTATGTAATTTTAAACCTTATGGATTGTTTTGATGGTTCCTAGTGTGTTATGATGTATCCCTTTTAAATTTAGGAAAACTTGTCTTCAAAATGTTGTCTTCAATTTCGTGACATTCTAAAATAGAAGCTGGTATCTTGACATGTAATTTTTTTTTCCACTTCCTGTGTAGCATATTCATGGTGACTAATAACATTAGGCAGGTGTTTATTATCGGTGTTGTTATTTTTTCCAAAATCTTGAACTTTAACTGTTTTTGCTTCCTCCCTTAATATTTCTCCCTTTAATTGGGAGGGTAAATAGGCATAGATGAAAGAATGGTTACTTATGTAACACTTGCAAGTAATAATTTCAGCAGCATAACAGGGCATTGTATGAAATTCAAACCAGTAACATTCAAAAATTAAATTTATGTGACCTGTCCAATCAGCCACTTCATAAAATAAACACAACAAAAATTACACAATGTGGTTGAAATTACACAATTACTACCAACATCATTCACAACTAACTAGAAGTAACCATTACTAATACATCGAAAATCAACAGTGATGAAAATGTCAATCACTGGAAAATTCAAGGTTGGTAGATCATTCTTTAACAACAACAACTCTAGCTACATCTTCCATCGTCATCCTCGGTCGGGTTTGTAGATACCGATGTTGGAGTAACCCCATAAGTTGGCATCTAATGAACTCCATATGGTTCAATCCAAGGTTGATAATGAGCGTTCTACAAAAATGATTACAATGTTAGATTCACAAATTCAAATCGAAGATAAAATAAGTAAGGACAACTTACCATTAGCTGTTGTGAGTACGAAACAGGATGAAGTAATTGGTATTGTGGATCTTCTGGGGCCGTTTTGAGGGATTGCTTTTCTTGCATATTCATCCCTATAGGATCATGCCCATTTCTGACCTTCGAACGCCCCTACAAGAATGCATAGGAAAATAAGATTATATGGATGGAAGCACTTATCCTTCACAATGAATAAAAACAACTATAAATGAGTTAGAAAAAAACTTATGATTTTTTACCTTGCCTTTCTTCGTCTTCTCCAACAGCCCTTTTTGACGAAGTTTCCTTGGTGCTCCCTTTCTTTTTGAGGTTTTCGGGTCCAAAATAGGAGTGATCGTTAAATCAACTATTCCTCCTACTGGCGTGGTGATCTCGAGATTTTGCTGGGGTGGTCGAACACTACCTAAGCTTGACCTCGGTCCCTGATCAGTCAATTGACTTTCCAGCCACTGCAGTAACCCATTGTACCTTACTTCATTGTCGACCACACTGTTCGCTAGAGTATAGAATTTACGGCAAAGTGCATCGTATCTATCTTGCTCTATTGTGTTCACCCAACTGGCATAATTAGTCTTAACTCGTGTGTACGCTCTTGGTACATCTCTCCGCCATCGTTTTAATATATAATTGTTCGGGAGTTCTTTAATCCCATTTCGAATCAACACAGCCAACGAATACCTACACACTATACCTCGAAATTCAAATAGCTGACAGCTACATTGAATAACACATTCCTGTCTTTGAAAATTAACTGTGAAAGTCTTCCTCTTCTCAAATTGGTTCAACACTGTAACCTCTTCAACCTCGTACCTATTCCATGGAATACCTCTTCGGCTGAAATAACATCACAGTAGACTTTTCCAGTCAATTCTTCTTGAAATTCCTTGAATTTGGCAATCGTGTAAACCTCTTGGAATTGCTTTTCAACTAGAAAATGGGTAGCACATGGAAGCATTTGAGAAAATGACTTGAAATCAGCTTGAAACTCTTTCTCTGCTTTACATTTCAAAGCCCGCTCATATTGTTCGACGAATTTTTTCAAGGAAGTTTTGGAGTGGACGTAGCCATCAAAGAAAGCATTAATGCTCTCAGAGTTCTGTGTTGTCGACATACCTGCCCAAAAAGTTGACTTCAAATAACTTGGCACCCAACGTGCTCTTTCTCTTAACAGACCCGATAACCAATCATTTGTTTGTAAACTATACCTATCAAGCATTTCATGCCATCCAACTTCAAATTCTTCAGGGCATTGTGATTCATAGACCACTTCATGCACATTCCAGATGATCGATCCCTTATCAGTATGGTACCCAAATTTCTCAGGCAGCTTCTTCAAAATGTGCCAAAGACACCATCTGTGCTTCGTATTTGGGAAAACAATTTTTATGGCATTTTGCAATGCCCTATCTTGATCAGTTATTATTCCAATCGGGGGCTCATCGTCCATGCATTGAAGCCACGTCCTGAACAACCATACGAATGTCATGGTATCCTCATTGGATAATAGACCACACCCAAGTAGTGTCGACTGTCCATGATGGTTGACCCCCACAAAAGGTGCAAAGAACATGTCATACCTATTGGTCAAGTACGTGGTATCGAATGTGACCACATCACCAAATTCCTTGTACGCTTGTCTGCATCTATTATCGGCCCAAAACACATTTCTCAAACGACACTCGTCGTCTAAATCCACAGAAAAGAAGAATCCTGGACACTGTGCTTGCATTTTGGAAAAGTACGCCAGAATAGCGGCAGCATCTCCTTCTCCAAGCAGTAATCTTCTTACCTTGTCAATGTAGTTCAGACAGTATTTTTCCACATAATTTAGATTCTCATACCCTCCTGCTTCCACAACAGATGAATTGAAACTTTTATGTAATGGAATTCCAGCAACATCATTCACTTCAAGCTTCCTTTTCACCTGATCACTCAACTGACGGTTACATCGATACAAGCGTGATTTTGAAGGACTTGTTTTGTGATTGTGATCTAGATGGACCTTAGTAACAAGCCATGTTCCTACTGCATCCACACATATAGTCAATTTAGCACCACATCCTATTTGAATGGCCAGACGAGGTTTTAATAACTTGCTTGTCGCACTAGTTCTCCTCCCTTCTCGACAACAAGCAAATACAACATATCTCAAAAACCCATCACCACTCTTCTTTGAAGTTCTAATTTTTACAGGAAATCTCACATTAAAAGCATAGTTTTATAAAATTCGAAAGCCTCGTCAACACTTGTAAATTTCATGCCAACCTTAGGCATACTCTGACTTCCCTTGCTCACAATCTCGTCACTAACAATAACACAGTTCTCCAATTCTACTACATTTGCGTCCATACTGTCAACATCTACCACAATTTCATTATGCTGAAGGGAATCCATGTTTTTTATATTTGTGGAATGAATATGCTAAAAATCAATTCTTATATGCATTAACCATAGATAATGCAAATCGCCAAAAATAATATTTGGAACATGAAAATGAACTCTTCTACTGATAATCAACAAACTAGGTAGGTAAATCTGCCATGAATAATTAAATGTCGAAATATTTGAGGAAAAAATGAGCATTGTACAGGATTCAACTCACAACGACTAGACTGGGTGACTGCAGCTCTTTCGACCTTTGGTAGATCTGAAAACAGGACTCACGTTGGAAGCTGTTTATGGTTAAGCTAGACTGGGTGACTGCAGCTTACATCGCCGACGATCGATGTCCATCTGTGCACTAGGACTGATGAATCACATGGGTGTGAGCTTGCTAGGTTGCAACAGGGGTTCCACGAGAGGTGCGGTCTGATTTTTAGATCAAATGGAGGTGCGGACGAGAGGTGCCTTCTGATTTTTAGAGCAAATGGAACAGCGGACGAGAGGTGCAGTCTGATTTTTTGAGCAAATGGAAAGATTCAGGTGGGTTTCTCAGCTTTGAGGGTGTTCAGCTGGGAGGGAAGATTAGATCTGAAAATAACCAGCTGCAATCCTCTTTTTTTTGGGTCTTAAAGTCAACATCTCACGAGAAAATGGAGCAAAAATACCGTGACACTATTTCAGTTGTTCAACCGTTTGTCCAGTATTCTCCATTTCTCCCCGGTTGGATTGCCGTATAAGTCAAAAAAACATGAACTGTTCCTCTATTCTTACCAATTAATCCTTTCTTTCTCTCTACAGGTGTACTCTGAAAACCCCACCGCGTCTGGTTTGTCCTTTTGATACGATCACATATATAGTACTGGGACTGAATGCATGAATGGAATGAATAACAATAACCCAAAACAAGTGGTGCAGAGAGAGGGGGGAAAAGTGGTCTCATAAAGTCTTCTATCTTTCAACACTCCAACTGGCAATCGATTAAAAGCTAGGTTCTTGACGCCTCCGCATCTGAAAACACAACTTCCAGTCCGATTTGCATGTTACCAGTGTCAATCCATCCACATCCTCGAATGAACCTTCATTAATTTATAGTTGCATTACTTAACTTCCGCGTTCATTAACTGCAGCATCAAAGAGATGATTATTAGAATTAATAGCCTTGGAATGGTGATGACAAGAAGATAGATGCTACAACTTTCTTGATTACTCTATGTGTCTGTGTGTTTTGGGTTTGTGGGGGGTGGGTGGGTGGGTTAGGTTTGGTAATTTATCAGACAAACAGTGATCGAAAAATCCTAATTATCTATTTCTGTAATTTATTAAACCCTAATGACCTGTTTCTGTGATTTTCTTAAGAGGGTACAAAGGGGGTTTTGACTGTTCTTTCCGGAAATAGGCTTGTCTTTAGTTTACAGATTTTTCTCCTGTAGAGTGTGGTCTTTGATGTTTATGACAAGGCAAATCTATGAACTGTTGGATAAAAATAGTTATTATGGTGTTTAAGAGAGAGAGAGAGAGAGAGAGAGAGAGAGAGAGAGAGAGAGAGAGAATCAAACAGACAGAAGAGAGTGAGCATAAACAGGCAATTGTATGGAGAATACCTTTGTGGATGCATGTGCTCACTTCTCTTTCTGTCAGCTTAATTCCATCTCTTCCTTTCTTGTTTTTGGCATTTTTTTGCTAATATAGACCTAAAAAAATTGCTTTCTTTATTGAAAACTGAAAAGTAAAGCAAGGTGTTAAGGGAAGACTTGCAATTTCAAGAAGATGAAAGGACTCATAAAAAAAGATAAATATCTTTTCAAAGCTATCCAGACCACCACAGCCATACATATGCAGCCACAGAGGCTACTACCATCCGAAACTCCACTATGTATCCCATCCTATTCTAATAGGTCACTACATACAAGATACACACACTCAATTTTCTGTTTATTTTACTTTCTTGATGAACAAAATGACTATACTTCTTTCAGCAGGAGAGGTTGCAACTTCAAACCCGCTTTAATTTTTGGCAGTTTCTTGATGTGGTTCTGTTTATCCCCTTAATTTTTTATCATTTCTTCAATCTTATCCATTTTTAAAATAGTCTGATGGAGGTTGGAAGCTCGAATTTTGATGTTTCTTTTGCAGAAAACGAAGTGGGTTTGTAAAGGACCGCAAGGTACTATTTTGATTTTATAACCTAATATTATTATTATATATCCTGTTTTTCTTGCCATTTTCTTCTAATTTTCTGCAGCAAAATATACAGTGATTTTGCTGAAATCTTTCCTATGTCCTCAGTCCGTTAATAAACGCTGGATCCAACCTACTGGACCTTTTTCCTTAAAAAATAGGAAAGGAAGGTGCACGATTTCGCGAAGTATTTCTGAATCATCAGATTTCTGTTTCTAAGTGCAAAAAACCTGAGTTTTTATTTCTTCGTGGCTTGATGTAAAAGTATGTGGTCCTTTCTGTCCTATTTCTGGCAGAAAAGTTGATTCTTTTATTTATATATTTTATATTTTATGTGACAATCTTAATTTCTTAGACAGTTAATGCATGTTTAATTCTTTTTTGTTGATATTGAACATGGTTTGGTAAATTTTACTTTCTGTTGTGTTCAATGAACTCTTGGTGCTACTTGAATGCGGGAGCCTTTTGCTTTTCTTCAGTGGGCAGATACCGAGAGAATCATGGGCAAATGGATAAGAATGAGAATTTTCCACTTACAGGTCAGTACTATCTTTATGATATGATTTATATTTTATCCTTTTTATAAAGTCTTCTTCTTTGTTGGGTGGTTGTTAATACTGCTATATTGTGTGATTTCTGTGACAAAACAGTTGCTACTACTTGCCACATGAATTTTGTAGCTTCAATTGCAGAAACTTGATCTATACTTGTTTAATTTTTGTGTCATATTTTCATATTCTTGTGCAGTAATTGTTGAATTTTATTTAATTACCTCTTGTTTTGGGGTAAATTATGTGTTTTAGCTTTATGATTTTAACTTAATTAGGATATTCGAATGTATAATTACCTCATACATTGAAAAGTTACCAAGATTGTTTGCTTCTTTTAAGAAAAAATATTAGGATTTATTTTGAAAATTTTTCTTGTGTTTGGTTTATTTCTTCCTTCTAAAATCATTAGGTTTAATTAGGTCATTTTCCATTTATTCATAGAGATTTTAAGCATAAGTAGATTATTAAATGTTAGAGAACATTCTCTCTCAATTTTCCCTTGTCTCTTTCCTTTTCTCCCATTTCTAATCTGCATCTTCTTTTGTTCTATATAGTGCCCCATCAGTGTTACATCTCGAAAGCAGTTTCTATGTAAATGTTCAATTGAGGTCGTACGTTTCGTCTACTTTGGGATTATAGATTCATGCTTGCCTTCATGAACCCTTTTGGATGCCTGATACTTAATTGAACATGCCTTTGCAAGAATTGATCTGCAGATTGCATAGTTTTGTGAAGTAGCAGTAATGCTTACCAGTACTTTTGGGTAAAATCGAAACTTGAGAAGGATCGTATTTGATGGGAAGAAAGTCTATTTTTTGTTGTAAGAGACCAATATCTGTGTTCTGAGTTTTCAATTTGTTAATCTTATTGCAGTATATCTTTCATATGATTATCAAATTGCTCATGGACGAAGTCGGGATGTTATTGAGGGAACATCTGCATCATGATCTTTAGGAGGTGAGTGGCTTGCATATTTTGCAGTTACTTTTATGTACTATATATATATATATATATCCCTACTATATATAAAATTAAGTTCCAAGGTTACTATTCATGGGACGAAAAATGACACTTATGGTTGAAATGAGGAATGCGCTTTTTATCCCTGTGTACCTATTAGCGATTTGTGCTTTACATTTTATTAGTATAAAATAGAATGAAAAAAAAAAACGTCATTTGTCTCTCCCTTTTGTTTCTCTCACTGCGGTTCCAGAAACTTCTCGCTAGGGTTACAGGGTTTCCGGCTTCCATTGTCGTCTTATTCTATTACAGTTTCTTTGGTTGTTTTTGTAACGTGTATTTTGCAGATTTATGATTTTTTCTTTTATTTGCTAACGCTCAATCGCTGCCTCTAGAACCTTCTGTCGCCGATCTACCTTCTGCCGTCCCCGATGTACCTATTATGTCCTTTGTCTTTTTTTGTAGCTGTTGTTGCTTCTTTCAAACAAAGAGTTAGGGATTTTCTACACAAAATAGTTCTTCGGCTCACACACAAGGGAAACGACATCAGACAAACTTGGAAAAATGCGAGGCTAGCGAAGCCAAGGAAGCACCGCATCGGCTCAACCGCAGCCGCATAAACGCAAAATCACACTTAAAAAACCTGGTAACAATTGACACAAAAGTTCCCCTTTTCCTAGCTTCGTCAATAAATTACTGTGAAGGTTTTTTTAATTTCTTCTAGAAGCTGAGGGTGAAATTTAAACAATTCTTAGAAGCGATTATTTTGTGCTCTTTCTAGCTTTTTGGTCATAAGTTAGTTTTTAGCTGTATGGATATGTTGAATACAATTAATTGATGTTAGGTTTTGTTTTCACTCAAAATTGTAACTGCACCTTTTTAAAATGCATAAAGAAAACAATTCACAGGGCACTTACTTTCTAGCTTACGTTTGATCTATTTTCCAAAATGTGTTTTGTTTGAAAGGTTGTTTAATTTGAAGGGTTTTCTGATTTTAATTGAATTTACTTTTTAATAGAGCAAAAGTTCAATAGAAGGAATGAAAATTAACTTGTGTTGGATGAGAAGCTTTCTATTAGTAAGGTGAATGTGCTGGTTCTATAATTCTTATTCTACACGATAAATATCTTTATGTTCTGCTAGCAGTTAGAATTGGTAGACCTGGATATTGCGTGACCAAGCAATTTGACCCAAAGACGAAATAGAGGTCTCTACTTTTCTGGGTGAGGAAGCAGCTCTATCTTCTTAGTTAATTTATGCTTAAAATTTTCTTCCCTGTGTTTACTTGTGTATGCCAATTTGCTATTATTGATTGTATCCATTCTTTTCTAATTTTTTAAAATTTTTTAATGTTTAATGCATTATGACATTCAATATGGAATTTTGTAGGATCTGCTGTAATTACATTTAGATTTCGTTCTTTACGAATTCCTTTACTTGATCTTCCAATTGATGTCTACTTTAATAAAATAAATTCTAGATTTGTTATTGACTGATTGAAAGAATGAAACTTTTCCTTTACACTTTTCAAGTGTATGATGTACTTTGCATCATCTTACACTTGAGGTCATTGAATCCGAAAAGAAGAAAATTTTATGAAGTAAAGGTTTGGATTAAGCCATGGATGAACTTTAATCTATCAATATCTTCAAATACTGTCCTAAATGGAAAACCTGATATCTGGTTTAGATGTTCATTCAATCGCTGGACTCAACGTATGGGTCCTTTGTCGCCTCAGAAGATCTTGCCTTCTTAAAAAGGTTCTCATCTTAAAGCAACCGGTAAGATCAAATTGTTTAATACTGCACCAAAATAACTTTGAGTTTCCATTGTTGTATACAGGCATTTTTTTTTTGCTATGCTATAAAGTACTGTACTGTATGTAGGTATTCTAAGAAACAAGAAAATCTAAGATATCAATGGTTTCACTGGATTATTTTTATTTACTAAAATATATTCCTTCAATATCATTTCCTTTCCTGAACATGCTTACCTTACATCTTGTATCTATCTAAATAATGTTTTGCTAACTAGCATGCTTGTAAAGGGCATGTGTTTAATGCTATCGAAAATGGAACATGATGATGGATAACAAGCTTGAAAACTCATGTGCTCTTCAATGCTGACAGAGTAGGGCAGTCATGTGCTCAGTTGTTTCTGGTTGTCTTGTGTATATCATTGGATATGTTAATAACTCCTCTATGAGCTCTACCATTGAGGGTCATGTGGATTATATTATTCAATATACTAAAATTTGCATTATCATTTGCTCTTGAACTAGGTTATTTCTTTGTCTCACTTGCCTACATTTTCAGTCAAGCTTCCATTGCATGCATATATGATGGACTTTGTATTCTCAGATAAAGAAGATGGTGGAGTTTTTTACAACAAAAATGGGATGTATTATGACATACCTGTATTTGGAGGTATTGTGAAGGAACTCTCTATGCACATTTTACATATTGCAGTTGAAATGGCTCCTATTGCGAACGTAATATATGTTCCACCTTCATTTTTTCTTATTTATTTATTTTCCTTAGGGTTACTTGAACTTCTTTACTACCCAAGCTAAAGTTTCTAAGATATTGCATGTTCTTTTTCTGCTTATAACTCCTGTTTCCTTCCATCTCAAGTCAGATTCAATGAATCTTATTGCTTTGTAACTGGTCACATGGTGCTTCTTTAGGGTTTAGTGTCATAGACTTCATTCATCATTTTGAAATATGTATACTGATTTTTTCCTTCAAGTACCCTTTTCAATTTGTTCAAATGTTTCCAAGTTCTCTTTCAAGATAATTATTTTATTTTCTCTGCAATAAGAATGGGAAAATTCATCTTCAGCTTAAGAATTGTTCCGAGACGAACCACGTGTGAATTTATTGGGCAGATGCCCTTTTTTTTGCTTGGGTATTAGAGGTTAAGAAGATTTAGTACACCCTAATGACAGCTCTTACAGAGAACAAAAGTCATGGGATTTGGGTAGTGCTGAATAACCACAATTGAATTGAATCTAAAACATTTTCTTGAAGAGTTCTGGTCAGCAATTCTCTTTCGGTACTTATTGTCATTAATTTTTTTTTTTTTTTTTTTTTTTTTTTTTTTTTTTTGCAGGTTTTCTTTTCTTTATAGTTACTTCTAAATACAATATCATTTTTTGTGGGTGTTTGATTTTTTTGCAGAAATACACTCTGGATTATGATTCCGAAGCTTGCTGCTTCGGAAGAAGCATAAATAATGGTAATTGCGTCTATTGTGATTGTAGGATTTTTTTTTCTTTTCTTTTTATGTATTTGCATATCTTTGTGGATGTATAAGCCTGAAAATAGTCTGCGTAGGTTAAATTAAGATTTCTAAAGATTATGTAGAGTGCGGTGAGTATTTTAGGTAATTTTTTTAACAGTTGAATTTTTTTTGTTCCTATGGTTCTAATTTGTTGTTGAAATTCTAAACTTTAATTTTAAAGTTTTGATTTTTATTTTGTCTCAATGTAATAGCACATTATTTAATAGTTCAAATTACTCATTTTCTATCTACACATCTGATTTATTGTAGCTAATCTGATTATTGAAGCTGGTGCAGACTGCTACTTCCATGTGGCCTTTACTTTGGTTAGTATGTGGGCAGCAAGCATGGTCAGGTAATATGCTTTCATATGTTTGTTCCCATGGGTTTTTGTTGTGGGTTTTCATAAATTTTCTTGAAGAGTGTGTAGATAGAAAATGAGGGCGGAAAGAGTGGGAAAAAATAAAAAAAAGGAGAATGTAGCAATGTGAAATAGAGAAGATGTTTCCATTGATGGGCAAGTATCATTCAGAGAGAGTAGAAAATGGTATGTTTATCACTCTTTTTGAGAACTCAATTCTCGTGAAAACTTGGTAGAGCTAAACGATTGTTCTTAAATCTGGTTTTTGGTTTTATAAACTATGCACAATATACTTTTTAAACAATTGTTTATATTGTTGATTGTATTTTTAAGGTGCTTGCTTGCTGGTCAGAATAATCATTTTTGTTGTCTTAGATATCATTGAAAAAATTTCCCCTGCATATATTGCTGTTAACATGATACTGTTGTGTGTGTTTCAATTATTGATTAAAATAACCATCACCAGTTTTGAATGTCGGGTTTTTAATGCCAAGTGATTTTCCAATTTCAAAACAAAAGAGGGGATAACTCAAAGTCTGTGACAAAGGATTAGAAAATAAATGTTGATGAGTTTGCTTTTGCCCTACAATATACTCTTTTATTCTTTTTTATACCAAAAATGTTGATTACTAAATTTTGTTAATACTTATGGCAATACTTAAGTTTATTGATGGCATTTGCTATAGTTTCTTCAAATTAGTAGGAACATCACTTGTACTATGACGCTTAAAAACCGTTAATTTTTATTTTAGTCTAATTGTGAATCTTGTTTACTTTTCATCGTCTGTCATTTTTTTATTAACTTCAAGAAAGTTGAGGAATGCTCTTCATTTATGGTTTGATACCGGTGTCTTAGACGTAGAGGAACCACACAAACTTGGTGATTGAACTCTACTGATAGTCTTGTAGAAAAATTGCTTGAAGCAAGCAGCCTAAAAGCTTAACATCTCCCATTATATTTTTTTTGTTCAATGAAAAGTCAAAAAGCATGCCTCTCTTAAAAGTATCAACTATGACACATCTATTACTTTCTCACATCAAAAACCACCATTCTTATTTATTTATTTTAAATTAGAGTTCCATAAAAACCAAAATGAGCAATGGGCAAAATCTCCTACTGAAGAAAGTAAAAGGTATTCAAGTATCTATTGTTAATTTCCAACAGCCCCATGAAAATACATTTTTTCAGTCACCTTATTTCACTCCTTGCAAGTGCCCCACTGTTGTTTTATAAGTGCAACTTGAAAAGAAAAATTGTTATAAGAATCATCAGTTATTTGGCAATAAACAGTTGGAGCAGCTAGCATATATCACCGCCTCATGCATTGTTTAACTCTAATTCTAGAAGAAAATAATATACCTCTTTTTTTTTTGGTAGTTAAGTGGTGGTGAAAAGCTAAGAATAGCACTAGCATGTACATTCTTCGAAGCACCTCCTATGCTGTAAGTATTTTTGGACTTCTCTGACCAATTATTTTTTCAGTGAAGTCATGTTTTTAAATAGATTAAACATGACTATTCTTTTTATTTTCGTTCATAATTGTATGTAGTTTCAAGAATGAGAATTGAGTTGGTAAATAATGAATATGAAAACAATTTTGTCCCTACATATATTGCAGCTTCTATATCTACTAAGTGAAGTGTGCTCTTTTTGTAGAAATTATTTTGGGTGTACGATTTGTTTCCCAGTCATTTTTGTTCAATATGTTAATGTGATTTATGAATTTATTATATTCCTTTTGGTTGTGCTATCATTGTACTTAGAATGAAGAAACCAGCACTAGCTTTTTTACATGATGCATCAATAGATGGTTTTATCTTTATTCCAGATATATTCTCCATTGAGATTGCTCGGCCTATGGAACAAAGTCACTAACTTTCCAGAATATCTGCAGTCAGGTTCAAATCATGGCAATAACTTGTCTGAATGTATATATTTTGGTTCCAATAAACATTGATTAACCTATTAGCTTGAACACTCATTTAGCATAGTTCTTCTGATTTTGTAAAATAAAAATTGAGTTCCATAATATATTTAGTAGGGTCTCTGTCAAATAATTTTGGTCAAATATTTCATTTTCATCTGTGATGTTTTATTCTATATAAATGGCACCTAATTTCTTTTAGGCATGTCCAAAAGCACAAGAAATTGTTCACTTGATTTTTGCTAAGACCATAGAAAAAAAGCTGATAGGGTTGCTCGATTGCTGAGGCTCGTGATGGGAAATAAAGGTAAGACTATAAAGATGTTTTAGATAGGATTTTTGCTTACATTTTGATTTCTATCTTTGTCTAAATCGATTAGAATTGTTTAATATCTCATCATACTTTTCATTTGATTTTCTCTTCTTTTTCCTATAGATAGGACACATGATTTCATTTTATGGAGCATACTATTATTTATGATTGAATATTATTTAAAACTACCATTAATTTTCCTTCTTTATTTTTGTGTCGATTCAAAAAAGGGAGCTTTGTTTTTCAATTGTAAACATCCAGATTGATGTTAAATCTCGATTGTCTGCCAAGATACTGAACTAAATGAAATATGTTTCCAAGGAATTGAAATATCTTATCTTTGACCATTCTTTCATCTGCTTTCAGGTTAAAATGCATAAATGATAAAGGGGTTTTTTATTCTAGGAGAGTCAATCGAGCAATAATGATATTGGATTTATAATGTTCCCTTCAGATTCACCAAAGAAGTTAGGTACTTTATTATAGTTAATTCGTTCCCTCATTTGCTAAAATTTTTATTCTTTTCATAGTTTGGGGCTTGATCAAATTTAGTCATTTTGGCTCCATCTATTGTCTGATTATATAACTATGATATGGATTATGAAAGGAGACTATAGTGTTAATGGTGCATTTGTCATGTGTTTGTAGGAATTAGATCGAGAAGAGGTTAATATCATTTATTCAGGTTGAGAGGCAATTAGAACACATGTTTGGGGACCTGGATGTTATTGTAGTTACGTTTGGTTTAGGTCGTGCAATTGTCAATAAGGTAAACAAGCAATTTGTTGGAAATATAAAGCAATTGACTTTGACTGTTTAGTATTGTTTTTGTTATAGTACCATCTGTCTAAAGTTGGGGTTATTGTATAATAGTCTTTGATCCCAACTATCATAATAAATTGTAATGCAATCCTACCGCATTAATCGTTGATTTGTACTATGATTGATTTTTTTTCATTGTATATACAAGCAACATTTTTTTTAAAGTTATTTAAATGAATCACATCAAATTGATACAATAAATTGTTCCCTAATTTTAACACATCAAATTGAAACAATAAATTATATTAGAATCTTAATGTTACTTAATGTGTACTCACAAATAACTGTTTCTTTCATTACTAATTCTACGCGAATAAATACAAATATAAATCGCTTCGTGCAACGCACGTAAATTTCACTAGTATATATATAAGAAAAAGAAGGGGAAAATCATGTGATCTAATCAATATGATATCACAACATTGATCTAGGAACTCTTACATTACGATGATTATTGCTTGAGGTATTAACCCCAAACATTAGATCTTTGAAGTCAACTTTTGATATTGTTTTATTTTTTGGTTGGAGGCTACATTGGGAAATTTTAATTTGTAATGGTCCTCGGACGTATAGAACTGATAAGTGATTTATTAGTACGTATTTAATTCACTTATTATCTTATTTTATTATTGGTTTGATCCTATTGAAGTATCGTTTATTGCACTTTCACTTATTGTGCAATGTAAGGTCAAAAAGAAGAAAAGAAAGGAAACAGGACCAAAGAAATACAAAAAATCAAGAAGTGAGGTTCAAATGCATATTCAAAGAGCTCCAAATCAATAATGGTATGTGGGAAGAAGATTAGATATAAAAATTATGGTCAAAGAAGGTTTGGGGTGAAGTTGGAAATCAAAAACCAGCAAAGATTGTGATCATGAATTTTAGTCATAGATTGAAGTTCAAGGCCGTAACTTCTAAATTCCGAAAATTTTCAGTAGCTCACTTACGGCCGTAAATGAAAAAGTTAAGGCCGTAACTTGCTCGCCAAGAAATTTCCTTATCTGATTCATTGCATAATTTTGGTATATCTTGTGGGTAAAGTTATTGCACGATTTTGGGAGTATTAAAGGAGTAAAATCACCACAAAAAGGAGGGTGGACATTGAGGAAAATTGAGAGCAAAATTTAGAGCATTATTGAGAGATTTTCAAGCGTAAGAATATCAACAACAATGGAATTCATGAAGCAACTTGAAGAATCTATCACAATCATGTTAGGCTAAATTTCATATCTTGTTCAAAGGGGAAGTTGTGTTAACTCAATTATGTTATTTTCTTTTCCTACAAATTAGTAGCGTGAATTTATTCCTTTATTTCAATTGTTGGATTATTATGTTTTGAATGTTCAATTGAGTTTATTTGATTAATAGTTTAATTTGACCAATTGAAATATTGATCTTTGGATTCATGAATCTTGTAATACCACGATCAAGAAACCTTAAAAGATATGATAGGTACTACTCATACCAACAAGGTGCACCTTTTTTTCCGGAAGTCCATCGTTAGAAACTCCACAGTTAAACGTGCTTGGCTTGGAGAAATTCTGGGATGAGTGACCTCCTGGAAAGTTTTCTCGGGGAGCGTGCGTGTGAGGATAAAGCATGCTGAAAAGTCTCGTGTTGGTACAGTGGGACAGTACGCCGTCATCTAATGGCCGGGACGACCCGTTAAGTGGGACTCGGGTCGTTACAAATATGCTATATTTAGATTCTTGATCCGTAATTATCATTGAATCTTTACTTTAGTAGCAAATAAATCTCGTGCATGTTTAGTAATAATTCAACTTGGATTGATTAATTTGAGTTTGTGAAATTAATGATCCAATTTAATATATTCTTCTAGATTTTCATATTAGTCGTGCATTAAATCCTAAGAGCTTGTTTAGGATTGTCCGTGGCTAGAATTGGTTCGAAGAGCTTGTTTTGAATCAATACATATAAGGAAGAATTTAGATAATCAGAGTTTGTTGATTATTTATGATTGATAATTGAATAGGAATATAAACACGTTACAAGGAAAAGTATAACATTAATTGAGGGCACAATCGAACCCGAGAACAAGATTTCTTCTCATATTATTTCTGTAGTCATATTTAATTCTTTATTTTTATGCATATTTTTTATTCAAGCAATTTCAAACAACAAACTTCGCCATTTCATTCTAATTGATCGAATAAGTAAAATTAGTTTCCGTTCATCGTGTGATCGACCCTTACTCTCGCTACTACATTATTAATTAATATTTAGCGAGTAAAGAATTAATTATTATTTTGGTGTATTGCGACACACATCAATTTTTTGGAGTCGTTTCCGGGGAACGGTCAACCAATTTAGTTGTTTAGCTAATTAAATTTTTTTTTCTGCATTTTTTTTTCTATAATTTTTCAAAAAATAAAAAAATTATTGCCTTTCTACTTCTTTGCTTATATGCGTAAAACTCAATCAATTAATTTTGAATTTTTTTATTTTGACCCAGAAATCGAGAGAACTTTTCAACAGCAAAGAAAAACTGCACAACCAATGGCAGTAGCTAACAATAATCTGACTCTCAAGCAACTAGCTATCCCAGATGTTGCTCAACAACCGCTATGCATCACTTTTCCGGCAGTGGAAGAAGGCAGAACTTTTGAACTAAAATCCGAATTGATCCATCTTCTGCCAACTTTCAGAGGACATCCCGGTGAGGACCCATACATACATCTGAAGGAGTTCCATGTCATTTGTGATAGCATGAGACCCACGAGTATTACTGAGGAACAAATCAAGATGAGGGCCTTTCCATTCTTGCTGAATGATGCTGCTACTGACTGGTTATACTGTCTAACATCTGGATCAGTCACCACCTGAAACGACATGAAGAGGCTATTCCTAGAAAAGTACTTTCCTGCATCGAGAGCTGGAACGATCAGAAAGGAAATATGTGGGGTGCGCCAAAACAATGGCGAATCATTAAATGAGTATTAGGAGCGCTTCAAGAAGCTCATCTCGAGCTGCCCCCATCATCAGATCAGTGAACAACTCTTGGTGGAGTATTTTTATGAAGGTCTGACACTGATGGATAGAAGTATGATAGATGCCACAAGCGGATGTGCACTGATGGATAAGACACCGGAACAAGCATGGGCTTTAATCTCCAATATGGCTGAGAACACTTAGCAGTTTAACTCTAACAGGGATATGCAAGTTCGGCGCGTAAATGAGGTGAATAGTTCCAATATTGAAAGTCAACTTTCTGAACTAACAGATCTTGTAAAACAACTTGCTATAGGGAAGTTACAACAAGTCAAGACCTGTGGGATATGCGCAAATCTTGGGCATCCAAAGGACGCGTGTCCGGTGTTGCAAGAGGGAAATGGTGAACAAGCGAATGCTGCAGAGGGGTTTCTGTTCCAAAAACAGCAGTACAATCCATACTCTAATACCTATAATTCAGGATGGAGGGATCACCCCAACCTAAGATACGGAATTAACAAACCCCCGGGTTTCATTTCCAACATACCTCAAGGGCAATTTCAACAACAAGAGAATTTCCAACCTTAGGGGCAGTATCAACAAAGAACCCAAAACTCAGGTACTTCTCTTTAAGACATGGTTAAAGCCTTGGCATCTAACATACTTCAATTTCAACAGGACACCAAGTCTAGCATTCAAAATTTGGAGAACCAAATAGGTCAAATGGCTACAGCCATCAACAGATTGGAATCACAATCCGGAGGTAAATTGTCATCTCAACCTGAGATAAATCCTAAAAACGTGAGTGCCATAACCCTGCGGATTGAAAAAGTAATTGAAGGTTTGCGAAAGCAGGCCCCAGCAAATGGAGAGGAAGAGGAGAACGAAATTGAAAAGGAAGATACAAATTCACAAACCCCGCAGGTAAAATCCAACTCTAACTTAATTGCTAAATTGACTCCACCTCATTTTCCTAATAGGTTAGCAAAAGCGACTAAGGAGGGTAAGGAAAATAACATATTAGAGATGTTCAGGAAAGTGAAAATCAACATTTCACCGTTCGATGCAATTAAGCAAGTGCCCCGATATGCAAGGTTTCTGAAGGACCTATGTACCAACAAGATGAAACTAATAGGGAATGAGAGGGTAAGAATGGGGGAATCCGTGTCAGCACTTTTTCAAAGAAAATTGCCTCCCAAGTGCAAGGATCCAGGCACTAATGAAGATCATGAAGAAGAAATTGAGCTTTGGGAGTCCAGTTGATCCCGAATGAAAAAGGAAGCAACCCGTCGAGCCAACGATAGTAAACAAAGGGGTTTCTCGGGAGGCAACTCGAGAGGGGTGTTTTTTTACTCTCTCATTTTTTTTCTTTGTTATTATGTTCATTCCATTTTACAAAAAAAAAATAAAAATAAAAATAAAAATAAAAAAAAAAAAACATGCCCCATCTTTTGATTTCATTCACATCCCATCTTTTGTTTAGTAGTGTCACGTTCTACATTGAGGACAATGTGGAATTCAAGTGTGGGGGGGATGATTATCTATTATCTTTTATTATCTTTATTTTATTCATCTTCATTCAGTTTTTTGTTAGTTAGCTTTAATTGTGCTTAGATCCACATTTTGGTATAATAGGAAGCGGCATCACTTATGATAATTTTTGAACCACCAACTTCCTAAATTGTATAATCGGACAAAGAATGAGCACATAGAGATGAGTTTTCCAATAATTTCTGAATTAGTTTGAAAATGGGGACAAATTGAAAAATTTCTGCAACCTAATAGAGTCAAACCAAAATTAATATGATAAAATATCACCCCGAGTAACTCCATTCTATCCTTGTCCACTAGATTTTGAGTTCGAAACCAAGACTGAGCAATGACCTATACTCATAATTGGATGGGAGGAACACATATAAATCGTAATTTTTGAGCTTTTGAGTCTATGAGCTACTTTTACTCTTTATATTAAGTTCTATTTTTTGATGTGTGTCCTATATGAGCCAACGATATGTTTATGATTATGCTAAGGGGACCGGAGTTTAGTAGCGCTACACATAAGAATTCTTACCTCCTATGTTGGGTAAAATTCTTATATCTCCCTATGTTGGTTATGATCCTTATGTTATTCATGACAATTATTTTTGACATGCTTATTGAGATATTTTTCAAAAATCTCATTCCACGATATTTATTTTTTTCAGATAATTGATGGTTCGAGACTGTCAAAACGGAGGTGGCAATTGTGACTAAACTTGATGAGAAAATTGGACTGAACAACTTTCAATTCCTATGTTTTAATTTTATGCAGAAACAATATTCTCTATTTTAATTCCGCAATGAAACTATGAATATTAAAGTTGCACCCTATTTATTTATTTGTGAAACTTTTATTATTGCTATGTAAGTCTCGATAAAATGATTTGAGTCTTTATTTGGTGTCACTCGAATGGCCGAGAATTCGGGTCGTCACAGTTGGTATCAGAGCAAAGGTATGCTTTCCGTAGACTTTTTAAATCATTTCAAAATATTTCTACAAAGAACGTTATTGCAATTAATATATTTTAATTGCAGTTAAAGTAATTAATTTTCTTCATATTTTACATCATTTGTAAAAAAAAAAAAAAAAAAAAATTATAAATTCGATTTTGATCTAATCACTTGTGCAAATTTTAGTTTAATTATTTTTTGTTATTGGGCCCAATTTTACGTAAAGATGCGAAATAGTTGATGATTATTTCCTAAGAAATAGATTATTCTTTAATTATGAAATATTTTGACTCATCAGTTCGTCACGCAACTTTCCACATCTTGACTCCTCGAACCAGGTAAGTTATATGCTTTGCTAGTCATTTACGATTTTATTGAGACATGTTAAATATGAAATATTTGTACATTGAGACTTTATATGCTATATAGTGTGATATAAATTGATAGAAGCCTCAATTATTCCCAACGTAGAATCATGAGACATAGAAAATATATATAGGAATTTTGGCACATATTAAGCTTAGTAAGATTTACCGAGGGGCAAGGGCAAATGAATACCAATCTTATCGAGACGAAATTGTGTATCACCCCGACCGAACTCTCACTCCGTATTGGAGGAAATTCATCAAAAGAATTGAAGAGACATTCGACTACCAAACCTCCCCAGATGTGTTACTACGATGCATGAGAGAAAGATGGAGGGTAAATCGTGAAGACATTTACGACATTGATAGGGCGCTAGGCTACGAACAAAACCCAAATAAAATCCTACCAATACCTGAAGTTAATTACCAGGGACACTATGTTGAAGATGAACCAAGTGAGGAGTACAACTCTGCATCGTATTCCGGAAATTGATCCAAGGACAAACCCCGAGGGAAATCAACATGAGGGTTCTAATTGGAACTATTAGTTGATGACTAGTTTTCTTGTGTTTAAATTTATGACTTTATGAACCCCATTATGTTTTAGTATGTTTGGACACTGGGTAAGCCTAATGGTCTATTATTTATGTTAACTTATGAATGTTTATGAATAAAACATGTTATTCCCTTAAGTTTCTTGCTTTCAAGTTGATAGTCGCCATTATTTAATTAAGGCTATGGCACCACCAAGACGCGGAAGAACTAACAACAGTAATAACCAAACCCAAGAGCCCCCACTACCTATTCAACCACAACCTATTGCAGTTGACCCACAGTTTGCCCAACAGTTTCTTGCTATGATGCAAACTTTTGTGCAAGCTACTGCACCACCACCAGCACCTCCTCAACATCCAACACCAACGCAACCACCTTCTCCGCCACCTCCTCAACTAGAGCAACAATAGGAAGTTGTGCCCGATACTAGGACCACTGTCACTGTTGTTGAACAATTCAGGAAACAGCACCCCTGTCTTCTATGGAAGTACGGATCCCTTGGAAGCGGAGGACTGGCTAGTAGGAATGGAGAGGATTTTCGAACTCATTGACTGCCCAAACCCTAGAAGGGTGATCTGTGCAACCTTTATGCTACGTAAAGGAGCTAGGCGTTGATGGGACACCACTGCTAGATCAAGGGCTCCTGGTCATGTTTGGATGTAGGATGAATTCAAGGAGGTATTTTTGAAAAAATACTACCCCACGAACATCCGAAATAGGAAGGAAGCTGAATTTCTCACTTTGACTCAAGGTTTGATGTCCTTGATCAAGTACGAGCAAAAGTTTGATGAGTTGGCTCATTATGCTCCTGTATTTGTGGATACGGAAGAGAAAAAGGCAAGACGTTTCGAACAAGGTTTAAGGGATGACTTGAAACAGACTGTTATTGTGCTCCAGCTTGAAAGTTTCCATGATGTGCTGGCAAGAGCACAACTGGCAGATTTCAAAAACCACACTAGCGGGGAAGATAGGCAACATGGTGAACAATCAGAGAAGCAAAAATGGGTGGATAACAAACATCCAGAGAAGCGAAAGTGGATGGATAACAAAGGAAAAGGAAAACAGATTTTTTCCAAGAAAGGAAGAGGGGATTCGACACAAGCTAGCAATAAGAGCTACCCACGTTGTGAAAAATTCCAGAAGCATCACCAGGGAGTTTGTCTTATGGGGACGAATTCATGTTTTCGATGTGGAGAACAAGGACACATGGCTCAATATTGTCCTAAGTATGGTCAGCAAGGGAACAACCAGCAAAAGCTACAAGGTAATAATCAACAATGACCGTATGGAAACAATCAACAGAGGAATAATCAGAATAAACAGGGCAATGCACCTGGGAGACATGCTAGGGTTTATGCATTGGGAGGACAAGATGGGGATCTGAATCGAAATGTCTTGGTAGGTAAAGTCCTCATTTCCAACTTACAAGCCTATGTATTGATAGATTCTGGTGCTACACACTCATTTATATCCCCTAAGTTTGTAAGTAAATTGAATGTTACAATTGAACATACACAATTCCCTTTAGAAGTGACGATGCCCAATAGTGATGTGTTAAATACTGATCGAATAACCAGAGTGAATAAAGTAGAGATTGATGGTAGATCACTGGAGATGGAGCTATATGTACTAGATATAGACGAATTCGATGTAATTCTTGGAATGGATTGGCTATCCAGGGGAAAAAGAATTTCGACTATCTGTAGCTGGATGTGGACCCTTATCTCGCGTCATTTATGCATTGAAAGCACAACAAGCCTTATTATTAGAAGGCACGATGGCTTTTCTGATGTCTATAATAGGTAAGGACGAGAACAATGGACCAACAATTAGCAATGTTAAAGTTGTGTGTGAATATCCGGAAGTCTTTCCCGATGAGTTACCTGGCATACCGCCAGAACGAGAGGTAGAATTCACGATTGACCTCATTCCCGGCTCAGTACCAATCTCCAAAGCCCCGTGTAGAATGGCTCCCAAAGAATTACAAGAGCTGAAGGCACAGATAGAAGGACTATTGGAGATGGGTTTCATCCGGCCCAGTGTATCACCATGGGGAGCGCCAGTGTTATTTGTTAAGAAAAAGGATGGGTCGATGAGAATGTGCATCGATTACAGAGAATTGAATCGGATCATTATCAAGAATAAATATCCCCTTCCCAGGATTGAAGATTTACTTGATCATCTACGAGGTGCAACGATATTCTCCAATATTGACTTAAGGTCTGGTTACCATCAGTTGAGAGTTAAAGCTAGTGATGTCTCCAAGAGACAGCATTTAGAACTCGGTATGGACACTACGAGTTCTTGGTTATGGATTTTGGGCTAACGAATGCTCCTGGGGTCTTTATGGATTTAATAAACCGCGTTTTCCATGATTATCTGGATAAATTTGTTATTGTATTCATCGATGATATCCTGATCTATTCGAGAAATAAAGAAGAACATGAGGAGCACTTAAAGATCGTGTTAGGGATTTTGAAGAAAGAGAAGCTCTACGCCAAATTCAAGAAGTGTGAATTTTGGCTAGACCGAGTAGCATTCCTCGGACATGTTGTTACATCACAAGGAATAGAGGTAGATCCCAGTAAAGTAGAACCAGTGTTGAATTGGCCAAGACCAACCAATGTAGGAGAAATTCGTGGTTTCTTGGGTTTAGCAGGATACTATCGGAGGTTCATTGAGGGATTCTCCAAAATATCGGGACCTCTCACACAACTAACGCGCAAGAATGTGACGTTTGATTGGACAAAGGATTGTGAGCTAAGTTTCGAAAAATTAAAACAGAAGTTGGTGAATGCGCCAGTGCTAACCATACCCACTGGGTCAGATGGTTTTGTGATTTATAGTGATGCTTCAAAGCAAGGCCTGGGATGTGTCTTAATGCAGCACGGTAAAGTGGTCGCCTATGCATCAAGACAATTAAAGATACATAAAAGGAACTACCCCACGCATGATCTAGAACTTGCCGCAGTGGTCCATGCACTAAAAACTTGGAGACACTACCTTTACGGAGGCAAGTGTGACATTTATACGGACCATAAAAGCCTCAAATAGATCTTCACACAGAAGGAGTTGAATATGAGGCAGAGAAGATGACTAGAGTTAGTTAAAGACTATGATTGTGAAATTCATTATCACCCTGGCAAAGCAAATGTAGTTGCTGATGCCTTAAGTCGTAAAGTTACAAGTCAATTAGCCATGTTGACAATGCAAGAACCATTATGGAGAGAATTTGAGAAATTGAGTCTTGAAGCTGTCACCACTCAGCCAGGTGTGGTCGCTCGAGTAGCTGCTATGTCGATCCGACCCACACTGCGTGACAGAGTTAAGAGTCATCAAAAGGGTGATCAGTCCTTCAAGTATATCAAGTCTGAGATTAACTCGGATAAACGGAAGGATTTCACTATTTCTGAAGATAAAATATTATACTATCAAGGACGTCTGTGTGTACCTAATTTTGAGGAACTGAAAAGAGAGATTCTAGAAGAGGCTCACTCATCACCTTATTCAGTACACCCAGGGGGCACAAAGATGTATAAGGACTTGAAGACAGTATTTTGGTGGGAATGTATGAAGAGGGATATAGCTGAATATGTCAGAAAGTGTTTAGTGTGTCAGCAAGTTAAAGCCGAACACCAACAACCATCAGGGTTACTTGAACCATTGGAAATCCCAGAATGGAAGTGGGAGCACATAACGATGGACTTTGTGATTGGTTTTCCAAGATCAGTAAAAGGCAACGAAGCAATTTGGGTCATAGTAGATTGACTCACCAAATCAGCTCATTTCTTGCCAGTTCGGATGACGTTCACTATGGATAAATTCGCACAGCTATATGTGAATGAGATAGTAAGGTTACATGGTGTACCCGTTTCTATAGTATCTGATAGAGATTCAAGGTTCACATCGAACTTTTGGAAAAGTTTACACAAGGCAACGGGAACTAAGTTAAAATTTAGTACGACTTTTCACCCCCAGACAGATGGACAATCTGAGAGAACAATCCAAACATTGGAGGATATGCTTCGAACATGTATCCTTGAGTTTGGTGGACAATGGGAGAAGCATTTACCTTTAGTCGAGCTCTCATACAATAACAGTTATCACTCTTCTATTAGCATGGCGCCATATGAGGCTTTGTATGGGAGAAAGTGTAGATCCCCAATTCATTGGGATGAATTTGGGGATAGAAAGATGTTGGGGCCAGAGATTATTGAGCAGACAGTGCGTACAATTGAGAAAATTCGTGCCAACATGAAAATTGCACAAGATCGACAAAAAAGTTATGCAGATAGAAAGAGAAAAGGTTTGGAGTTTTCAGTTGGCGATAAAGTGTTTCTCAAAGTAGCACCTATGAAAGAAGTGCTATGGTTTGGCAAGCAGGGAAAATTGCGACCAAGATTTATTGGTCCATTTGAAATATTACAACGTATTGGGAACGTTGCATATCAGTTGGCATTACCTCCAGAACTCTCAGGTGTACATGACGTGTTTCATGTATCAATGCTCAGAAAGTACGTCCCTGACCCAAGCCATGTCATCAATCATCAGTCTATTGAATTACAACGATGTTTGAGCTATGAAGAAGTACCAATAAGAATCGTGGAACAGACATATCAAGCCCTTAGAAACAAAGTGATCCCACTAGTAAAAGTACAGTGGCAAAACCATTTGGTTGAAGAGGCCACGTGGGAGCGAGAGATTGAAATGCAGGCCAAGTACCCACAACTTTTCGATGAATTACAAGGTAAATTTCGAGGATGAAATTTAATTTTAGGAGGGTAGATTGTAACACCCGCACTTAATTCTTGGATTTATTTGCAAGAAATTGAAGTTTAGGGAGTGGAAATGGATGTCTGTTGGTTTCTCCACTAATTGTCATCATTAAGGGCTATTATGTGGATTAAATGGGCAAGAATATGAATGAGCAAGAATATGAATAGGCAAGAATATGAAATGGTCAAGAATATGAATGGGCAAAAATATGAAATGATCAAGAATATGAATGAGAAAGAATATGAAATGGTCAAGAATATGAATAGGCAAGAATATGAATGGGCTTTCATTAATTATTTTGGTCACCTCACCTCACCTATTTAAATCCCTTTCCACTTTCACACAACCCTACACATACACACTCTATATTACGAGGAGATCCGTGCACTCACAACTTATAGCAATTCAAGGTGTTCAAGATGCTTTGGTCTATTTCCTATTACACTCCTTTTTTTAATCTTCTAAATAGTAAGTATGTTATGTTTTCTATGTTTGGATCATTACTATGAAACAATTTCAAGAAATTATTATGTGTCTCATATGATATGATATGATATGTTTATGATTATGCTAAGGGGACCAGAGTTTAGTAGCGCTACACATAAGAATTCTTACCTCTTATGTTCGGTAAAATTCTTCTGTCTCCCTATGTTGATTATGATCCTCATGTTATTCATGATAATTATTTTTGACATGCTTACTGAGATTTTTTTAAAAAATCTCATTCCACGATATTTATTTTTTTCAGATAATTGATGGTTCGAGGCTGTGCAATTGGAGGTGGCAATAGTGGCTAAACTTGATGAGAAAATTGGACTGAACAACTTTTAATTCCTATGTTTTAATTTTATGCAGAAACAATATTCTCTATTTTAATTCCGCAATGAAACTATGAATATTAAAGTTGCACCCTATTTATTTATTTATTTATTTGTGAAACTTTTATTATTGCTATGTAAGTCTCGATAAAATGATTTGAGTCTTTATTTGGTGTCACTCGAATGGCCGAGAATTCGGGTCCTCACAGTATTTCTCAATTAACTGTGATTGATAAAGGTCCGATTACCAATTGTTGGTCTTCTCTATACTTTAATAAGTTTTTGTGCCTAGTAATGTTTAAGAAAAACTGATTTCTTGGCCCACAATCTATTGCCCGAGTTGCAACTTAGTAGACAACTCTTAAAGAGGAGCAAGTCCTCTTTCATCATATATAGGTTCCCAATGACCTAAACCGTCATCCGACACTTCAAATTCTTGACCTCTTGCCCAAGTTTTAGATTTTTTTCATCGAAGTAAATGAACCTAAGATTAAGTAAGAAAAACACGGTTTGATCTGGATTTTCTGCCATTTATGTATCATAGACCGAAGGGATTGTAAGGGCCAATTCATGATTTAAGTGGACGACTAGTGTCATAGGAAAAAGATTACGCACTATAAAAAAAAAATTGAGGACCAATTGACTCATTTTTAAGCTTATGGACCAACTTCAAAGAATTGAGTTGGGGACAAATGCTGCAATTTTTCCTCATATTATGTGAGAGAGAGAGAGAGAGAGAGAGAGAGAGAGAGAGTGCGTGCGCGCGCGTGTGTTTTCCCTTATTTTTCTAGATATTAGGTGGTATATGTTATTTAGAATGAGAGCATATATACAATTGTTCTTATCTCGATTTTTATTTATTTATTTATTGTTTTGGCTATATATTAGGCAGTATATGTTGTTGGATTGAAAGCAAATGCAATTGTTCTTTATCTTGAATATTTCGGTAATTCTATTTACATTTTATTTACTTGATGCTAATTGATGCGTGTCGCAATGCACCAAAATAATAAATAGTTCCTTACTTGCTAAATATTAATTAATAATGTAGTAGCGAGAGTAAGGGTCGATCCCATGAGGAACGGAAACTAATTTTAGTTGTTCGATCAATTAGAATGGAATGGGGGGAGGTTTGTTGTTTGAAATTGCTTGAATAAAAATATGCATAAAAATAAATAATTAAATATGATTAGAGAATGAATATGAGAAGAAATCTTGTTCTCGGGTACGGTTGTGCCCTTAATTAATGTTATACTTTTCCTTGTAACGTGTTTCTATCCCTAATTCAATTATCAATCATAAATAATCAATAAGTTCTGATTATCTAAATTCTTCCTTATGTGTATTGATTCAAAACAAATTCTTCGAACCAATTCTAGTCATGGACAATCCTAAACAAGCTCTTAGGATTTAATGCACGACTAGTATGAAAATTTAGAAGAATAGATTGAATTGAATCGTTAATTACACGAGCTCGAATTAATCAATCCAAGTTGAATTATTACTAAACCTCCACGAGATTTATTTGCTACTAGAGTAAAGATTCAATGATAATTACGGATTAAGAATCTAAATATAGCATATTCATGAATCCAACGATCAATAATCTAATTGGCCAAATTAAACTATTAATCAAATAAACTCAATTGAACATTCAAAACATAATAATCCAACAATTGAAATAAGGGAATAAATTCACGCTACTAATTTGTAGGAAAAGAAAATAACATAATCGAGTTAACACAACTTCCTCTTTGAACAAGATATGGAATTTAGCCTAGCATGATTGTGGTAGATTCTTTAAGTTGCTTCATAAATTCCATTATTGTTGATATTCTTGTGCTTGAAAATCTTCTAAGAATGCTCTATATTTTTCTCTCAAATTTCCTCAATGTCCAGCCTCCTTTTTGTGGTGATTTTGGTCATTTAATACTCCCAAAATCGTGCCCTACCTTTACCCCAAAAATATACCAAAGATAGACCTTGAATTAGATAAGGAAATGTATTCGCGAGGCCGTAACTTTCCTTATTACGGCCGTAAGTAAGCTACTGAAAATTTTCGAAATTTGGAAGTTACGGCCGTAACTTTACCATTTACGGCCTTAAGTGCATTTCTACTGAGAAGCGTCTATGTTCGATGTTTTGGTCATAACTTTCTCTTCCGAAGTTCGATTGTGGTGATTCAAGTTGCGTTGGAAAGAAAACTCCAATATCTACAATTCTTTGTGAAATAGCTCTTCTCAAATTCGAAAGTATTCTATGATAAAATTGAGTTTCAATCTATGACTAAAATTCAGGATCACAATCCTTGCAAATTTTTGATTTCCAACTTCATCCCAAACCTTCTTTGACCATAATTTTTGCATCTAATCTTCTTCCCACATGTCATTATTGATTTGAAGCTCTTTGAATATGCCCTTGAACCTCACTTCTTGATTTTTTTTGTATTTCTTTGGTCTTGTTTCCTTTCTTTTTCTTCTTTTTGACTTTACATAGCACAATAAGTGAAAATGCATTAAACGATGCTTCAATATGATCAAACCAATAACAAAATAAGATAATAAGTAAATTAAATACGTGCTAATAAATCACCTATCACTAATTTTCTTAAATTTTTAAACGAATTGTTCGAAATTTCGCGTCCCAATATTTGTGATTATCGCAGATAACATAAAGAAATCAATCAAGAAACGCAAAAATAACGAAGAACACAATCTTGGTGACCCAGTTCAGTGCCAATCGCACCTACATCTGGGGGACTCCGAATCGAGCCCGTTCCACTAGCTAATCCCAATGAAAGTTCTTTACAAGATTCTCGCACACAAAATCGTGCTCCAATTCCTTCTCGAGGAATTACCAAATCACAACCCCTATTCTCTAAAATATCACCGTACCATCATACTACACAATAGCACTTCCAATTGGCCTATACAAGGACTCAATTATGCTACAAAGTATTTTTCTAGATGATGCAAGAATTCGGGTGGATTTCACAAGAGAGGAGAGGGAGAGGGCTAATCTATTCTATTTCATTCTATTATGCCAAATGAACCCAAGTCAAGAATATATAAATTGCCAACTTAATCCTAACCATAGGATCTTGATCAATGGTCCACAATAAAAGCATAATAACACTAATTGCACCTTTAAGTCCTCCAACTTTAAGCTGGTTGCTAATTAGGCCCTCCAAGTATGAAATGTTCAATTTGGGGATCACATATTAATAAACTTCACCTTGATCTCCAAATTGCAATCTCAAACTCTCTTGGTTGCTATAGGCTAAGCGGGTGAGCTTGATCATCATCATCATTGCCCTATACCTGCAAATGAAAGTAAATGAAATTAGTCACAACTCAACATAGAATCCAATAACATTGGACTTCACCTCTTTTTATCAATGTTCAAGAGTACAACAATCAAACCACAAACTTCAAACTTGCGCACCCACCGTTCCTTCTGAAGGAACCAAAATCCAACCCTTTTCACAACGACTAACACCGCGCCAAACACTATACAGTAGTACTATCAATCTAGCCTACACTATGGCCCAGATTATACTACAAATGATTATACATGGCTGCAAGAATCGCTAAAACGAAGAGGGAAATATGAACAAAAACGTGCGCTTTGTGTCTAAAATGAACTCTTGAATTTTACCATGTCATGACTCTAGTACCATATCTGAGGAAATGTGATAACAACATTTATTCAGGCTTTACAACACCATGTGACATCTCAAGTAAAATGCACCATATAATCTCTATGTATAGTGCAACCGTGAAAAACTAGATTTTTCCAAAAATATATATCATGCTAACAGTCAAAGTATATAAGTATATCACCAATAAAACCACAATGTTTAAATCATATGATGTCAATATACTTAGACTTAATCATGGATAATAGAACTATGTGCCAAAAACATGTGATTTGCAACTCACATAACCATCACCCAAAGTGAAACACATAGGAGGAAAAGCACCATCCAATTACCTATATCCCCAACGTAACATACATATATAAATCCTCACACTATCACATTATGTATAGCACATACACATAAGACTCATCACAATATCCCCTCAAATCCAACGTACACATTTCAATACTTTCCATTTACAATTGTCAACAATGAATCAATCAAGAGCAATATCATCAATTTATAATAACATGAACTGAATCAAATCATATATACCACAACCAGGTAACATTTAAGACATACTAGAACCTTTCAAGATAAAACACACATGCACAAGTTTTTATTATCACAAAAAAAACAAGAGGTTGAAATATAAAAAGAAAACTTTTATAAAAAATGTAATTCCACATCAGGTTGTTTAAGTTGTCGCGACCAACTAAACTATCAACAAAATTTTTCATATAACCTTCACCTCAATCTATGTGTGTACCCCTTTATCTAGTCTAGTAATCTAAGAAAAGTCATTCCCAGTGGTATATCCCCTTTTGATTGAAAACAAGAGAATACATCTCTATCCATTGCTTCGTCCACTCTATCGATTGTTCATCCTCATAGAGTCTCATCACTCTATCAATTGTTCATCATCATAGAGTCTCATCACTCTATCAGACTAGTCAACAACTAGTCAACCCAAGAATAGGTTATAACGGGTGTATCCATATCATTCTATTACCACTCTCTTTTAATCTTCAGGACGCTGAATATTGGATTCTTCACCTCACTCTGAGTTCCCTAGGCCTAGGGATAGTACTATCACTATAACCAACTCCACCTGCAACTGATAACTAGCACTGCCTTGCTGTTTTTCTCTCAATTGCACTAAAAAACCCATGTTCTGAACATGACACATCAACCTCATTAACCGTGACCACACTACTCCATGATCTAACCACCCTTTTGGCTTCTACACGATAACCTATAATCATCAATCCTCCGAAGAACATCCTAGAAACACATATCTAGCCATAGGTTCAACATTTCCCCCTTTCTCAAATGGTGAAAATATAAGCACAGCCAAAAGTCTACAGCATAAAATGATCAATACATTTATTATGCAATCTATCATGAGTAGTATCACAAACCTGAAGAAAAAGAAACACGACGTTGCTTACCAAGCATACGACAATCACATAAAAGCAAATCCGACATATAGTCATTTCAAAGCACGCTTTTATGAAACATACAACACACACAATGACCACATAAATGCATATAAGACATACAGTCTACATATAACCCGCATTTATCACATTAAGGTACATAAGACCCATGGTCTCCTACAACAGCACCTATGTCATCAAGAAGCTTCTTATCATTCATCCGTGCACCCGTAGTGTGCAACTCATACAAGTCATTTGTGTTGATAAACGAAATAGAGGAATCAACACCTCTAATCACATAAACAGTGGTAACACATACACCATCTCTTGTAACTCTCTTACACGTTACAAGAACACCGTTAATAATTTTCATGAGCTCATGCTCAATTTTAAGAGTAAGCCCCATCTTTTCTAATTGACCCACATATATCAAATTCATATTCGTCTCATGAATATATCTAACTCCACTCAATAATGAGCACACAACCCCCATCAAGTTTAACAGAAATATCACCCATCCCAACACTCTTGCATGCAATGTCATTACACAAACACAACGTGATCAAAGTCATGTTCATGCAAATTGTTGAACAAATCAATATGGGATACAACATAAAAATATGTGTTAAATCAAGTAGCCATTCGTGCATATGAAATTTCACAATTAAATTTATATCACAGGAGTCAACAGGATTTAATAACACATAATCCTCATTCGGGTCCAAATTAGAACAAGATACCACATACTCCACATCTCTCTCTATCTATCTGTTCATGCTTCTCTTTATAACAATCTTATAAAGTGACCAAAAAACAACAACAAATAAGTCAAGAACTCTCTCCCAAATCTCACTACTATTTCAAGTCAAGATTTACTATAATCTCACTACTATTTCTAGTCAATATTAAATACCACTGGATACCCAAAATTGGAGAGAGATACTTATTTCACGTTTGATAAAGCATTAGACCCGTATATATGGCCAGTAACTTATTTAAATGGAAACTTGTATCTAGTCTAGTTATTTATTACCACTGATCCGATCAATAGAAATAACATATCAATTAGAAACACTAACCTCGTCACTCCATTTAGTGACATATTTAAATGGAAACTTGTATCTAATGTAGTTATCAACCACCATTGATCGTACCAACTAGAAACACTAACCTCGTCACTACCTATCTAATCCAATCAAACAATTAACAGGTCCAAGAAGCAACAATATCAGATCAACATTGAACACAGCTTAGCAAAACAAGTTGCTACCGGCAAGGTGACTATTTTTCAAAAAATAATTAACCTAAACAAATTGCTACAAACAAGGTAAAGCAATAAAAAAAAAGTTAAAGTTTAGGGATATCACCGAGCGAATAATGCCTGTTCGTATTATGCATTTGGAATCTTGCAAAACTAACTTCGAAAATGGACTCAGCAGAACCTGCTCATCAAACTGTCCAAAAAATGTCACCGGAGCCTCGCCGGACCGCCGTCGGCGCCACCGCCGGCCGCCGCGGCTCTGCCACCGAAAAAATCAAGAAAACTACTGAAGCTTCTCCTCAGCCTCACGAACACGATGGTGGTGGCCATTTTTTATTTGGAGTCTCCGTTTGGCAGGAATTTAAATTTGAAGTTCCGGTCAAGATTTTTCTTCCCGGTCAAAATCGTCACCACCGGCCTCCGGATTCTACCCAAACTCCAGTCGAGACTTCTCCTTGAATATGCGGTTCTAATGGTGGTACTTGATTGCTGATTGGCCGGCCGGAGGTGGAGATTAGAGGGAATTGCAGACCACGTTTTTCGGTTGGTTTTTGAAATTTCCGGCCAAACTTCTTCTTTTCTTGCCTTCAGGTTCTTTCCCGTTTTTAACCGGCCAACTTCTTCTTCCTTCTTGATTGCTGGTCAGATTCCACACAGATTATACCCAAAAACGAAATCACTACTTTGCCTCAAACAATCCACACCAACTGACCAGATTTCTACCTTCGGTCAGTGCCACCAGAATTTCTTGGTTCAGTTCGCAATTTTTAGTTTGGCCATAAACTTTCCCCTTTAGGCAATATTTTGATTTTTTTGCAATTACTTCCACTTTCCCCAAAAGGAAAGTCTTTGGATCCTTTTTCTTCAAATTTTATTTATCCGGTTTCTCATTTTCAAGATTTCTTCGTTTTTGTAATTCACTCCAACCACAAAAATTCACCAAGCCCTTGATATTCGCACAAGGCTCTGATACCAGTTGTTCGGAATTTCGCGTCTCAATATTTGTGATTATCGCAGATAACATAAAGAAATCAATCAAAAAACGCAACAATAACGAAGAACACAATCTTGGTGACCCAGTTCAGTGCCATCGCACCTACATCTGGGGGACTCTGAATCGAGCCCGTTCCACTAGCTAATCCCAATGAAAGTTCTTTACAAGATTCGGGCACACAAAATCGTGCGCCAATTCCTTCTCGAGGAATTACCAAATCACAACCCCTATTCTCTAAAATATCACCGTACCATCATACTACACAATAGCACTTCCAATTGGCCTATACAAGGACTCAATTATGCTACAAAGTATTGTTCTAGATGATGCAAGAATTCGGGTGGATTTCACAAGAGAGGAGAGGGAGAGGGCTAATCTATTCTATTTCATTCTATTATGCCAAATGAACCCAAGTCAAGAATATATAAATTGCCAACTTAATCCTAACCATAAGATCTTGATCAATGGTCCACAATAAAAGCATAATAACACTAATTGCACCTTTAAGTCCTTCAACTTTAAGTTGGTTGCTAATTAGGCCCTCCAAGTACGAAATGTTCAATTTGGGGATCACATATTAATACGAATGTTCAAATGGGGTTTCATTTTTTATCTTCCATTGTGTTTCATAGGAAACACATTAACGCATGCTAGTAAACAATGGCGCTCAACAAAATTATCTGTGTATGGTAGAATAAGAATCAATTCACGAATCAAAAATTCAGTCACAAACTCTATGCTCTCTACTTAATTCTTACAAAACAAATACACATCTTCATATCTTTTCTCCCTATTTGTCTCTCTCATATTCCTTTTTCACTCCTTTGGCATGTTTTACTGGTTACATTATATATCACTTGATAGGGGTGGATGTTTTTCGGTTCGGTTCGGTTCCTTTAATAACAAGAACCGAACAATTTCGGTTCGGTTATCGGTTATTTTTCGGTTCTTGTTCGGTTTCTATTAAAAAAATTAAAATTGATGCAAATACAAAAAATATCTAATTATTTGCAAAAAAATCAAAGCTAAATTGAGTCAAATAGAGCATCCAAAACATATTAATAAGACTTATTAAACTTAAGCTCCAAATTGAAAGAAAAGAAACAATCAAATAATCATGTAACAAAATTTAAATCGAAATATATCTTCAAAATACATCAATAAAGTTTTTTAAACATCAAATTTTACGAGTTCTCTACGTTACCAACTCCTTCTACAAGAAAAAAATTAATTGTGAATGGTAGTAAACGTTGTTTAAAGTATTAGTGAAATGAAATGTTAAGATATATACCATTCGATCGTGTTCAGTTATTTTTAGGTTCTTTGTTCTGTTATTTTGTTAAAAAATTCAACAATTATCATGTAAAACAATACAGAAAGTGTTACGTGGGCTTAATTTAAATTAAGAATGTTCGGATCTCGATTCGGTTTTCGGTTTTCAAATAGGAACCGATCGATTTTTCGGTTCTCCATTTTTCGATTTCGATTCTCATTTTTTCCTAAAGAACCGACCGGTTTCGATTTTTTCGGTTAAGTTCTCTCGATTCCGATTTTTTTGTCCACCTCTAGCACTTGATATTTGTGAAAAGTAAGTTTCTTTTCTTTTTCTGTGCGTGTACATGGTAAGATTTTCTTTCCTTAACTTGCTGCTCCAAAATTTTATATATATATTTTCTTATAATTCTGTCTTCCACATAATATTTCCTTGTTTTCCTCATCACCAAGATCTTTCCTATCTCAAAGGAAATCTATTAAATTTAATTGGAGTTAATATCAAACAATCTTCACTTAGAGCACATTTGGTCCCAACACTTTCTTCAAGTTTTTGAAAAATTTTGAGTTTTTTTTTTTTTTAGAAAATGTGTGGTTGAAAAGTGCAAACAATTGTGAGTCATAAAAATATATGATTGAAAATAAATTTGAGGAAAAATTTTGTAAAAAAAGGGTTGAGACCAAACGGGCCCTTAGTCTGAAATTTTCCAAGTTCATGGGCACTTCTTTTTAATACCGATCTATGCACCTCTATTTAATAGGTGTCATTATTATAGTAGACATTAATTGAGTTAACAGAATCATCAACGATTGAATTGACTATTATCATCTTGGCCTTTTGCAGAAAATTCATAACCTAATGCATCCAAGCTCCCAAGGTATCAAGTTTCTCTTTTAACTTTGCCGGTTAATAACTTTCACATCTTCATTAAAGATCTATACTTTCCAATCCACGTACATTTTATTTTTCAATTCTAATGAGTATCCATTCTAACATGGTGAGGAATCACATGGCTTGTAAGTGCAAATTATTCCTTATGTATGCACATATGATATGAACGTCAAGAGGTCACATATGATATTAACATCAAGAGTTTGAGATTATTATTTTGATAAATATCATCGTCAACAATATCCATTACTCGGTAGAATCTGAGGAGGCATTGAGAACTTTCTAACTAGGCATTCGATACATCCTAGTCCTTCACTGCTTGGCCAGCTGGAATTGAGCTTCGACTAAGGGGACGATTCTAGTTAATTAATGACATTCCCCTAAAGAAAGTGCCTCTTTAAAGCATACTCTAAAAGCTTAGTTCTAATTGTGTTATTTCATTTCAAATGAAGAGAAAGTATAAATGCCTTACCGCTAGTCCCAAATACCTATTACTCCCTTCGCTCGAGTTTGAAAAAAAAAAAAAAATGAGTTCCAAGCATGGTTTGAAAAAACGTAAATGAGTACCGATGCGCTTTTATGTCATAAGGTGAGGCGTAAGCCTTGACGTTTTGAGGGGCAAGCCTTAACCCAAACTTAAAAGATTTAGAGCCTGTTTGTTCTTGATTAAAAATAAGATTTTTGTCAAAGTCAACAACTAATTAAAATTATATATTTCATGAGTCCTATAACTTTTTAACAACACATCTCATCAACTTTTATAAAATCCGCTAAAAATCTAATTTTAATATCTATCAAACAAGGGTTTAAGTTGAAAAATTAGAAAGCGACATAAAATAAACATAATGTTTCCAATGAATCATAAACAATCTTGAAAATTTTTAGCAAAACAAAATCAAAAATATATTAATGAAGTTGATAATAATCAATAGTTATATCCATTTTCAAACAAAAATTAAATAGCGTTTATAAATAAAAAAGCCTAAAAGTCTCCAAAATGAAATATAGTACAGTTGCTGTCTGTAGAGAAAAATCAGACATGGACAAGTTCAGATTATAGTTAGAGCCTGTAGGCTTGCAGCTTTGTGTAAAATTGTAGGTTGGTAGCTTTTGTAGAGATTGGGGAGGAACATTTGTCTTGCACACTTACTCTAGTGACTTTTTTTGCAGGTGTAGTGTTGTCCTAGTACTATTAAAATCGGGCATTTGGTCTTTTCTAGTGACTTTTTTCGCCTAAAAAGAAAACAAAAAGGTAAATCTGCACTGAAGCGAGTTTTGAGGCGTGGACGTAAGTCAATTAAGGTGCACGCCTTTCAATGACAGGCTCAAAATTATCGCCCTGAGGCATATGTCATGCGCCTTACGTTGTGGCAAGCATCGAGGCGCACCTCACTTGGATTTTTTCATACCATGGTTCCAAGGTAGCTTAGCTATTATTTACTTCTCTCGAATCGGACAAAGAAACTAACGAGAGAGTACTATGTAGCAAATTTAGATTGATGTTGGGGGTGACTCCTAAATCAAGTTTAGACATATACATAAATTAATAAGACTATTAACGCTTATTAGTGCTATATCCCCAAGGCGTTCAAGTAGGTAGACATGATGAAAGGCCAATTTGTACTTTATAGTTCATGTCTTTTCTTTAGATAATTCATCCATATAAAGAAAACGTTGTATAATATTTTGTTGGGTTTTGACCCAAAAATAGGAGCGGCCGCATGTAATTTAGAGGTGTGGAATTTGGGCTTTAATTGATTATTAAAGGTCCATTAGATTATCTTGATGTTGGTGTAGTGCTATGAAGCACCGATACGGATACGCTTATCCGACATGGGTGTGTATCCGATACGTCGATATGGAATTTTGAAAATGTTCCAATACGTCGATATGTCACCGATATGTCAATTAAAATTTTTATTTATTTTTTAAAAAACTTTTAGTGTAATGAAAAATAAAAATTTGTATACTTATTGCATAAAAAAAATAATTAGCAAATGTAAACCAAATTGACATTAACTTCATTTATACATGTTTTCTTACAAGTCATAGCATCAATTCAACACAATAAAGATGAAATGAGTCTATCATTCATCTCGAATTGCTTCTTCAACATCTTTATCTCTGTCATCCCTAAATATTATTGCCTCGAGTTCCTGTTTATCTAGAGACAAATTTGCAACTTCAAGCATACCACCATCTTCAAATGAATCAAATGCATTACCACCAACATCCCACATCTTTGTCTCCCCTTGTGAATAGCGAGGGCTACTCCTTGACAAGAGACGTAAATTGCTATGAACAAAGACTAAATCCTCTGTGCGTTTTTGAGTTAGCTTATTCCTTTTAAGAGAATGTGAAAATTTAAAGTTGTCTAAATTTTATGTTTAAACAAACAGACTGTCACAGATATGTCTGAACAGTAACAAATTAACTAGAAACGTCAAATTTTGTTTAGTGCAGATCCAGATGAATCCTTATAGCGATCCAGAATTTTTATGCAATAAATAATTATTTTAATATTTAGAAAATTGTGTCGCTACTATTTCATTTATTATTTTGAAGTTAACGCCGCGACGAATTCGTCTAGCCAAGTCAAGAAATATCGAATTTGTTCGATTTTAAATTAAAATCCGAATTTCTATAATTATATTATTTTAATTAAAGTATCATTTTCAAAACCATTTTTAATTCCAATATTCCTTATTAAATTATTTTAAGTCCAAAATATGTAATTCAATTTTTATCTCAAAATTCATCCATTCTCAGATTTATTTTCAGTCCAAAATATATCTGTTTTAAATACATTTCTTAATCAAAGTTATTCAATTTTCTAAGCCATAGCCACCACCCACAAATTCCTTTTCAGCTCCATTATTATCAGCATCAATCCATAGCCACGAACCTTCATTATATTAAACCATAATTGTACAAGCAAAGCATCTTCATCATTATCATCATCTACCCCATCTTCATTTCAATACTCATGGCACAACTCACACTTCCATGTACTTAGATTCCACAATACAATATATATAAGCATACATCTTCATCACCTGCACCAAGCTCCATCTCCATCCCAGACGAGTGCAACCACAGTCCACCCACACTGCCTCACCGTCCATCACTCTGCCATCACCTCCTCGATCAGAAAATCAGCAGCCACCATTTACCACACATAGATCAACCTACAGCAAGCCATAACCGTTTCATCACTGCAACCACTGATCTACCAACCAAACCACCACCCTCTGCAACTCACAGCCGAATCCACTACCAATACTGCCATCCACAACCACTAGTTAATCAATTCATCAATCCGGCCAGTTTCCTCCATTCAACTACATCCAATTCAATTTCCATTTTCAGAATTTCCATTTGCAAGATCAACAATCTCAGCCATTATCATCAATTCTGATATCCTGCAATCACCATCTTCATCATCACTGCAGCAAATTTCCACCACCGGTATCATCATCCTCAAACACCAAATTGAATCAGCGTTCATCATCATCAATCAAAATTGAGCACCACCACCGCACTCAGTCGAGAACCCAAAACACCATCACCATCATACAACCTCCATCATCGCCACACCCAAACCACCCTGCTTCCTTCCAAGTTAGATCACCACCACCACAATCCACGCAGTCACCACCGCCTACTGCATAATCCAGTCAATCACCACTGCCGGCCAGTCTACACCGAATCACTGCACAACATTCCTCCAAAAATCAAACTCAAACCTAGAAGAAAAGATAACCCATAACCCTAGAAACCCTTTTCTTACCTCAATCGTAGGTCCCTTCGCCGGAAATCGGGATCTAAGCCGTTGTTTTACATTCGGTTTTCACACCCAAAAGCCTACCAAAACTTGAACCGCCGCTTTCCGCCACCCTCGCTGACGTCTCGCCGGCACATCACCGGCTGCAGCACCCTTTTTACCCTAAGCGTTCGTCGTCGCCTGCCTTCGTCTTCTCCAGATCGCCTTCGCGTTGAGAGAGAGTGTGGATCGAGAGAGAGAGAGTATGGATTGTGATAGAGAGAGAGTAAAGCTGAGATATATATTTAATTTTCGGAAATTGCTTTTTGGTCCTTGAAGTTTTAAAGATTTCAAATCAGCCCCTCAAGTTTTGAAATGTTTTAATCCAGCCCTTTTAGCTTCAAACTTATCATTTCAGTCCCTGCTGATTTTATTAATTTGATTTTAAGCTCAACTTTCAAAAGTATTCATTTTAATCTCTCAACTTTCAAAGTATCCATTTAAGTCCCTCAACTTTTAAAAGTATTCATTTTAGTCCCTCAACTTTCAAAACATCAATTTTAGTCCTCAAATTATAATTTATCATTTTGAGCTATATATTCGATATACTAAAGTGACTTATTGGCTAAGACGAAGCGTACGGAGAATTTAAAGAAATTGAAGTCATTCCCGCTCAACTTTGCACTCGTCGGATTTGAGGTAGACTCGCACTTATTAATTGATTTAAATTATGATTTCATATAAATGTCATGTGACTTGTGAAAGTCAATTTTTAAGAAAAACAAGTATGTTTTTATGAAAGGTAAATATACCTTATGTTTTTATGAAAAGTAAGTATACCCTATGTTTTTACGATAATGTTTTATATGTTTTGGATCATTGCTATGCACATAAGAATTCTTACCACCTAAGTTCGGTAGAATTCTGTGTCTCCATAAGTTTATGAGGATTTACCACCTAAGTTCGGTAAAATTCCTGTCTTTCCATATGTTTATGAGGATTTACCACCTAAGTTCGGTAAAATTCCTGTCGCGTATGTTTATGAGGATTTCGATCCTATCTTATGTTATGATGGAAATGATCCCTATGAATTTCATGAATTATGTTTTGGTATACTTACTGTTATTATGATCTTACTGTTATTATGACTTACTACATAAGAATTCTTGCCACCTAAGTTCGGTAAAATTCTTATATTTATGAGGATTTCGATCTTATCCTATGTTATGATGAAAACTTACTGTTATTATGATTTTACTGCATAAGAATTCTTGCCACCTAAGTTCGGTAAAGTTCTTGTGTCTATTTATGTTTATGAGGATTTCAATCATATCTTATGTTATGCTTTCAAAAGAAATTATGCTTGGCATAATTAAAATATTTTTATAAGTATATGGTTTTCAAAGAGCTGTTTTCAAAGAGCCTATGATTTGCAAAATATGTCCCGTGCTGTAATGCACAATATGAGTTTTATCAAGAGCAGTTTTATAAAGAAGCTCTATCAATGCCCGTTTTATAAAGAGCCGGGATTTATGTGTTTAATCATCTTATAAATTAAATTAATATGCGATGAGTCTACTGAGTATTTCCCCCATGAAATACTCACCCTATTTTTTAACAGTTTTGCAGATTTCGGAGACGGTGGCGAGCGATGAATGATGGTGGCAATAATCGTTGAACGGTTGAAAGTTTGACGTTAATGATTTCCGTATTTTCCAAACAATCGAATAATTTAGAGAAGTTCATTTATTTGAGAAATTATGATATTGGCAATTTCTTTACAATATTAATGGTTCGATTTACTATTTCAAATGGTTTCATAAATGTTTTCAATTTTAGCGGCCATTACAGTTTATTTAATGTTGCCAAAAATGAATTTCAATTATTTCTTCCGCAAAAATATTATTCGAAAAATTTAGACAGAAAATGACGTAGTGAATCGGGTATACGGAACTCGGGGCGCTACAATCCTGGTGACCCAGATTCGTCTGGATATTAATTCGTGAACAGATTAACTAAATAATGCAGAATTGTAAAGCAGATAAGAACATAATATTTGAGCTTAATGTGGGAAAACCCTAACAGGGAAAACTCACGTGCCCACACCCTGCGGACAAAAATCAATCACTATATAAGAAAAAAGTTTATACAGATCAATCTAAATTACAGGATAAATCTACGCATAGACTTATCAAACATCTAAGAAATAGATCACTCACTGATCCTTCTATGGCATGTAATATGAGCTGGCGTCCCACCACTCTTCAGTAGCTTTCTTTGATTCTGCAACACTCTTCAGCAACCTCGAACTCCCGTTCGATCTTGATTCAAACCTCCTGTTTGATCTTCACGCTGAAAGTCTTTTCTTCTCTATGTGATTGATTCCTCCTCCCGAAGAACCACAATTTGTAGTTTTCTAATTGATTTTTGGCATGAATGAATAAGCTCTATATCTCTAGAATATTCATGCACATCGAGAAGTCATACAATGCAGAAGCCGTGTTTAATTAGCACCACACGAAAATATAGCTTCTTGACTTCTTCAACAAAATGTAGTGGACGTGTATTTTTGGAGTACCACACGAATTTTCTTGATTCTACACGTCTCAAGGAAAACCATCCAAGTTTCCTTTATTTATATGCAATTGGATTGCTTGGCCATCAAGAATCCTACTTGCACCAAATCTTGATTTCCTGCAATAAAATCAAGAAAGATAAGGTAAGATAAATCAAGAATATTACCATAATGAACAATAAGGTAAGATAATTATAAATCCAATAATCTTACCATAAGTGATGATAAGGTAAGATAATCAAGGTTGTTTGCAAATCTTACCTTAAGTGATAAACTTGGATATCAAGAAATAAATCATCAAGAAACTCGGCTAATCACAATATTTCTTGATGTAATCTTACCATAAAAGATAAACTTGGATACCAAGAATGAAATCATGAAGATACTCGGTCAATATGATTATTTTAACAAGACTAAAATATTATCTTAATACTTATAAAGAATAATAAGTGATAAAGATAAAATTCTAAGTCTAGTAAAATATTATCACAATTCTTGATCCTTATCATAAGTGATAAGTAATAGAATTCTAGCCCAAGTATATAATTATCACAATTCTCAATACTTATCATAAAATATAAGTAACATAATTTATCTCCAAATATCACAAGATAATTATTCCAACGAAAATGAGAGATAAATATAATTGCAACTTAAAATTCAAGTAAACAACTAGTAATTTAATTAAATTTAATAAAAATTACTAGATACACGTATAAAGTAATTAAATTAAATTCACTTAAATTACAACATGTAGAAAAATAGAAAATGCCAATAAATATAACTTAAAATAAGTTAACAGAATGCACAAATGAATAAGTACTCCAATTTAGCTCACAACAAGATGAAGAAGATGGTTGTCCCCAATCATAGATTCATATTCACTAAAATTTGAAGTGTAGGTGCACAAGCGTCATAGTTCACCCACCAAGTCTTTCGGTCCAAGTGGTAACAATCATAGATTCATATTCACTAAAATCATCTTCCATCATTGAAAATTTAGAGTACTCCTTGAATTAGAATTGGAATTGACCTTGGATTTACAAAGTTAGATAAGCAATGAAGTGGGGTGTTCTTGTTCCAACGATCAACAAGAATGCGGTGAACAACATCATAAAATGGTGACACCTCTTCTTGACTCTTTCCCCCGTGCTTATAAATCACTCCTTTCACTTTTTCAATTATGTAATCCCACATATCGTAGACCAAATGAAGAGAAGGTTTGTCCATATCAAAAAATCTGATCATGTCATAGATAGGTGAAGTGAATAAAAGAAAATAACTTATAGAATCCCACCAAAGATCATCAAGATTTTTTGTTTTCACAAAACTTGCTCTACTTACATCATCATCACGGTAAGATGCCCAACTTTCACTAATAACCATTTCTTGGAGACCACGTTGGATAAGTTTAAACCGTTTAAGCATAACAATAACTGGAGCAAATAGTGTCTCGGCTACGGAAAGCAACTTCAATAGCATAAATTCATGAAATATTTCTCGTATCTTAGAAGTGGTTCATGATGAATTTTTTTAAGATCATTACTTCATCATGAAGACTAGTAATCCAATTGTATTCCTCATAAGTAATCAAGTTATTCTCAACATTCTTTGCCGCACAAATATTCTTCAAAGCAAGATTTAATGTGTATACAACACACGTCGTCCAAAACATGTGAGGATAATCTAATTCAATCAATTGCCCCGCACCTTTACAATTTGGAGCATTATCGGTTATCACTTGCACAACCTTTTCATGTCCAACTTTGTTTATGACCTCTTTCATCAAGTTAGAAATAAATACTTATCTTTTGTTTCACCCGAGCAATCCCACCTTTAAGAACATGGGTCCACTCTCTGTCACCGCCATAAAGCTGATTAGTGGTCTTCTTTGTAGGTCGCTCCATCCATCAATCACAATGGATACTCCTTTTTACATCCATGTGCCTTTTATAGGTTGTAATAACCTTTCCACATTTTCTTTCTTTCTTTTTGAAGTAGAGTGGTTCTCGACTTGTTATAACCAGGGGGCAAATATCATGACAAACGACAATTTGCTGCAAGAGAATAGAAACGAACATAGTGAGGATTTCTTGCAAGATTAAAAGGAAAACCACTTGAATACCAAATTCTAGCAATTTCGGAATCCAATTGATCACGTGTAGTCATATTAAAAGCTTTCTCAATTGCACTACCCTTTCTTTTCTTTTCCTCGATGACATAACAATCTACATTAGTCATATTCTCCGATGGCAATGGCATTCTTTTTGATGCCCTATTGAGGAAGGGCTTCAGTTTATGGTTCGGATCAATTACCGTTTTGTGTAATTAACTTGGCTTCATCTTCCGATTTTTTCTTTTCAAGTAAATCCTTTTTAGTTACCTTTTGACAAACACCAATACCATAACAAGGTAATTTCAACTAGTGTTCTTTTACTCTTGTATGTGAACTTGTCTTAACAACTTTGCAAAAAATTGCATTGCCAAACAACATTACCACCGGTTTCATTTAGTGTTTCTTCATCTGCACTTTTCATAAACTCTTCAACCTAAGGATGTCAACGAGCCGAGCTAAAACTCGTCCCCAAAAATAAGGCTCGACTTAAACTTTAGTTCGAGCTTTTTCCGAACCGAGTCGAGCCAAGTCTAAAGCTTTTCATTTTCTTTATTTTTATAGCAAAAATTCATAAAATTTTTATTGAAAATGTATATATATAGCAAGTTGAGCGGAGCCTCGTGGTCGAAATTCATTGCTCAAGCTCCAATCGAGCTTTTTTAGCCGGGGGGGGGGGGGGTTTGCTCGAGCCGAGTCGAGCCAAAACCCTTCTCTCAAAAAAAAAAGCTCGGCTCGAGCCGAGCTTAGCCCGAGCTTTTTCCGAGCGGCTCAAACTAACAAACCGTTTTTCCATCCCTACTTCAACCCCTTCACATATTCATGCGTATTACGTCTCTCATACATCTAACTACGATCCATTTTTAAAGACCTATATGAAAATACATATTCAACATGTGTTCAACAAATGAAATCACTTTAAATATTATTTTTTAATTTATAAAATCTCTACAAAAATTTCGACAGAATCTTCCCTTATAAATTTGACTTAACCAACCTGTAGGGGGAATGAAAATGCCACAATAAAACCAAAATATTCAAACTCAACATATTCAATACTCAAACACAACACAATTCAAACTTCTATATCGTCAACTACTCCAAAATTAATTCAAAATCTATTCTCAACTCCTCAACAACAAAAAATCATAATCAAAGCCCATCAATAGCACCAAAGACCACAATAACATACCTCAAATTTACAAATCCCAAAATTTGAAATTAACCATATATATGTTGCGCCAAGGATCACAAATTCAACCACACCAAGTAGAGCAAACAAAATAATTATATCACAACCACAATGTGAATATAACCCAACCAATCACACAATCAACACACTCACACATACTATTCAATAAAAATATGAACACCGATTTATTTTACGTGGAAAAACCATCCAATGCGATGGGAAAAAAATCATGGGACCGTAGTCCACTCCAAATCTTCCACTATAACTTCAAAGTGGGTACACCAAGTGTTCTTCTCTAATCAAATAGGGGCTGACAAATAGAGCATTACAAAATCACCTCAAAAATACAAATAACCCATCACTAAAACAAGTGAAAAACCAAAGATAAAATCTGGAAGAAATCACCAAAATAGGAACTGAAATCTGTCACGAATAACTAGCTGTAGGAACCTCCAAATGACGATACATCTACAACCACCTTGCAAAATTTCAGCCCGATCAGAGAAGAGATGACCGCAAGATGACGTGGATTTCTGGGCTGCTGTTTTCAAATCCGAGAAAAACAGCTTTGTCCCTTCTCTCTCTATTCTTTTCCAACTCTCTCCTTTTTTTTTTTGTTTGTATATGGTTTTGAGGCTTGCCCTAGTCTTTTTACTTAAAAACTAAAGTGTGAGAATAACACTTTTCATCCCCAAACTTTGTAACAAAGGTTAAGTAAGTCCTTTTCATCTATATGAGCTCAAATAGATAAAATACATGGGCCATCCTCATAGGAGGGAAACCCAACAAATCTCCCCCTCCCGACTATGAGGATATGGTCTGCAACTCTACAACAAGCTTCAAGCTTCTCTTTTGAAAGAGTTTTAGTCATCCTGTATGAACCATTATCATCAGTATGGATCTTTGTCAATTCTAACAACTTGGAATTTAACACATCACGAATCCAGTGATATCTAACATCAATATGTTTTGATCTAGCATGAAAGGCAGAGTTCTTACTGAGATGGATGGCACTTTCACAATGCAATAAATACCTTTCCTGCTTCATTCCAAGTTCTTGTGAAAATTTCTTCATCCACAACAACTCCTTAAAAGCTTCAGTTGCAGTAATAAACTCTGCTTCTGTCTTAGAAAGAGCAACGCATTTCTGTAGTCTTGATTGCCATGAAACAGCTCCTCCTCCAAAAGTAATCAAGTATCCAGAAGTAGACTTTCTATTATCTACATCTCCGGCCATATCAGCATCTGTATATCCAGTCAATACAGGTTTCTCACTTCCAAAGCAAATACACAATTTGGAGGTGCCACGGAGATACCTGAGGATCCACTTCACTGCATCCCAATGTTCTCTACCTGGATTGGAGAGAAATCTACTAGCAACACCAACATCATGAGCTATGTCAGGTCTGGTACATACCATTGCATACATTAAACTTCCCACGGCTGAAGCATATGGAACATTCTTCATATCATATTTTTCTTCTTCAGTAGAGGGACTTTGCTTTGAGCTCAATTTTAAATGACAGGCAAGTGGAGAGCTAACTGCTTTAGCTTTGTCCATGTTGAATTTTTCAAGTACCTTCAGAATATATCTTTCATGTGATAACCACAACTTCTTGGCTTTCCTGTCTCGAACAATGTTCATGCCAATGATTTTATTTGCTGGCCCCAAGTCTTTCATTGCAAAGGACTTGCTCAATTCCTTCTTTAACCTGTCAATTTTAGATACATCATGGCCAACAATTAACATATCATCAACATAAAGTAACAGGATAAAAAAATCATTATCAACAAATCTTTTAATGAAAACACAATGGTCAGAAGTTGTTTTCCTGTAGTTATGCTTCTCCATGAATGATTCAAACTTCTTATATCATTGCCTCGGTGCTTGCTTTAACCCATATAGACTTTTCTTCAATTTACAAACCAGGTCTTCCTTTCCTTTCACTTGAAGACCCTCAGGATGCACCATATAAATATCTTCTTCAAGATCACCGTGAAGAAAAGCTGTTTTTACATCCATCTGCTCAATCTCTAAATCCATGCTAGAAGCCAAACCAAGTATCAATCTAATGGATGACATCTTTACCACTGGAGAGAAGATTTCATTGAAATAAACACCTTCTTTTTGACTGAACCCTTTTACAACCAGTCGAGCTTTGTACCTTGGTTGTGAGCTATTTTCTTCGATCTTCAAGCTGTACACCCATTTGTTTTTCAATGCCCTCTTGCCTTTAGGAAATTTCACCAACTCATAAGTGTGGTTAGCATGTAGTGACCCCATTTCATCTTGCATAGCTTCCAACCACTCTTCTTTATGCTCATGAACAATAGCTTCTTGATAGCATTCTGGTTCTCCCCCATCAGTAAGAGTTATAAATTCTGTGGTAGGATATTTCTTTGAGGGTTGACGGGTTCTACTTGATCTTCTCAAAGAAATCTCATCTGCTGTTTCTACAAACTTGGTGCCTGACTGATCATCCTGCTCAATTACCTCCTCAGTGTCATTTGGGGGAATATGGCCATTACCATCATTTTCATCATTCTGAGCATCTTGAACATCATCTCCATTTTGACTAGAATCTATAGATGGAGGAATAGGATCCAAGTCAACCAGATCAACATTGCTTGTTTCTGGTTTTTCCACGACTTTCTCAATATCTTCAATGGTGTGGTCTTCCATAAACACAACATCTCGGATTCTAACCAGCTTTCTTGAAATAGGATCATAAAGTCTGTAACCAAGATCATCTAGACCATAACCCAAGAAGATGCACTGCTTTGTTTTTGAGTCAAGCTTTGTTCTCTCATCTTTGGGAATATGCACAAAGGCTTTACATCCAAAAACCTTCAAGTGATTGTATGAAATATCTTTCCCATTCCATATTCTTTCTGGCACCTCAAGTTGTAAAGGAATAGATGGAGAAATATTTATAACATGCACCGATGTAGCTAATGCTTCACCCCAAAAGGACCTTGTCAACTTGGCATGTGACAACATACATCTTATCCTCTCTACAATGGTTCTATTCATTCTTTCTGCCAAACCATTGTATTGAGGAGTTTTAGGAGGAGTTCTTTGATGTCGAATACTCTGACTTCTGCAGTACTCGTCAAATGGCCCTAAATATTCACCACCATTATCTGTGCGAATACACTTTAATGACATTCCAGTTTCCCTTTCAACACTGGCTTGAAACTGTTTAAAGACATCCAACATTTGATCTTTCGTTTTTAAGGTATAAGCCCATACCTTCCTTGAATGATCATCAATGAATGTGACAAAGTACAAGGCACCACCAAGTGTTCTAGTTTTCATAGGACCACAAACATCTGAGTGCACCAACTCCAAAGCATTTGGCTTCCTTGAAGGAGGATTAGTCTTAAAAGCAACCCTGTTCTGCTTTCCAGCTAGACAATCTGCACAAGATTTTAAGCAAGTACCTCTCATACCAGAAAGAAATCCTTTCCTACAAAGAAAGTCCATACCTCTTTGTCCCATGTGACAAAGTCTCTTATGCCACAGTTCTGTAGATGAATCATCTGATACTGCGTTAATCAGACCATTAGTAACCTTTGTCTGCATTATATAGAGAGTAGAAGACTTCGATCCTCTGGCCACAACCATTGACCCCTTTTTGAGTTTCCAAACACCATCACTGAAGATGTTACAATAACCCTCATCATCAAGTCTTCCAGCAGAAATCAAATTTAGTCTGATATCAGGAACATGCCTCACATCTTTAAGTATCAACCTGCTACCATTATTAGTCTCCAGACACACATTTCCAATACCAATGACTTTAGATGAACCATCATTTCCCATCTTCACCACTCCAAATTCACCTGCAGTGTAAGAGGAGAAGAAATCCCTTCTGGAAGTGGCATGAATGGAGGCACCACTATCAATAACCCAATTGAATTCTTGGCAAGCAATATTGACTTCATCTACACCACAAACAATGAACAAATCTTCAGTAGTAGCTGCCACTGTCTCCTTATCACCATCTTTCTTGTTACCTTTCTTTTGTTCAGAAGCTTGATCTCTCTTCCATTTATGGAAATACTTCTTCATATGGCCTTTGTTGCCACAATAATAGCAATCAAAATCTTTCTTTTGCTGAGACTTGTCACGAATCTTAGGACCTCTGCTTTTGCTTCTCCCCCTATTTTCCATGATAAGGGCTTCTGACTGAGAATATGAAGAACCAGATGTCTTCCTTCTTGTCTCTTCATTTAACAAACCACCTTGTACCAGGCTCATAAACACCACTCCTTCAGGGGCTGAGTTGGTTACTGAAACTCTGAAAGTTTCCAACTATCTGACAAAGAACCCAAAAGCCACAAAGCCTGCACTTCATCATCAAAAGAAATTTTCATAGTACCCAACTGATTTATAATTCCCTGCATCTCATTCAAATGATCAGTAATAGGAGACCCATCTTTATACTTCAAATTCATAAGCTTTTTAATAAAAAACAATTTGCTTCCTCCAGTTTTTCTAGCATACAGCTCCTCCAAATTTTTCCAAAGTGTGTGTGCATTAGTTTCATCAGCTATATGATTGTGGACATTATCATCTACCCATTGCCTTATGTAGCCACATACTTGTCTATTTAACAATTTCCACTCCCCATCACTTGGCTTCCCTTCATCGCCTAAAATGGGAGTATGAAAATTTTTGCAATAAAGTAGGTCCTCCATTTTTTCTTTCCACATATGATAATTGCTTCCATTTAAACTAATCATTCTACTGGTGTTCACTTCCATGGTTATACACAAACAATCTAATAACCACAAGCTCTGATACCACTGTTGCGCCAAGGATCACAAATCCAACCACACCAAGTAGAGTAAACAAAATAATTATATCACAACCACAATGTGAATATAAGCCAACCAATCACACAATCAACACACTCGCACATACTATTCAATAAAAATATGAACACCGATTTATATTACGTGGAAAAACCCTCCAATGCGAAGGGAAAAAAACCACGGGACCGTAGTCCACTCCAAATCTTCCACTATAACTTCAAAGTGGGTACACCAAGTGTTCTTCCCTAATCAAATAGGGGCTGACAAATAGAGCATTAAAAAATCACCTCAAAAATACAAATAATCCATCACTAAAACAAGTGAAAAACCAAAGATAAAAGCTGGAAGAAATCACCAAAATAGGAACTGAAATCTGTCACGAATAACCAGCTGTAGGAACCTCCAAATGACGATCCAACCGTCCAAAATGTAGGTCTATACATCTACAACCACCCTGCAAAATTTCAGCTCGATCGGAGAAGAGATGATCGCAAGATGAAGTGAATTTCTGGGCTGCTGTTTTCAAATCCGAGAAAAACAGCTTTGTCCCTTCTCTCTATTCTTTTCCAACTCTCTTCTTATTTTTATTTTTTTTTATTTTTTATTTTTTTGTATATGGTTTTGAGGCTTGCCCTAGTCTTTTTACTTAAAACCTAAAGTGTGAGAATAACACTTCATCCCCAAACTTTGTAACAATAGTTAAGTAAGTCATTTTCATCTATATGAGCTCAAATAAATAAAATACATGAGCCATCCTCATAGGAGGGAAACCCAACAATATACAAACCTAAATTCTTAAATTTTTCAAATTTATATAAACACACATCTATATATACAATCTTTTCCAAATTGTTAACTTTTAACAACTAAAATAAATAAATATTTACATTTGTGCGCTTCGCGCGTATACTCACACATTAACTAAAAAAATATACCTATATTTATAGATACATACATACATACATACATACATATATACACACATTAACTAAAAATATACATATATTTATACATACATACATACATACATACATACATACATGTGTGTGTGCGCGCGCGCGTGTGGGGGGGTGGAAATACCGGTGGGCAGTGGGTGGTGGAAACCGGCGGGCGGTGGTGGTGTGAGGTGGAGGCGGCGGGAAGAGAGAGAGTGAGAAAGAGAGTGGGTGGCGTCAATTTGGTGGTGTTGCGCGGCGTCGGGTTGGTAGAGAGGAGAAGAGTGTGTGTGGAAAATGAAGAGAAAAATACCACATCTTTAGGCGTCGGTTTCTACTATAAATCGACTCCTATTGTGTGTGTGTGTGTGATATATATATACATTATAGGCGTCTGTTCTTTGTAGAACTGACGCCTATAATATTAGTTTGGGTGTCGGTTCATACATGACAACTGACGCCCTTGATCACCGTTATCTTTATGTGTCGGTTCATACATGACAACCGACGTGTATTGTTAAGTTATATTTACAAAATTGCCATCGCGTTTTATATAGACGTCGGATTTATTTAAAAACGACACAAATGTGTTACTTTTTTTGGGTAATTCTGTGTAAGTGAGTCAAAGTGTATTTTCCTACTAGGAGCAAAGTTTCTATAGTCCCGTATGACTAACTTGGGCAAGAAACACATCAAAATTATTGCTTTATCTTCATCCTCCTCCTCTAAATTGATGCAAAATTTGTTGGGAATTAGGACGCAACTAATCCCGCCCAGGATCGATGTGACACAAATAAACTGGACTGAGAAAATATAAATACGCAAAAATAAAATGCAAATACGAAACACAAAGATTTACGTGGTTCAGCAATTTGCCTACGTCCACGGACTCACACCAATATATTTCACTAACTCGAAAATGAGGAGTACAAAATACAACACTGTATTTTTATCTGCCTATGCAAAGGCTATTCTCTCCAACTCACTTTTCTCTCTATTTTGTGAAATGCCTCTCTTGTGTTGCTCTCTACAAAAGATCACTCTTTGTTGTGGTGGTGTAAGTTGCAAATGAGAGCCTCTATTTATAGGCAAGAATTAGGATGGATTGGGAATAAAAAATTTCACCTAATTCTTTCACCTAACTCCTCCACCTACTAGTCTCCACCTAATTCTTTCACCAACTAATCTTCCACCTAATAGTCTCCATGATCAACAATCTCCCACTTGGAGACTAATGTGGCTTCACCTGAGACACCTCCTCCTTGCAACTCCTTGTGAAATATGGTGTGAGTCATTTCCTTTGTCTTCACTTCAGAAGACCAATTGAAGCTGAGCACAGCTCCAATTTTTCCTTTGTTACTGTCTTGGTCATCATGTCGGCTGGGTTCTTACTACCCTGGATCTTCTCTAATGTTAATATTTCATCCTCCAAAAGAGACCTGATGAAATGATAACGGAGTCCAATGTGCTTGGTTCTAGAATGAAATGCTGAATTCTTTGCCAGATGTATCGCACTCTGACTATCACTGTGCAAAATATTCTTCTCCTGACTGAATCCCAATTCTGCCAACAAACCCTGTAACCAGATCATTTCTTTGCTAGCCTCGGTTACTGCCACGTACTCTGCTTCTGTAGTGGATAGAGCAACAATCTTCTGTATCTGCGAAATCCAGCTAACTGCAGTAGTACCTACTGTGAAAACATAACCAGTAGTGCTCCTTCTGCGATCTACCTCACCAGCAAAATCTGCATCTACAAAACCTTGTAGAGCCACCTCGCCTCGTCCAAAGCATAAGCATCTATCAGTAGTTCCCCGTAGATATCTTAATATCCACTTTACTGCTTCCCAATGCTGCTTTCCTGGATTTGCCATAAACCTGCTCACAACTCCCACTGCATGAGCAATATCTGGTCTGGTACAAACCATGACATACATCAAACTTCCAATGGCTGAGGCATATGGTATTTTAGCCATGAAGTTTATCTCGTCCTCTGTCTTAGGACTCTGATCACTAGATAGACGGAAGTGATTAGCTAGTGGCTTGCTGACAGCCTTCGCACTGCACATGTTAAATCTCTGCAGAACTTGACTAATGTACTTGGCCTGAGATAACTGCAAGATACCCTTCTGCTTATCTCTGAAAATTCTCATTCCGAGAATCTGCTTCGCTGCACCCAAGTCCTTCATTTCGAACTCTGCTGACAGCTGCATCTTTAACTTCTTGATTTCGTCCATATCTGAGCCTGCTACTAACATATCATCGACATAAAGTAGCAAAATTATATAACTGGACTCGAATCTCCTGAAGTAGCAACAATGGTCAGCATTACATTTGAAGTAGCCATTTTTCTGCATAAATCCGTCGAACTTCTTGTACCACTGTCTCGGGGCTTGCTTTAAGCCATACAGGCTCTTCTTCAATTTGCAAACGAGCTTCTCCTTTCCTTTGACTGAGAAGCCTTCTGGCTGCTGCATATATATTTCCTCCTCAAGGTTACCATGGAGGAAAGCAGTTTTCACATCTAACTGCTCCAAGTACAAACCCTCTGCTGCAACAATACTCAAGACTGATCTGATTGTTGTCAGCTTCACAACTGGCGAAAATATTTTCGTGTAGTCAATTCCTTCTTTCTGCTGGAAACCTTTGACCACCAACCTCGCCTTGTATCTCTTTGATCCGTCATGTTCTTCCTTGATTCTGTACACCCACTTGTTGTGCAAAGCTTTCTTTCCTGTAGGTAACTCAGCTAGTTCCCACGTCTGGTTAGAGATGAGAGATTTTATCTCGTCTTTCATCGCAAGCTCCCACTTGCCAGAATCACCGACCTGACATGCCTCATGATAGCATTCAGGTTCACCTGCATCAGTAAGTAACATGTAGCTCATGTACTTTCTATTTGGAACATGAGGTCTGGTTAACCTTCTAAGAACAGGGACTGGAGACTGTGATGCATCAGTCTCTAGAACAGGCTCCTGTAACTGCAGATCCTCCTCTGTCTGCTGCGACGTACTACTTTCTGGAGCATCATCCAACTCAACATATGTTGGATCATCATGTACTATGTCATCGGACTGCACTACATTTCTGTCCTTGTACATAACCTTCTCGTTGAATATGACATCCTTGCTTCTGATGACCTTTCTGTTCTGGTCATCCCATAAGCGGTAGCCGAACTCATCTCCGCCATATCCAATGAATGTGCACTTTAGTGATTTGGGATCTAACTTGCCCCTTGCCTGATCACTAATATGTGCATATGCGACACATCCAAAAACTTTCAAGTGGGAAAGTTTTATTTCTTTTCTGCTCCATACTTCCTCCGGTATCCTGTACTCCAACGGTACCGAGGGTCCTCGATTGATCAAGTACACCGCTGTGTTGACTGCTTCTGCCCAAAACTATTTGGGCAAGCCTGCATGTAACCTCATGCTTCTGGCTCTCTCCGTTAATGTCCGGTTCATACGTTCTGCAACTCCATTTTGTTGTGGAGTCCCTGGCAACGTCCTCTCCATTTTGATGCCATTTTGGTAACAGAACTTCTTGAACGCCATATCCGTATATTCTCCTCCGTTGTCGGACCTCAGCTTCTTTACTCGCAATCCTGTTTCATTTTCCACCATGACTTTCCACTTCTTGAACACATCGAATACTTCGGACTTGTGTCTCAAGAAATAAACCCACACTTTTCTCAAGTGGTCATCAATGAAAGTCACAAAGTATGACTTTCCGCCAATAGATGAAACTGTGGTTGGTCCCCAAACGTCTGTGTGAACTAACTCAAGCTTCTCTCGCTTCCGAGTTCTACCACTAGTGTTGAAACTCACCCTGGTCTGCTTCCCGAAAATGCAACTCTCGCATAAGTCTATATCAGTAGACTGAAGCTCTGGTAGTTTCCCCTTTGCATGCATATACTTGAGTCCCTTCTGACTCATATGCCCAAGTCTCTGGTGCCACAAGTTTGGGCCCTCCTTGCTTTCAGCAACTGCAATTGTCACACAAGCATCCGTCGTTGTGTAGAGGGTGCCAGTAACCTTGCCTCGAGCGATAATCATGGTGCCCTTGGTGATCTTCCAGTTATCACCAGAGAAGGTGGTGACATGTCCTTCTCCCGACAATTGCTTGACGGAGATCAAGTTCTTCCTCAATTCTGGAATATGTCTCACGTCCTTCAGCTTCCACACAGATCCATTGATCTTGATCTGTACATCACCTTTTCCGACCACGCCACACGGTTGATCATTACCGAGATATACTCTGCCAAAATCACCCCGCATATAGTTTACAAAAAACTCCTTGTTTGAGGTAGCATGAAAAGATGCTCCGGAATCAATTACCCAGTATTCCGTTTTTCTCTCCAAAGAGCATATCAAAGCATCGTCCGCTTCCTCTTCCACAACATTAGCCTCCGTCCTGTCCTCCTTTTCTTTTGGAGGTGTTGGACACTGGTTTTTGTAATGACCGGTCTTGCCACACTTCCAACATTCCACAACCTTTGTCTTGTTGGAATTGTTTGGATTTCTGGACCTCGATCTGCCACTTCTGAATTTGTCGTTGCCCCGCCCATTTCCTCTGTTGGAACTCCTGCCTCTGCTTTCCACGTTCAACGCCGATCCTGAAGTTGAGACACCTTCTGACTGTCGTCTGATCTCCTCCGTTAAGATCATGCTTACGACATCATCGAACTTCAATTTTGACTTTCCGGTAGAGCCACTAATTGCTGTGACTGTACCATTCCAGCTGTCTGGCAACTGCCCAAGAATTAACAGAGCTCGAACTTCATCACTAAAAGTGATTTCGACTGTGTTTAGCTGGTCCGTCACTTCGTTGAATTCATTTAGGTGCTCCCCAAATCTTCCGCCTTCGGCCATCTTCATATTGAACAGCTTTTTAATTAAGTGGACTTTATTTGCTGCAGATGGCTGTTCGTACATACTAGAGAGGGCTGCCATGAGAGACTCTGTCGTCTTCTCATTTTTTATGTTGAAGGCCACTGATTTTGACAACGTCAGCCTGATTGTGCCGAGTGCTTTTCGATCAAGCAACTCCCAATCCCCCTGGCTTATATCTTCTGGCTTTTCTTTTAGTGACTTGTATAGATCCTTCTGGTACAGATAGTCCTCCATTTACATTTTCCAAAATCCAAAATTTGAACCATCAAATTTGTCAATTTTGGATATTTTCTCATCTGTCGACATTGTTCACACTCAATCACAAAACAGTCTAAAGAAATCTTTTCTGATGTGGAAGATCAGTCAAAGCTGCAACCACAGAGCATACTAAGAATTTCAAAAGATCTCAATGAGCCAAAGCTCTGATACCAATTGTTGGGAATTAGGACGCAACTAATCCCGCCCAGGATCGATGTGACACAAATAAATTGGACTGAGAAAATATAAATACGCAAAAATAAAATGCAAATACGAAACACAAAGATTTACGTGATTCAGCAGTTTGCCTACGTCCACGGACTCACACCAATATATTTCACTAACTCGAAAATGAGGAGTACAAAATACAACACTGTATTTTTATCTACCTATGCAAAGGCTATTCTCTCCAACTCACTTTTCTCTCTATTTTGTGAAATGCCTCTCTTGTGTTGCTCTCTACAAAAGATCACTCTTTGTTGTGGTGGTGTAAGTTGCAAATGAGAGCCTCTATTTATAGGCAAGAATTAGGATGGATTGGGAATAAAAAATTTCACCTAATTCTTTCACCTAACTCCTCCACCTACTAGTCTCCACCTAATTCTTTCACCAACTAATCTTCCACCTAATAGTCTCCATGATCAACAAAATTATTAACTTTTTTCCTAATGGCAGCCCCTCTTCAATCTTTCACTCATACAATTGGTTTATTAATTACATTCTGTTTGTTAGGGAATTGTACTTATAACCTTTCTAATGTTTTCCATAGTTTAAAGAGGGATTTAAAATGCTGGATTGTATCTTAAGAGTAATGACCGATCTAAAGGTATGTACGAATTGTATTTGCTTCCATTTCTACCAGTTCTGCATCTTTCTCCCCTTGTACGTCTTAATTTCCTTGCAATACTTTAGGAGCTCTTGTTGCACTAAGACGTCTTTAACTATATATACTATGCCAGATATTTATGTTATTTTTCGAATTATCAAGATGCTCACCTCAAACTTTGAACTTGCCATCATCTTTGATGATCAACTTTGATAACACTTGAAGGAAAAACACCACAGACTAATAAAAGCAAATAGAAGAGAGAGAACTCAAACTTCCATGGTTAGGAAAAAACTGCCTACCACCACACGAGAGAGAGAGAGAGAGAGAGAGAGAGAGAGAGAGAGAGAGAGAGAGAGAGAGAATTAATGCACATTCATAATCACTCTCCCTATTTGACTCTCTCTTTCTCGACCCTTCCCTTTTTCTTCCTTTTTCTCCGTGTGTGTGTATCTTTCACTAATTGGGATCATGCTACAGTCACCTCGAAGATTACCTCCGAGGTGACCGCCCTCTCACATGGAGGGGATGGAGCCCACTTGTCGGAAGTGAGCTCCACCCCCTCCATGTGAGGAGGGGGTCACCTTGGGGGTAAGCCCTGAGGTGCTTTTAACATTATTCTTACCGTTTTTCTTTTCCAAATAAAATCTGAACAAAATTATGGGAATCATATCCCCCAGTTTGAATCATAGAATCTCAAGCTAGAGTTCCTATATTTTTATGGATAATAATAATAATAATATTAAGAAACTTAAGCCGCTTCTGAGAAAAGCGCATTTTGAGCAAATGGAGATGCTTAAAATGCCCTCGACCCTTGCCATTTAATTCTGTTCCATTGTATAGTAACAAAAAAAGGGCATTGATATTCCACATGTGTTTTTGGAATAAAACTCCATATAATGCTCCACTTATATTAATTTAATAATTGGATTAAAAGCTAGCCAATAATTGAACGCAGCAACCTCATGTAAGGATTTTAATCAATCGTGTGGGCTTATATGTGAATTATTGTGTATTGAATAAAAGGCTATCAATTTGGTTAAGCCCAATTAAAGTGATCTAATAAGGATTTGATATATCGGGCTTTAATGCATCTAAAATAATGTATGGACTTTTATGTGTAGATACCAGGCCGTTACCTAATTCATGATGGGTCGGATTAGGTTAATTGGCAATTCAGTATATAAAGTCGGTTATGGTCCCTGAATCCTACGTACTGTTCATTCTGTCTGACATCCCATCATCAGAGAGATAATAAGGACTACGTATCGATTTGGAAGATCCAAACACCGCCGAATCGTTTATCGTGAATCACGTTTGATTAAGGTACGCTTCCGCTTCAGTTATTTAATTCTTGATAATTCCAACATGATGATTTTGGATCCTGGATAAATAATTTATCTGTGAAATAAATTTTCTAACAAGTGGTATCAGAGCCAACATCGTGTTGAATTATCAGATCAATTTTGTACGTGTATATGTAAAACCTAATTGTATGTATACGCGCATAAGTCTGATTTCAAAACCAAAAAATTCTGTGCGTGAATATATACATACACGCAGAAATGGCCTCTGAATTCGAAAATATAATGGCTACAGTCCGGATACATGGTTTTCAAATTTGTATTGGGTTTGGGTTTCAACCAAATCAAACTTTTAAGCATGTATGTATAGGCAAAAATCAGAATTTGGAAATTGAAGGTATGGATACATGCTGTGTATGAATTTAGATCCTCGGTGGAAGGGATTTGTTGAGTATGGATTTGGATTATGTGTATTGTGTTGGTTGTTGTTGATGGGAATGATTCAGGTCGGAGATGGGGGTAGCCGCGCGCTTCGTCGCGGCGGAATGCAGCTTGCGCTGTGCGCGATGGTGAGCAGCGTCGCAGGCGGTGGTTACAGCGTCGCGCGCAGCGACGCTTTGGTCTGGGCTGCAGCGCCGGCGATGGCGCTGCAGGCGGTGGTGGCTGGCGCAGCGTTTGGGGGCGGCGGATAGGGTTCAAACCCAGCTGCTGTAATCGCGTTTTTGGGGCAGGGGCCTGGGTCCGGAAATTGGAAGTCTCCAAGGGCCTCTTTTGCAATTTTGGGTAATTATGTTAAATTGCACGTCTGGTCCTCCCTTTTATTTTGAATTAAATCTCAAACCCTACAGTTATGTAATTTATGATTTAAGCCCTTAAAGTTATAAATCATTTAAGTTGGGATTTTAAAGTTTTGAATTTACAACTTCAACCTCTGAAGTTATAAATTTAGTTCAGTCAGGACCCTTCAAGTTATGGAATTTTATGATTCAGTCCCTGAAGTTTGAAAATTTTCTAATTTAGTCCCTAATGTTTGAGAATTTTCAAAATTGGTCCCTAAAGCTTGAAAATTCTCTAATTTGGTCCCTTAAGGTTTGAAAAATTTTCATTTTCAGTCCCTAAAGTTTGAAAATTTTCTAATACAGCACCTAAAGTTATGAGATTCTTTAATTTGGTCCCCAAAGTTTGAAAATTTTCTAATTCAGTCACTAAAGTTTGGGAATTTTCAAAATTGGTCCTTAAAGTTTGATTTTTTTTTTTAAATTAAGTCCCTAAAATTTGAGAATTTTCTATATTGGCTCCTAAAGTTTGAAAATCTTCAAATATCAGCCTTTAAAGATTGAAAATTTCTTATTTTGGCCCTCTAAAGTTTTTTTTTTCTTTCAAATTGGGACCTAAAGTTTAGAATTTCTCTAAATTGGCCAATAAGGTTTTGGGAAAATTGTAATTTAAGCCCTTCAAGCTTAAAATTTTACAGAATTGGCCACCTAAAGTTTAAGAATATTGCAATTGACTCTTTCAACTTAAGGATTGCTTTATTCTAAAGTTTTGAATTCTATAATTCAAATCCTAAAATCAAATATAGATGCAAATCAATGGATTTCAGTTTCAAATCTTGGTACATCGGAATCTTTTGAGAGATATAATATTCGAAAGTAAATTAATTGAAGCAACATGTCGCCAAAGTAACCTCTCTTGTGGATATTAATTAACTTTGAATATTAGAAGGCATTTGTGTGTGTGTGTTATTCATTACGGATATTGATCGGCCCAAAAGAAGGTCAATATTTGGCTCGAATTTCACATGCGCCTGTGGTGATAAACACGTGGCAATTATTTGGTTTAACGTGTGACCAATAAATCGGTCCAAAGAAAGGTTTATTGGTTAACATGTCTTATTGCCAGTGTTTGATCACTACACTAAGGGAAAATTAGGTGTTTGTGTGTTATCTCATGCGGATATTTATCGGCCCAAAGGAAGGTCAATATTTGGCCCGAATTTCACATGAACTTGTGGTGATAAATACGTGACGGTTATTTGATTTTACGTGTGATCAATAAATCGGTCCAAAGAAAGGTTTGTTGGTTGACATGTCTTACTGTCAGTGTTTGATCACTACACCAAGAGTACCACTTACAAGTCAATATTTCTGTCCAAAGACTAAATATTGATGTTGTGCTAGGTATCTTGTGATGGGCCCTACCATTATTTGAAAGTATGATTTGCATAATAAGGTATTTATGTGAGCTATTCTGTTTAAGTGTTCTCTATTCGGTTTCAAATTTCGCTAGTAGTATATCTACAAGCTCAAATCTAATCCCTGTATTTATGGAACAAACTTCAAGGATCAAAACAAGAAAATTAACTTTTCGGTGGCTGCATGGATCTAGACCGTGTACTAAGGATTGAGCAACCTGCTCCTCTTACGGATGAAAGTTCATCTAATCAAATGAGGAACTTTGAGAAGTGGGATTGCTTAAATTACGTGAGTCTCATGATCATTAAGTGCGGCATTCTGGAAGCCTTTAGTTGCATAGTATCTGAGGAGGTAAATGATGCCAATGAATTCCTTACCAAAATTAAGAAACGTTTTGCAAAAAACGATAAGGCTGAAACAAGCACGCTTATGCAAAGCTTGATTTCAATAAAGTATAAAGGCAATGGGAAAATAAGGGAGTACATCATGTAGATGTCTCACACTGCTTCAAAACTTAAGGAACTAAAACTCGACTTGTCTAATGACTTGCTCGTGTATTTGGTATTGATATCGCTTCCTGCACAATATAGTTAATTTAAGGTTAGTTATAACTTTCAAAGTAGAAATGGACTCTAAATGAGCTCATTTCATAGTGTGCAAGCTTCTTGCACAATTCAGTCAATTTAAGGTCGGTTGTAACTATCAAAGGAAGAAATGAACTCTAAATGAGTTCATTCTATTTTGTGTGCAAGAGGAAGAAAAGTTGAAGCAGGACAGAACTGAAAGTGTTCACTTGGCAAACACCTCTAAAGATAAGGGCAAGAAAAAGAAATAAAGAACATAAAGTTGTTAAGGGTCCAAAATAAAAGAAACCGTATAAAGAAATTGGACTCAAAAACAGTAAGCAGCTACTTTATTAATTGTTTTAAGCGATTTAGGGGCTATAACTTTTATGATCCCATACTTAATTAAATTTTTGAAACGGGAACTGCAACATTTTTGAGGAAGTTGAGTTTGGGGAAGAAATAAGGTTAGAGATATTGTCTTTAAGGAATAAGTTGAGGAAGGATCGGTTTCGATTCCTACTATTGCTTTTGACAACGTGCAAGTTTTTATGCATGTCATTGATCAAGAAGCATATCCGGAACCTCAATTAGACAATATTGAAGAATCTCCCATCCAAAATAAAGTAAATTTCAAAAGTACAAACTCGACAACCTCAATAACTAAAGCCATTAAGGAGATCCACGAGAGAAAGGGAAAAAAATGCTATTCTGGATAATTTAAATAGTATTTTTCCAAGAACATAAGGAAAATAATGGAATGGTGAAAGATGGTCCAATCAATTCCATCAGGCCATGCAGGTTTCTAACTCTCAAAAGTGGATTGATACCATAAATAAGGAGTATAAGCATATGCAAGACAATAAAGTTTGGGATCTTGTCTCATTACCAGAAGGTGCGAAACCCATTGGTCTTAAATGGATTTTTAGACCAAGAGGGATTCGATAGGTAATGTGGAAAGATATAAAGTTTGTCTTGTATCTAAATACTTTACACAGAATGATGGCATTGATTATAAAGAGACTTTCTCTTCGGTTTCAATGAAAGACTCTTTCAGGAAAGTTAGGTTGTTGCACATTTTGACCTCGAGTTACATCAAATGGATACTAAGGTGGCGTTTCTCAATGGCGACATTGATGGGACGATCTATTCGGTGCAATCAGAAAACTTTGTGTCAATAGACCCAAAGCTAATGGTTTGCAAATTAAAGAAATCCATTTATGTGCTCAAGCCAGCTTCTCGTTAAGGGTAATACAAATTTCATCAAGTAATTATCTCATTTGGTCTTGAGATTGATGTTGTTGATGATTGTATGTATTACAAGTTCAGTGGGAGTAAGTATATTTTCCTGGTTTTATATGTTGATTATTGCTTGCCACTAATGATATAGGTATGTCATATAAAATTATGAGATTTTTTGTCAAGGAATTTTGAGATTAAAAATCTTGGTGACGTCTCTTTTGTATTAGGAATTCAGATACACCAGGATTGTTCTCGGGGTATTCTTGAATTGTCACAAAAGGGCTATATCGATAAAATACTTAAGAGGTTTGGCATGCAAGACAGTAAATCTGGGGACAGCCCTATCGCTAAGGGAGACAAATTTAGTCTCGACTAATGCCCGAAAAGTTATCTTGAAGTTAAAGAAATGCAGAGGCTCCCATATAGTTAAGCTATAGGGAATCCGATATATACTCAAATTTGTATGTGTTCGGATATTGCATACGTTATTGGGATACTAAGGAGATATTTAAGTAACCCTGGGATGGATCATTTGAAAATCAGCCAAACATGGGTTATAAAGTATTTAAAGAGAACAAAAGATTACATACTCACATACAGAAAATCGGATCAGTTGGAGATCATATGGTATTATGATTCCGATTTTTTCTAGATGCCAAAAAAGTAAAAGATCCACATAAGGCTACATTTATCTGCTGGTTGGAGGAGCTATTTCCGGATGGAGTGCTTAACAGACACTTTAGCTTCTTTCACTTGGCAGCACAGTTGTAGCAATTTTGGGGGCATCTAATTATGGAATATAGATGCAGAATTTTGTCACTGGGCTGCGTATTCTGTACGGTATAGAAAGACCACTAAAGTTATATTGTGACAATAACTCAGCAGATTTATATTCCAGTAACAACAGGAGCTCAACTAAGTCAAAATACATTGACATAAGTTCCTGGTTGTGAAGGATACAGTTCAGAGTGGACATGTGTCAATAAGAGCACATTGGGACAAACTCCATAATTTCAGATCCGCTTACTAAAGTATTACAACCCAAGGTCTTTCATGAGTACATTACTCATATGGGTGTTGTATTTCTTAAGGATATTCGGTTTCAGTGGGAGTTTGTATTTTGGGTGCATTAGACACATTTATTGTCCTTTCGGATACAGTTTAAAGTTAAAGTTATTTACAGCTGTAAGGTTTCAGGTTTATTATCTCTGAACTCGTTTGAGGATGATCTCACTAAAGTTGGACCAGTTGGAAATAGGCATGTTGAAGATCACATTACATGTAATTTCCATGCTACACATCCATACTTGATCCATGTCATTCAGTTATGTCGATATATGTGACCATTGAAGGTTTAGTTACGATTAATGTAGCGAAAGCCGCTTTGATCCTATGTTGATATAATTGATGGACCGGATTGTTTGGGGATGCATTCAGTAATGATAGCAAAATTCTGAGTACTCATAAGGTTATGATTGATACACAATTGTAAGGTTACACATATAGCCCAAGTGGGAGATTGTAAGGATTTTAATCAATCGTGTGGGCTTATATGTGAATTATTGTGTATTGAATAAAAGGCTATCAATTTGGTTAAGCCCAATTAAAGTGATCTAATAAGGATTTGATATATCGGGCTTTAATGCATCTAAAATAATGTATGGACTTTTATGTGTAGATACCAGGCCGTTACCTAATTCATGATGGGCCGGATTAGGTTAATTGGCAATTCAGTATATAAAGTCGGTTATGGTCCCTGAATCCTACGTATTGTTCATTCTGTCTGACATCCCATCATCAGAGAGATAATAAGGACTACGTATCGATTTGGAAGATCCAAACACCGCCGAATCGTTTATCGTGAATCACGTTTGATTAAGGTACGCTTCCGCTTCAGTTATTTAATTCTTGATAATTCCAACATGATGATTTTGGATTCTGGATAAATAATAAATTTTCTAACACCTCATGCTCTTTCCATGTGGATACCAGAGGCAATATTCAGATTGTAGACAAATAAGAGAAAAAATATATATATTCATGGCGAGATCAAATAAGAAAGAAATGCTTACTATGTCTCTCTTGTATATGTGACAGTTTATTACCCATTTTTGTATTTTTTAACTTTGTACTCCCCCTTTTTTTCAACATTTTTTTGCCAAGTGAATGAGGGTATGTTTTTCAATCACAATCAACATTTATCTGGAAGAAAGTATGATTATTTGGTTTGAAGTGGTGTTTACTTGTGATATCGAATGTAATACTTCACTCGAGTAAAATTATTTTGGAGTGTTTATTTCATTTCCACCAGAATTCTAAACTTATCTTAGATAGAACTATATATAGTGATACATATAGCCCCTATTTGACAGAGATTAAAATAAAATGTTTAGTGGATTTTGATAAAAATTGATGAAATGTGTAAAAAATTGTTGATCCAATGAATTATGTGGTTAAAATTAATTGTTGATTTTAACTTATTTTAAAATATGGATTTTAATCCGTACCAACATGGGCATAGTAAATTTTACTCATTAGCTGTCCGTGTGTAAATTTACCTGTTATATCTGGATATATTGTGTGTATTTGTGTGTGTGGGGGCATTTGTATGTATTAGGTATATGTGCGTCGCATCTGTATGCGTACTAAAATTTATGATTTTTTCATAAACATATGGACATTCTTGTTTTATAGTTTGTAATATGATGCAATTTTCACATATAGAGTCAAGGGCTGAGTTTGCCTTGCTGCTATATAGCATTTGGGCTAATTTCATCCATTGAAGTGAAATGTACATCAAGACGATGTTTTGCCTTTCGAAATTCAAGGATAGAAAAACTTACTTCGATTCATATCAATTGCTTAAGTCGATAAGCAATAAGCAATAAGCAAAAAGCTTTTCCCTCAAACTCTTCCGACCGGGAAGCATAATTAGGGAGAAGCGCATGCAAGAACAACCGGTTAATGATTACAAGCAGTGTAAATCCTTTCTTGCTTTGATGAGTTAGCTTACTTCATTAGATCTAAGATTGTTAGAAATCCGTCAAAGGGGCGATGTTTAAACTGTTTTCTAGCTCATTGTTAATGATTTAAATGCCTTACGATTTACCCGAAGATGCTAGCTTTTGAAGTTGGTCCAAGTTTTTGTTTGGAAAAGACTTGCATCTTTGGAGTTGTTTCCTGCAGGGATTTGAGTTCTTTCATAAAATGCTTGAAATTTGGTTCTCAACATCTTTCATTGCTCTTTTTACTCCATGTATTAGTTTACTTATTAAATTAGTCTCTCTTTGACAAATTTATAAATAGTTTACAAAAGTGGAATAGTAATGAGTCGCATGAAATGTATGGATATTGGAGCAAATCGTCACAAACCTTTGTCTATCATTGAGAACGCTTTGGTAGGAGGATTGATTTTGTCAGTGAAACTAGGGGATTCTCGCTGGGAGTGTGGTGGTGGAGGTGGTGATGACGATGAGGGGAGGTAGGGGAGCACAAAGCATTAGTGAAGAGACATTTTTTTTTTTTTTTAGATTGATTTATTTTAAAGTTGGATCTTCGGGAATGCATTGATAGGAGGATTGATTTTGTTAACTTCTCAAAGGTTGGAACCAAAACCAAATGAAAAATTAGTTAAGAGACATTATTGCTACTTACGCCAAAAAATTTCTCACAATTTTTCATTATTCACGTGATCTTAAATTATTATATTTGTTAGAAATTTTAGATTTCTTTAGTTGCAAGTACTGATCATATGATAATTTCATCTTGTGCAGATTATTTCCCTAGTAAGCTTTTCTTTCAGGTCGAATGGCGAATTTCGTATACGCTCTCATTCCGACAATACTCGAGGAAGATTTTGTTCCATCGACTGGTGATCGGGGTCAAAATTCATAGTAGCAGTGGTTCAGCTGGCGATGCATTGTCTATTATTTTTATCGAAGTTATGTCTCAATTACTTCATTTAAAAATTTGAACAGTCGGAATGTTGAAAATATTTATTTAGCCTCCGTTTCGTAAATGGTTTATAAACCAATTTGTAAACTATACAATTTCTCAAATCACTTCTTAATCAAACATTTTCTCTCTCCACTTTTTAACCACACATTTTACCTGAAAATCATAAATAAATCAGTTTATAAATTATTACACACTTCTTCGGTTGCAGACCAAAATCATATTTTATAATTAAATATTTAATGCATGAAATATTTTTTATAAATGAGTGAAGCAAGGAGATAAACCGAAATATGGGTACATAAAATTATGCATACTCGAAAAAATTAAAGTTCTTGATTTGAAGGTCTCCAAAAGCCCTAGCTGTTGAGGCCAGGGGCGAAGCTATGATTTCAAGTCAGTGCGAGCGGAAATTAAATGAGGTTGGAGGGGGGGAGGAGAAGGGGGTTCGGGGGTAGCGCTCCCGAAACTTTTTTGCTAGAAAAATCAAACCAAATAGAAAAATCTTAATTTCACAAATGATAAGTAAATAAATCTCAACTCAAATGAAATACCTTAAAATCGTTCCTTGCGAGTTTTCATGCTTTGAAATCGTTGTACAATAGCTTCATTATCAATTTTCAAATATATATATCTGTCCCTACATAAACAAAAAGACTATCATTCTATTTTCATAATCAGTGAAAAGTTGTGTAACATCAACATCCACTCTATTTGAATTCCCCTCATCAACATTTCCTTCTACTGAAAATTTTCTTTGGTAGACATGATTTTTTCTTACCACAATAAACAAGTTATAATTAAAAACTCATAAATAAACTTCAAAACTAGAAACCACAAATCTCAAATTAAACAAACTCAACAAATAACAATTACAAACCACAAATCTCAAATCTCAAATAACGAAAATTCAAATCAAGCTAATTAAATATATTAAAAATATCCCTAAATGTCAAAAAACTAATTGCTAGTATCAATATAAAATAGGCATAAAATGTGCACAAAATAAAATAGGAGAACACATTACGCACAAAATAAAATAAGTATAAAGATTTGTGCAATAATTGAAAAAAAATTAAACTAAATAGAGAAAACTTAGTTTCGCAAATGAGAAGTAAACAAATTTTAACTCAAATGAAATACCTTATTATCGTTGTACAATAACTTCATTATAAACCTTCACAAACCACAAATCTAAAAATTAAATCAACTCAACAAACCACAAATCTCAATTTACAAAAAATTCAAACAAAGCTAATCATTAATTAAATCAATTAAAAATATCCCCAATTCCAAATTAATATCAAATAGACAACAATACATGAAAAATCAATCAATACTTCCAAATGAAAAAAAAACAAAAAAACAAAAAACAAAAATAAGCATTATATAAACTAAAAATTAAATGGAACTTCAGGAATTATCATTAAAAAAAATCATTATTTAACATTTAATATTACCCCATGTTTAAAAAGTCAAAACTCAAGTCTCAAAAGTAAAAAGTACCTTCAGGCTTCAAACTGAAATCAACCGAGAGAGCTGAACCTTTGCTGCTGCGCTGCGAACCAGTAGATCGTTGGCACTCGGCAGGGTCGGAGTCAGAGACACGGAGTCGACAACGATGGGGAGAGGGTTTAGTGTTATGCTTTGCTTCTGACACGGAGACTGTTCTGGTCTGTGGATTGTGGCTTCTGCGTTCAAAATCTGATGTTTGTGTTTAAATTTTTTTTTTTTTTTTTTTTTTTTTGGTTTGGGCAAACCCAGTGCAGACCCAAGGTCCAGCGCGGTCCATAGACCACGCTCGGCCTGAACTGGCTCCGCGCCTGGTTGAGGCCAAGGGATAGTCCCAAACTTGAAGGGCTCCTCCCCCCCCCCCCCCCCCCCCCCGACCAGGTGTTAATACTCTATTCGAGGGGTTGGGTTGAGTTTTATTGTAATGTGTGTGTTTTCCTAACGTTGCTATTTCGTGTTCTTTGTTTTGTGACAACAAAAAGTAGGGTCGTACGCTTGTGCTCTATGAAGGTCGATCTTAAACTTGGAGCATGGTTAATATTAATTTCGAGCCAATTTAGTTTTCATTTTAGCTCAATAATTCAAACTTGTCTATTAATTTTCAATTTTCCACGAAAAATAATTTTTAAATATTCAACAATACTTGGTGTAAGCTATCGACTACAGTTAGAACAAGTATATCGAAGAGGAAATCGAGCAAAAGTACAAGAAAACAACAAAAGTGGAGGTCGTGCCTAGATGTTAGAGCAACTTCAATGATGGTGTAAATTAACTTCAATTAGTGATTTACATTCCAAAGTTCACCGAAATATTCTTCAATGACGGGGTGTAAAACGGATGTAAATTAGAATTTCGGCCAAATATCTAAAAAAAGATTCACATTTACATTTAGCCTCTGTTCGGATATTTTTTTGGTTTAAAATCAATTTATTTCACGATTTTTGAGGTAGGTGGATGATTAAAATTGGAGAGAGAAAATGTGTATGGTTAGATATTGATTTGAGAAATTGTGTAATTTAAAATTTGCTTTATAAAACAAATAAACCACAGCCTCCGAACAGAGGCTTAATTTTACACCTTCACTTGGAACAAGTTTTACCTAAATTTAGTTACCAATCCATAAAATCTTAATGGGATAACTAGAGCCTTGTGGGACAACCCTTCCTCGTGCTAATCGAGCAATTTCCAAACACTCTGCTCACATATTCAATTCAGGACTGATAAATTAATAGAGTATAAAACCAATAATTTGAAATTTTGAAGGAGAGATGGTATACAGGACTTGCTATGGAGCAGATGCAGACGCAGTGAAACATTTGCAAGAAATTTTGACAAGTACCATATTATAGAAAAACAAAATATAAAAAGAAATGGGCCCTTCTTCTTGTGTCCCCGCGGTACAAGAAGAATTTTTCAAAAAAAATTATTCAAGGTAGATGTATTGAAATTATATTATACAACATGGATGGTGAACAATCCGTTGTAGCCTAGTTGGTTAGGATACTCGGCTCTCACCCGAGAGACCCTGGTTCAAGTCCCGGCAACGGAAGTTCTTTTTCATTTTCCTCTTTTTCCGAAACTATCTAGAGACCACCAGGCTGATGAAGACGTACGTATCCAGTTAGAACTGTGGTTATTGACCAAATCAGCGTATGGAGGAATAATATGGGCCAATAACAGAGCCCAGGCCCAATACATTCTCTTAGCCAATTTTTTTTTGTTACAAATTATTTCTAAACTTCTATTTCTCTTTCTAAGGCACTCTTGTCTTTTTTTCCTGAGTTTAGTGACCATCAAATGGAGAAACAAGGTGCATTATTTTTACCGTTCAGTTAAGTAATAAATAACATGTATTATTGTACGAATCGTGTGTCTGGCTCGCAATAGATAACGGATGACACGTTCTTAGTTCTTACTCATAAATCTTCACTTTTTATTGCGAACTCACATATATTGCATTTTTTACCTAACAAAAGGAAAATTGATTACTATTAGTTGAGAATAAACAAGCAATAATTCACATCTTACGATATTTTCTTGTTGATTATTAAAACGAACAATATATTTCAAGAATAATTTTCATAACTATGGAAGAATATATTGTCATATCTTAATATGATAGCTTTCTACATTTTCAATTTTTTAAATCTCAAAAGAGTGGAGAATCATCGAAAAAGGGAGAGGAATTTTAACTAACTTTTTTGTTGAATAGCCCTAAAAGTGAAAAGATAAATGCTGCACTTTTGGAAAGTATAAAAGAAGGATAACATAACTAAACTTATATTGTGCCAAATTCTTACAAACTTTGAAGGAAAGTCAACTGCTACTTTATCTTGTCTTTCTTCTTTAGTTATGTTCTATCCACACGCACCAGGTTGTGAAGGTGGATTGCACCTCTGTTAGGGATGGCAACGAGTGAGAAATACCAGAACTCGACGAAAATCTGACCCGAATGAGGTGAGGTGGGAAATCTCTGACAAGAATGGGGATTGGAAGAGATGAAAATGAAAAAGTATCCCTGATCCAAGGACGGGACAGGGATGTGGATGGTAATACGTGTTTCGCCCGTCCCATTAACAATTTCAATTAAAATAAATATAAAAGCTCAAAAAATTTAATTGTAGTCAAAACTCAAGAACTTGGTCCAAACTTTTCAATTTCAAGCCTACTTATCCTCGAATGTCCAAATAATCCAATAAAAAGCGAAGATAAGGAGGGGACAGAGATGAGATGGTAAACCTTCGACGAGGTGGGGATGATGACGGAGAATGATATCACCGTATCAAACTTATCCCATTGCCATCCCTATCATGATTAGGTGAGCCTAATCCTTTATTTAATTTCTTATTTACTTCAGAAAACTTAGTGGCTCGCTCCATCTCGCTCTTTGATAGATAATGCTCGATTTACGATCTCAGGCGACGAAAAAATTTAGATCTTCTACATGGCTAAAACCAGTTTGTGATATAACATTAGTTTACATTTTAATTTGACTCTCATGTCTCAAACTCCTTGAGACTCCAACCCCAACCTAGAAAATAATTACTTCAAGAGATTGCCCCTATTTGATTTGTTTACTAATCAGATTGTTAATAGATTTTAACTAAAAAGATGAAATACGTGGATCTTAAGTATACAAGTTGTTGTGAAAATGTAAAAATGATACACAATATAGGAGTTCAAGGAATAGGTCCAAAAGGGTCCACTCCCCAAACAGAATTATTGAGCAAAAGTCCGACATTGCTCAAAGCTTGAAGACGCCCAAGGCCCAGGCGAATGAAGCAGCCCATTATCATTTAAAATGACAGTTATTAGATATTTAATGGGCAATCCTATCCCATTCCACGATCCAAAAATATCGGTTATAAGTAGTTGGATAATGAAGGTAATGGCAGCAGTTATATCAACGATTTTTGACAAATCATCAATCATGAAAAAGTGGACAGTTATTGGGCGATAGACGACGGCTTTTGGGCGAGAATGAATGAAATTGTCAATGGAGTATAAAAGGAAAAAAATAACATAGAGATAGGGACTCGAACAGTCACTCTCAAAATAGAGAATTATGTAATTTCATTCCTTTTTTATTTTCTTGTAAGATTTGTTTACTTTGCATTTTCGTGTGCTTATGCCCTTTAGAAGCATTTCATTTGAAGTTGTAATCTTCCTAAATAAGCATCTCTTGTTGGGACTTTGTCTCGAAACGTTGTTGTTCCTTACACATCGTTTGAATCTTTTTAATTGTTAGCGAGAGTTCAATTCTACAAGAAATAGTTGTGGATGTCATAAACTATGGGGCTAATTACACAAATTATCACTCATGTTTATCAAAAATTTCAAATCTACCATTAAAGTTTTAAAATGACTATTACTTATGTTTAAAATTCTTACACCGTATACCATTATCTAAACTTTCCAGCATAGTTGGATGTAAAATGATAACGTGATGATGACAAGCCTTACCTTCTAGTAAGTTGGCGTCAACTTGCCATGTCATCATTTTACATCCAACTAGGCTAGAAAGTTAAGAATATTGTATATGGTATCATAATTTTAAATACAAGTGGTAGTTTGCATCATTTTTAGTGGTGGATTTAAAGTTTTTTATAAACATGAGTGATATTTTGTGTAATTAACCATAAAATATGTGGTTAAATGAGTTTGAGAAAAATTAAATTTTAAGGTCAAACAATGATGAAATATGTTTATAGATGTACGTAAAAATAAGATTAAAATAAATATGATTATAGATTTAGCATATAAAAAAATGATACCCCGTGGACAGGATACGTTCATTAAAAACATGCATTTGTTTGGTAACACTGTTTTGTTTTTAAATTGATTTATTTATGATTTTGAGATAAAAAAATAATTGTTAAAAATTGAAGAAAGATAATCCGCGACTAAAATATGATTTGAAATATTGTATAATTTATAAATTGAATTATAAACCAATTTATTTTGTTTACGAAACGGGTGCAAAGATTATAATTATTCATAGATCCCCACGTCAAAATACACAATCTCTTAGAAGCTAGCGAAAAAAAAAAACTTAGCCACTGTTCGGCTGTTAAATAAATCAAGTTTTTTGTTTATTTAACGTATCTCTAGGTAGATATAGAGTTAAAAATTGAAGAGAGAAATGATGTGTGGTTAAAAGTTATATTGAAAATTGGAGTGATTATAAATGGTTTATAAACCATTTTACCGAACATAGGCTTAAAAAGAATTCAAGTATATCATAATACTGTGACAATCTTGTAGAACTACCTTTTAAATTCATCGTAAAAAGATGATGTATAATCATAATAATACTGGTCCGAATAACACATTTTTTTAAATCACATTTAATCACATATATTTCTCAAAATTACTTTTCAACCACATATTTTATCTCGAAAAGATCACATTCTTTATTTACATAAAAATTTTTGTTTACCAAACAACAGTTTTAATCAATATATGAATTCTAAAATTCATAATCATAATCACTTATGATTTTTCTGCATTTTGTTGAGAAAATTCAATTATAGCAAACAATTCAACTTGTAAATAAATGAACGATGCACTAACTCACCATCATTGAATTCCCCACCTCACACCACCCCCATTTTATTTAGAACTAGTAGTAAGCACATACGTTGTACGTCTTATGTATAGGATGAATGTGATGCAATGTCTTTATTGAATTAATACTATTTTTAGAAAGTTGTTGAGATAAAAGATATTATTAAAAGAAAAAATTGAAATTGTTGAAATGTTATGTATGATTTTTTTTTTCTTTTTGAATTTATGTTAATTGTCTTGCAAACCACATATGTTGTTTCCTCTTGAATTTACTGGATATCCTTTATCATTTATTGGACTTAATGGAATACGCGGAAGTAAAATTTGTTTTCCAGTATGCTGCCCAACGGTTATTTCTGCATGGATAATATGTTTCTTGAAATTACGATAAATCATTTTTGTTCCACTGTAAAAATCGTTGAACGGGTCTAAATTCCGTTAGAGCATCATGTGATAATTTCTTTTCATGATCAACTTGGGCGGTGGAACACCATTTTGTACCAATTTATCAAGGAATTCTTCTTGAAAAAATTGATTTTTATCATCAGTAGCTTGATCAAAGCTCACAAATTCTTCACCGTATCCTGAAAATAGCCCGATTATTTTGTCGTTGAGGTAGTCGACATACTCATTTTTCATTGAAAGAATTCCAACTTGTGTTATATAATCAGGAAAAGATGCATTGTCTGTTAAATCTAAGAATTCTGCATTTATTAATTGTAACTCCGAAGTTTTATCATCATGATCATATGCTACTATAACTATTTCCTTTGGTACGTTAATGAAACCATCCTCTATGTAAACTTCTGTTCCATTACCAATTTAGACCAAATATTGAGCAAATTGATTATCATTACAAGGACACATATTTTGACTTAGTCGAAGGTTTTCCACTTTCTCCCAAATATATGATATAACCAAACTCTAATTAATTATTCATTGTTTTGTTGCTTGTGCAACAACATGGAGCATCTGATAGAAATCTCTGCCAAAGACAAAAACATTTCCACCAAATATTTCCGAATTTTCTAAGAGATTTTCGAAAGTTCTATCAACAGGATTTGCAGTTGCAATTCGAGAGATAACATGTTTGTTACTTACCGCAAGTGTATGAATCACACATGTAATAAAGTGGATTGTACGTCCAAGTATCATACTCACAGAGATTGAGTAACTTGTATTTTAGATCAAAATCCTTAATCTGAACTAAAGAGACTTTGATTTGAGAATTTTTGTGGAAAAACCAAACTAATGAATAAACTAAAGAAAATGGAAAGTTTTAATTTAAAACTATGAAAACAAGCACGTTAGAATTATGAATTCATTTTAACTTCATCATCCATATTTTAACCAATTCATTTAAATACAATTTATGAATTTTGAAAATTCGTATTCCTAAAGTTGTTTAAGTCTTCTTTCAAGCGATGTATAAAAACATTTTACTAAATATGAATTGACTATAGTTTTATGAAAAATCCAACATTAGAAAAACATTTAGTTTTATGAACACTTTCAAGTATTACACAAAGCACAAGGGTATATTTCTACCCCCTATCGAACTTTGTGGCAATTAACACAAGTCTAATAATCTCCTACTCTTTCAAACATAGAAACCTATCACAACATCATACAATAATTGGTCAAAGTATTTCATAATAACATAAAGCACATGTCAATTGCATTAAACCCATAAATTGCATAAATTAAACGAATAATCAAAACATGAATTCAAAAAGTCAAAACTCCATCACAATTCAACACTAAGAACTTAGGCTAAAAACATGACGAAAAATAAAGTACAAGAAAAGTGGTAGGATGTCACCACATTCATCATCTTGCTCTTGTATTCTAAATCTTGATTTTGGCTTTGCATGGATATCTCGACATTTTGGTAGCATTTTGGCATGAAAATATGACAAGTGGGAACCTCCAAAAACGTGCCTCAAGTTAGGTATATATATAGGCTAGGTTGAAACCTAGGTCAAAAATTCGAAAATTTGTTGAATTTCGTGTAAAAAGCATAGATGTATGACCCAGTCGAATAACAATGTGACCGTACGGTACAAATTGGCGCAACAACAGGGTTATAAAATTTCAATCCTGGTGATTTTTTAATAGGTTTTTGCACCATGCGACCTCTTAGTTATAAACTTTCCATACAATTTTTGTTTTTCATTTACTACAAGTTGGTCCTCAAATCTTTATTGCACATCAATCCATCAACTCTAATTGATACAATTGAGTCCTTGAACTTTTGATTTCTTCCTATTTGATTCTTTCTCAAACGAACATGGCAAATTTTTGCACAATTCAAAATACTCTATCAACATTGTTCTTATGAAAGAACAATGTCGGAAAAGTTTCGTTGATCTGAAAATGAAACGGATTGTTAACTAAAATTTGTAAAAAAAAAAAAAAGGATTTAAGTAATCTATGGAATTAAAAGTCATAGGTCTATCGAATTGTATCATTTTGGATTTAAGGTCATGTGTTTATTACATTTATAATATATACATTGTAAACTATTGAATTTGAATAGACAGTACAATTTTTAATTTTTGGATGTAATATTTTAGTAATTGTATTAATATATTATAGCCATAATAATATTTATCAAAATATGAAATATTTTTTCTTCTTTTCTTAATATACTGAATAAATGAGAAATTATAATAATATGAAATGATAATACAATATTGTAAATTGTTAGATAATAAATTAATTTAATACTAAATAAATTTGAAAATATAATTGTATGAAATTATAAAGGGTAAACAGCACAAAATGTTCCCCAACCTTTGGGTTTCTTGTTAAAATGGTCTCCAACGTTTAGATTTTGGCAGTTATACCCTCAGAATCACCAAACGTTGCGAAAATGGTCCATATTCGTTAGTTTCCACCGTTAAAAACGTGTAAATAGCACAAATTGTCCCTAACCTTTGGGTTTCTTACGATAATAGTCTCTAACATATTAAGGTCGTCTTTGACATATTTAGTTTATAACCTCTAAACGTTTGACGTATTTAGTCCCTAACATATTAAGTTTTTATACGTTTGGCGTATTTAGTTCATAACATATTAAGCTCCTATTTGAGACCAATTATTTCAAATGATGCGGTTTGTAATTGTAATTTTTTGAAGAATTTGTGATTAAAAAGTAAAAACAAAATTGAATTTATATGTAGATTCTTTAACTGATGGAATGTATGGTTGAAAACGAGTTTTAAAAAAACAAAGTTTATTTTAAAGTGCACAATAAAATATTTAACAAAAATTCACCGCTTTAACAGTCAAACATATTGGTAAAAAAATAAATAAATCCATGGAATATAAACAAACAAATACATTGGAAATCATTTTAAGAATTGAATAACAAATATGTTTTTATCAGTTTTATTTTCAATTTTCAATTTTGAGAACCAATCAATATCGATTTTCAAAATTTCATTTTTTTCAAAAATTCATTTTCTTCCACATATTCTATTAATATTTTTTTATTTTATGCATAAATTAAAAAAAAAAAAACTTAATTTTTATCCCAAATTCTCTAAACTTACTTTTCAAATCAATCGATTCTCAAAATCGAAAGTAGAACTGATAAAAATATATTTTTTATTCAATTCCTAAAATAATGTCCAATGTATTTGTTTGTTTATGTTTCATAAATTTATTTATTTTTTACCAGTAGGTTGAAATGTTAATGCGATGAATTTTTGTTAAATATTTTATTGTACACATTAGAAATCCAGATTAAACTTTATTTTTTTAAAACTCGTTTTCAACACACATTCTATCACTAAAATAATCACAAATTCTTAAAAAAATTACAATTACAAACCATATTATTTGAAATAATTGGTCTCAAATAGAGGCTTGATAAGTTAGGGACTAAATATGCCAAACGTGGGGACTTAATATGTTAGGAACAAAATACGCCAAACATTTGGATGTTACAAACTAAATATGTCAAACATGACCTTAATACGTTAGGGACTATTATCGCAAGAAACTTAAAGGTTAGGGACCATTTGTACTATTTACACTTTTTAACGGTGGAAACTATCGGAATCTAACGGTAGGGACCATTTTCGCAACGTTTGGTGATTCTGAATGTATAAATGCCAAAATCCAAACGTTGGGGGACCATTTGTGTTGTTTACCCAATTATAAATCTTATTATCATTGTAAATTATTAGATAATATATCAATGTAATAAATTATTTAATGGGCCAAGCTGATATCATCACTAACCTCAATTAATTTTAAGTTGTGGATGAGAATTGTTCAAAAAATACTGTGGTGAGACCAATGTTAAATTGAAAAGAAGTAAGCCAACTTTAGCAGGGAAAATGATGATGTCGAAGGACGTGTCCCGCCTTTTTTATGCTTGCTGATTTTTTAGTTGATGTTGAGAAATTGAACACTTTATTCATCTCCACAAGAAGATATCAATGTGAGAAGTACTAATCGGTCAAAACTGAAAAATGAAAAAACTATGTAAATTTGAAAAAAGAAATAGTTAGTGTGTTCGATAATTAATTTGGAATATGTTGCAGGTTTTGTATACTAAATGGTATTATTTCTCTAATGAGTTTGCTAAATGATGTAAGGATTTAAATATTAAATAGGATAATGAGTACTAAATAGTAATAGAAAGTTACAAAACTATTCAAATTCCAACCATATTTTTCTTTATTATTTAATTAACTGGAAATTGGTAAGGAAAATTCAATTATGCATATTTTTCAATAAAATTTTCAAAATATTGTTGATCTTGATGTCAAATTTCATGCTTTGAATTGAAAAAAGACAATATAAGAAAAAAGTTTACCATGACAGATATTTTGTGCGATCTAGATGTTAAAAAAAATTGTGAAAAACTTCTTTATTACTAATATTAGCCAATTTTCTCTTTCGATAACTTCAAACACCCACCTCCAGAACTCATAAAGAAAATGATTACAGAATATTTAATTTAAAAAAATTATTTGTTTTGTCTATTACAGTGTTGTCGTTTTCATTCTAATATAATTGATAACCCAAACAATAATAATTTGAAGAATTTCTACAATGACAATAAAGAGAAATATTTTATAGTGACGAAGCAAGGTGTGAAAAGTGACCTAGAAATCTTTTTTTGTTTTATTTAACTCGATTAATTAGTTAAATAGTTAATGGGCAATGAAGAAATGTATAGTTGGCTTAGAGTAAAAAGTGCAAGGACAAAATGGTGATATGAAATATTTTCTCATGTTCATACTTTTAAGGTAGTGTATGTATGTATGTATGTATGTATGTATAAGTATATATAATGTTATTCAGTACTTAATAAAAGGTTTTACTAGTTTAATTGTTTCATCGTCTTAGATATATTATTTAAAATGTCAAATTAATTAATGCCAAAAAATGATATACTAAACAATGTTAGTTAAGCCTTCATTTGGTAAAAGTTTTTTTTATCATTTATAAACAAAAAATTTACTTTTTTCAAGGTAAAATATGTGGATGAAAAATAGTTTTATAAAATTGTGATTTAAAAAGTAGTTTGGGGAGAATGTGTATTATAAACAATGTGTGTTATAAACAAGTTACCAGACAGTGGCTAAACCAAATAACACTGACACAGTACATTGATAATTGGTGAATAAACTTACTATGAATTGCACATATTAAGCACTTGTTTAACAACCATTTAAAAAAAAAAAAAAAAAACATTTTCCTACCCTACTCATTGACCACCACGCATTCACACAATAAAATATTTTGCACGTGAACTAAAAAAAATTTCCCTACTTTTCAGTCACACATTATCTTAAAATCACTATTCAAAAAACTATTTTCTCAATTAATGGTTACCAAACAATGGCTAATTAGATTTTTGAATTGATATGTTAATAAGCTAAGCGACAATGTTTAGTAGAATATTTCTTCATGTATGCAAATTTATATATATCTGTGTGTGTGTATCTTATCTTTTCTAATTTCGAAGCCTAGTGTTATGGTTGAGGCTCAAATTGATGTAGAACTCAACCAATACCAAGCAACAATAAACTCAAATAGGAAGTATAAACTGTAAATGCCTGAAATATGAATTAAACTGTCATTTCATTGCTTGATATTTTGATTACATTGCAGAAATTAAATGAACATATGAAAAACATAGAAGAAAGGCAGAAATATAGGAGAAAAGGAAACAAAGATAGAGATTGATAACGTGACAGAAGGGGCCCCGGGGAGGGGGGGGGGGGGGGCGGTGGATTCTGTTAGCACTAAGGTCATCTCCAATGGTAATCTTTACCCCAAATTTGGGGTAGACTCAAATTTTATCTCTAACCATTTAACCCCAAATTTGGGGTTAAGTGAATAGTACCCAATTTTCTTCTAATTTTTTAACAATTATACCTTGATTATAAAATACGTCCAGTGGCTACAAATTCCCTAAATTAAACGATATTGTTGCATATGTAGCTTCATTTGACATATGTCGTCGTTAGTTTTGGAAATAAAATTTCAGTATTTTTAATTATCCAAACTAATTCGTGCCGATTTTGTAACAATATTAACAAAAATATTACTATTATTTAGAACAAAAATAATTTTTCTAAGAAAAATTAAATTAACAATTATAAAATTACAACAATAATTATTAAATAATTATTATTATAATATTTACAATTAAGATAATTACTATAACAACAAATTATTAGATTAATTAATAATGTTTAACATTTAAATTAAATAAGGAAATGACAATTTGATAATTAATTAAGACCAACCCCAAATTTGAGGTTATGAATAGTGTAACCCCAAATTGGACATAATAATCTTCAAATCTCCCTTTTACCTTGGACATGTGCTATATGCCTATATTTTTAAATTGGTTATAGGATATTCTAGAAGAGGTGAGAGGTGAGCAAAGGTAAGGGAGTGAGGGTGAGGTTTGAGAAGGCTGTGAAACCATCCCCTTAAATGAACCTCGTCCTCAAGATTCATAATGTGAATATCTCATGTCTGTCACATTCTCTTCACTACTCTAGGATTGAGTAAGTAGTGCAAGGTAATCAGTCTAGTATGCAGAATCCAAATCAAGTTCCTTGTTGATTGCAAATGCAATATGCTTAGTTGAAGACGACCAAGAAAAGTAGATGAGTCACCACTATATGACAGGGACAAATGTCTGGCCCAATGATTCTGTGGCTGTATGTATGAAACCAAAATTTGCTTTAAAGCTTCATGAATGTGATTAGACAGTGGAAAGAAATCAGTATCTCGTTTCTACAAAGTGCATGACCCAGATGTTAGATTTTTTACTGCTATAATATCATTTTGTCTCCAAGTAAATCATATTCACTTTTAAAAGGGCAATTTGCGCAAAACGTCTCTATTTTTTACACTCGTTGTAGAAAACATTCCAACATTCATATTTTTTGCGCATATTGTCCACATCTTTCCAATTTCTTATTGAGAACGCCCTTTTTGTTACTTTAAACATCTTTTCACGGTCAAGTCCAATCTCAACAATAAAGTTTTTAAATTTTGAAGGGTAGTTTTGTCCACATCAATTTTAACGCGTTTCTTTCTTTTCCGCCTTCATGTCGGTAACTGCCAATAATATTATTTAAAAAATGAATTCATAAATTAATTTTAAAAAATAATGTAAAATAGGTAAACGACCCACTCTTCACCACGATAATAACAACAATAAGAATAGAAGAGGATGAATTGGAGGTGTATCAATTAAATTCGTCGTGTTTCAATTTGAATTTTAATAGTGACAAAACGAAGCGGAATTTTGTAGAAAGGTAACACAGTTTTCTTGAGATGAACTTGATTCTCAACATCCCTATGTTTAAATGACTTTGGTGAATAACGTCCCAATATTTGAAAATGTTTAACATTAAAAATCCGTACTTTTGACAAATATTGCGTAAAATGTCTCTGCCTATACAATAGCACGCAACAAATCGTCTTGTTAAAAAATCCAACCTGTTAAAAAAAGCAATTCTCATCACATTCGCTGTACAGTGTACACAACCATCTACAACACAAAATTCAACATCAACAAACAAAAAATGTAGCCTTGAGATCTAGTGTTCATGTCTATATATTTTAGAAATCAATATAATACACAACCCTCCGTAGCGGATGAGGATGAGCAACAAGATAATATATTGGGCTAGAGTTTACATTATCAACTAATGGGGAGAAAGGGGTTAAAATTGATTGTGGACGAAACTGCCTTTTAGATTTTAAAAACTTCACAGTTTTAATGAGACTTGACGGTGAAGAGACGTTTAAACAGAAATGACATTATTCGCAAGAATTTGGTAAATAGGGATGTTATACGTCAAAAATGTGAATATTGAAACGTTTTGCACAATAAATGTAAAAGGGTTAATAGCACAAAACGTCCCTACTTTTGACATGTATTGTGCAAAACGTCCCAACGTTTTTATTTTTGACGCTAAACGTCCCAACCTTTACATTTTCTTGTGGGAGACATCCTTTCCGTCAAATTTAACCACATTTCACCGTTAATTTAGAATTTAACAGTAAATATTTAACACACGCAAGGGCATTTTCGTTAAAAACAAAAGCAGCTCATTCATATTTGGGTAATTGGCACAAAACGACCCTACATTTGACACTTATTGTGGAAAAACGACCCTACGTTTATTTTTTTGCGAATAACGTCCCTACCTTTAAATTTTCTTGTTGATTAGTCCTCAAATTTTACTTTTCTTTCAATTTAGTCATTTCGTATTTGATTTAAGGGTAAATAGCACAAAACGTCACAACGTTTGACATGTATTGTGCAAAACGTCCCAACGTTTTGATTTTTGACGCTAAACATCCCAACCTTTACAATTTTTGGTAGAAGACATCATTTCTGTCAATTTTAACCCCATTTCACCGTTAACTTCAAATTGCATAGTAAATGTCAAGGGCATTTTCGTCCAAAAAAAAGCAGCCCATTCATACTTGGGTAATTGGCACAAAACGTCCCTACGTTTGATACTTATTGTGGAAAAACGTCCCTACGTTTATTTTTTTGGCGAATAACGTCCCTACGTTTATTTTGTTGGCGAATAACGTCCCTACCTTTAAATTTTCTTGTTCATTAGTCCCCAAATTTTACTTTTCTTTCAATTTAGTCATTCCGTATTTTATTTAAAGGTAATTGTCTTCAAACGTGTATAACTTTTGATCTACAACTCCGAATTGCACTCCGTTTTTTGCGTTGAACTCCAAATTCAACCATCTTTCTTATGATGTATCATGTGCTCATTTATTAAACATTTCGTTTTGACTTTTGTATAGTAGATACTTATTTTGTTAGGGCATAATTGATTGACGTAAATTGATTTCTGTAAATTTTATTGAAACAATGAAATTTTAATTTTAGTGTGTGTTCGGCGACCAGCGGAATTTATAAATTGGATTTATTTGACTTTGTAATCTTTTTAAGGTAAAATATTTGGTTAAAAATTGGTATGTTTAGCCCCTGTTTAAGCCATGTTATAATCTCTAATAACTTTCTGAACACCACACATTCTCTCTCTTCAAATCACTTTTTAAAAATTGGAGAAAGAGAGAGAATGTGTGTTGTTCAAAAAGTTATTAGAGATTATAATATGGCTCAAACAGGGGCTAAACATACAAATTTTTAATCAAATATTTTATCTTAAAAAAATAAAAAAGTCAAATAAATCCAATTTATAAATTCCGCTGGTCGCCGAACACACTAAAATTAAAATTTCACTCTTTCAATAAAATTTACATAAATCAATTTACGTCAATCAATGATGCCCTAACAAAATAAGTATCTACTATACAAAAGTCAAAACGAAATGTTTAATAAATGAGCACATGATATATCATAAGAAAGATGGTTGAATTTGGAGTTCAATGCAAAAACGGAGTGCAATTCGGAGTTGTAGATCAAAAGTTATACACGTTTGAAGACAATTACCTTTAAATCAAATAGGAATGACTAAATTGAAAGAAAAGTAAAATTTGGGGACTAATCAACAAGAAAATTTAAAAGTAGGGACGTTATTCGCAAAAAAATAAACGTAGGGACGTTATTCGCCAAAAAAATAAACGTATGGACGTTTTTCCACAATAAGTGTCATAGGGACGTTTTGTGCCAATTACCCAAATATGAATGAGCTGCTTTTGATTTTGACGAAAATGCCCTTGCATGTGTTAAATATTTACTGTTCAATTCTAAATTAACGGTGAAATGGGGTTAAATTTGATGGAAATGATGTCTTTCACAAGAAAATGTAAAGGTTGTGACGTTTAGCGTCAAAAATCAAAACGTTGGGACGTTTTGTGCTATTAACCCAATGTAAAACATAGGAAATTTTTGCACCAATTACATCTTTTTGAAGATGCTCTTAGGCTATCTCCAACAGTTTACTCCAAATTCGGGGTAGATTCAAATTCTTCTTCAACAACTTGATCTCAAATTTGGGGTCAAGTGAATAGTACCCATTTTTCTTATAATTCCTTAATATTTTTACATTGATTATAAATTTTTTAATTAATGACTTTAATTTAATTTAATAGCTAATGCGTAGAATAAAACAAATTAAATTATTATGAACAAAAATATTTTTTTTAGAAAAAAATGAAATTAACAATTATAGAATTATAATATTTACAAATACGATTATTACTAAAACAACAAATTATTGCACTAATTATAAATATTTAGTATTTAAATTAAATATGAAAATAGCAATTTAGTAAATAAAAAATGTCAATCCCAAATTTAGATTGTGAATAGTGCAACTCCAAATTTGAGGCACTAACGGAGAGGATATTATCATATTACCCCAAATTTAGGGTATTGCCCTTGGCTAGATCAACACATCCAAAGTCTTGTAATTTTTTCTTTTGGAAATTGTCTATCCTTCAGAAACTTCGAGCTTGTTTAACACACAGACAAAGACTATTCAGTTGGATTTTTTTTTTTTATATATATATATATATTATTTTTATATAATTCTGTCTTGGATTCGTTAAAACCCGCAAAAGTCACACTCTTCTCCTCTTCTGACTCAGAAATCTCAAATCATTTCCAGAATCCCATTTGTATTTGTATTAAGGCACAATTTCATACTTTCTTGGGACTCTGAATCAAAAGAAGAAAAAACACTAGCATTCTCATGAACCCTGAAGTTTGTGTGGTGGTGGTTATGTGATCGACTTGTGATGTCATGTCATGTCTTTTTGTTTTCGTTTTCGTTTTCTATTCTGTGCAACTTAGATATGGATTAACGGGTGTTGCCGAAGCCAGAAAATAGCCGCAGAAGAATAATTTATGCTGCAAAACTGGTGGTATTGAAGCTCTGGCAAAGTGAGGAACTGGCAGGGGGTGTTAAATCTGTTTTTCTATATTATAAACCTTATCCAAAAATGGGTTTCAGTTTCTTCAATTCTATTTTGATTATCAGTCTGTTCTTTAGGTCCTCTGTTTCCCAAAATCCCAATACAGATGATTCTTCTGTCTATGATTTCTTGCAAGGAATGGGCGTAAATTCAACCAAAGGATATAATTTTTCTGGCTCTTTTTGTTCATGGAAAGGGGTGATTTGTGATGCCAAAGGAGAATACGTTGTTAAATTGGAAGCTTCTGGTTTGGGTCTACATGGTGTAATTCCTGACAACACCATTGGAAAACTGAGAAATCTTGAATTGTTGGATCTAAGCAATAACAAAATTACTGGTCTGTCTTCAGATTTTTGGAGTTTGAGTTCACTCACGAATCTTAATCTTTCATTTAACCAAATTTCTGGAATTCTACCCAGCAACGTAGGGAATTTTGGGCAACTTCAAAGTTTGGATCTTTCTTTCAATAATTTCTCTGGGATTATTCCTGAAGCCATAAGCTCCCTAATCACTTTGCAAGTTCTTAATCTCAGTACAAATGGGTTTGAATCAGTTATACCATTGGGGATATCACAATGCCGCTCTATGGTTTCCATTGATCTTTCTGGAAACAAGCTTAATGGCTCCCTTCCTAGTGGTTTTGTTGCTGCATTGCCTGAGTTGAGGTTCTTGAATCTGGCTGAAAATGAGATTGGAGGCCGGGTTTCGGGTTTTTCAGGTATGGCATCGATCAGTTATCTTAATCTTTCAAGCAATCAGTTTAAGGGTTCTGTTGTTGGTGTCTTTGAAGGACCATTGGAGGTGATTGATTTAAGCAGTAATCAATTTCAAGGCCACATTTCTCAGGTAAATTTCAGTTCCAGCTTCAACTGGTCGAGATTGGTTTATCTGGATTTATCTGAGAATCAGTTTAGTGGGCACTTTTCCACTGATTTAAATCTTGCTGAAAATCTTAAACACCTTAATCTGGCACACAATAGATTTATCGAGCAACCATTCTTGCAAATTGATATGCTTACCAACTTAGAGTATTTGAATTTGTCCGGCACTAATTTGATCGGTCGAATTCCGAGAAATATATCACATATGAGTAGTTTGAGAACGCTTGATCTTTCCCAGAATCACCTAAGCAATCATATTCCTCAGTTCAACACCAAAAATCTTCGAGTTCTAGACATTTCGTACAATGATTTAACCGGAGAGATTCCTTTGATGCTCTTACAAGAACTTGAGGAGATGGAGAGCTTCAATTTCTCATATAACAAACTAAGCTTTTGTGCTTCAGAAATCTCCCCAGAAACCATTCAAGTGGCTTTCATTGGTTCAGTGAACAGCTGCCCAATTGCTGCAAATCCGGCTTTCTTTAAAAGAAAACCTCCAAAACATAGGGGACTTGAGCTTGCCCTGTCTCTTGCCCTCTCCATGGTTTTTTTACTTGTGGGGTTGCTCTTTTTAGCCTTCGGTTGTCGAAGAAGAACCAGGATGTGGGCTGTGAAACAGGACTCCATTAAAGAAGAGCAAACTATGTCGGGACCCTTCTCGTTCCAGACTGATTCGACTGCTTGGGTAGCCGATGTTAAGGAAGCGACGTCCGTGCCAGTGGTAATGTTTGAGAAGCCACTGCTTAATTTCACATTTGCGGACCTTCTATCTGCAACTTCTCATTTTGATCGGAGCACATTGTTGGCAGAAGGGAGATTTGGGCCTGTTTATGCTGGATTGTTACCGGGTGGAGTCCCTATTGCTGTTAAAGTTTTGGTCCATTGTTCGACCATGACTGACCAAGAAGCTGCAAGAGAACTGGAGTATCTCGGTCGAGTTAAGCATCCCAATCTTGTTCCGCTAACTGGATATTGCCTGGCTGGAGAGCAGAGGATTGCAATTTATGATAGCATGGAGAATGGAAATCTGGAGAACTTGCTCTACGATTTGCCACTCGGTGTTCAAACTACTGAAGACTGGAGCTCCGACACGTGTGAAGAAAACGAAAATAACGTGATACAAAATGTCGGATCGGAAGCGTCGATATTGTCTTGGAACTTTAGGCACAAAATCGCGCTTGGCACGGCTCGCGCTCTTGCGTTTCTTCACCATGGCTGCTCGCCTCCCATTATTCACCGAGATGTCAAAGCAAGCGGTGTTTATCTTGACGCGAACTTGGAGCCAAGATTATTGGACTTTGGACTGGCTAAGATTTTTGGAAACGAGCTCGAGGGTGAACGTTCACGAGGGTCGGTTGGATACGTGCCACCGGAGTTTCTTCAGCCAGAAACCGGTTCCCCACAGCCCCCGACACCAAAATATGATGTTTACGGCTTTGGAGTTATTCTTTTTGAACTAATTACCGGTAAAAAGCCGGTCGGAGATTGTTATCCCGAGGAAAAAGACGCCACATTAGTAGGTTGGGTACGAGGATTGGTACGGGGAAACGAGGGATCACGAGCTATTGATCCAAAAATCAATGCAACAGAATCTGAGGAACAAATGGTCGAGGCTTTGAAGATTGGATATCTGTGTACTGCCGAACTTCCTTCAAAGAGGCCGAGCATGCAACAAGTAGTTGGACTACTCAAGGATCTTGAACCGATCACACCATAAGAGAGAATTAAATTATTCACAGTTTTTTTTAGTTTTCTGTTATGAGTTTGTTTGTGAATTTGCTGTTTTTCTCAGTTAACAACATTGTTGGTGGCTAAATCCTAAATGCTTGTAGTTTTTACAACCATGTTAGATCCTTAAAGATCTCACTCTTCGTGCTATTTTATTTCTTACTACCAATCTTCTTAACAAGATCGGCATTTTCGGATGAATCTCGGAAGCAGGGACGGAGATAGAGGCCCCTCAACATTGTTTATTGGTCCACTATTTCTAGTTAATTTGTAATATATTTTTCAGTTTCGTCCCCACAAAATTTTGAAATTTTTTATTCTTTTTCCATTAATAAATATTGACCGAATAACTTACACTTTAAAATTTAACCATACAGAAATCTTAAACCTAAACAAAAGATCTAATAGTTACTTAAATAAATAAATAGCCCAAATTCAATATAAAAGCAAATGACTCAAATCAATTACCCAAAAATATACCCAGCTTACCTAATCTTGTAACGCATAATCAGACTACACACCTCAGTCCTCACAACCCAGAACCCTTGGACTCATTCTTCCTCAAATCGACTCATCTCTGCAGCTTCGCCGCTGCTAAAGTCGCGAGTCCTGTTGCTCCACCAACGAAAACTAAACTTCAAAACTATAAAGAAGATGGATGAGATGAATTGTTGAACAATGTGAAGTCATTTTGTACTTCAAAACACATAGATATTCCTGATATGACTTCTTTATATAGAGCAGGTCGATGGAGGATTTCTAAGCAAAAAGATCCTATCACTTAACAACGTCATTACCAAATTAACTTGTCTATTTTGATACTCAAAATTGTCGCTTCGAATCCTCTTAGTTAAAAAAAAAAAATTCGAGGGCTCTGCCCTCGAACCCCCAGGAGGGGGCCCCGCCCCCCTCCACCCCCGTATTTTCGTCCCCGCAAGATTATATTCCTAGCTACGTCCTTGCTTGGAAGTCTTAATACTTCTTTTATTTCTTACTACTTATCTTCTTAAGTTAACAAGATCGACATTTTCAGATGAAACTTGAATTCTTAACACTTGTTTTATTGCCACTTTTATATAGAATAAATAATTTACACACGATCACATGCGAAACTTATCGGCAATTTTTGGGAGATGGAGTGTACATTATTTGACGAGGTTAACAGATCGTTAGGCGGCCTTGTTTAAGAATTTTTTTTGTGTTTTTTGGTAATTTCTAAGTGAGATGTGTGGTTAAAAATTGGAGAGAGAAAATGTGTGTGATTAAAAAGTGATTTGAAAAAATGTATTGTTTATAAATTGTAATCATTGCGTAAAAGAACGGTACGTAAAAATAATGTCAAAATTATATTACTCGTAATGTTGAATATTATACTGCATCACGTTTGAGAGACGAATGTATGTTTTGCAAATCTAGATGGATACTAGGAATGTGTGTCCTTACCTAATCTAATATGATTTCCAAATGGTCATTTTCTTTGGAAAATTTCCTAAAGAATTATGACAACCTCACTAATTGTAGTTATAAGAATATGGACTTAATTATGGCTTTCAAATTGTGTTTAATCATATTTAATTTTATTTATTTCTTTTATATTTTGCTTGTTTGGTCGTGCAGAAGGCTTGATGCTATATGCTTAAAAGTTTCTCGAATTTATAGAAATTTGCCACAAATATAGGCTGGGGTGGAGACATATTTGTGATTTAGTTATGGCGATTGAGCGAGTGATCTTTGTACAATCCAAATTTTTGGCAAGTCGAGCTGGTTCAACATTTCAAAAAGGATGCGAGAAACTAGTCGATCTATTTTAAACTCTTTAAAGGTGTGTTTGATACGCAATATTAAATAGACCAAATGAGTATAATCAACAAAATTTTATCCTTTATTTATTTAATTTCGTAATATATTTGATTGACTTTTACCGTTCAATACATCATATCACATTATTTAAGTTAATAAAAGCAGCCTTTAAGTGGCTGCCACCATCAAATTACTCTTTCTCCATCATCTAGATTTCTTCTTGAATGGAATAAATAGCACGAACCAGAAATCTTCAACCCAAAATAAAATAACGCCACTTTAATTCCCCACATAATGAATACTTTGACTAAAACAACTTACAACTGAAGTTACTTATTTCTGATTATTTAATTCAATTATCATACATCATTTGGTGGAATGATGAATCACAGCAAAAAAGTAATTATTTTCTTGGCATAATCTTGAAGGTGAAGCTTATAATTTGTGAATGAATTATTATGCCCTTCTGGGGGTGGGAGTTTATAATGACTATGAGGAAATATCCAATGTTTTGTAATAATTTTTACCACAAGAAGATAAAGTTAGGGAAAGTTTCAATATTTTTCATGGGAAAATATAGTTTAAGAAACTATTTTAAAATTAATAAACTTGTAAAAAGAAATTCAAACATAAGGTGATATGTGAGCGTGACCAACTCTGATAAATGATTGTGACCTATATTGTGATTTAGAATAAATATTGAGGGAACAATTCAAAGATGCATTAAAAAGTAACAAATTACAAACAAACATTTTATTCGCAGTTGCCAATGCTATTGTCAAACCACCACCACTATCCTTACTGTCTTGATTCTTGAAATTTTTTCAGAAAATTGTTACTTGTAAAATTGTATTTTGAAGCATTTGTATTCATGAATTTTCTTTTAACCCTAATAATAGAGGTCAAGGCCTAGCTCAAGTGATGAGAGTGAAATCTTGTCGATAAATGACCTGAATTTGAGTCTCCTTTTTTGAGGAAGGGGTGAAATCCTTTGATTCCCTTTAAACAAAATACAAAGATATATATAATAATTACAAGTTATTTCATTCATTAATTAAACAGATAAAAGAGTGATTATGGTCACCTAATCATCATCAATACTGTTAATCACGATTGTAGAAGTGGATCCAACCTCGTAACTTAAACATGTTCCGTTAGTATAAGACTAATCATGCTTGATCATCTATATACAATTTTTGCGCTAAATTCCAGCAAGCAAAACTAAAGTGCTCACGAAAAACTAGAATAACTCGTAAAAGTTATGGACCAATCAAAGTTGCGAGTTTTCTGGGTTAGCCTCTCGATAAGTGATTATTGATAAATCGCATTTCGGGCCTTTTTTTTTTTTTGGTAAACATTTTGGGTATTCTTGTAGTGTGCCCTACTTGATATACAATAGGCATTATAAAGATCAAGTCATATTCTGTGCAATATTGAATAGTATCCCAAATGTTAACGAACAATATTTTAATATTTTATAATTACGTCTGGCATAACATACCAAACACGAGTTGAAGACCAATGTCATTGAAAGATTTACAGAGAAGAAGACATTGTTTAAATGATGTTCGATGTTACTATTCCAGATATCACAATTAAAAAGCATTTAATTTTTTTCTTTCTTAACACTATATACAACACCGTTTAATCCACCTCGATAAGCATGCTAGAGTTTTGTTATAAAGTGGCAACATAAATATGCATTGATCAAGGTGAGTTTTATGCTGGGCAAAAAAATTGGAACTGAAATGATCGAATCGGAATCAAATCGAAATATTCGAAACCATATGGTTTTAAAAAAATAAAATGGCAATCGGTTCTGGACTTAGAACCGATTGGTTCTCAGTTCGGTTCTCGATCCGCTTTTAAAACCGAAGTTAGAACCATGCATTTGATCCTGGTTTATTTTTTTGACGATTTAAATTGATTGTCCTAAAAATAAAAATCAAAAGAATTTGTAATTTTTTTGTATAAAGTGAAAATGATTAAATTCTTTTTTAGAAATTTGTTACGTCTCTACCTCATTGTACCGTTTACTTTCACACTTGTACTGAAATTCTTAGTAAATGAAAATAGAATGTGACTAACTTGTTAATAAGCGAAGATGTAAATGACCACGATGAAGTTAATTAAATATTTAAATACAAATATAAAAAAATTAATAATAATGTATTTAAAACTCATGATACATCTCACAAGTTTATTATACAAATTTATCAATTTGTATGGCTTCTTGTCGCGTTCTAAAAACCTTCCAGACCATTTGTTTTTTTATTTTGGTTTCTGATTATCTTTTGTTTCATGGAAAATCATATGTTTTCTTCGGGGTGAAAGGATTTTCGAAATCGTTGATCTTGGTATATTAGAAGTTTATTTCTGGTTATTGACTCGCTTCTCGATGCCTAATATTCCTCGATAAGGTCCTCGAAAAATAATCATTATTGTAGAACCGAATTAGAATCGAAACCGAATGGTTTGGTTCTGATTTGGTTCTTGCGATTTAATGGAACCGAATGATTCTATTTTACAAGAACAGAAAAGTATGGTTCGGTTTCAATTCTTGAGATACCCGAAACGAACCACCCGACGCCCACCTCTAGTTTATGTGGGAAATTTAAGTAACTACCTAGATGTAATGGATAGTAAATGAAAAATACGTAATTTTGAAATTATTCGTAATATTACAGAATTTCACTTCCTAGATTTAGAAAAATACCGAATTCTATGAGAGGGTTTATTAATTGATTGACCTCATTAATTATGGAATCTATTATTTAGGAATGTAGTTACTATTTATTTAGGAGATTAAATTAGGAATGTGATTAACTTTTAAAAAAAAACTAATAATATGGATATTTTAATTGTTAAATTAGTTTAATAATATGGGAAGTCATCTTTTAGATCGGACATGATATTACAGTGACTACAATATCATTGTACGTTATAGCCTAACTGTTCAGAAGTTTCGTAATAGTTCAGAAGTTCCTGTAGTATCGTTGTGTTTTATTGCGTAGGGCATGTATAGTAAATCATAATATTACAATGCCCGTAATAACATCTTAATTCATGAATTTCAGGTGATTACTGAGCATTATGGTTGTGGTAATAACAAGTGTCTTATTAAGTACTGTACACATTGCACATCATGTAATTTAAGGCATCTGAAAATCTCAGTTAGCATAAATCATTGTTCCTCATGTGATGATTTTGCATTACACGTATTGTAATGGTTGGCAAAAAAAAAAATATTACACGGCAGATTCATGTCGTGAAACTTGTAAGTGACATATATTCTTGTTGGTATAAACCATTGTAATATGTATTTATTATATGAAATACGCGTTATTACAACTATTACAATATTCGTTTAAATTGCATTCCTCATATTGTAAGATATACATGCTATTTGGCGGGACACTAATTATAAGCTGAGTTCGTTTGATTAAATGAATTATAATCTTCATTACATGTACTGTAATTTTATAACATATAAAATATGAATATTACACTTAATATAATATTCCTTACAAGTATCATAATTTTCATTAAAGTGTTGACCACAAAATCCAGTTGGACCTTGGACCAACATATCTCAGCTCCTCCCTCTTGAACACGTGGATCTCCTGCGCACTGTGACAAACGATCAGTTTGCAAAGGGGGCCGAGGTGGCTCCCATTTGCACTCCGATACCAAAGTCAGTGCTCATTTCAAGCAGATATAAATTGAGTGCGGGAAATATAAATGTGTAAAAGAGAGAAAAGGGAGTGAGAGTAAAATATTTAGTTAAGAGTATGAAATTGCTAACCCCCTACAAAGCGGGAGGAGTGCTCTATTTATAGAGGAACTCGTTGTTTCGGATCGTGACACGTGCCGTACTTTACACTTGTATTTACCCTAACTTCTAAAAAGGAGATCTTGCCTTTTGATATTAATCATTACTATACTTTGTAGGGGATGAGCGTCTGTCACTTCATGGTAAAGGTGGTGTCACATCTCTGACTCCATCCCTTGTCCCATCCCTCTTCTGTGCGTCACTGTAAAGCACTTCGGCTAAGCATAAAGCAATCGGTCAGACACAAATTAGTTCGTCCAAAGAGGTTCGATTGATATTCCACCTCATCAGTTGACCCAAGGTGATATTCTAAGCTTTAACCATGGGCTAGAGTCCACTGGGCCCTCATTGGGACTTCGCAGGTGGTCCAATATGCCGCATTTTGGGTACGATCTCAACACTAGTCCCTCAAATCCGATGTGGTCATTCATGGGCGGGTAGGATTTGTTGTATGTTCGAGGCACTAACTTTTTTTATCTGTTACATCCAATATATATATATATATATATATATATATATATATATATATATATATATATATATATATATATATATATATTTTATTATTCTTCCCTCTATTGGTTGGAAATTATCGTATGACGCTGCAAGCTTAAAGCTCGGAATGACATTTCTTAGTGGGAGCTCGGATTGAAAGTAAAGCCAACCTTCTATTCCCGTTCTACTTTTCAAGTGAAAATTGGAATTACATCAACATGTCTTTTAGACGGCGCATTTAACATAAAGGGGGCTACTAATATCGGTTCCCAAGGAGCAGGAAAGGAATGATAGGTGACATCTCTCCGCGCGTGGCACCCACTATGGTAACTGAATGGTTTTCTCCCTTCATTTGACAGTTGGCGCCTTGATTAATCCATCCCCCAAGGGACGTTGGTTACTCGTGTTAATTATGTGGCTTGCAAACCAAGGGTTTTGGTTTATTGAGTTCCCTATAAAGCCTTCTTCTCCTAATTGTTTCTCCTTTACCGTATCCTCAGAATTTTTTTTTCTTTTTTGCAGTAGTATCTCCGCAAGAAGTTGCAGCGCCCCTTCTGTATTTGCAAGTTTTTGTTATCTCTTCAAGGGATTTTTACGTAACAACTCATCCCTATCGCTCTACACTCTTCATTGGCGCGTTCTTCGCTCCGAGTATACAATCTTGGACTTCCGTTTCTGAAGGTAAATTTATTTTCCTTTGTAAGTGTAAAGAAAACCTTTTTACTTCTAATCTTCAAGCGTGGATTTAAAAATTTTGTTTTGCCTTTTGTTTATCTTTCGGTGAGTCTGGCTCTTTTTTAAGAATAAATGGAAGGAGTTGGGGGAACGGGTTCACAGAAAATGTTAGCAATGACGATTCCTGTCAGAGGTTTCTGCCCAATATCTTTGTCGATTTTTTTGTTCCCGCTTCTTTAGGGAGCAGATTAAGAGGAGGAATAGGAAAATCAGTGGTATAATTTATTTGAGTGATTCTGACAGTGAAGAAGAAAAAGACCAGAACTATATGGCTCATCTATCATCCGAGGAGGAGGCTTCTCTGAGAGAGCTCCGAAGCAAGCGAGACGGGGATTTGAGAAGAGGAGAGGTCGTGGGCTCTTCTTCTGGTCACCTGGACCTCAGATTAATTGTTAGGGCCCATTTGGGGCACATAGGGAAGAGCTAGGGCTTTCTTAGGAGGAAATAGCCCAACTTGAAGGTTGGGTAGACTTGGTGAATAAAGTATCAGGGTATCATGTAGACCCTGATCTGAACCCAGAGTCGTGGGAAAACAACGAGATCGCCACTGAAATTCGAGGGGTTGATTTGGCTGGAGCCTCGGCGAAATTCAGGATGCCAGAAGGGGTTCGATTAGTGCACCCTACACCTTCTTGCCGACCTTGCAGCCCTCCCCCAGGTCAAGTGGCCATATGTTATGATGCTCTATCCTGGGGGATGAGGCTACCCCTGCACCCCTTCTTCAGGGCATTGCTCAGGAGATACAACCTATGCCCCTACCAGCTGGCTCTCAACTTCTGGACGCAAGCCGTGGGTACTTGGCTAGTGTAGCAAGAGGTCAACCCTGAATATCCCATCTCACTACACATCATCCATAGCTTGTATACCTTGAAGAAATCAGTTAGAAGGGAAAAAGACGTGAGGTCGGACATCAAAGACTGGTATTACTTGTCTCCTAGGGGCTCATACCCTCCCGTTATTACTGGTCATCCTACTTCGATAAAGAACTGGAGAAACCAATGGTTCTGGGTTGCAGGGGAGTGGCAGAACTCTCCTATGGACCCTAGTCCAGAAATTACAGTTCCCCAAACTCTTTCCCCACCTAGTGAGTCTTTTATTTGCTTTAGTGTCCTTGAGTGTCATGCATCATTCGCTTTTTTTATTTTCTATTCACCTTTCTTTATTGGTTCCTAACATGCTATTGGTTTGTGGCAGGGGATACTTTTGCCTGCCTCCTCTCTGACGCAGACTTAGCGGCAGTAAGGTGCTTGTTTGCTTATAAGGGCACTTTTCAGGGGGTCATTCAACAAAATAAATTATTTGTTAAGCACGGCCTTAAGCGAGCCATGAGTAAGTTTGTTTCCTTATTGCCTTCATAACTTATACCTCGTCCGTTCATAACTTCATTCCCCTTCATTTCTTGCTAGGTTCCAAGGATTTTTCGAAGATTCCTTTGAAGGGTCTTATGGCCAAAAAGATCCCTCATGCTCTTCGCCACGACAGCGAAATCGAGAAGAGGCAGAAAGCAGTACTTGCTGACCTGCAAGTAGGGGTGGCAAAAGAGGTATCTAAGGCGTCCACAGCCCAACTTCAGGGTCCTCTTCTTGCACTGCTGCCTCCACCCAGTCTGCTTCCGGTGGGTCCCCGATAGCCGAGCTTAGAAAAAGGGGCTGAACCTAAGAGGGTTGCTACATTGGGGAAAGGAAAAAAGTCGGACAGGGGGCTCCAAGAGGGAGAGGGAGTCTAAGAGCGTTTCTGTGCAATCTCCCTTGTCCGAGGATATTTCTGAACATGTATCCGAGGAGGAGCCTGTCCCATTAAAGAGGCTTAAAAGGGGCAAGGAAAAGGAAAAAACCTCTGCACCTCCGCCACCAGAGATTCAGGATTTGGAGGACGAGTCATCTGTGTCTTTCCCAGATTTGGCTAATGAAGTGATACTTGAGGGGGTAGAAGAGCTCAAGCACATTAGAGCCAGTGTTCTCCCCAGAGATGTTACCTTCAGTCCTTCTTTGTTCGACTTCCCCAGTTCTCCTCCTGCCATGGCTGCTTTAGTCACTGAGAAATTTTGGACAGAGGGCTGGTCTGCCTTCTCCTCTAGTGCCACTCCATCCCAGAAGCTGCTTGCTGCCAAGGCTATGAATGCTAGGGCTCTAGCCCTTATTGACGAGGTGGAGTCTTCTGTGGAGGAGGCGCAACGGGACAAGAAGGATGTTGAGACTGCCCTTTGCCACGCGGACAATATGCTTAGAGAGATTAAGGACCTCAAGGAGCATCTATCCATTGCTCGCAAGGCCTCCTCGGAAGATAGGGTGACAGCCAAACGCCTTCAGGAGGACAATGAAAAGTTAAGGCACAACCTAAAGGCTTCCGAGGCAGATGTGACGTCCCTTTGTAAAAAATTGGACGATTCCAACCGGGCTCAGTCCATAACTTCTGAGGCCCTGACAGCAGCCAATGCGGCCAAGGTTAAGCTAGATGCTGAGGTGGCAGCAGCCTCTGAGAAATTGGGGAGAGAGGTGGAGGCTAGGAGGAAGGCAGAGAAGGACCTTGCCTATCTGGAACGGCATATGCAATCTAGGATCACGGAAGTTCTGGAGCAGACCGTTGCATCACGAGTGGAGAGAACTTTAAGTGCCAAGGTGTCTGAGGTAATCCAAAATTTCAAAGACACTTTTGAAGAGACACCAGAATATGAGGTCATGCAGAGGGTCTTTGGGAACATTGGGGCCAGGATGGCTTTGAGGGACGTGAAGGAAGCCTTCCCATCCCTAGACCTATCCTCCATTGAAGCCCTGTACCCCGAGCCTCAAGATGATTCCCTCGATGATCCTGCAGATCCTTTGGATGCACCTGGCAAGGGCTCTTCAGAGGATGTCCCTACGCAATGATCCTCTTTTGTATTTGCCTTTTTTTTTTGTAAGTACAATGGCGCTTTATATTGTAATTGTAACAACATTCAAATTGTAAATACTTTGATTTTATGAATGCAATGATTTATTTATATTTAGTTTAATGTCTTAGTTTGTACGACCTTATCTGTTTAAGCGTGAACGCTTCTGTTTAAGCGTGAAAGCTTCCAGACACAAACGCCTTGTAAACGCATCGTATGAAGATATGTGTATAGTCCCTTAGATCTAAGTAGCTCAAGGCATTCATGTTTGCTGGTTAGATCTGATTTTGACCAATTTTTGAACATTTTTGTCTTATACTCTGTAACACCTATGTTTATAAATTTGTATGAACTCCTATTGATGGTGTTAACACTTTCAACCCATACGCAGTGGTCGCAGTGTATACTTATAAGAGTCCCTTGTTTTTAACAAATTTCATGCATGGCATAGACGTATGGTCTTATAACCAAAATAATCTAGAAATTTGTGTTTATCCATTATGTTTGTCTAATCAGTACTTGGTATAATCCTCAACGTAACTCACTTAAGATTTTATAAAATTATATGGTAATGCTGTAATCACTGAAGAGGAATTTGATTTATTGAAAATAACGACGAAGGTGATCCGTATTCCAAGGATTACATAAAGTTACCCCAGATAAGTCATCGATCATGTACGTTCCGGGTACCACCTCGGCAGAGACTTTGTAAGGGCATTCCCAGTTAGAACCTAAAGTCCCTACTCCTGGTTCTTGAGTTGAGGGAAGAACCTTTTTGAGGACTAAGTCCCCAACATTAAAGTACCGATTCTTAACCCTTTTGTTGTAATAGCGGGTCATTTTCTCATGGTACCTAGTCATTACTACTTGAGAATCATTCCGTTTTTCCAGGAGGAAATCCAAATTAGCCCTTTGTGTTTCTTCGTTTCCCACTTCGTCATAATGGATTTGAAGAAGAGAAGGGACCCCAATTTCGACTGAACATACCGCCTCGGATCCATATGCCAAGGAGAAAGGCGTTTCACCAGTGGCAGTGTGCGAGGTGGTTCGAAGTGCCCATAATACTTGTAGGAGTTCATCTACCCATGCTCCCTTTTTGGATTCCATCTTCCTTTTTAGGGTATTCTTTATGGTCTTGTTCACAGCTTCAACCTGTCCGTTAGCTTTTGGGTGATGTGGAGATGAAAATAATTTCTTAATTCCCAAATCGTCGCACAATTCATCTATGCTTCTGTTTTTGAACTGTTTTGCATTATCACTAACCAGCGAGTGCGGTTTTTCGAATCGACATATAACATTCTTCCAGATGAACTTTGTGGTGTTGGCCTAGGTAATCCTCATCAGGAGTTCCTCCTCGACCCACTTGATGAAGTAGTCAATTGCCACTATTGCAAAGCAATTATTACTAGCACCCCTAGGCATAGGACCAATAATATTAACTCCCCACTTCGTAAAAGGCCAAGGGCTAGTCACCACAGTTAGCTTGTGATGCGGCTGATGCGGTATGGTTGCATGCCTTTGGCATTTATCGCATTTGCGCACGAAGTCATGAGAGTCCTTTCGCATAGTCGGCCAAAAATATCCCTGTTTAAGGGCTTTCCGAGCTAGTGATAACGTCCCGGCGTGTTTTTACCACATATGCCCTCATGGATTTCTTTCATTACATACCGTCCTTCCTCCGGCCCCACACATTTCAGCAAAGGGGAGGTATAGCTCCGTTTATAGAGCAGGTCATCCAAAAGTACGAAATTTGCGGCATATATTTGCAACTTTCGAGCTGTTTCAGGCTCGTCTGGCACTGTCTAATGCTTCAAGTATACTAGTATAGGATTCATCCAGGATCCTTCTTCTTTTATTGCCAAAATCTCCGTCCCTAGCTCAATAGAAGAGGTCAACAAGTGCTCAATTGGGATCAGATTATGGATCTCTGAATCATTGCTGCTTGCTAGTTTGGATAAAGCATCGGCGTTGGAATTCTCAGTTCTGGGAATGTGCCGTACCTCCATTTTTCCGAAGTACACAGTCAAATCTCTTACTTTTTTCAAGTAAGCGACCATAACTGGTTCTTTGGCAGAGAATTGTCCATTAAACTGACTCACAACGAGCTGCGAATCACTATTCGCCACTATGGACTTAATCTTCAAAGATTTCGCAAGTCTCAGCCCAGCTAATAGGACCTCGTATTCAGCAACATTGTTTGAGGCTTTAAATCAAAACGGATCACACTGTGCAGTTTGAATCCTTCTTGGCTTATTAGCAATATTCTCGCACCGGATCGTCCCTCAGCCGAGGACCCATCAACGAACAATTTCCACTCTCGGCTGTCATCCATGTTATCAACCATCTCAACGTCCGGCGGATGTGTGAACTCAACTATGAAATTCGCTAATGTTTGACCCTTTACAGCGGTCTGAAGCTCATAATGTAGATCGAACTGGCTAATTTCAATCGTTCACTTCATTAACCTTCCAAATACATCTTGTTTCTGCAACACCTGTCTCATAGGAAAGTTGGTGAGCACGTGTATGGAGTGCGACTGAAAGTAGGGACGGAGCTTGCGAGATACTGTGATCAACGAGAGAGCAATTTTTTTCATATCTGGGTAACGTATTTCAGCATCCAGCATGGCTTTGCTTACATAATACATCGGGAACTGATTTCCATCCTCCTCTTTGACCAATACCGAGCTAACAACCTCTTTTGATACGGCTAAATACAAATAGAGAAGTTCGCCAGCCTTTGGTTTTGATAGTAATGGGGCCTGTCCCAAGAATGCTTTCAGGTCGGTAAAAGCCTGCTCACATTCCGGCGTCCATTGAAATCGCTTCCCTCCCTTCAAGACCTTAAAGAATGGCAAGCATTTGTCAGTGGACTTGGAAACGAATCGATTTAAGGCCGCAATTCTCCCCGTCAAGCTTTACACTTCTTTTGGATTCCGAGGTGATCGCATGTTTAACAAAGTATTGATTTTATCAGGATTGGCTTCGATCCCTCTCCTATTCACCATGAATCCAAGAAATTTTCCGGACGCTACCCCAAAAGTGCACTTCGCTGGGTTGAGCTTCATTCGATATTTCCTCAAAACATCGAAGGCCTCTGAAAAATAGCGAATATGCTCTGTGGCGGCCATGCTTTTGACCAGCATGTCATCAACATATACCTCCATGTTGTTTCCTAATTGTTCTGAAAACATGCGATTTACCAACCTTTGATAGGTAACTCCAGCATTTTTTAAGCCAAATGGCATAGCTTTGTAATAATAGAGTCCCATATCTGTAATAAACGAAGTATGCTCCTCATCTGATTCATACATGGGGATTTGATTGTACCCGGAGTATGCATCCATAAAGCTCAGCATCTCATGTCCCGCTGTGGAGTCAACTAATTGATCAATCCGAGGCAATGGAAAACTGTCTTTGGGACATGTCTGGTTCAAATTTGAAAAATCAATACATACTCTCAGCTTCCCATTATGTTTTGGTACCAAAACAGGGTTTGATACCCACTTCAGATACCGGGATTCTCTGATAAAGTCATTTTTCAATAGCTTCGTAACCTCTTCTTTCAAGGCCTCATACTTATCAAAAATCATAGGTCTTCTCTTTTGCATGTGCCCAAGGCTTCTGGGATTAAGCTGGAGTCTGTGACATGCCACTTTAGGATTGATCCTAACCATGTCATCATGTTTCTATGCGAATACATCGAGGTTTTCAAGTAAGAAGCTTTTCAACTGATCTTTGTATTCAATCGGTGAATCCAATCCAATCTGCAACTCCTTGATTGGGTCAAGTGGATCTACACCGAAGCATTCCAACCTTTCAGCTGGGGTAGAGCAATTACCTCCTGCCATTCTTGGGTCCAGATCTGTCAGATCTTCTTCCAGCGTCATTGTAATATCCTCATTTCCTAAGGGTCCTCCACCCAGTCTTTCAGGGTCTGGAGTAGCCTCTCCCATTGCTACATTACTAATCATGTTCAACCTCTGGTCTTGAAATTTTCGGATTGCGTTTGTGTAACAGGCCCGCGATTCAGTTTAGCTTCCCCTTACAGTTGCAACACCATGCTCTGTGAAGAATTTCATGCAAATGTATTTTGTATGAGTTGCAGCTCCCAAGTCTATGAGGCCCGGCTTCCCAATTGAGCTATGATAGGAGGAGATTTTGTCCACAACCAAGAATTCCATGGGGATTCTGGAAAGAGTTGGTGATTGCCCTACCTCAGTAATAAGGGTTGTGGATCCTCTGGGAGTTATGATGTCCCCAGTGAATCCATATATTGGATCCGAGATTGGAATGAGTGGAGTGCTGATCCCCATCTTATCAAAAGTTACCCCGTAAACCACATTTACCGATGCACCATCATTCGTGACAACCCATTTCGAGCCACTACTACCCTAATAACCAATGCATCATTGTGTGGAAAGTGTACTCCAATAGCATCGTCTTGGGTAAAGGTGATAGATTCTGTCCAATGCATCCCAACAGGATGTGAATGGATATGGTAATTCATGTTGGCGGACTGCTTGGCTTCTCTGATATATCTCTTTTGGGAGTTGTTTGTGCTCCCACCTGGGTGGGGGCCTCCCAATATTGTGTAGATTTCACAAATAGGAGGGTCGGCCACAGGTGTAGGTGGTTCTCTTGTATCTTTAGCATGTGCCAAGGAGATATCCCGGCCCTTGTTCCTGTGTCTCTGACGATTGTCAATCCTCTCTTTGGTCGAGTTCTTCCACGGAGCTCTCCTGTCAGCTCGGTTGACCTTCTGGTCACCTGGTTTTTAAGTTCTCCCATTGTTAGGGGAGAAATCACTTCCCCTTCTTCCATGCGCCTTTTGGTCAGCTAACATGTGGATTTCCCTACAATATTCTGCTGCGTGACCATAATACCTGTGGTAGGCGCAATAAGCCCCAATCATGGGCTGTTTTCCACTTTGGCTACTTTTCATTCTTCTTTGAGCCATGGGAGGATTCTGAGAAGGAGCGTTGGAGTGCAAGTTGGGGATAGCTTCAGTGATCTCTGCTGCATAGCTGGACCCTGTCCCCGAAAATGGACGCGGCGCTCCACTTTGGTTACTGCCGAACTTATCCTTGTTACCTCCTTTCTTGAGGTTTGTTTCATTAGAATACCCAAGATTGTATCTCCCTTAAGGTTGGTTGTCTCTGGCCCTAGCCATTTCTTCTGATACGATCTCCTCCTTCATCAGGTCTACTAGGGCGTTGTAATCCCTCGATTTCCTGCTTCGGACATCCCTCCAAAACATGCTTGTCATATCTAGCCCTCATTTCAATGCGGAAAACATTTCCACCTCGGTGATGTTTTCATAAATGTGCATCTCTTCAGTAAACCGAGCTAAGTAACTTTTCAGAGATTCATCCCTTCCTTGCCTTAGATTCTGAAGGCGTTGGAGTGGGAGCTGGCCAGGCCTAGAGGAAACAAAGCCATTTTTAAAGGCTGTTTTCAGATCTCTCCAACTATGGATGCTACCAGAAGGGAGCTTTTTGTACCATCGTATCGTACTTCCCTCAAGGGTCAAAGCAAAAGCTTTGCACTTCAGTTCCGGAGTAGCTCCGTCTATTTCCATGCTAGCACGGTAGTTTAGCAGGTGATCGTCAGAGTTACCTCGGGCAGAATACTTTTTTTTATTTATGGCATTTCGAAGTCATGAGGCACTAGGCACCTACGGATGCCCTCCATGAAGGGACTTATTTCCTCTTCATCATCCAGCTCGTATGAGGGTAGTTCAATGTTCTAGTCATGACCGGAATACATTGGGTCATGGTATTGGTCGTAGGGCGGTGGAGCGTACTCTTGCCTTTGTGGTGGCAATACTCGGCCGTAGTTTGGCCTTTCATGGGTCGGTAAATCATTACGAGATTTGGTCCGAGCTGCTTCGGTTCTCCTTTCCTGCCTATCCCTAGGCTCATGAGTGGAGCCAACTTTTTTGCTCCCGTACCATGCTGGTCCCTATGCATTTAACTCTGCGACAAGGCTTCTTCAGCGTGTCGCTCCCGTCTATTTCTAGGCTCAGCTGCATTGTGCCGACCTTTATCAGTTCGACCCCCTCGTTTGCCTCCGAATAGCCCTCCTATCCGGCTGAAGACAGTCCTGGATTTTGCGGGCGAAGCCTCCCTGTGTCTAGCTGGGAGTTGGTCTTGTTCGTCAGGTGCTTCATGCTCCGGGCCTTCTTCGTAGAGGGGCGCGGATTCCACCTCGGCATATAACTGTGGATCTTGATAATAATAGGAGGCAGTGGCCGCATCGAATGGTGAGTAATGTGGCTGTGAATATTGCGGGGGTATAATGGGCTCGTTCATAACATACCCTCTAGTCATGTAAGCATTCATCGCAGCAGTTTCTTCTATCTGTTGTTTCTGCATTTTCAGCATTTGGGCTGCTATGCGAGTCATGTCTCGCAGCATGCTGCGATTTCGGTGCCGGCGCAGAGGGTTAGATTGGGCCACCCCCTCGTTTTTGTTCTCACGAGGCCTCTGAGGAGCCTCCTCCTCACTGAGCTGGTCATTTTTACTCCTACGAGGATTAATATCATCGTTACTTTCATTCATGTTCAGAGCAATTTTTTTGGTTTTATCTTCTCTTTCAAAGATAGGTGAACTTTTATCTCAAAGCTCTAAGCCTTTTTCAAGGTTATTAAACTTGTATTTCAAAGTTTCACGCCATTTTCAAGGTTAACAAACTTGTATTTCAAAGTTCTTGCCTTTTTCAAGGTTAATAAACTTGTGTTTCAAAGTTCTTGCCTTTTTCAAGGTTAATAAACTTGTGTTTCAAAGTTCTTGCCTTTTCCAAGGTTAACAAACTTATATTTCAAAGTTTTTATGGTCCTTTGCTCTTTTGTAAGAGGTCGCTCGCCCCTTTTTCAAGGTTTCCTTTTGCATGTGTAGCTTTTCACCATGAGTTTTCAAGGTTCACAGTATGGCTTCCCACAGACGGCGCCAAAATGTTGACCACAAAATTCGGCTGGACCTTGGACCAACACGTCTCAGCTCCTCCCTCTTGAACACGTGGATCTCCTGCGTACTATGACAAACGACCAGTTTGCAAAGGGGGCCGAGGTGGCTCCCATTTGCACTCCGATGTCAAAGTCAGTGCTCATTTCAAGCAGATATAAATTGGGTGCGAGAAATATAAATGTTTAAAAGAGAGAAAAGGGAGTGAGAGTAAAATATTTAGTTATGAGTATGAAATTGCTAACCCCCTACAAAGCGGGAGGAGTGCTTTATTTATAGAGGAACTCGTTGTTTCGGATCGTGACATGTGCCGTACTTTACACTTGTATTTATCCTAACTTCTAAAAAGGAGATCTTGCCTTTTGATATTAATCATTACTATACTTTGTAGGGTATGAGCGCATGTCACTTCATGGTAAATGTGGTGTAACATCTCTGACTCTATCCCTTATCTCATCCCTCTTCTGTGCGTCACTGTAAAGCACTTCGGCTAAGCATAAAGCAATTGGTCAGACACAAATCAGTTCGGCCAAAGAGGTTCGCGTGATATTCCACCTCGACATTTGACCCAAGGTGATATTCTAAGCTTTAACCATGGGCTAGAGTCCACTGGGCCTTCGCTGGTGGTCCAATATGCCGCATTTTGGGTACGATCTCAACAACAAGCATTGTATTCTCCATTACAATTATCATTATAAGTTTATTTTAATTTTATAATATAATTATAAATATTAAAAATATGATTTTTTTTCTTTGAATTAATTAGTTTGAAGTGATATTTATATTTGGGATTTGATTTGTAATAATAAGGTGAGAGAGAAATAATTATAGATTTCTTAAGAGAGATGAGAGAGAAATGAATTAAAGAGAGGAGAGAGAAGGAAATAGTGAGAGAGATAGGAGAGAGAATGTATAATAAGATAGAAATCTAAATTTAAATAGTATGTAAAACATGTATTTATCTAATGACACTAGATAGAAGTAAAGTCCCTAATTAATTCGTTTTATGTATGTAAGGCCAAAAACAATTTGATGGACTTAATGTTCTTCCTAAGACCTGCAACCATTAAGGGCAAATGAAATTGACATAAATGACACTAAAATGGAGAAGATGTTTATAAACAGAAAAATTGGCAAACAGAGGCTTAAAATGATGAAAACTATATTGTGATTTTTTATTTTTTTATTTCTTATCTTTCTGTGGACTGTAGATGATATCCGGACCAGGCATTGAAGGGTGAAGTCGAGTCATCGGCAATACGACAATGATCTACGTACAAAACGGAGTAAGTTTCATGTTGGGATCGAGCTGAGAAGAGGGACGGATCAAGCCGAGCCGAGAAAACGAAGTTATTTGGGCAGAAAATCCATTACGACCGTAATGGATGACCTTCACGGCCGTAACCCATATATTCACGGCTGTAAATCATGTTATCACGGCCGTAATCATTTATCGAAGAAAAATGAAGAATTTCAGCAGAACGAGACTTACGATCGTAAGCCTGGAAGTTACGGCCGTAACATTCAAAAATGGGAATTTCACGGCCGTAAGAAATTCGCCACGGCCGTAAATAATAAATCAGTTTTTGATCAGAGAGGCCTTTACGGCCGTAAAAGTATTGTTCATGGCCGTAAATGAGTAGCGGCCAGATTTTCCGGATTTTCCACTCATTTTATTTCCTTTTTGGTTCTTAGGTTATTTTCCTAATTTAGTGTTTTGGTTTAATTAGAATTCTATTTTGAATAAATTAGCGGCTATGTTATTTTTCTTATTTATATTCTTTACCATGATTGTAAACAGTTAAGTTTGAGTTTGAGATTAATATTATTTGAGAGAGTTTTCTCCAATTGAAAGGTTGAGGAGTCCCTTTGGTGTTCTTTGAGAACAAATCCAACTTATCAAATATTGTGAAAATATTTGTGGCGTTGAACTTATCAAATATTCACGAGAATATTTGTGGCGTTTCCAATTAGAATATTATCAAGGAAATTGACAAGTCCTTGTGGTGTTTCGAAAACCTTGGATCTCGATTCCGCATCGTTAATTTCTTGCGTCGTGAATCTTGGGTCAAGGTCCTATCGTCAATTTTATCTTTCCAGTATTTTAATTATTGTGTTCTTGTGTTTCTTGGCTGAATCTGGATCTTTCCTATCTTTGTTTCGTTTAATTCCGTGTGTTCGTTGTGGCCCCCTCTCGAGATCACATCAGTAGAGATGCAGTTTCAACTTTCAACATGAGATTAGACCGATTAGTTTTCCATTTCCTCCTCTTTTTAATTTTATTTACCCCTGTTTGATAAAGATTAAAGTCAGATTTTTAGCAAATTTTGATAAAAGTTAATGATATGAGTAGTTAAATTGTGTTGTGGAACTTATTAAATATGTGGTTATGATTAATTATTGACTTTGACAAAAATCTACTTTTTAATCAGAAGTAGTAAGACTTTTCACCCCGTGCAAGCATTCTTTATGAACTTCAAGTGTCACTTTACCTATTTATTAACATGCATGGAGCACATGTCAACGTTGGTTTAATGCTCTATTCAGCTACTTATATTCTGATGCAAACCACGTAGCAATTGTAGCTACGCAACCCACAAATTATTGGAATCGACCCAAGAACGCCAAAGAATCACGATTTCGAGATTGATTCAAATTAACTGAACCAAGCAACCAACACAATCAATAGATATGCTGACCTCTTGATCACAATGAAAATAAATCTCACCCAAGATTTGAACAAACAAGATTAACTCGCAAGTTCGGATTTTATTCAATAAAGAATAAGGTTTGAAAGCAAATTGCCTCTCAATAATAATATCAAAGTGTTGTGTTTGAAATCGCAAGTGTACGATATCGAAATCAAGTAATAAAGTGGACCTTAGAGTCCGGATTATCGTTCCCACGAGGACTGCTATTAATTACCGAAATATTTCAGTTCTTAACTTTATTTGAACAAATGAAAATCGTTTTAAAAATAAAAATCTAGAATTAAGAAATGGAACTAATGAATTAAAAAGAATTGTTAATTTGTTTTGTTTTCAAATAAGATTGTAAAGTAGTTGGGATTCACGAATTCACCTAGCTAATTAAATCAATTCAAATTCCAGTTTTATTTCCTATTTGTGTGTTCGGTCGAATTCACTAATTTAAATTGAGATTCCTCTCTCGAGTTAAATCAATCCTACCTAAATAAGTCAACCTTGTATCTCTACAGCGGGTCTGAATATTCCTTAACTAGATGCATTACACATAAGAATTCACACACGACCGCAATAATTACAAGAGTATATCTCTATCTCTCGTTCAATTACCGGATTTATTACCTAGATCTATGTTATTAACTCACCTCTCGGATTATGGAAATAACACATGAAATCATGAATAAGTGGCCAGTTCATTCACGCATTAAACGCAATAATAAATCAACACATGCATTAAAGCGTTAAAACAAGGAATATGACATTAAAATAATTAACTAGGCCACATCGTTCATCCCAACGTTAAAATTAGTTACACACCATCATGAAATAACAAAAACAGTAAAAATAAACGTTCATTGAAAAACAATATAAAGAATGGAAAAAATTGCACCAATTATCAATTCTTCAATTGTTTTCAATTCACGCCCCTCTGCGATGTTGGAATCTCCAAGGATTTGATGTTGAATTCTCAGTTTTGGCTCGTTCTTTGGAGAGGCAAAGGTCTCTATTTCGTGCCTCGTGATTTGTATACCTAGGTCAAAAAGCCCAAAGCCTGTTAAAAATCGCGAGAAAAATCTGATCTGCGGCCCAGTCGGACAAGCACGCGATCGCGCAGGCTTATGGCCGGCGATCGCGTGGAAGACCCTTTTACTCTCGGGTTATATTTTCGCACCATCTCGCGATTGCGTGTCACGTATCCAGCGATCGCGACTTCCATCTTTTCTCGACTGTGTAAGTTGGTCCCTGACTTTTAATTGCACCTTCAGTCCTCAACTTCCAATAATTGCAATTTAGTCCCCAAACTTTATCTTCTTCTCGATTTTCCCATTTAAGCTCTTAATTCATTCAATTAGGTCCTCCAATCTCTGATTCGTTCATTTTGGCACATTGCCTCTTTCCGGTTGACGTCACCAACTCCTCACTTGTCCAATTTAGCTCCAATTAGCAATCCAATTATGCGTTTTTCCCATTGATTTCATCATTCTTCATCTTTTGGGATATTTTCTGAAAAGTAAACGATAAATACAAATTAAATAGCAAATATTCCAAAACGACAATAATTACACCTAATTTAGACATACAAATAAATGTATAAAATACACTTATCACAAAGTTGTGTGTTTAATAATGAAAATTACATCCCTATAAATAGGGTCAAAATCTAGATTAAGAGTTTTAATTATACTAGGAAACAACTAGCTAAAAATAAAGAAATAAATAAAACCCTAAAATTTACTCGTATAGACTTTTACAGCCATGACTCACTCACTTACGGCCGTAACCTTGTTACTGATTCACTCTTACGACCGTGACAATATGACTTACGGCCGTAAGTCCAAAAACGTCCAAATTCCAGTTTTAAGCAGTGACTCCATTACGGTCGTGATACTCAACCTTTACGGCCGTAATCCCTTATGTCTCTCAAAATCAATTTCAGCAGTGAGTTGGTTACGGCCGTGAGGAAATATATGTTACGGTCGTAACATTGAAATTTCAAATTTTTCTTCGACGCATTGAATGAGGTTGATCCACTCGTCGTTTTGGCTCGGTCCCAACATGGAACTTTCTTCTTTTGATAACACGAACATTGTTTTGGCCATTGTTCCTTGAACTAACTTGTCCATTGCTTCGTTGGCCCTCTTTGTTTGCAGGCGAGTCATTGGCCCTCCTTTGATCTTCAATGGATCTTTGTGCGGGCTTGTATTCGTGGTCTGGATCACATCATCCCCTCCCTCTTCGAAAGGATTCGACCTCGAATCTGTACCTGCATCAAATGGAGATAGATCAGAAACATTAAATGAAGCCGAAACATTATACTCACCAGGAAGATCGAGTTTATAGGCATTGTTGTCGATCCTTTATATTATAGCGATCCAGAATTTTTATGCAATAAATAATTATTTTAATATTTAGAAAATTGTGTCGCTACTATTTCATTTATTATTTTGAAATTAATGCCGCGACGGATTCGTCTAGCCAAGTCAAGAAATATCGAATTTGTTCGATTTTAAATTAAAATCCGAATTTCTAAAATTATGTTATTTAATTATTTATTCAAAGTATTATTTTCAAAATGTATTTTTCAGTCAAAAATATATCTGTTTTAAAAACGTTTCTTGATCAAAGATAGTTAAATTTTTAGTTGATTTCATCCCCCATGTTTTCTCCTCCTTTCTTTTCTCTTTACACCAAATCCATATCATATTAAACCAAATTATAATTATTCCATTCAATGATTTTATTCCCCACTAACTCCACCACCCGTATGTATTCATTATGTTGCAAGAACATAATGATTATATTCTCCATTATCATCTATTTCACCACCACTCCATTATACATGACACCACTCCATTATACATGATGAAAGCTGCAACCAATTCCTACAGCATTTCTTCATCATCTTCTCCACAGCACAAAACCAACACTTATTCCCATCAAACTCTATCATCATCTTCATCACCATCAGAAAACAATCACTGCACAACCTTCACTTCCATTTCCATCAAACAACCAGCATCACCAACCACCATCTCCACTATCTCAGCACCACCACAGAACCCCAAACTGCACCATCATCACATTGGCACCAATCTACAGCAATAGCTCCACGCCCTGTCTCTCCAAATTCACCACTGCCATAACCAAATCAATCTCAACACATTATCCCTACCAATCAATTTCAACTCCATCCATTTTCCAATTCCATTTCCAGCAATTTACATTTCAGATCAAACCACCAGTTAACCAATTCATCAAGCCATCAACCATATTCACCATCTTCACCACCAGATACTACACCACTCTGCTTCCACTACCATCACACACGGTCAGAAATTCACTACCAATCGGATACATCCACTGCAAACCCCGTTTGCACCAACCATTCCCCAATCACAAATCGCCGGCACCACCATTCATCACCACCGCACAACAGTCAGTCGCAAGTTACGCCACAAATTAAAACCCAGAAATAGAAGAAGCCGGAATCATCATCAATCACATCCAAACCAAGATCCACCGCCACCTCCCTCAGCCCAGCTTGAATCTCAAACCAAAAACCAAACTCAGAACAAAACTAGTACCTACCTTCATCACCGGTCATCTAAACGGATAGTCGCCGGAAGACCTTCGAACTCTAATTTCGTTTTCAACCTAGATCAATCCCCAAATTTCAGCCTCGGTCTCGCACCAAATCCCGTAACTAAGCTCTAAAATCTGAACCGTCCTACTTGGTTGCCTCTCGCCGCCACCTCGAGGCGGTGTTCCACCGGCTGTAGCGTCGGATTCCTCCATCTCACCGATCGCCTTTCTCTCGCTCGTCTCACTCTGTCTCTGAAACTGGGTCGAAGAAGAGAGAGAATGCTGATTTTTATATTTTAATTATTTCCAGAATTTGCAAATCAGTCCCTGATGTTTTAAATTGTTTTAATTCAGTCCCTACTGTTTTAAACTCATCCATTTCAGCCTCAAAGCTTTAAAATGATTTACTTCAGCCCTTTAACTTTAAACTCTTTTATTTCAGTACCTGCTGATTTACTTTTAAGCCCAAGTTTTAAAAGTATTCATTTTAGTCCCTTAACTTTCAAAATATCTATTTTAGTCCCTGAACTTTCAAAAGTATTCATTTTAGTCCCTCAACTTTCAAAACATCAATTTTAGTCCTCAAATTATAATTTATCATTTTGAACTATATATTCGATATACTAAAGTGACTTATTGGCTAAGACGAAGCGTACGGAGAATTTAAAGAAATTGAAGTCATTCCCGCTCAACTTTGCACTCGTCGGATTTGAGGTAGACTCGCACTTATTAATTGATTTAAATTATGATTTCATATGAATGTCATGTGACTTGTGAAAGTCAATTTTTAAGAAAAACAAGTATGTTTTTATGAAAGGTAAATATACCTTATGTTGTTATGAAAAGTAAGTATGTTTTTATGAAAAGAAAATATACTTTATGTTTTTACGAAAAGTAAGTATACCCTATGCTTCACGAAAATGTTTTTTTGGATCATTGCTATGAAATCAATCTACCAAGATTGTTTTGGGTCCCATATGATAAGTTATGATATGTTAAGGGGACCGGAGTTTTAGTAGCGCTACACATAAGAATTCTTGCCACCTAAGTTCGGTAACATTCTTGTGTCTCCTATGTTTATGAGGATTTGCCACGAAGTTCGGTAAAATTCCTATCTTTCCATATGTTTATGAGGATTTACCACCTAAGTTCGGTAAAATTCCTGTCGCATATGTTTATGAGGATTTCGATCCTATCTTATGTTATGATGCAATTGATCCCTATGAATTTCAGAAAATTATGCTTGGTATACTTACTACATAAGAATTCTTACCACCTAAGTTCGGTAAAATTCTTATGTTTATGAGGATTTCGATATTATCCTATGTTATGATGAAAACTTACTGTTATTATGATTTTACTGCATAAGAATTCTTGCCACCTAAGTTCGGTAAAGTTCTTGTGTCTTCTTATGTTTATGAGGATTTCAATCCTATCTTATGTTATGCTTTCAAAAGAAATTATGCTTGGCATAATTAAAATGTTTTTTATAAGTATATGGTTTTCAAAGAGCTATTTTCAAAGAGCCTATGATTTGCAAAATATGTCCCGTGCTGTAATGCACAATATGAGTTTTATCAAGAGCAGTTTTATAAAGAAGCTCTATCAATGCCCGTTTTATAAAGAGCAGGGATTTATGTGTTTAATCATCTTATAAATTAAATTAATTCGCGATGAGTCTACTGAGTATTTCCCCCATGAAATACTCACCCTACTTTTAACAGTTTTGCAGATTTCGGAGACGGTGGCGAGCGATGAATGATGGTGGCAATAATCGTTGAACGGTTGAAAGTTTGACGTTAATGATTTCCGTATTTTCCAAACAATCGAATAATTTAGAGAAGTTCATTTATTTGAGAAATTATGATATTGGCAATTTCTTTACAATATTAATGGTTCGATTTACTATTTCAAATGGTTTCATAAATGTTTTCAATTTTAGCGGCCATTACAGTTTATTTAATGTTGCCAAAAATGAATTTCAATTATTTCTTCCGCAAAAATATTATTCGAAAAATTTAGACAGAAAATGACGTAGTGAATCGGGTATACGGAACTCGGGGCGCTACAAGTTGGTATCAGAGCTAGTCTGCGTTTCTGTAGACTGGAAAAATTTTCAAAAAGAATTTTCAAGAAATATTTTCCATTATAAAAAATTTTATTGATGAAGATTGCCACTGCCATCATTCGTTCCACCAACTCCGAGGTAAAGAAGTTTATGATGTTTAAAGTTATTTCAGTATTTCGAATACTCATTTTATTGATTTATGAGAAAGAATGAAGAGTATTTCGGATACTTATGATTTATGAGAAATAAGAATGTATTTCTTCGAAAATAATGATGTTGTTATGCTTTGTCATAACTTATATGCTTTAATGTATGAGTATGAGAAATTTTTCTAAAAGAAAACGAGTGTTGAGCATAATGGGAATAATATGATTTTATTGAGAATTAAGTAATGGATATTATGTTGAGTTAATTTATTATGCCTCTATGTTGAAGAGAAATTTATTATGAAGTTTGGCTTTGTGAATAAATTTTGGGAATATGATTTATGGCATATATTTATAAGTAGGAATAACTTTTGAGCCAATTAAGGTATGGAAGGAAGTGATATTGTGATATTGAAAAATATGATTTGAAATTGTTATGTTGAGGAATTATGAATTGAATTATGAGATATTTTGATGATATTGAAGTGTTGGAATCATTTTCAATATTTTTAGATCGTTGTGATCAAATGTGGAGTTATTTATTATTGTGAGTTTTGAAGTATGCTTATGGTTTGGATAAGTCCAAATTACAAGGGAGACTCTATCCAGAATTTTATCATTTGGAATTAAGAGCATAATATGATAAGCATCCACTAAAGGAATTAAGGTTAGACATGCAAGATCATTTACATCACAAACGAGATTTAGTAGATGATAGCAGAGATTTTATTATTTTCTCATAAGGAGAACACACAAGAGTCACACTGGAAAGGAAATACATGAAACACACGAAAGCATAAGAGAAAAACATGGAAAGATCCTCAGAATGAGAGATGTGTTTCCGGAGTAGCCGTATCCTACCACCTCTGATCTTTTGAGGAAATAAAGAAACCTTCAAAGAGGTGTGTTTCGAGAGTAAGAATACTCCGTAATCTACCACCTGGAATCTTTGAAGTATACACAAGATTTAAACATTAAGGAAATCCTAGTAAATGGAGGGGTGTCTCGAGAGTGAGAATACTCCGTACTCTACCCCCACCTATTCTAAGATTCAAAGAGTTAAGTTTACATTAACCGGACTCCATTTTCGCTTGATTCCCCTTCCTTGCGACCAATCTATCTTAACTCCTGCTGGATCTTGTATTGAGATATATGACTGCAGCTTATCCAGTAGTTCATCAATAGTAGGAGCAGAAATAAGAAGCCTTCTGGAAAATGGAGAGATGAATCCCTGTTCCACAGCATAATCAAGAAAGGTTAACAAACCATCAAAGAAATTGTTAACATTCAGAAGCCCAATAGGCTTAGTATGGAGATCTAGTTGAGCCCACGAGGTAATGTTAAAGATTTCTTCTAAGGTACCAAAACCTCCGGGCAGGGCTATAAAGGCATCAGAACCATATAGCATACAAGTTATGCGTTCATGGATGGATAAGGTTTGAACTTCATGCCCTCGTGTTTTGCCTGCAACATCTACCAAAGGGACAGGTATAACACCGATTACTTTTGATTTCTCTGCAAGAGCAGATTGGGAAACACAACCCATTAGACCACTGCTACCACCCCCATATACAAGAGTGATACCTTTTTCCCCCAGTTTCTTTCCAAGATCTACAGCCGCTTCTAGATAACCGAAGCCTTTCCCTACTTTTGATCCACAAAATACACAAATAGTTTTGATCTGTCGAAGTTTTGGTGCTTCCATCTTTGATAGTAAAGAAGGGAAAACTTACGAAGAAGATGTGATTTTGGGATGCCTGAACTATGAAATATGTTTGGCTATTTAAAGCCGGAAAAATTTACTGTTTTTGATTGATTCTGAAAAAGTAAAGATTTACTTTTGACAAAATCAGCCCACTTTTGAATATTTTTATCGTATCGAGGCTGTCACCTTTCGGCGATTTAATATTTATTTCCAGCTTTATCAAACCTCGAGAAAGGAAAATATATTTATTTCCAGCTTTATCAAACCTCGAGAAAGGAAAATATATTTTATTTCCAAAACGCGTGAAAGAAAGCAGCAAAATATTTTAAAAAGATTTACCTTATATCATTGCTGAACTGCCAGAAGCCTCATTTTGTAAAACAGACTGGCAAACAGGATCTTTCGATATTATATTTTGGAGATTATAACGATTTTTGTCCTCGTTAAACTGAGCGTATAAGGAGAGAAGTTCACGTTGTACATAACCACTTGGGTGCGTCTCAAGAGTCAGTCGAATATCATCCAAAGACTCCTTACTCAGTCCACCCTTTATGAATTCGATTTTATCATCCCGATTAGTAGAAGAATATCCTACTGATTTGCAAAGTGTATTACAGTTCCAACGAGCACATTTGTAGCAACCACCCAGTCTTTTTGCTCTTCGTTTCTTTGCGAACGTGCTTTTGCCTAAACCAGGCATATGTTTTGGAAATGTTGATGGTAATTCACCAGATAGTCGAACCTTTGCTTCTATCAACCAGCGAACATCTTCTGGAATATCATGAGCCATTAACAACCTCAATCTTTCGAGCCTTATTTTATAGATCTTTCTCAGATCATTCATAGGAAGACTGGAATAATACTTGCGAATGTTAGAAAGAATGATATCCATTGTTTGATGATTCAACCTCTTCTCAGCATGAACTATTTAAAAGCGTAAAGGATCTGAGTGAATCCGCGTGATGTTGTGACCAGCAAGAAAGCGCAGGATTATTTTAATGAAAAGAGGAGACAAGAAGTAATGCGCTGTTAAATTTTATCGATAAAGGAGATTTGATTGGAGATTTAGAATATTTTCTTGGATTATGGGTACTGATATTTTGTTTTAATAATGATAATCTTGGTATAATGTGATGATACGTGGAAAGTAAAATGAGTACCGTATTGAATCAGAATTCATACGTATATACAAGTGAAAGAAATACTTTGCAGGAAATGTGGTGACATTTAAGTATAGAATCTTAGTTTTGGGAGATATTTGTTTACTGAATTTTGGGTTACAATTATTGGAAAGATAAGTTGATGATATTATGTTGATATGTTTGGGTATTTTACGTAGAGAAAATATTCAGGTAATTCTTTGATTATTTTGAGAATTTTCGATGATAAAAAGAAGAGATTCTGATTAAGTATTCAGAAATTATAAGATTAAGTAAGTTTAATTTCGAGGACGAAATTATTTTAAGGAGGTAAGATTATAGCGATCCAGAATTTTTATGCAATAAATAATTATTTTAATATTTAGAAAATTGTGTCGCTACTATTTCATTTATTATTTTGAAATTAATGCCGCGACGGATTCGTCTAGCCAAGTCAAGAAATATCGAATTTGTTCGATTTTAAATTAAAATCCGAATTTCTAAAATTATGTTATTTAATTATTTATTCAAAGTATTATTTTCAAAATGTATTTTTCAGTCAAAAATATATCTGTTTTAAAAACGTTTCTTGATCAAAGATAGTTAAATTTTTAGTTGATTTCATCCCCCATGTTTTCTCCTCCTTTCTTTTCTCTTTACACCAAATCCATATCATATTAAACCAAATTATAATTATTCCATTCAATGATTTTATTCCCCACTAACTCCACCACCCGTATGTATTCATTATGTTGCAAGAACATAATGATTATATTCTCCATTATCATCTATTTCACCACCACTCCATTATACATGACACCACTCCATTATACATGATGAAAGCTGCAACCAATTCCTACAGCATTTCTTCATCATCTTCTCCACAGCACAAAACCAACACTTATTCCCATCAAACTCTATCATCATCTTCATCACCATCAGAAAACAATCACTGCACAACCTTCACTTCCATTTCCATCAAACAACCAGCATCACCAACCACCATCTCCACTATCTCAGCACCACCACAGAACCCCAAACTGCACCATCATCACATTGGCACCAATCTACAGCAATAGCTCCACGCCCTGTCTCTCCAAATTCACCACTGCCATAACCAAATCAATCTCAACACATTATCCCTACCAATCAATTTCAACTCCATCCATTTTCCAATTCCATTTCCAGCAATTTACATTTCAGATCAAACCACCAGTTAACCAATTCATCAAGCCATCAACCATATTCACCATCTTCACCACCAGATACTACACCACTCTGCTTCCACTACCATCACACACGGTCAGAAATTCACTACCAATCGGATACATCCACTGCAAACCCCGTTTGCACCAACCATTCCCCAATCACAAATCGCCGGCACCACCATTCATCACCACCGCACAACAGTCAGTCGCAAGTTACGCCACAAATTAAAACCCAGAAATAGAAGAAGCCGGAATCATCATCAATCACATCCAAACCAAGATCCACCGCCACCTCCCTCAGCCCAGCTTGAATCTCAAACCAAAAACCAAACTCAGAACAAAACTAGTACCTACCTTCATCACCGGTCATCTAAACGGATAGTCGCCGGAAGACCTTCGAACTCTAATTTCGTTTTCAACCTAGATCAATCCCCAAATTTCAGCCTCGGTCTCGCACCAAATCCCGTAACTAAGCTCTAAAATCTGAACCGTCCTACTTGGTTGCCTCTCGCCGCCACCTCGAGGCGGTGTTCCACCGGCTGTAGCGTCGGATTCCTCCATCTCACCGATCGCCTTTCTCTCGCTCGTCTCACTCTGTCTCTGAAACTGGGTCGAAGAAGAGAGAGAATGCTGATTTTTATATTTTAATTATTTCCAGAATTTGCAAATCAGTCCCTGATGTTTTAAATTGTTTTAATTCAGTCCCTACTGTTTTAAACTCATCCATTTCAGCCTCAAAGCTTTAAAATGATTTACTTCAGCCCTTTAACTTTAAACTCTTTTATTTCAGTACCTGCTGATTTACTTTTAAGCCCAAGTTTTAAAAGTATTCATTTTAGTCCCTTAACTTTCAAAATATCTATTTTAGTCCCTGAACTTTCAAAAGTATTCATTTTAGTCCCTCAACTTTCAAAACATCAATTTTAGTCCTCAAATTATAATTTATCATTTTGAACTATATATTCGATATACTAAAGTGACTTATTGGCTAAGACGAAGCGTACGGAGAATTTAAAGAAATTGAAGTCATTCCCGCTCAACTTTGCACTCGTCGGATTTGAGGTAGACTCGCACTTATTAATTGATTTAAATTATGATTTCATATGAATGTCATGTGACTTGTGAAAGTCAATTTTTAAGAAAAACAAGTATGTTTTTATGAAAGGTAAATATACCTTATGTTGTTATGAAAAGTAAGTATGTTTTTATGAAAAGAAAATATACTTTATGTTTTTACGAAAAGTAAGTATACCCTATGCTTCACGAAAATGTTTTTTTGGATCATTGCTATGAAATCAATCTACCAAGATTGTTTTGGGTCCCATATGATAAGTTATGATATGTTAAGGGGACCGGAGTTTTAGTAGCGCTACACATAAGAATTCTTGCCACCTAAGTTCGGTAACATTCTTGTGTCTCCTATGTTTATGAGGATTTGCCACGAAGTTCGGTAAAATTCCTATCTTTCCATATGTTTATGAGGATTTACCACCTAAGTTCGGTAAAATTCCTGTCGCATATGTTTATGAGGATTTCGATCCTATCTTATGTTATGATGCAATTGATCCCTATGAATTTCAGAAAATTATGCTTGGTATACTTACTACATAAGAATTCTTACCACCTAAGTTCGGTAAAATTCTTATGTTTATGAGGATTTCGATATTATCCTATGTTATGATGAAAACTTACTGTTATTATGATTTTACTGCATAAGAATTCTTGCCACCTAAGTTCGGTAAAGTTCTTGTGTCTTCTTATGTTTATGAGGATTTCAATCCTATCTTATGTTATGCTTTCAAAAGAAATTATGCTTGGCATAATTAAAATGTTTTTTATAAGTATATGGTTTTCAAAGAGCTATTTTCAAAGAGCCTATGATTTGCAAAATATGTCCCGTGCTGTAATGCACAATATGAGTTTTATCAAGAGCAGTTTTATAAAGAAGCTCTATCAATGCCCGTTTTATAAAGAGCAGGGATTTATGTGTTTAATCATCTTATAAATTAAATTAATTCGCGATGAGTCTACTGAGTATTTCCCCCATGAAATACTCACCCTACTTTTAACAGTTTTGCAGATTTCGGAGACGGTGGCGAGCGATGAATGATGGTGGCAATAATCGTTGAACGGTTGAAAGTTTGACGTTAATGATTTCCGTATTTTCCAAACAATCGAATAATTTAGAGAAGTTCATTTATTTGAGAAATTATGATATTGGCAATTTCTTTACAATATTAATGGTTCGATTTACTATTTCAAATGGTTTCATAAATGTTTTCAATTTTAGCGGCCATTACAGTTTATTTAATGTTGCCAAAAATGAATTTCAATTATTTCTTCCGCAAAAATATTATTCGAAAAATTTAGACAGAAAATGACGTAGTGAATCGGGTATACGGAACTCGGGGCGCTACATATATCACTTGGAATGGACATTCCCCTCGCGGTTGTAACTTTGACTTGCGTTGTTCTGGAAACCGCTCCTTTCTCAAATGTACCCAAACCCAATCACCGGGTTCAAATATGACGTCCTTTCTTCCTTTGTTAGCCTGCGATGCATAATGTTCATTTTTCTTTTCAATTGCCAACCTCACCTTGTCGTGGAGTGTTTTAACCATCTCAGCCTTTTTCTTTCCATCTAAACTACTACGTTCATTCACAGGTAAAGGAATTAAATCCAATGGTGTTAGCGGATTAAAACCATAAACAATTTCAAATGGTGAACAAGAAGTAGTAGAATGTATAGTCCTATTATATGCAAATTCAATAAATGGTAAACACTCTTCCCAATTTTTCAGATTTTTATTGATTATGGTGCGCAATAATTGAATCATTGTCCTATTCACTACCTCGGTCTGTCCATCGGTCTGTGGGTGACAAGTTGTAGAAAAAAGTAGTTTTGTTCCTAATTTGTTCCACAAGACTCTCCAAAAATGACTAAGGAATTTAACATCCCTATCCGAGACAATACTTTTAGGAACCCCATGTAAGCGCACGACTTCTCGAAAGAAAATTTCAGCTATGTTAGTAGCATCATCAGTTTTGTGGCATGTATGAAATGTGCCATTTTACTAAAGCGATCTACTACCACAAAAATTGAATCTCTTCCCTTCTTAGTTCTAGGTAATCCCAAAACAAAATCCATAGAGATATCGACCCAAGGTTCACTAGGGACGGGTAAAGGCATATATAATCCATGGGGTTTAATCCTAGATTTAACCTTCTTACAAGTAATGCATCTATTACAAACCCGAACCACATCAATCTTCATCTTAGGCCAATAGAAATGTTCACTTAGCATTTAAATGGTCTTTTTAACCCCAAAATGACCCATTAAGCCTCCACTATGGGCCTCTCTCACAAGTAACTCCCTCATTGAACACCTAGGGACACAATTTATTTTCTCGAAATAAATAATCATCATGTTTAACGAACCTATCCACAGCCCCTTTACCACATGATTCATAAATATTAGAAAAGTTCAGGTCATTAGCATACATGCCCTTAATGTATTCAAATCCAAGCAATTTAGAATTTAAAGAATTTAAAAGAACATACCTTCGAGACAATGCATCTGCCACCACATTTTCCTTACCTTGTTTGTACCGGATGACATAGGGAAATGTTTCGATGAACTCTACCCACCTTGCATGTCTCTTACTCAGTTTAGCTTGACCCCTCAAATACTTCAAGGACTCATGATCAGTGTGTATCACGAACTCCCGTGGCCACAAGTAATGTTGCCATGTCTCCAAAGCGCGCACAAGTGAGTATAACACCTTGTCATATGTGGGGTAATTAAGAGCAGCCCCCTTTAGATTTTCGCTAAAATAGGCGATTGGCCTTCGATCCTGCATTAAAACAGCTCCAATGCCTAGCCCTGAGGCATCACATTCAATCTCAAAAGCCTTGTCAAAGTTAGGGAGTGAAAAAACTGGTGCTTTACATAACATATTTTTGATAGTATCAAATGCATGCTCTTGTTCTACACCCCATTTAAACCCTACACTTTTTTTGACATTTCTATGAGTGGTGCGGAAATCGTGCTAAAATCTTTAACAAAGCGCCTATAAAAACTAGCCAAGCCATGAAAACTCCTAACCTCAGTTATGCTTTTAGGTGTTGGCCATTCTTTAATAGCTTTGACTTTCTCTTCATCTACTTCTATCCCTTTAGCACTAACCACATAGCCAAGAAACACAACTTTTTCCATGCAAAAATTACACTTTTTAAAATTAGCAAAAAGTTGTTCTTGTCTTAAAACCACAAGCACACACCTAACATGCTCCACATGCTCATTTAAAGTTTTACTATATATCAAGATATCATCGAAGTAAACTACAACGAATTTACCTATAAATGCACGTAAAACATGATTCATTAAACGCATAAAGGTGCTAGGTGCATTAGTAAGTCCAAAAGGCATTACTAACCATTCATACAGGCCATACTTAGTTTTAAAAGCAGTTTTCCACTCATCTCCTTCTTTCATTCGAATTTGATGACAACAACTCTTAAGGTCAATTTTACTAAATATGCTAGAGCCATGCAATTCATCCAACATATCATCTAACCTAGGAATATGATGACGATACTTTACCGTTATGTTGTTGATGGCCCTACAATCGACACACATTCTCTAAGTCCCGTCCTTTTTGGGTACAAGTAACACGGGGATGGCACATGGACTCATACTTTCCCTTATATACCCTTTGCTCATCAAGTCCTCCACTTGCCTTTGGAGCTCCTTCGTCTCCTCGAGGTTACTTCGATAAGCGGGGCGGTTTGGAATGACTGCTCCAGGTACAAAATCAATTTGATGTTCAATACCTCGAATGGGCGGTAACCCACTAGGTATGTCATCTGGAAACACATCCTCGAATTCCTGCAATAAAGAAATAGCCAAACTAGGGAGGGATTTGTTAGTTTCATCAAAGGTAAGGAATGAATCCTTGCACAATAAAAGGACCATTGGTCGTTTTTCCATAAATGCTTTCTTGACTTCACTCCTTTTTGCGTAGAAACTCATTTTTCTTTCTTTTCTGACACTCTTCTCTCCCTCTCCTTTTTCTGAGGTATGTACCCCAACACTCATTTTTTCTCTCGCCTCTCCTTTTTCTGGAGTCGTGGTTCCAACTCTCTTTTCCTCTCCTTTTTCTGAGGTCGTGGCCTCAACTCTCTTTCTCGCATTTTCCCTCACTCTTTTTTCTTCATCATTTTTCAATTTTATTTGATCTTCATACACTTGTGACGGCGTCAATGGTGCAAGTGTAATGGTTTTTCCCCCTTTGGTAAAGCTATACCTATTTTTATACCCATCATGCATTACCTTCCTATCATATTGCCAAGGTCTACCAAACAAAATGTGCCCGGCATGCATAGGAACCACATCACACATAACATCATCCACGTAGCTACCAATAGAAAAACTCACCAACACCCTCCTATTCACCTTAATTTCTCCACTATCATTTAACCATTGAAGCCTATAAGGTTTAGGATGTTTTAATAAAGGTAATCCTAATTTTTCAACAAGCATAGTACTAGCAACGTTAGTGCAACTACCACCATCAATAATCATACTACATACCTTGTTATTAATACGACATCGTGTATGGAATATGTTCTCCCGTTGTTGTTCCAAATCATCCGTGTTGATTTGAGCACTAAGAGCTCGCCTTGCCACTAATAACTCGCCATGCTCCCCGGATAATATATCCTCATCATCACATATTTCCTGCAATACCGACATATCGCTATAATCCTCTTCCTCACTATCACTCTCCATGGTTCCATCCTTTCGCACAAGTATCACTCGCCTATTAGGACATTGAGATGCCACATGTCCTCTCCTCAAACATTTGAAGCATTGAATGTCTCTACTCCTAGATGGTTGAGGTTCCCCTTTAGGTGCGAGTTTACTAGCTTGTTCCTCCTTCCCTTTTGGTGCCTCAAACTTCCCTTTTGGTGCTTCAAACTTCCCTTTTGAAACAACCCAATCTCCTTTACTTTCCCACTTCGGCTTCCAAGAAGAATTAGAACCTAATGGATACCTTGTTGTTCCCTTTTTCTTTAATTGCTTCTCCACCTTTATAGCCATGTGCAACATATCCTCCATCTCCAAATAATGTTGTAGTTCAACCACATTAGCTATATCCCTATTCAAGCCATTCAAAAATCGAGCCATCGTAGCCTCCCTATCCTCTTCTACATTAGCTCTAATCATCAACATCTCCATCTCCTTATGATAATCCTCCACACTCTTTGATCCTTGGTATAGACTTTGTAATTTTTGATGAAGCTCCCGATGGTAATGACTAGGAACGAACATCTTTCTCATGATAGCTTTTAATTCATCCCAAGTACTAATGGGTCTCTCGCGATTCCTCCTCCTAGAAGTCACCAATTGATCCCACCAAGTAATAGCGTAATCGGAGAATTCAAGTACAGCTACCTTAACCTTTTTCTCTTCCGAATAAGTGTAGCAATTGAAAATTAATTCCATCTTCTTTTCCCATTCTATGTATGCTTCCGGATCACTCCTACCCTTGAATGACGGAATTGTCATTTTGATGTTGCTCATACTACCATCCATTCTATCGCCACCAAGATCTCTATCCCTTCTTCCATGCCTAACTACTCTATCCACAATTGCCCCATCGTCAAAATCACTACCTTCTTCATTCTCATCGACCCCCTCTACTCTACGACCTTGCCGTCCTTGCCTGCGGGCATTAGGCACTTCCCGAGGTTGCTCAAGCCTTTCTAACGTACTTAACACATCCCCAAACAACCGCTCAAACCGTTGTACCATCTCCTCCGTCATGTTGGCTCGATCGTTATTTCTTGCAGTAGAAGATTGTTCAGACATCCTAAAACTAAATATTATATGCCTCACGTGTATTTCACTCGTGTATCACTCAATTTTGGCTTTTTCCCTCTATTGATCTCACCTCTCTAGCATTTTTCCACTCAATGGCTTTCACCCCAATTGCTTCAAAGAACGAATCCGAACTCAAACAAGTTTAAACTTGAATGACTCAAACCGAATGCGAGTGAGAAGTTATCAACTTGTTGGAAAAACTCAAAGAAGACCTTGAAAGAATGTAATCTGACTCTATAAAGGACTCGACACTTTTATGGAAACTAAGATTGTTTCAAGAAAATAATTCTTGAAATCAAATATCAACTATTTTTATTGGACTGAGAATTTTCATTTTTTTTTCGAAAATTCAACTACGAGACTAACGAAACAAACGGAATTTAATTTGGATACCAAACGAAGGGAATAACGACTTTTGAATTTTTTTGTGACACTTTTTTTGGATTGAAGACTCAAGAACTTGAAGAACAAAAAGAACAAAATTAAGGAACTCAAGAAACAAAATAAAGATAAAACCTTGATTTTTGGAGCCTAAGCTCTGATACCAGATGATGTAAACCACGTAGCAATTGTAGCTACGCAACCCACAAATTATTGGAATCGACCCAAGAACGCCAAAGAATCACGATTTCGAGATTGATTCAAATTAACTGAACCAAGCAACCAACACAATCAATAGATATGCTGACCTCTTGATCACAATGAAAATAAATCTCTCCCAAGATTTGAACAAACAAGATTAACTCGCAAGTTCGAATTTTATTCAATAAAGAATAAGGTTTGAAAGCAAATTGCCTCTCAATAATAATATCAAAGTTGTGTGTTTAATAATGAAAATTACATCCCTATAAATAGGGTCAAAATCTAGGTTAAGAGTTTTAATTATACTAGGAAACAACTAGCTAAAAATAAGAAAATAAATAAAACCCTAAAATTTACGCGTATAGACTTTTACAGCCCGTGACTAACTCACTTACGGCCGTAACCTTGGTACTGATTCACTCTTACTGCCGTGACAATATGACTTACGGCCGTAAGTCCAAAAACGTCCAAATTCCAGTTTTAAGCAGTGACTCCATTACGACCGTGATACTCAACCTTTACGGCCGTAATCCCTTATGTCTCGCAAAATCAATTTCAGCAGTGAGTTGATTACGGCCGTGAGGAAATATATGTTACGGCCGTAACATTGAAATTTCACAATTTTCTTCGACGCATTGAATGAGGTTGATCCACTCGTCGTTTTGGCTCGGTCCCAACATGGAACTTGCTTCTTTTGATGATACGAACATTGTTTTGGTCATTGTTCCTTGAACTAGCTTGTCCATTGTTTCGTTGGCCCTCTTTATTTGCAGGCGAGTCATTGGCCCTCCTTTGATCTTCAATGGATCTTTGTACGAGCTTGTATTCGTGGTCTGGATCACATCATATTTTATTTAAAAATAAAATTTTGTTGTTTCTGTGATAAAATATGTGATAGAAATATGGTTAAAAAATGTGTGTGATTAAAAAATGTTTGAAAATTTGTGTTATTTATAAATTGATTTATAAGCATGTTGAAAAACGAAGTGTAAGTAATAAACCAGGACGTGAAGTGACATGTTAACTAGATAAATGAATGTGTGTGATTCCTCTAGCTTAGGTTTTTGGATGTGGTTCAACACTATTGATTTTCATATTTAGGCTGCTGAGTGTTTTTTTTTTTTTGGGTTAATAATTTGTTAATTTCTAGGTCACCTTGTTGCTTGTTCGATTGTGGTACATTTGTTCTAATTGGCTTCAAATAGATTTCTAATCTTCAATCTATCTTTGCACATAAAAGGGGACTCGGGAATAAATTTTGTTGGTTTGCATTTCCCAATTGGGCATGCTCATAAAGTTCTTGTGGACGAATTTATAGTTAATTCTTGAGACGTGCTTTTGTTAATGTGGAGCATGCATAATATACTGAATTAGAGATTCGAACACATAGCTTATGATAGAACTAGAATAAATATTTTTTTTGTTTTCTACTCACACGAGCCCATATCCTTGCTTTTCTCAATCTCTAATTCTGATCTACCTCCCCAATATGATATTATGGTGCCGGTATGGACTGAAAATCCATTTTGGTCCAATTTTGATCTAAATACTGGGCTTTGCAATATTTGATTGATCGCGATTTTATATATTTCATTTACTATAGAAGTTCTCAGAGAATTCATTAGAGGGATGTTTCCAAAAAAAAGAAAAGAAAGAAAGACATTGTCATCCTGTTCAATTCATATTGTTTCTGGATTCACCTACAATACATCATAACATATTGCTTACAATAATTACCTTTTTCTAAAAAGGAAAAATGTAAAAAGTATGGACATAAGGTCTTGTAAGTGAATGGCAAAGAACACTTGATGTTTTCATGTGGTTTGGTCTCTTTGTGCCCTTCTGCAATAAAGTGAAAAAGTGTAAGTAAAAAGAAGATAAAGAAGAGAAGAAATTATTCATAATATGGGTATGGATATCAAATGCAAATGTCAGTTTCTAACATGAATAATGCCACTTAGCCACCTTCTCTTGTCATCTTGGATGATCGAATATTTGTGATTGTTAATTTTGAAGTTGATGTGATGGGTAAATAATTAAATTATTGATATATGTGTGAGCGTAAAATTTTATGTTAAAAATTGTAGTAACATTCATCCTAAGTGGATGTCATTGTTATGCCAACTCAACACTTTGAATTGTGCAACTACGACTCGTCTATTTGGTAAATAAACTTATTTACAAATAAATTTATAAACAGTATATTTTCTCAAATCATTTTTTATAACATATTTTATCTCGAAAACATCACATTATTTGTTTTATAAGAAAAAATAATGTTTATTAAAAAAAAGTTTAGATAACCTTTTCACTCCATAAACTTAGGGGCACTATAAATTATGTCCACCCGTCACTTGGTGGTAGAGGCGGACTGAGAGAGGGGGCATGGGTGCTCGTGTGACCCCCCCCCCCCCCATTTTGATTTTTTTTTTTTAAAAAAATGGAGATAATGTTTGGACTTTAAATAATTGAAATTTATGCGTATTGAATAGATTATTTTAGATGAAATATATGTAAAAGATTGTAGCATGTACTCAGTAAATATAGCATCTTTTTGGTACCAATTAAAAATAAAATTTTAATCTTGGTCAAAGTTAACAATCAATTTCAACCATAAATTTCATTTTCATGGGACCCACAACTTTTCAACCACACATCTCATCAGTTTTTATTAAAATCTATTAAAAATCTAATTTTAATCTACACTAAATAGGAACATAATTTATTGAAATTTGAATATGTTAATTGATTGTTTACTGCGATATAATATGTCAATTTCTTTTGAATTATAACGTAAATCTTACTGAAAATAATTTAGTATATTTGTGAGATTGCATATTATTTAGTACATTGGCTTTTTGTGAATTTGAATTTTATCGTTATTTCCGATCTTTTCTTTTAAAAAAAAATTCGGGGGAGCTGTTCCCGAATCCCTGTAAGGTCTACCACAAATTGTGTCCTCTACTGCAAAATGTCTGCGTCCGCCACTGCTTGATGGGTAGACATTAGGTGTTGGTAGGGTCCGTGGGGCCCGCCTGACACCCGACCAAGAGGGGCCAACTGGTGCTTCATTAAAATAATATTAACACAAATAAATAATTTAGGATTGAACCTTGACCTTATTGGAGAACAAATTCAAATGACACAAATTTGTAAAAAAAATTTTGTTTAAAAATATTTTTTTTTATATTTTCGAAGTAAAATATGTGGTTAAAAAGTGGAGAGGAAAAATATGTGTAGTTAAAAACTGAATTGGAGAATTGTGTTGTAAAAAAATTGTTTTTAAACAAGTTTGCCAAACGGAGTACAATGACTTAATTGAAACTTTCATCGATGAAATTAATCAGCACCTTAATTGCAGCTTTGATATGTCAACTTTACTTGAAGAGAAAAGAAATGTGACTATAAAAATAAGCAAGCTTCAAAAATATGGCTCGGTTAAGAAGGATTTGTGTCACCATTTTAACTTCCTACTTCGCTGTCCCACCACACTTTCTCAATTAATGAAAGATTAGAGTTGAAAAAATAATTTTAAATTGTTCCAAACAAACTCTAAATCTATTTGGTAAGCGGAAAAATAAAATAAAAAACTATAATCCTATTTGGTAAAAATTAAAATCAGATTTTTTTATAAATTTTGTGTGATTAAAGAGTTGTAAATTCTCTGAGATGTGTGATTGAAATTAATTATTAATTTTGACTTATATTAAAATTGTATCAAATAAGGGGACATTAGCATGAAGAAAAATTAAAATGGTAGAGAAATTATTTTCCGTTTTCCCTAAGGATAACAAATTTCCTTCTATTTCAAACTGAAAAAGAAGTATATTAGTAATTTTGAAAAATGTATATATAATTAAAAAGTAGGTTTGTGAAATGTGGTGTTTAAAGCATCCGCAATCGGGTGTAATTTAACATCTCGAAAAATCACTTTTACAACCAATTTACACTCTTGTGGACTTAAATCAAGATTTTCCTTCAATGATAAATATAAATTAAAATTTTTATTAACAATGTGTCCGAATAAATTGATTATTTTTTATTTATAATCATTTTAATTTTCAATACAACTTTTTAACCACACATCTTTTCTCTCTCCAATTTTTAACCATTTATTTACCTCGAGATTTGAACAAGAAAATGTTTATAATCCATTTGACAGCCGACGAACAAGGCATTAATTGAGTTTCGATTTTTGTATTTATATGTATATTATTTAAAAATTTTGAAATTTGGTTGAGAAATTAACTTTAATTTTAATATTTTAAAATTTAATTAAGAAATTAAAAAACTAATTTTCAACTTTTAGTTTTAAAATAAACCCAGTAAGCATTTGTGTGCAGTTATTTATCCCATTTTATGTGGGGATATATCCAGATATATCCATACCATTCACACGCTGAATGCTGGACGGTAGTACGCATAGAGGTGAACCACACGAAGTGCAAAATTAGATACAAATGTGCATCCAACATTTTTTACCGAAAATTTAAAATACATCTAATTTACATCTCCCCATTGGAAATTGTTACGACCATGACTAATTGGACATGACACGTCATCTATATGGGTCCACCAGGGGAGCCACAAAACATCCAGTCACCTAATCATGACCTACAGGCCAAAACTGTGGATACCAATTTGGCTGGATTCTTTTATGCCGCTGTGACCCTATACCGAGGTGATGCTATGCCGAGGTAACCTATGCCGGGGTGATACTGAGCCGAGGTAACCTATGCCGGGGTGATGCTGTGCCGAGGTACCCTTATGCCGAGGTACTCCTAATCCGAGGGGAATACCCTGAAAATGTGACAAGACAGTTTGATGTGACAACATCTTTAAAGGGATTTGATGGTTGCTTTAACCCATGCCATGTAGTAATGATTATAACCAAAGAAATGGTTTACCTCATGAAAGGTTAGGATCTTACCATATGTAAAGCATAACACATGTCACAATCTAAGATGATTACACCTTCTATAAATAGAGCACACTTGCCTCCGAGGAAAGGGTTAGCAATTTCTCACTCTAAACGATACATTTCTCTCACTCCCTTTTCTCTCTTTTACACATTTATATTTCCCGCACCCAATATATATATTTGCCTAAAATGAGCACTGACTTAGGCATCGGAGTGCAAACGGGAGCCACCTCGGCCCCCTTTGCAAGCTGATTGTTTGTCTTAGTGCGCAGGAGATCCACGTGTTCAAGAGGGAGGAGCTGAGACGTGTTGATCCAAGGTCCAGCCGGATTTTGTGGTCAACATTTTGGCGCCGTCTGTGGGAAGCCATACTGCTAATCACGAAAACACATGGTAAAAAGCCACACATAGAAATGTAGTCCTGAAAAAGGACGAAGAACCCCTTACGAAGGAGCGGATAACTGCAAGAGCTTTGAAAGATAAGCTGGTTGGCCTTGAAAAAGGCAAGAGCTTTGAAAGATAAACTGGTTGGCCTTGAAAAAGGTAAGAGCTTTGAAAGATAAGCTGGTTGGCCTTGAAAAAGGCAAGAGCTTTGAAAGATAAGCTGGTTGGCCTTGAAAAAAGGCAAGAGCTTTGAAAGATAAGCTGGTTAGCCTTGAAAAAGGCTTAAGACTTTGAAATACAAGTGTATTCACCTTGAAAAAAGGGAGGAGAAATACTACATAAAACCTTAAAAAAGGCTGATAACCTCTTGAAAAAGAGTGAGAACCACAAAAACCTTGAAAAAAGGTGAAGAACCTCTTGAAAAAAAGAGGAGAAATACTACATAAAACTTTGAAAAGGGTTGATAACCTCTTGAAAAAGAGTGAGAACCACAAAAACCTTGAAAAAAGGTGAAGAACCTCTTGAAAAATAGAGGAGAAATACTACATAAAACCCTTGAAAAAGGAAGGAAACATTTTGAAAAAGATTGGTAACAAATGCCTTGAAGAAAGGCCTCCCCGAAATAGGGACTCTCCTTCTTATTGCCTAAGTGGCATGCCGAAGTGGTTCCCCTCATATTGCCTAAGTGGCATGGCCGAAGTGGTTCCCTTCATATTGCCTAAGTGGCATGGCCGAAGTGGTTCCCTTCATATTGCCTAAGTGGCATGCCGAAGTGGCTTCCCTCTTATTGCCTAAGTGGCATGCCGAAGTGGCTCCCCTCTTATTGCCTAAGTGGCATGGCCGAAGTGACTCCCCTCTTATTTCCTAAGTCGTATGCCGAAGTGGCTTCCCTCTTATTGCCTAAGTGGCATGCCGAAGTGGTTCCCTTCATATTGCCTAAGTGGCATGCTGAAGTTGCTTCCTTCTTATTGCCTAAGTGGCATGCCGAAGTGGTTCCCCTCATATTGCCTAAGTGGCATGGCCGAAGTGGTTCCCTTCATATTGCCTAAGTGGCATGGCCGAAGTGGTTCCCTTCATATTGCCTAAGTGGCATGCCGAAGTGGCTTCCCTCTTATTGCCTAAGTGGCATGCCGAAGTGGCTCCCCTCTTATTGCCTAAGTGGTATTGTTGAAGTGGCTTCCTTCTTATTGCCTAAGTGGCATGCCGAAGTGGTTCCCCTCATATTGCCTAAGTGGCATGGCCGAAGTGGTTCCCTTCATATTGCCTAAGTGGCATGGCCGAAGTGGTTCCCTTCATATTGCCTAAGTGGCATGCCGAAGTGACTTCCCTCTTATTGCCTAAGTGGCATGCCGAAGTGGCTCCCCTCTTATTGCCTAAGTGGCATGGCCGAAGTGGCTTCCCTCTTATTGCCTAAGTGGCATGCCAAAGTGGCTCCCCTCATATTGCCTAAGTGCATGGCAGAAGTGGTTCCCTTCATATTTGCCTAAGTGGCATGCCGAAGTGGCTTCCCTCTTATTGCTTAAGTGCATGGCCGAAGTGGTTCCCTTCATATTGCCTAAGTGGCATGCCGATGTGGCTTCCCTCTTATTGCCTAAGTGGCATGGCCGAAGTGGCTCCCCTCATATTGCCTAAGTGGCATGCCGAAGGACCTATTCCATGGACTCCTTCCGAAGCACCTCTTCCGAAGGACCTATTCCATGGACTCCTTCCGAAGCACCTCTTCCGAAGGACCTCTTCCATGGACTCCTTCCGAAGCACCTCTTCCGTAGGACCTCTTCCATGGACTCCTTCCGAAGCACCTCTTCCGAAGGACCTCTTCCATGGACTCCTTCCGAAGGACCTCTTCCATGGACTTCTTCCGAAGCACCTCTTCCGAAGGACCTCTTCTATGGACTCCTTCCGAAGCACCTCTCTCGAAGGACCTCTTCCATGGACTCCTTCCGAAGCACCTCTTCCGAAGGACCTCTTCCATGGACTCCTTCCGAAGCACCTCTTCCGAAGGACCTCTTCCATGGACTCCTTCCGAAGCACCTCTTCCGAAGGACCTCTTCCATGGACTCCTTCCGAAGTACCTCTCCTAAGGTCGTCTTCCATAGACTTCTTCCGAAGTACCTCTCTTGAAGGACGTCTTCCATGAAATCCTTCCGAAATACCTCTTCCATTAACTCCCTCCAAGTGAGGGACCCCTTCAAAGAGAAGGACTCCTACAAGGGACTTCTTCTAAGAGAAGAACTACGTCGATTGACTCCCTCCAAATGAGGAACCCCTCTTCCTGAGGAATCCTTCCAAGAGAAGGACTTCTTCAACGAATTCCTTTTACAAAGGACTCTTTCATTGGTCGATTTCACTCTAGGAAAAATATCCGAAAGCTATAAATCCGAACCCCATCCATGAATGTCTGGGACATCCAAATTTGAGGGACTAGAGAGCATATACATGCATCTCAACACGAGACACAATGTATATATACTTTGTTTCATATTCTCCAAAGATACACATGTCAAAACGAGACAGGCTTGTAAGCCCTCCAGTCGCTTGAATTAAGCGTATTCTTTCTGCTATCCAGACGGGCTATTAGCCCTCACACATCTAGGAGTAAGATCTTCAATGTTATTGAAGACAACCTTATAATTCCCCTCCTATTTGAGGCATGCTTGGGATATTGCTATGAGCCTATATGTCTTCGTAAGTTCAGAACACACTCCATCATCTTCGATCCCTTATATTTTCAAGTCCGGTTCGCACATAAATGAACCAACCAGACTTGAGGGACTAGTGTTACGACCATGACTAATTGGACATGACACGTCATCTATATGGGCCCACCAGGGGAGCCACAAAACATCAAGTCACCTAATCATGACCTACAGGCCAAAACTGTGGATACCAATTTGGCTGGATTCTTTTATGCCGAGGTGACCCTATACCGAGGTGATGCTATGTCGAGGTAACCTATGCCGGGGTGATACTGAGCCGAGGTAACCTATGCCGGGGTGATGCTGTGCCGAGGTACCCTTATGCCGAGGTACTCCTAATCCGAGGGGAATACCCTAAAAATGTGACAAGACAGCTTGATGTGACAACATCTTTAAAGGGATTTGATGGTTGCTTTAACCCATGCCATGTAGTAATGATTATAACCAAAGAAATGGTTTACCTCATGAAAGGTTAGGATCTTACCATATGTAAAGCATAACACATGTCACAATCTAAGATGATTACACCTTCTATAAATAGAGCACACTTGCCTCCAAGGAAAGGGTTAGCAATTTCTCACTCTAAACGATACATTTCTCTCACTCCCTTTTCTCTCTTTTACACATTTATATTTCCCGCACCCAATATATATATTTGCCTAAAATGAGCACTGACTTAGGCATCGGAGTGCAAACGGGAGCCACCTCGACCCCCTTTGCAAGCTGATTGTTTGTCTTAGTACGCAGGAGATCCACGTGTTCAAAAGGGAGGAGTTGAGACGTGTTGATCCAAGGTCCAGCCGAATTTTGTGGTCAACAGAAATCATTCCATCAAATTTGGAATTGTAAATCACCAATTATATCTAAAATTAATCGTTGGAGATGCCGATGCTCTTATATGTTTATTTTTTTATAAACAAAAATTAACCAAACAAATGGTTACTGTAATTATTTTGCCGGCCTAAGGGTATTAATGTAACATCAGTACAAGAACCAGATTCAACACTAGTCAAAACATCTGGCCCAGAAACCCGCACAAAAATCCAAACCCGGAATAATGTCCGATTGACGCAATCAAATTCCCCGATTCGCATTATTATTGGAATTATAATCAAATTTCCCTACTTTCCACTCCAAATACCCTGACTCCACGCCACTGCCAATATTCCCAATTTTAAAATGACAATTTCAACCTTCGTCCATCATCCTCCTTCATTCTCCGTTAACACTTAACAAGGGGTAATTGTGTCATTTTAAGTAGACGGTTCGATTAAAGAAAGAGGAAGCCTTGACCTTCTCAGCTTCTCTTCCTCCTCCTCCTCCTCCTCCTTCACAACATACGCACGCACACTCAGGAGTGTGTGTGCGAATCTGGCACGGAAATGAATGAACAGGCCTCAAACACTCTGGAAGGAATGAAAATGGAAAATTCGAAGCCACGCAAGGAAGGAAAAATTCGAGAAAAAAATGGGAGAGATGATGAACAGAGTCGAGGAAGTAGTTATTTACCAGTTCAGAATACTTCAATTGGAGTTGCAGAAGAATCAAAAGACTCTGAATTTAAAGTTCTTCCGTCCGCACAATTGTCGGAGAGTGATTTCAAATCCAATTTTAGTTTATCGTCTGAACACCTCTCCGGTACCTCTGATTCCTCCTTTTATAATCGCTGCAATTTGTTTATAAAAATTTAAATGGATTTTTCCGAAAAATTTTCCGTGTTCATTTGTGTACGTTAGAGCAAAGCATAGTGACTGTGATGATTTTTTGTTGGCAGAGGTGTCGGTGGAATATTCTCTGCAACCGCTAGTCTCGGATGATGAATTAAAGGTTAGCTGCAAGTTACATGGTCCTTTTTTTAATCATTTTAGATTAAATTTGATTACTGGATTTTTCATACAATAAAATTAATTGGATTACAAGTGTTCTTTTCTCAAATATTTTCTCTAGAAAGTGAGTTGAAATCACTTTACGGTTATTGATATGGACTCTTGATTAGATTAATTTGTCATTAAATAAATAAGCTATGCGGAAGCATAAGAACGCAGAATGAGAATTTATTTTGCACGCATGAATAATGGTTAAGCTAATCTGTACTTCATTTGTTGCATATTGAATGTCTTCCTTTTCCATTTGAATGGTTAACATGTGTTTCAGCTTTCTTTATGAGAATTATGTACCTGTAATCTACTATACTACCATTACTAGAATTCTGTGTTTGTTCTTTACTTATCTTCATATTTAGAGACTTATAATCCCCTCATTCTTTTTCTTACCATATAAAATTTGAATGAGTTTGCAAACTATCTCTTTGTTAAATACATGTTTCATGGTTTTGTTAACCGGTTGGATCCTATGGAATATAGCTCACCAAGCTCCTGATGGCTACCTATATTAAGCTCTACTTTAAAAATACAAAACGTTGAGGCGAAATAACTGTTTCTGGATATTTTCATTTGCTCTAGCCCAGAAGGACCTTTTCATTGACTGCCTTTGACATATCAGAGCTTTTGATATTTAAATGGTTTGGATGGCTAACTAGGTCGGCCTTTTTTAATCTTTTCTTCTTCCATTTTTTTTAAAAAATAAAAGTAAAAATGAAGATTGTGATTAGACGATTGTTTCTGGGAAGTTTCATTCCCTCTAGTCTGGAAGTGCCTTTTTTTAATTGGCATCTGTATGATCGGACTTCTGATACTGAGATTGTTCTAACTTTTTGTTGCTAACGAGATAGAGATCTCATTTTTATTATACAAAAGTAGTGGCCAGTTTCTGAATAGTTTTATTTCCTGTAGTTTGGAAGTTCTTTTGCTTGAATTGCATTTATCATATCCATCAGACCTATTATACTGAAGTGAATGGATAATATATCTTTCATTTATGTATTCTCGCGGCACTGTTTCTGCAGCAACATCTGGCTTCATTAATTCATGTTATCATGCACATATTGGCTTTTAAAAATCTTTCATTGACTCGATGGCATGGCTGATGAGAACTTATGCTTACTCTTTGTTTATACATAGAGCAAGTATTTCGTTGACTTAATGAGTGTTCAACTATTTATTCTTATATTTAAAGAGGCACACTGCACATCTTTGATAATATACAGTAGATTTAATTCTATAATTCCATCATCCTATTCTTAATTACCTCAGGATCAAGTAAGAGTCACCCTTGAAGAACCTTCAATTGATAATACTGTCCAATCTCCCCATGTTGGGACACACAATCAGATAAAGGTATCTGATGGTCCGTCCAAGTTGGATCTCTCCCCAAATTCCGCTTCACGGAACATTTCACCAGGTTCAAATTCAGCTTTACAAGAAAGAAAATTATCACCTATAGAGAACAGTAACAACTCATGCCTGGCAGAACAGGACAGACAGAATTCTTCAAACCCCAAAATGCTATCAGCACCTAAGCTGAAGACTTCTACTGATGGGTATAATTGGCGGAAATATGGTCAAAAGCACGTAAAGAGTTCTGAAGGTTCTCGGAGTTATTACAGATGCACATTTTCTGAGTGTCATGCAAAGAAGATTGAGTGCTGTGATCAGTTTGGCAATGTCATTGAGATTGTTTATAAAAGTCGACACAATCATGATCCGCCTCAAAAGGTAAACTGCACCAGGGAAAGTAGGCAGGTGTTATCAGTCGTGCCGGCCAATGAGAGTGACAATGCAGCTCATTCACTAAGAGCTATTAATGATTCCTCTTTGGGAAAACCCTCAATGGAGACGGCTCAGATAGCTGAGACAAAGCGACAGGATGCAACTAATTCTGATGAGACTCTGGAAATTAGTACTAAGGAAGAATATGTTAATGAACTTGAACTTAATAAAAGGCAAGTTGCTGATTAAGTGACAGCCAATGCCTTTAAGTTACGTTACCTATGTTTCTTTTCCAGCTGATAGTTTTCTAGCAAATAGATCTGATAGTATTTCACCTCTTTGAATTGCTAGGCCGAAGAAAAGTGTCACCGGTGATATGGTAACCATCACCAAACCTGGAAAGAAACCCAAAACTGTTGTTGAGGAGGCTGGTGATATGGGGATATCAGGAGATGGCTACAGGTGGCGCAAGTATGGACAGAAGATGGTGAAAGGGAACCATCATCCAAGGTGAATTCCCAGTTTTCTATATTACATTGTGATTATCTCGTAGATTAGATTTATTTCATTATTTTTTTTCCCTAACTGCTCAATTTTTGAGAAATAAGAGAAACTTCAATATAGTCTGCATTTCTCATAGTTTCTGCATGTCTCTTCTGCACATCAACCCGAAATCGCATGATAATTCTTTCTTTTTCTAATTTTTCATAGTTTAAAGTGATTTTTCAAATTGGAATTATTATGAACCTGATTTGCATGAGGGTAGCATAACATTTCACACTCAGAACCCCCGCCCTAAAAGAAAAGGAAAACACACGGAGAGAGAGAGAGAGAGAGAGCACATTGAGTACACTAGTGTGTTCAAACAGACACGGACACACACACCCAGAGATAGAGAGAGAGACTGGGAGAGAGCACATTGCGTACTCTAGTGTGTTCACACAGACAGACAGACACACACACCCAGAGAGAGAGAGAGAGAGAGAGAGAGATTTCCAGCAGTCAAATTAATTTTTAAAAAAAATGTCGGAAGAGGTTTGGTATACTTCTTAGAAGGTTGACTTTTTGTGAGTTTGGCCTTAAATCCCTGCCCAGGAGAGATCGCTGTAGTAAAAAACATGATTCCACAAAAATGCGTGTTCTGTCTTTCTCCTCGGAATTTGAACTGACCATCAGTGTGCTCATAGCTGCCTCTAGTTAATCCCAGAACAACGTGATTGTTGTTCGGGTAAGACTGACCGGTGGAGTTGGCTAGAAGTTTTCCACTTTCACCATTCACAAAAAAATGCTGTTTCCATCTCTTGAATAAAATTAGCTCTATCTGCAACTGGTTTACAACTGTAGACAGATGCAAATTAAATAAAATCAGAAGGGAAAATGACTCTTTGGACTCAGGGTTGTCATAATGGCTGCTCTTCGATTTCTGATTCATATGCATCTCAAGACCGACCAAGCAAGGATTAACGTTGTGTAGACGGGAGTTGTCGGTAACGGAAACAAGTGAATCTATGTAGTTGAGGCATTCTTGATTAAGAAGAGATAATGGAATTAGGATTTCTACAATCACATCACTGCCTTTATCCCTGAAATATTGTTATTGCACTCTGTCATAATAAGAAAAAGGGAATTTATAAACTACACAATTTCTCAAATAACTTTTTAATGACACATATTTTATCTCATCAATTTCCAACCACTACCTTTTACCTCAAAATATAAATAAACATAAATAAACCAGTGTATAAATCAAATGCAAGCTCTATTTTATGAAGTAACCTCTGTTGAGTGAATTTTCAGGAACTACTACAGATGTACATCAGCTGGATGTCCTGTTCGAAAGCATATTGAAAGGGCTACAGATAGTTCGAGTGCTGCAATTGTATCATACACAGGAGTGCATGATCATGAAATGCCGGTTCCAAAGAAAACTCGTGGCACAACGAGCGATTCTCTAGTTGCTACTGCATCTCCTGCTTCCTTGAACAATGTGCAAATTAATGAGACTGAAGCGAACTAATAAGAAGTCTACAAAAAATTTAGGCATTGAATTTGGACGGTAGAAAACAGTGGGATCTGATCAAACCCCGGTGAGCATGGATTTGAAATAAAGCCTAGTTGAAAAGGAACGTATGCTTCAAAGTGAGGTGGACACCACTGGGAGAGTTATTATAATGCGACTCTCTTAATGGAAGTAGTATGTAACTTCAAATAATCTTATTTGATTTTTTGCTCTTTATTATTTTCTTGTATTTTCTACTTATTTTAGCTGTAGTATCGGTAATTCGGAATAGGTTGATTATTGTGGTAGTGTGTTAAACTGATTTTGGTCAACTTTGTATATTAGTGTGGAATGAAGCAGGTTGTTTTTTTTATAAATATGAATGATTGGTAGTGGAATTTGGGTGGTAAGAAAATGAATTTCAGAGAATTAAATTTCTGGAAATTGGAAGTTTAATGTGTTTGATTGGTTTGATTTTCAAAGTGAAATTTTTTTCAAATTTTATTATTTGATTGACAATGTTTTTTATAGCAAAATTTAGCTATTTTAATCAAAAAAATATTTTTAAAATTTTTGTCACATGTTTGTACTTGATAATAATAATAATGTTAATTTTTAGGGAAAAAATAAAAAGTTAATTAACAACAATAAAAATAATTAAAGAAAGCAATTTTTTTTACCAACTTTACATGAAAATGCTTTATGTACACTGTCCTTGCCAAACCAATTTCAACAAATCAAGGCAAAATGTCTCACTTGACAAAAAGAGAAAAGAATTGCCTTGAAAAAGTTTACACATCAAACAGTCAAAATGGTAAGAAAAGACGAGAATACCAAGTTATCAAGAAAGCAAAGGTAATCAAATAGGGGTTTAGTTCTTAGAGAAAGGTCCCTTGATTGCATTTTATTATCGTCTTTGACAAATTATGAATTTTTGGCCGATGTGAGTGTTAAACCTACCAAATGAGCGGTGATTAAGCACCTTCGGTTATTATTAAAAAAAAAAAAAAAAAAAAAACCCCCACTAATTGAGGCATTATTATACTAATGGGAAATAAAAAAAACTAAAATATTATATTTGAAAAAGTCATTATTAAAGATATCAGAAAGAGCATGATTGGTCCAATAACAGGAAAAAATATATATATTAATAAATTGCTGTCCACATAGTTGACTTTTCCCTTGTCAGAACTCAGTACATTTCAATGCCGTGTTAAGTAATTTTTTTTAATAAAGAATGTAATGTTTTTTAATTAAAATATGTGATTGAAAAATAGTTTAAAGAAATGTATATATTAAAAAGTATTTTGAGAAAATGTAAAACCAAATGCAGGCTAAAAAATAATTTGTAAGACCGCCTTCTCTCCTGATTTTTTTTTTTTTAAAAGAAAGTCCACTTAACTTTTTCATAAATTTCATTTAATTAAAAAAAATGATTTGTATAAATTAATCAAATTAGTTTTCAAAAAAATGTTCATTTTAACTGTGCAGTAAAATTCTTTTTGAATTCAGAAAATGTGCTGTAAAAATGAGTTCTAAAAAATTGGAATCAAACAGAACTAAATAACTTTTTTACATGGTTAATAATTAGTAATGACTAATGCTACTTGTATTTGTAGGTTGGAGAGATTGTGTGTATTAATTTAAGATTTGATGTAATGGATAAAGTGATAAGATTGTACCATGTTTATATTGTGTCAATCTCTTTGTTACAATTTTGGTCTATTGTCCACCATAGGTAACATAAGAATTGCCCACGGTCAGTGAAAAAATGACAAGTGTCTAATGTTTAAAATATTGGATATTTGACAATTTTTTATGGGTTGTGTGCAAATCTTATGTTGTCCACGTTAAGCAATAAATCAAACATCATCTTTGTTGACCTTCAAGTACAAGTAGCATGGTTCATTAGTTATAGAGTCAGTCCATTACATCTCACCCTAACGGGACACTTTCTTAGCCTCTGTTTTTAAGGTAATTATTATAATTTATAAATCAATTTAGGTTCAGTTTGTTAAATTTTTTGTTTAAAAACATGTTTTTTTTATGTTTTTTTAGTTAAAATACATTATTAAAAAAGTAGAGAAAGATTAGGAAATTGTATTGTTTAAAAACATATTTTTTAACAATTTGTCAAACAAGGGCTAAATAAAACAATTTCTCAATGCAGTTCTTAGAGCATCTCTAATGATTTATGCATATTTTGATATATGTAGTAGTTAAATAGATAAATGTCTCACTCATGTTGATAAAATAGATATTGAAATTCAAAGCTTAATTTCAATGGTCTTTGTCTACAATTTTTTATGTATACACATGTCTTCAAATTAACATTACCTCAAATAACAAACTTCCCTAAATAAATTGAAAAATTAATATTTGTCTAGTCCCTTTATCTAGCACGTTATCTATATTTGGATATAGCACCAGATAAAATTTCTTCCACGCCACCATCACATAAGTATGAAAACTAACAATTTGAGATGATATTTTTAAATAATTATTTATTTTTCTTATGTAACAAAGTAACTATATATTTTACCTTAAGGATATGTTTGATTGTAAGGGTAGAAAATTGGTGGAAGGAAAATATTTTTCAAGGAAAATATTTGTCACGAAATTATTTTTGTGGAAAATATCAATTGGAAGTGTTTGATTGGTTTAATTTTCTAGGTGAAAAAAGTGTGAGATTTTTCAAGTTTTGTTGTTTGATCGACATTATTTTTCATGAAAAATAGTATAAAATTTAGCCATTGTAATAATAATTTTTTTTAACACATTTATACTTAATAATAATGTTATTTTTTAAACAAAATTAATTAACAGCAATAAAAATAATTAAATATGATGAAAACCATTTTCTATATATATAAAATGATTTCCTATATATATAAAACACAAGAAATTTTTTTCCATCAATATTATGAAAATGAGGCTCGTTAGTGACTCCTATGAAAATATTTTGTTTGCAAGATTTTGTCCATCAAACAATCTAAAGTGAGTAAGGTAAGAAAATATTTTCATTTTCCATGCCATGAGATTTTTGCCTCCCCTATAATCATACTGCTACAGGAAAAAAAATCACATGGTCTGTAATACAACAATGCTACATTCACAATTTGATTCACAATGTGGAAGACAATTCACTCACATTGGGGTGGAGATCACAAATTTGTGGTCCCCACCCCAATGTGAGTGGATTGTCATCAACATTGTTGATCAAATTGTATAAATAGAATTATTCGTTATTAATAATAGCACTGCTCAATAAATAGTACAGACAACAGCTACGCTTTACAAAGTGTGAGAAAGTGCGATCGCACAGCACAAGACTATAACGTTAAAGAGATAACAATTATTATGACACTTATATGAAAAAATTGAATTACAATTCATCATTTTAAATTATCTCACGGAACACTCAAAATCAATCATAGAGCTGGCCTGATTAGACTTTAGAGGTCCTCGAGTTTCAACTTCTACTTTTCTTGTTACTATCTTTCTCGCCCCTTGATTTTCAGGAATTCTTCGATTGGATCTGGTATTTATCTTCTACAGCATCACATTTCTCTTCCAGAAGGGCAAAGAGAATGACTCTGAAAATGTTGTTCAAATATATAAATATATAGTTGAAATGGTGCAAGAACCGGTCCAAAATACAAGGAACCGGTCCAAGAAGTGAAAAATCGGACCAAATAAAAACTGGACGGACCAAATGGTCCGGACCGGACCAGAAGGTCCGGCAAAAATGAAGAACCACGCGATCGCGTGGTTGGTGATCCGGCGATCGCGTGGTTAAGTGATAATGGTCACTGCATATTTTTTCGAGGCATCGCGCGAGCCTCTTATCGCGCGATCGCGTGGTATAAAAAAAAATTTGACCGTTGTAGAAATTTCTTCAGAATTTCTCATGCACCTTTTCCACTATTTTTGGCACTCTTTCGTGAAGAGTTGCATGAACAACGATTTGGGATGATAGAATTCTATAAATAGGTATAGAATTCATGGTTTTGAATAACTTTTTGATCATCAAACCTTCAATAGTGATTATCATCCAAAGTCTTAAATTTTATACTTAGAATCTTCAAAATTTGCTCTTCTTGTTCCTATTCTCCAAGTTTATCAATTGTGCTATTTGATACTTGGTTTGAGGCTTGAAATCCGCTAAAACAATTTGCTTGGAGGCCCTTTAGCATTCTCATTCCGAGAGGGCGCAAATTTCGCTTTTAGGACAGCATTCTTTGCGATTCAAGTCATTTTGCAATTTTTGATTTCTTCTTGATTCTTTGTTTCAAGTTTTGTGTTAACTTCGTTATAGCATATTTTATTTGAGAAAGGAAATTTCTCAACACGCTCAATTGCCAAGGTCACTCTTGGCCTCACAAGACCAAACCAAATCGAGCACCCAAAGGTATTCTTTACTGTCAAGAAATCGTGTAACTGAATAATCTTATATATATTGCTTTGATAGTATTTGTTTTTCTAAAGATTAAGATAATCGTGAGGGATCATTACACGCTGGATTTATGAAGAGATCAAAGGCTTCCAGTAGTGAACCGAAGAAGATGTATGGGTTTATCTTTGTTCACATGAATGCAGAATCTCAAGTTTTTAATCTTGATTGGTTTATTACTTTATTTGAATTGAAGCTTGTGTGTGACGTTTATATTATTGAGTTCCTATATGTCCATCAAGATTCAAGATTGTGGGGATGATAAGGAGTTATTATTTTTAACGTTTCACCAATTTTTTTGAGATACATACTGAAAGAAGTTGAATATTTCAGTGTCTGTTTATATATGTATTTGCATACAAGTGCTTACACTTAGGTTAATTACACAAAATACCATCCACGTTTATCAAAAATTTCAAATATATCGTTGACATTTCAAAATAACGCAAACTACCACTTATAATTAAAATTGTTACTCCATATACCATTCTCTTAACTTTCTAGCCTAATTGGATATTAAATGATGACGTGACCTTACTTTCTAGCAAGTTGGCTCCATATAAGCATTGAAATAGATTTTTTTTTTAAAAAGAGGTTACACATAGTTTCTTTTTACTATTTTTAATGAAAAATTTTATATATATATATGAGCTCTGATCTAAAATCCATTGTGAGTTTCTTATGAAACCCACACCACACACCTCTATTGTGGGTGGACAGTGGGACCCATCCACCATTATTCAACCCCCATCCGCCACATTGTGGATGGGTTTTATATTTCCCATATATATAATATATATGATATATTTAAAAAGTGAGAAATTAAAAAAAATTGAAAAATAAAATATAAAAATTTAGAAATGAAAATCTGACATAAAAATTATTAATTTTTATTTTTATTTGTGTATTTAATATTTCTTAGAATTCTTTATGTAAATACATTTCTGTTGTTTAATGTAATTATTACAATTTATAAATCAATTTAGTCTCTGTTCGGCTGTTACATTGTAATTCAATTTATAATTTATATAATTTTTCAAATCATTTTATAAGCACACATTTTCTCTATCAAGTTTTTAACCATACATTTTATCTAAAAAACTCAAATAAATCAAAATAAATGACGATACCAAGCCGTCGAGCAAACCTTATAAAGAACACAATTTTTAGAACCAATTTTTACCACGCACATTTTTTTCCCAACTTTTTAACCGCACATTTTGCCTCAAAAGTCAAAAACATAAATAAATGCATGGTTAAATTAGAAATTGAATTATAATGTAACCGTCAAATAGAGATTAAATTGATTTATAAATTGTAATGATTGTGTTAAAAAACAGAGCTGCATTTACATAAAAAAAATTCTAAGAAAATATTAAATACACAAATAAAAATTAAAATTAATAATTTCTTTTATCAGAATTTTCAATTTTATATTTTATTTTTCACTTTTTAAAATTTATCAATTTGTTTTTATAATTTAAAACACCCCTTTGTGTTTTATTAGTTTTTAGTTTTTCTAGTATTTTGGATGTTTAAATTTTAATTTTTCATTAATAAATTAAAAAAAAAAAACGTGCAACCTCTTTTAAAAAAAAATAAAAAAATTCATTCAATGTTTATGTTGCGATAACTTGCTAGAAGGTAGAGCCATGTCATCTCTATGTCATCATTTAACATTCAACTATGCTAGAAAGTTAAGAGAATGGTATATGGCGTAAGAATTTTAAACATAAGTGGTAGTTTGGTCATTTTGAAACATTAGTGGTAGATTTTAAATTTTTGGTAAACATGGGTGGTATTTTGTGTAATTAACCCGCTTAAACTTATAGTATGTGTTTATATGTCTAACAGCTTTCTTTGTTAAGTATTTTGGGAGACTAATTGCAGCATCACTAAACTTGATTTTTATTATTGAATGATTAAAGATATCATTTACAGCAAAAGAGATTGATTTGTTAGCATGGAAAGGAGACATACTTGCAGTAGGCACAACTGATACTGACATGATCAAAGATGACAATTCAATGTTAAAGAATATAGTCCTGCAAAAACTAGATTCACAATTAGGTGGTTTGTTGTCTAAAGCATCATCGGAGGAGGATTTTACTGGAAAGGCTGGACAGTCAACAGTTCTTAGGCTTCCCAATCTTAGCTTGAAAAGGGTATGTTTAATTGGCCTAGGATCAGCGACATCAGCAACTGCTACATATCGCTGTCTTGGTGAGGCAGTTGCTGCAGCAGCTAAATCTGCTCAGGCAAGTAATGTTGCAATCATACTTGCTTCTTCCGCAGAGCTCTCTACTGAATCAAAGCTAAGCATTGCTTCAGCAATGGCTACTGGTACTTTTTCTATATTCCTTCTCTTTCATTTGACCTGAAATGTCAGTTTGTTGCTAATTCATGGAATTAATTTTGGGGAATGTTCCAAATGCCAAAGGATGTGTATTGGGCACTTATGAAGACAATAGATTCAAGTCTGTGTCAAAAAAAGGGACTCTCAAATCCGTGGATATTCTTGGTCTTGGCACTGGACCTGAGATGGAAAAAAAACTCAAGAATGCAGAATATGTTTGTTCTGGGATAATTTTTGGAAAAGAGCTAGTAAATGCACCTGCAAATGTACTCACACCTGGTTAGTAATCTTGCATATCATCCTATTTCCTTTTGCTATTACTTTAATTACCTATCAAAGAGTAATTATTTTGGAATTTGTTTGTGTAATTAAGCTGGGAATCTCATTTTCTATGACCTTTTAAATTGTATATTTCTTTATTTCTTCAGTCTCTTCATGGGGGTTCTTGTCAATTTTGGTTACTTGATATGTCAGGAATACTAGCAGAAGAGGCCAAAAGGATTGCTTCTGAGCACAGTGATGTTCTTTCTGCGACAATCTTGGATGTAGAGCAGTGCAAAGAATTAAAAATGGGTTCATATCTCGGTGTTGCAGCAGCATCTGCTAATCCTCCACATTTCATCCACTTATGTTACAGGCCTCCAGGTGGAGCAGTCAAAGCCAAGCTGGCCTTAGTTGGAAAGGGGTTGACATTTGACAGGTGAAGGAATATGTTTTCCAAAGTTCACTTACACTTTAAAGGGATGCTGTCCAGAAATATGGTTGAAATGGGATGTTGTATGTGTTTCATGGGCTCCTCAGTAATGCAAATTCTTGAATTTTCTTCTTTTATGTTCCAGTGGTGGCTACAATATGAAGACAGGATCAGGTTCTTCCATTGAGAACATGAAATTTGACATGGGAGGATCAGCAGCTGTATTGGGTGCTGCAAAGGCTCTTGGCCAAATCAAGCCAGCTGGAGTAGAGGTGATTCAATTGGTTTCCTTGTTACTGTTTCAAGGACAACATGCTGTTTTGTGGACTTGATTCATTTTCGTGCTTGCAACTCCCCTTATATGTCAACTGAAAATATCTATAAATCATATCTTAGTCCAAGTATTTAGAGATTGATTGAAAAACCTAATAACAAATGATATTTATGCAGGTTCATTTCATTATTGCAGCTTGTGAGAATATGATAAGTGGAACAGGTATGAGGCCTGGAGATATTGTTACAGCATCAAATGGAAAGACCATTGAGGTGATTTCTTCATTTTTCTATAGGATAATCTCGGCTTTTTAATTCTTTGTTAATTTTGTGAATACTTACTTTTAAATGTTCATTCTCTCATTGCAAAGGTTAAACCTTTTTCTCATAATCTTTCCCTTCAATTTATTATTTTACACAATTTTACTCACATCTGGTATTAGATGTAACTGTGTTGAGTCTTGATTTGGCTTTGATGTGCAGGTTTGGAATTTCTGCTTATTTTCTTTCGAACATTCTTTCGATTGATCCCAAAAAGTAATAATCACAAAATATTTCTCCTCAGTATGTTTTTGGCTTACAGTTTTTTTTTTTTATCCTCACAACTGAAAGTAGATCTATCTACACAGTGAGTCTGGATTTGGTGCAGATAGAATTTGAAGTACTAACATTCAGTTTCATATTGTGGAGCCACATTTCATCTGGCAGAAGCTCATACATGTTGCTCGGTCAATGTCTACTTTGCATATACATTTCTCTGCTCTTACATCTTATTGACAGCACATCCCTTTCCTTTTCTTCTGTGTTTCTCATTTACAATTCCTCCTGTTCATGACAATTTTACTGAGTAGAATGGACAAAAGATAGAAATTTAGGATATCTTTACTGCGTTTATAATTTCTTTGCATTTACATGCATTATTAACATATTGAATAATTTGAATTGCTCAGTTATGTTGCTTTTTAGTGGCACAAGTGTTGGCATGTGTGTTCAATAAAATTTTTAAATTTCTAAAGATGTTATACATCTTCATTTGGTGTTCAAATACTTGAGAATTAGTTGATTGTGCATGATAACACTATATCACAAAGTATATTTTTTACCACATTTTTTTTTATCAACAAATTTCCACTCTGGAGAGTAGATTTCTCTTTTGTTTGGATTTCTCAAGTTTGAAAATTTAACCAATTTTTTGCTAGCACCTGTCTTTAGTATATTTTGAGGATTCAACCTGATGCTATTATTATTTTTCCAGATTACATTCTTAAGTTCTTTTAAATGTAACTATAATTACCTGCAGAATGACGTACATGACAGCAGTTTGCTTTGTTGTTGTACGCGGCTTGGTTTTTATTTTGATCATTTAGAGCACATTTGGCTGTGCTTAAAATGTTTACTGATTGAATAAATTTCAAAAGAAATAATTCTTTTACTGGTGTAAGCTGGAAACAAGTATTTTTTCACTAAGGATAAAAGCTACTTCCAGAACTAAACTTTTTTAAGTTAAATAAAAGTCAGAAAAAGTAGGTTATTCAAACATATTTAGAGGCTATATGCAACTTTTACTTTCTTTTTTCAAGCTTAGCCAACATGCTTTTAATCTTCCATATGGTTCTTTGGGTACCTTGCTTTCACAATGTCAATTGGCATGACACTGGATGTCCATGTGACCTTAGTCAGACACAAGTTTAAAAGAAAACTTTTACCTTCAAATACGTTTCACTATCACTCCACCCCCATTAAATGTGGCAGTTTCATTTAAAGGAAGCTTCTCCCGTGTATTCAAAAAATGACATTAAGTTTATGGAACCCACTTAAGTTCAAGATATACACGAAACAATCAATTCAATTGCCCACTTTCAGAAGCTTGGTCTATCTCAACTTGCCTTCTTTAATATTGATGAGTTTATTTCACATGTTAAGTTTTGATCATGCTTTAGGTAAACAATACCGACGCTGAAGGAAGACTTACACTTGCAAATGCTTTGGTATATGCTTGCAATCAAGGAGTGGAGAAGGTATACTTAGTTCATTTTCTTAACATCTCTATTTTTGTTAAACACCATGTTTATGGGTTATTCTTTTATCAGTTGTCCATGTATTGCAATATAGGGAATGAGAACCTGAAAGGCACGAGATAGATGTCACGAAAATTATAAACTTTTCAATTGTTTACTATTTGGGAATGTCGGGCCACATTTAAGGTTCACTTTCTGTTTTGCTATATAATTTTTTTAATCTTTTGCAGATCGTTGATTTGGCCACATTGACTAGGGCTTGTGTTGTTGCTCTTGGACCTTCTATTGCTAGTTGTGATTTATATATCTTTGTTTTGTCCTCATGTTCTTTGAGAACCATCTCTGGCCCAATAGTTTTAGGCTTTTTTTCATAATTTGGAATTCTCAAAGTGTTCTGAACCTGGAGATTCCTTGTGAAAATCTTTGCACTGATTTATCCTTGCTATAAAAAAATCAGGTGTTTTTACACCCAGTGATGACCTGGCAAATGAGGTACTTGCAGCCTCAGAGGTAAGCGGGGAAAAACTTTGGAGGATGCCCCTGGAAGAAAGTTATTGGGAATTCATGAAATCTGGAGTGGCTGATATGGTGAACACCGGTAGTCGCCTAGGTGGTCCCATCACTGCAGCTCTTTTCTTGAAGCAGGTATATATTCCCCCCCCCCCCCAACCCAACCCCCCACCCAAAAAAAAAAACAACCCTTTCTTTCTTTCTTGTTGAAGCAGCATTTTTTGACAATAAATGTTTTTTTCTTTCATCATTGTTTCATAGTATGTCTCAGTAATGGCATCTGACATGACTGTATATGCAGTTTGTTGATGAAAAGGTCCATTGGATGCACATTGACATGTCTGGCCCTGTTCAGAATGATAAGAAGAAAACAGCAACTGGTTTTGGTATTTCAACACTAGTTACATGGGTTCTGAAAAACTCTTCTTAGTTTGAGGCCTTATATCTTAAGGAGTCGAGGAAAAATGGAAAATTTCTTATTCATGTTGTTCGATGTTGCTCGAGTTGTTATTGCTAATAATAAAGACGTGGTTGGTTAGAAAGAAAACTTGGCCGTTGTTGTGTCCTGATATTGTGAAACTCATGTTGCTGTATGAAATTTTGTTTTAATTTTGGCCCTTTTGACAATGTTCTTCTTCTTGGGAAAATGAAAACATCCCATGTTTCCGTATGCAAAATTATATGTACCAAATGAATAGAGATTGTTCTTCAACGTTATTTTTACTAATGGACTCTGAACAGTTCGATGATCCATTTGATTCAAATTAAACTTTACTGTCCAGTTTAAAATCAATATGAATCTTGCTACTCGAGCAACCCGTTTGAACAAATATTTGAACAACCTTATGTGAGAGGATTGTTCAAATATGTTGTTTATGTAGAATTTTTGAATCAATATTGCCTGAGCCTCTCAAATTTTTTGAATCAATATTGTTCAAATCGTTACAAAGGCTATATACACACACTATTACCAATACATATTATAATAGTGTTAATATCAAATTGAACTGTCTTATTTTAAATCAGTTGTTTGTTAAATTAAAAAATCAATTTTATAAATTTCACGAGACGTTTCATCAAGAGAACAATACACATATAAGGTATTTAGAAGGTACAATTTCATAATTAGCAAAAATGTTTTAAAACTTCTAAAGTCATGTCATAGTTAATTTTATTAATTAAACAAATAATGTAATATGTTTTAATAATTAATTAAGTATATTAAGGTCACAAATTTATCATCACGGTCACAAATCAAATTTTATAAGTCACAAATTATCAATTTTATAGGTCATGATTTATATTCTTCGGCACAAATCACAAATTTTCTAGATCGTAATTTATTTATCGATCACAAATCATAAGAAGTTATTGATCCACCCGATCTTTTTCCCAACAAAATCGATCGTTTTAACCAATATAACTTCGGACAATCGGACTAATGATAAGGAATAGAATATGGCGATGAACGCCCTTCTTTTTTCAAATTGGATAGCCCAAATTCCCATCAAAATTCAAGTTTTCCTTTGGCATTTGTTAATATACAAAATCTGAAGCCAGATTTCAAATTTCAAAATTCACGCAATTCAATTCATATCAATCTCCTGAATCTCTACAATCTAAGCATCATTTTAGTAAATCGTTTATAAATGATTGTTTATAAATAATAGTGTTCTAAAAAGCGAAGTGTGACGAAGCGATGAAGTCGAGCATCAAACTTAAGAGCATCTAGGCGCGAAAAAGCGCGCAATGCTCGAGTGAAGCGCGAAGCGTGACGAAGCGGCGATGTCAAGCTTCAAACCTAAACGCGCCCAAGCTTATGTGTAAGCGAGCTTTTTAGAACAGTGATTTGAATAATGGTGTGTCAACATTTCGTTGATCCATTTCTTTAAAAAATAAAAAATGGATTACGTAAATCTCTAACCAGTGGAAATTGTTGACTTTAAAAAAATGTCCAATTAAGCCCTTGTTTGATTCCCATCAAATTTTGAAAAAAATTGAGTTTTTGGAGAATGTGGGGTGTAGATTGAGTTGAAAAGTCAAAAATTGTATGCCAAAAGTAAGATATGTGGTGTAGCTTGAGTACTGTAAAAAAATGATATTAAAAAATAGGAACCAAATAGGGGTTAAATGTTGATACATGACCGTTTATAACAAAATTTATAAACAGATTTTACCAAACAGAAGTTAATCTCTATTTGTTAAAAGTTTTAACAACACATTTTTTATATTTTTGAAGTAAAATATGTGGTTGAAGAATGGAGAGAAAAAATGTGTGTGGTTAAAAAGTGATTTGAAGAATTATGTTATGTTTTTAAACATGTGACGCACGACCAGATTTTTATTTATTTTCAAGTTCTAATGCCAACATGTGGCGTATAAAACAAATTGCAGAAATATTTTTATCTTTCTTTTCGTTAGTCAATGACGTAAACGACGTCACATAACTAGAATTTCAAAATCACTTTACTTTAAAATAAAATTCATTCGTTTAAAAAGTAACGACAAACATTTAAATAAGATCTTGACTTTAATTTTTTTTAGATAAAACGTAACAATAATAACATTAGCGAGTTTGACAGTTCAAATACAAGACCTTATTCAGTAAGTTCATAACTCACTGGTCGTCACCTAGCACAACACTATCTGTCTCACCGTCTGAAGATCCGCATCAATTCCTTTTACATTTCTGTTATTACTTGAAATGTTAGATATCGTAGGATGAGTATACACTTGCCCATTGAATAGAGTATGGTGCACTTGTGCTATTGCACGTAGACAAGTTAACCTCACATATTCATGATTTACGCAAATTTTACTTATTAAACTAGTCAACCCTATATTCACGTTGAGTCATATTTTCATGTCAAGTTATATTCATATCATATTCAAGATTCGTGCAAGTTTTACTTATGAAATCAGTGAAGACTATATTCACATCAAGTCATATTCACGTCTGTCAAGTTCGAGTTCATGTATTCACGACTAGTCATATATTCAAGTCGAGTCATATACTCAAGTCAAGTCTAGTCCCAAGTCAAATTCATATATTCAAGACTTATGCAAATGTATATATTTTCAAGAAAGCATGACTTTTAATGGGATCCGTATTACAATCAACTATTATCCCGAGCGAGCACAAGCAGGGAATTTAACCCCAAGTTCAAGCGTGGAGTTTATTCCACGAGTTCTTTTACAAGCGTGGTTTCTATACCACGAATTTCAAACAGGGAGTTGAGATCCCTAAAATTCACTAACAAGCGTAACCACATTGTGATCCAATTACTATACTCCGTGGCATGTATATCAAGACAAGCGTCATAAACATATTAACAAGTGGGATAGAGTATGATTGTAATATCATGCAAGAAATTCATTTACATGCAATGCACAAGGAAAAATATGAAAATCCTTTTAATGCAATGCATAATGAACACATATCACGAAATAACATTTAAAACTACGTAATCAAATACAAGCGTTTTATCATATAAACAAGTACAAGTGTTATTCATAATATCTATATATTCAAACTAGTGAATCATCCCGTGCGATGCACGGGAAGAAACGTCTGAATAAAAATAATCCTATTCGAAATTAAATGAATCTTTAAACAAAATAAATAACATTCACAAATAAGAAATAAGTTCATCATTTATTAGTTTCATGTATAAACATCAACCTTTTAGGGAGAAGTCATACATGCGAAAATGATTGTGGCTGACTTTTATTGATAGTCATTGCATATGACACCATCAATGAAAATTATTATTTTTAAAATCTAATAAGTATCCTAAAATTCGAATTGCTCAACGATATCCTTGGAATAAAGAACTTGTATCCTGCATTACTGTCAGATAAAATTTGACCTTATAGAATATGATCGTCAAGTTTTATGACGATTATTCACTATCTCCTCAAACCAAAAAATTGCCTTACAAAATGAACACTTAAATGTAGCATCTCCAATATTCATGTACTCTGAACATTCAAACAATAGATGAAAAAGTTAATAATAGAGACCATGCATATAAAAGATAAAATTCAATATTTTGACAATTGACAATGAAAAACAACATGTATAATAATAATAATAATAATAATAATAATAATAATAATAATAATAATAATAATAATAATAATAATAAATAATTGCGAGGTTGATAAAGATATTGCATCAAATTTATGATATTTTAGGTTTTCAATATTTTTACAACGTAATTATTTTCTGATTGAAATTATAATTTATTATTGATCATCTCAATTTTTAGTTAAGTAAATTGGGAGACAATTTATATATTATTGTGAAAAAATATCATAAATTTTGAATTAAAATATAGCAAAGAATATCTTGGTATGATTAATTACTTTTTGAAATTTTAAAATTAACAGTTAGGACAAAAAACTATTAATAACAATATCATTTCAAACAATATAGATAAATTTGTTAACCGTTAATGTTAAAAAATGTGATATGAGACTTTTTGGAATAAAAAATTAATTAAGAATTAAATGTAAGTGTCATTGAAATAATTTTGATAAATAATGCAACATAGGAAAGAACTTTAATATGTATATGTAATAAATAACTTAATAATATGATTTAGTTATAAAAATTTCAATACAACATAATTTATAAAATTAAGAATGTGTATAAATTTTATATATAATTTTAATTGAGAATTTTACATTGGATCTGTATGACTGAACCAAACATTTATCCATAAAATTAAGACCAATAAAATATCACAATTATTATAAGAAATTAATTACGTATTAAATGTAATTATCTATAAAAATATTTAATAATTTAATAATACGCTATAAAAAAGAGCTCCAATTTTTAGATGTACTAAATAACTAAAAATAAGATTATTTATATATAAAAAATAAAAAAAAACTATATGTATGATGTGATTTATAATTTAGTACTACATCCGTCCCATAAAGATAGTTCTCTATTCATTTTCACACAGATTAAGGACAAAATGGAATATAAAATATTAATTTCACTCTTAAAAAATAAAGTAGAATATCTTTTTGAGACGGACAAAAAAGAAATAGTGGACTATCTTTGTAGGACGGAGAGAGTATTATCTAGTAATAAAATTTCGACATAATTTTTAACTGAAAATTTTACGTTGGATTTGTATAACTGAACACAAATATTTATTTGTAAGATTGAAAATGTTAGAAGAACACATTTTTTTTTTTATGAAAAGAGAAGTTTTGACACAAAAAAGTCAAATATAAATAAATAAAACCAAACAAATTATCGTTCTTATATCATAAAAAATAAAAAAAAACTTCCCGATAAAAGCAAATTTTTTAAAAAAAAATTCTAGTTTTTTGTTTTTATTATTTTTTATACAATGTGATATACAATTTCATCAAATATATATACTGACCAATGAATAATATGTTTTTTCTTCACTCAACGGCCGAAACCATTAACATATCTATCCAACCCAAAACTATTATAAATAGCTCAACATTAGTTAACACATTGCAACCCCAACAAAGAAATTCAGAACATAATATAAATAGACTATTAACAAATCATCTTATTAGTTCAAAATAATTTTGCATTCTATATTGTTTTCGAAACTTTCTCTACAATATTATTGTTTTAATATTTTTTTCTTTTTTGTCAGAAACTCAAATCTATGTTCAACGACCCAAAATATCATAGGTCTTGAAGAAAAAAGTAGTGCCAATCATTTTTACTTTTTCAAAAAATAATTTACGATTTTTTATTTTCAACTGGTTTGAAATATTAATAATTAATAAGCATTACCACCGCACCAGAAATTTTGAATCATAAAACGTGATAAATAGAAGGTGGAGTGGAGCGGTCATGTTAAACAGTACACATTTTTTCAAAGAAATAACTCTTTAATTGAATCTTTTATTATTGTGTATATCTTTATAATAATTATATATAACAGAAATGAAAGAGGTTGTATATAGGGAAATGGAAAAAAAAAAAAAAAGGATATAGAAAACAGAAATGAATCAACAGATTTTGAAAATGGGGAAAAATGAAACAAATTCTGAAAAAGTGAAAAAAGAAAAAAAAAATTGGCTTTTCAGTGTAAAAAGGCGACGGGAAATAGAAGTCATGTAAACACAATAAATATTGAAGACTATAAGTAGACGTCAGCGATTTTGAAAATAATAAATAAATATTGAAGGTCTAAGTATTTTTGAAGTGAGTTTTGAAGTTGATTATTGGATAGGGGATATGAGTAGTGTGAACATGATAAATATTGAAATCCCCAAAAATTGAATAAATAAATAAAATCTGCACATAGTACAAGAGTTTTGGAGGGAAATAGTGAAATTGACTGGGGTTGACTCAACTACTTTTATATATTATATAGATAACAAGAACAAGAGTTACCCAAAAATAATATTGATCAGAGCATTAAATCGTTACACCACGTTAATCATTTTATAACTCCAATGTATCGATAGATAAGGTTTAAGAATTGTCAGAAGTATCAATGTTAGATTTTCATTATATTTTTATATGGTGACAGAATAATGTAGCACGTTGTTTAACAAGTACATAATATACTAATAATTCTCAAGGTCAAATTATTATCTTTATTAAACGAATGAATCAAATGTCACATAAGCAAGAACAAGAATTAAATATCTAAACAATACTGATTAGTGTATCGTGTATTGATACATCTTTTATGTGTATTGATACTTAAATGAGAGTAAGACCGTTTTAGGAATTAAATGTGTTGATACACAATGTTTAATTTTATTACTCGTGTCAAGAATTGTTAATCATTTTTTAAGACAAATTTAAGATCATAATATCTCAAGATACCCACATAATATTATGAAAAAAGACAAACCTTGTTAATAATTTTTTATATTAAATAAACAGATAAATAAATATTAGCATCAATATATGATTGATAATAAAACAAAGATAATTAATATCAAGTTGACATTAACAATGAATAATAATCATATGAAACTTATAATAAGATCACGATAATGTCAAGATAATATTGACGACTATATAACAATTATATTAAATATGAAACTTATAATGAAACCACGAAATTCGCATGGTAAACAATTAAACATATCTAACTCACCTTGATCCAGAATAGTCGGAAAGAAGTTCTTTACTTTGTAGAAGTATTGATGATGTCACATGTATTGGTACTTGTTTTCTGTCTTGAGGTATCGATACAGGTATTGATACATCTATCAATACATGTTCTTAATGTATCGATACTTACATAGGAATTTCGGCGTTTCTGAACTTTTTTTCTTGGATTTCTTCAAGGATTCAACTATATTTGATAGAGTAGAATTTCATCTAGGATATCAAGAACATGTTATTATATTAACATGTCTTAATACTAATAAAAGGTTAAACCTACATCTTTACATTGAAATTCTGTAATTTTGGAAGAATGAAGCTATCTTTCTAATGGCTCTTTGGCCTAATTTCTAGTGTGAGGAATTTCTGTTGTGCGTTTGAATTTGAGATCGCAAGTGTACGATATCGCAATCAAGTAATAAAGTGGACCTTAGAGTCCGGATTATCGTTCCCACGAGGACTATTTACTAAGTACCGAAATGTTTTAGTTCTAATTTTATTTGAACAGACGAAATAGAATTTGTGGTTTTAAATTAAAACTAAGAAGATGAATTAAATAATTAAATTGTGAAATTGTTTTGTTTTAAAAGATGATTGAATTAAATAATTAAATTGTGAAATTGTTTTGTTTTAAAAGATGATTGTAAAGTAGTTGGGATTCACGATTTCACCTAACCAATTAAATCAATTCCAATTCCATTTTTATTTCCTAAATATGCATTCGGTCGAATTCACTAATTTAAATTGAAATTCCTCTCTCGAGTTTAAATCAACTCTACCTAAATAAGTCAACCATGTATCTCTACAGCGGGTCTGAATATTCCTTATCTAGATGCATTACATTCTAGAATTCACACACGACCGCAATAATTACAAGAGTATATCTCTATCTCTCGTTCAATTACCGGATTTATTACCTAGATCTATGTTATTAACTCACCTCTCGGATTATGAAAATAACACATAAAATCATGAATAAGTGGCTAGGTCATTCACGCATTAAACGCAATAATAAATCAACACATGCATTAAAGCGTTAAAATACGGAATATTGAATTAAAATAATTAACTAGGCTACATCGTTGATCCCAACGTTAAAATTAGTTACACATCATCATGAAATAACAAAAAAACAGTAAAAATAAACGTTCATTGAAAAACAATATAAAGAATGGAAAGATTGCACCAATTATCAATTCTTCAACTGTTTCCAATTCACGCGCCTTTGCAATGCTTGATTCTCCAAGAATTTGATGTTGAATTCTCTATTGTGGCTTGTTCTATGGAGAGGCAAAGGTCTCATATTCGTGCCTCTTATGTTGTATATATATCTTTTGGAGAAAACCTAGGTCAAGAAGAGAAAAGTCCGATAAAAATCGAGAGAAAAAGCCCACAGTTGGCCCAGCCGGATACTCACGCGATCGCGTGGTATCAACCCTAGCGATCGCGTGGACTTCATTAAAACTCTCGGGTTACAATTTTGAGTCTTCTCGCGATCGCTTGGTGTGTGACCAGAGATCGCGACTTCATCATTCTTCCGGCTGTGCAAGTTTGTCCCTGACTTTTAATTGCACATTCAGTCCTCAACTTTCAATTGTTGCAATTTAGTCCCCAAACTTTATCTTCTTCTCGGTTTGACCATTCAAGCTCTTAATTCATTCAATTAGGTCCTCCAACCTCTGATTTAGTCACTTTGGCACCAAGCATGTTTCCCGGCTGTTGTCACAAACTCCTCACTTGTCCAATTTAGCTCCAATTAACATCCAATCGTGTCATTTTTCCATTAATTGCTTCATTCTTCTTCAATTGGGACATTTTCTGAAAGGTAAACAAATAAACATAAATTAAATAGCAAATATTCCCAAACGACAATAATTAATCCTAATTTAGACATACAAATAAGTGTATAAAATACGCTTATCAAATACCCCCAAACTAGAATTATTGTTCGTCCTCGAACAATGTAAACTAAACTACAAAAAAATCAAAGAAATAAGAGAACAAATATTTTTGTTGTGTCAACATGTTTACCATATGCCTCTACAGTCCAAACCAATTTAAGCTTCAGCAAGTGTCATGAACAACAATGCAAAATATTTTCTAGTTATATCTGCCAGATTTTTAAGTGTGTGTGTGAATAGCCAATGTCAAAGGCATACTTATGCAAAAGATATGTTCAACACTGTGTGGCTCATTATGCATAATCCAACCCGAATCCCATGTGGTCAATCTATGATTTCTAATAAAATTCATTTCAACGCTCGTGGATGATCACCACTTTCTGCTTTTTCTCTCGCATCCCAGATTTTTATCTATGTGGGTTCTAAAAATATTCTTAGTTTTTTTTCCACACAAGGCAGTCAAAATCAGAAATATGCATGCAAAACTAATCAAAAGAAAGCAGTCCCCAATTCTACAACCTCAACCACCACAGTTTAGTCAACAAAGCTTATACTATGCAATATCTTTTTTTTTTTATGGACGACTTTTTCTTTTAATTGTCCATATCTTTTACCATCTTTGTGCAGAACTTTTCATATGGGCTTTCTATATGACCCCTGTAGCGGGCTTTCAGATCGGTAACTTCCAAACTAGACGGCTTTAGGGTACCAGGTTCAAAGAACCCCTCAGACGTACTTGCCCGAGTCATAAAGGCTTAAACAGAAAAGTTAAAGATGTTATAATGTCTTATGTGTAAGTCCACTCTCCGTACTTGCTTTCTAATTGACCCCTGTAGCGAGTTTTAGGTCGATGACTCCCAAGCCAGTCGGCTTTAGGGCACCAGGTTTGAAGGACCCCTCAGACTTACTTACTCGAGTCAAAAAGGCATTTGAAGATCAGAATAAGACCTTCAGCATTTTTCTGTTTTTATGCTGGAAATGGTTTATACCCGTTGACCAAACTGTAATGACTAAAGTGAAAAACCAAGAACCACAGACCTCCAACCCGTCAATACACACAAATTCCAACCATTTTACCCCCAAACTTGCCTTTTAGCATGATTGGTTCTAATTTAGGGGTGGAATGTCTAATGATCTAAGTTCAGGGATTTTTGAGTCATTCCTAAGTTCAAATTGCATAAATTTGCCCCACATGTATTAAACAAAATCTCTTACACAAGCAATTATTCAACACTGGCTATGTGCGCAATAAATATGGAATCTAGCAAAACATAACTAGTTCAAAATAAGTTCATACTTTCATGTTGTCCAATTTTCAAGCCTATACACAAATTGATTCATATTATATCCTAGGCAATAAATAAGTCGACACAATTTTTCAAAAAAAAAAAAAAATCAATTTTTTTTTAATCCCAATAAAAATAGAATGAAAATTGAGAACATAGAATGAATAGCGTGAATATGAGAGCATTTTGCATGAATGATATTTCCTACCCCCAAACTAGAAAGACACATTGTCCTCAATGTTTGTCAAAAAGATTTAAAAATGTAAAACAAGACAAAGGAGAGAGAAAGAGAACTTCCTAGGTGCATTGGAGATGTTTTGTTGCCTTGATGCTTCCATTTTGAAATTGCACTTTAATGCATTTGACCCTTTCTTTACATTTCCCAACTTGATTGGATATGTTTTGATTGGTGTGTGCCTTGCAAAACAAAAGATAAATGACTCTAGAAGACATGAACACCAATAAGAAACTATCCAATTCTAATTGTGTGTGCGTGTGTGCATGGGATGACGATGAATACCTAAACTACTAAAAATTGCATAAAAATCAAAACACTCCTAAACATGCAAAATAATGTAACAAGCAAAATTGTCTTAACATGCAAACATGCAAAACACTTAAAACATGTCACCTATCATGCATGTATCTAAAAACAAGTAAATAAAATAAATACTTAAAGCATAATAAAAGTGAAGAAAATTTGGGTTGCCTCCTAATAAGCGCTCCGTTTATAGTCTAAAGCCCGACTTTTTACCGTGATTGTTCAAGGAACTCTAAATAAAGCTTTTGATGACCTTTTTTGTTTGTGCCGATTGAACTTGCTCCAATTTGGATTCATGCACCAAAATTCCACTTTGCCCATGTCATGTATGTTGACATCTCCACTCAATTCAAACTTCAATATGAAAACTTCAATCATCTCTTCAGTGCCAATGATGAAATCAATTTTTTTTCCAGTGATTGAAGTTAGAGGATTGCACTGTAAAGTCGACACTTTTAAGTGTCTCCTTGTTTATTTGCTCTTCTGTGATCAACTCCTCCGTTTTTATTGAAGTTTCTTCAAGCTTGATGTTAGTAAATTGAATTGTTGACATCTGGACAATGATATCTTCATGGAAGCTATTTTCTTCTGGTTCATCCACTCTTTTAGGTTCTTCTTCTTTTTCTTCAGTTGTTTCAACCATTTTTTCTAGCTCATCTAATCTTTTCACCAAAAAATGTTCTAGTGGATACCCCTGCTCTGATAGATAAAAATTCCCCACACAATCAATACTCCACAAACCATCTTGAGGTGCAATAGGACAATCATATAAAGCATGATTTTCCCAGCAGAAGTCACACATCAGATAAGTCTGAATTGCAGTTCGATCAAAGAGCCATTGATTATTGTTCACTGCCATCTTGCTATGTTGCTTTCAACTGTCTGAAAATTCATTCAATACCTGGATAAGAATCAATTCACAGCTTTTTAAAAAAAAATTCCCAAACAAAGACTAGGAAATAAAATAAAATAAAATTAAAAACAAAAACAAAAACAAAGTTCAAACTAAAGTAAGAACTAATTGGTATCGATATTAATTTAAAAACAGTCCCCGGCAACGGAGCCAAAAACTTGTTGTGCGTTTGAATTTGAGATCGCAAGTGTACGATATCGCAATCAAGTAATAAAGTGGACCTTAGAGTCCGGATTATCGTTCCCACGAGGACTATTTACTAAGTACCGAAATGTTTTAGTTTTAATTTTATTTGAACAGATGAAATAGAATTTGTGGTTTTAAATTAAAACTAAGAAGGTGAATTAAATAATTAAATTGTGAAATTATTTTGTTTTAAAAGATGATTGTAAAGTAGTTGGGATTCACGATTTCACCTAGTCAATTAAATCAATTCCAATTCCATTTTTATTTCCTAAATATGCATTCAGTCGAATTCACTAATTTAAATTGAAATTCCTCTCTCGAGTTTAAATCAACTCTACCTAAATAAGTCAACCATGTATCTCTACAGCGGGTCTGAATATTCCTTATCTAGATGCATTACATTCTAGAATTCACACACGACCGCAATAATTACAAGAGTATATCTCTATCTCTCGTTCAATTACCGGATTTATTACCTAGATCTATGTTATTAACTCACCTCTAGGATTATGAAAATAACACATAAAATCATGAATAAGTGGCCAGTTCATTCACGCATTAAACGCAATAATAAATCAACACATGCATTAAAGCGTTAAAATACGGAATATTGAATTAAAATAATTAACTAGGCTACATCGTTGATCCCAACGTTAAAATTAGTTACACATCATCATGAAATAACAAAAAAACAGTAAAAATAAACGTTCATTGAAAAACAATATAAAGAATGGAAAGATTGCACCAATTATCAATTCTTCAACTGTTTCCAATTCACGCGCCTTTGCAATGCTTGATTCTCCAAGAATTTGATGTTGAATTCTCTATTGTGGCTTGTTCTATGGAGAGGCAAAGGTCTCATATTCGTGCCTCTTATGTTGTATATATATCTTTTGGAGAAAACCTAGGTCAAGAAAAGAAAAGTCCGATAAAAATCGAGAGAAAAAACCCACAGTTGGCCCAGCCGGATACTCACGCGATCGCGTGGTATCAACCCTAGCGATCGCGTGGACTTCATTAAAACTCTCGGGTTACAATTTTGAGTCTTCTCGCGATCGCTTGGTGTGTGACCAGCGATCGCGACTTCATCATTCTTCCGGCTGTGCAAGTTAGTCCCTGACTTTTAATTGCACATTCAGTCCTCAACTTTCAATTGTTGCAATTTAGTCCCCAAACTTTATCTTCTTCTCGATTTGACCATTCAAGCTCTTAATTCATTCAATTAGGTCCTCCAACCTCTGATTTAGTCACTTTGGCACCAAGCATGTTTCCCGGCTGTTGTCACAAACTCCTCACTTGTCCAATTTAGCTCCAATTAACATCCAATTGTGTCATTTTTCCATTAATTGCTTCATTCTTCTTCAATTGAGACATTTTCTGAAAGGTAAACAAACAAACATAAATTAAATAGAAAATATTCCCAAATGACAATAATTAATCCTAATTTAGACATACAAATAAGTGTATAAAATACGCTTATCAAATTCTTTAAGAAGTCATGCCTATTTATGGGTCTTGGTGGCTATGAATGGAAATGAAGTCCTTCCCATAGGAGATTGTTACCTTACTTTGTATTAAAAATGATTGGCCTCATCACCAAAGCAAGAGGTGGAAGTAGGAGGTGGAAGACTTAATCCATGCAAGCAGGTGTTGGAGAACATAAATAGGGGTGACTAAGGAAGTCTAACAAGAAGGAGGTGGAAGTCGTGCCATAAAATCATGCCACCTCATGCTTAAGGATTTATGAAAATTCAGTTTTCAAGTGCCATGTTGAGCCAAGTTTTGAGGTATTAAATGAAGTCAAAATCTTGGTTTCTTGGTACTATTTCAAGTACACATGGAGTACTTTCATGCACAATTTACGGTGCAAAAATGGATAAAGGAAGAGGAAGTTATGGGCTTATGGCCTTCAAAAGTAGGTCATTCAAACTGTTTTCGGGTTGATCGTTTTTACCATCATAACTTTAAAAACTCATCGAGCTATCTGTTGGTCGGAATGATAAATTGTTTTTATATTCTCGAAGTTTACTCCGAGAACTTGCCCATACAAATTTCACATATAATTAAGTGGGGTCAGGAGTGCTAGAAAAAGTCTCAAGAAAAGGAACATTTAAATACGTTTTTTACGTAACTTTTCTTTTTATAAAAAAATATTTTTTCTTTCTTTAATTAAATAAACTCTACAAATACTTTTATTTTACGGTTATATTAGATCATGTATGGTTAATGAAGCTGTTGTGGAGCTTAGTGGGTGGTTAAATTAATTGTAGTGGGAAAGGAATACTCCTATCGACTAATCTATCAGAGATATGTTGAAGAAGCTTATATTCCAACTTATTGCAAATAAAATAAGTAATCCCCTCTGAAGATCTGGACAAAGATCCAAAGTCGCCATTTACCAACAGAATCAAAGGCAGGTAAGATGCATCAGAATCCACATTATTGTCATGGTTTTACTGAAAAAGTCCGGTAAAAAAAAGGAACATAAACCCTTAATCGGCTTGCGCTCTTCCTCCAAAAAAAACTTATCGATTTCTCCCTCTCCCTTTCAATGTAATATTCGACCATTGGTACTTCATCAGAAAAAGTGGATATGTTTTTCTTTTCTTCATCAAAGCTCAAGTTTATTAAAAGGTTAGTGATTGTTAATTCATTTAAGATTTAGATTAATATACATTTTGGGTTGATTTAGCATAATATTTCTTATGTTAATATTTAGATTAATTATAGAGATTAAGAATTGAATATTTTGTGTTAAGCCTTTATAATTAAGGGAACATTAAACATTCATTGTATAAACTTAAGATTTAGCGTAATAATTTTTGGACTTAACTGTTTGTTGTGATCCGAATCTCAATAATTAAGGGAATGTTAAACATTTCATTGTATAAATATATAAGTATTATTTGACATATAGAATTTTTATTTACCTATATATGGTGGGCTGGTGTTATGAGAGGTGCAGTTTCTATGGTGCTTGATTATAAATAGACAATATTTTATCTATGACTACTTCAAAGAGATAGGACGGTTTTCCCAACTTCAATGGTGTTGAAGGTTAGTATATTCAGGCTAATATTTAAGTTTTGTTTTAATGGTCTAGAGGGTGGCGAATTGTATCTGTTATGTTTTTATCATTGGGGAATTTTTGCTTTAGCTTGTTTTGTAATAGAGGTTTTATGTAGGAAATGCTCTTGGTTTTTCTTATAAATGAAGCCTTCATTTGCATGGGTTGGCAATGATGAATTCTTAGATCTTAGAATATTGGCTTTGATTTTCTAATTTATTGCAATTTGTAATCCATGTCATTCGGGATATGAATGATTAGTTTGAATATTTCACATAATCAATAAATTATCATTTTCAGATCTGTTTGTTCAGAAGTTCAAGTTTTTTACTTAAAAGAGACATAGTTTTTTTTTTTAATTCTGTTGTGTTGTTGATATCTAAGTGTAGTATGCCTATCATAGAGATTACACCCTTTTGAGTTTAATTTTAGAGCTTCAGTTTTGATCTTCAAACATTAACAAGCTGTTCTTTTGATTATTATTTAAAATTTTAAAAGAATTGTGCACCTTGGTGGCTGTGAATAATGATGCATTTGAGTAGTTTCAGTGCGTTAACTCTTTTAATTAGAGGCTTCTTAAGGAGGCAATGAAACCTACTAAGAGGTGGACTCCCTGATACACTCGAAAGGTTCGATACAATTGGAGTTGACTTGGTTGAATTTGGAGATGCAGATGTTGCGAGACGAATTATATTTTCCTTATTTATACCAGATGAGTTTCTAATTCTTTCCATTTTCTTTGTTTTCTGATTGTTTTGACTTGTGAGATTTTGCATAGTTTTCAGTTGCAGTTGAATTGGAGCTAATTCTAATTTTGTTGATGTTCATAAATATTACTAATTGAAATTCTAAGACACTGATTTTATTTGTATATATTATTTAGTTATTTATTTCTTTACTTCCATTTTTCCTCTTCTCCATATCATTTCTCTCGCATGATCAAGTAAAATTCTTTTGTTTTTATTTTTCAGCTCCAGTTTCTCTTAAGATAATATATGATCTCAGTCCACCATTGAAATATTTCACCACTAAATGCGTACAAAGTCAATTGTTTGCATTTAATATTTTCCATCAGTTTCAAGGAGGTTCTATTTCCACGAGTTCGGAGTTACAAATAGCGGTTGCTAAGTTTTTATGGAGAGATGTTCAGGTTATACACTTAGAATATAGGTCAAAGAGCCTATCAATTTGTTCTTTTTTCATCCTTGTCCTTTATTTTTCAGCTTGATGGGAGTTTGATAATCTTGGCTGAAAATGTCATTGGCTCAACTATAATTGATGAAAGTAGTGAAGCTATATTGCAATATGGCAGGAGGTACCATTTTGGACCAGTTATTTTGAGTTTTACATACAAATAACTTTGAAAATACCACCTAAATAAGTTCTATTCGTAAAGGTGTGCAAGGTGCAAATGACATAATGTTAGGGTACTAAATAATGGAATTGATTGGAATTCAAGAGATAATTTATATTGGAAACATGATGTGCAGCGGTTCGAGGCATTAAAGGTCATATTGCATGGAAATGCCGAATTTGAGGCTATCAATGTTGTAATACAGGTTAGTTTGAAAGTATATATAACTAACTACTGTAGATAGGTCAAGTTTTTTAAGTAGGAGATAATACAGATTATGAAGATTGTATTTGAGGATCTACAACCTATAAACCATTATTGATGACAAAATGAGATCGCTGTTTTTTTATACTTTTTCCCTAAAGATTAAATGGGGAAATTTTACTGTATATATTATAGATAAATATGTTGGTCTTTATTTTTAGTGTAGAAGAGAGCTTTATGCAACCATCATAGATATGTCATATTAGGGGTTAACTATGATTTTAGGGATCATCTAGAACATGTGCCTTTTTATTTTCCTAAAATTTACAGCTAAACCTTGACTTTATATATCAGGGGAAAAAATACTTTGGGGGAAAATAGTGGTTTGATTGCTCAGTTTGGCGTTGATTTCTATTTTGCATTTTTGGTTGTTGAAGTTATTAGATGCTGTACATAATAAAATACTTTAGAAGGCTTTTTTGTGATAGATGATATTTTTTTATTACTTGCAGATACCTTTTGTTTATTCTGGCGATGCGTTGAAGTTCGGATGGCTCTTGACATGTCTACGAAATGTTAATTCTTCACAAAATTAGACAGATGCAATTGAATTTAGTCAAGTTATGTGTATCTCCAATTTGTTAAGATGGCTAATCTCACTTCCTAATGCTTCAACTTACCAGTCGTATTGGAATTAGGGTTGTATTGATTTTTATGAATAAAAATTCCAATCATCAGACACCATGTGTTCAATAACTTTGATTAATTTTTAATGGTAGAATATGTCCGTGCATCGCACGGGTGTGAAATTAGTTGTTTTATTAAAATCATGTGATTTTCTTGTTTGAATTTGCAAGGAGTGGATTTGGATCCCTCTAGAGTGGGTGGTCATCGAAGTAGAGCATATGTTGGTATTCAAAATTATATATCGGACCCTCAATCTTTCATTTTGTGGAAAATCAACTCGAGAGACCATTGGCGAAATAGTGTGTAACTTGAGCGACCACCAGGAACTTTAGTGACTCTTTCAAAATTCTTGCATAACTTTACTGACAATTGTTGAAATTAACCCTCTAGTATAGTGTTCGGTGGCTTTCTTATAAAAATATAACATATTATAATTTTCAATATCAGTTTTTAATCGTACACATTTTTAAAAACTACTTTTTAATCACAATTGTTTCTTAAAAGATGAAATTTCAAATTATAACGGTGACTTTTCGTCGAACAGCAACCTAATCATATGTGATTTATTGATCAATTATGAGCTCATTTGGTATACGAGATTTAAGAGGAAATTTAAATTTTTAAAAGAATGTGAGATTGAAAAAATGTCGAGCAATGTGAAAGTGGTAAATCACATAAAAATTTGTAGTTGGAAATGAATTTTTGGGAATAGTTGTTCAAAAAATACTAGGCAAAGAGGGGCTATATTGATTGACCAAAAAGGTCATCGACCAATTAAAATTGGGCAAATCTGGCGTTGAAACCAATCTGAAGATGATAGATATGTCAACATTTCCCCCTCAGCCCACTGTAATGCACCCCTCTCCAGTTGGTCTACGTACTTTGCTTGCAGTTCCTCCTCGTTCTTACCGTGTTTCTCAATATATTATTGTGTATATCACACACATATAGAGATACTGATTTATTAATTCCGTGTTAGAATTTTCGGATCTAGATCTTGTGGGCGAGTTCCTGGGAGAAAATGGAGGTCTTAGGAGAAAGGCCTCTCACGATTCAGAGATGGGTTTTATCCGTTATGTCGTTGTTGTTCTTTACCTCTGTTCATTCTTTCTACCTTCCCGGTGTGGCTCCTCAGGATTTTGTGAAGGTCAATCTTATAATTTTTTTGTGTTTATTGTAGATTATATTTGATGATCTTGCTGGTGTTTTTATGTTTGTAATTTGTGGGTTTGGGTTTAATTTTGTGTTTGGATGTTTCATGTTTGTTTATATAATTATATATATATAAATGTATGCGTCTCTGGTTATGCATAGTTGACTTGGACTTGTACAAATGCATAAACGCGTGTATTGCTTTCTCTCAGATCTGCAGAAATAAAGAAGGAAAGTTACACTGTTCTTGTGTACTTTATAAATAGCAAACTATTTTGCACCAGTTCGAGTTCTATTATTGCAATCAATTTTATGAACCTCGAGCCCATTTGTGCTGAAGAAAGTACATGGGTAACCGGTATTATTTTTTAGCCTATTAATTGCTATTTCACGATGCTCAGCATGTTTAAGCACCATATAAGCCTACCAACATGCACAATGATGATTAACTATTTGCTGAAGATCAACTGGAAGTAGTTTCTTTGATTATTTACTCGAGAATCAATTGGATTGGTGCATTAAGTAGCATGATATTATATTGACCAATTAGTAAAACAAAATATTGGGGTTTCTTCAGTTTACAATTTCCTTGAAAATTTTAATTTTTTTTCCTACTTTTAGTGGAGTGAATATGATTGCGAAATATTTAAGCATTGCTCTCCATTTTGTTCGATGTCATTAAGATTTCTGTTTTAACAGGGGTGATAAAGTTCTGGGCTTAGCTTTCATGGTATATGCTGAACAAACTCTAGAAATGCACGCTTTGAACTTATGACAAATGGGAATGACCTCTTTATTTAGATTTAGACATGAACTTCCTGTCCGAGGTGTATGTTCAGACTCTAGTATCGAGTTGAACTAAGCAAAAATGAAGGGACAATATTGAAAAAAAATGACACTTAGAATTCAAAGTACCTTCTAATAACAGGTCAACTAGATCTTTTAGCTCCCTTCAAACTTGTGGAGAAATTATATTTGGAGTAATTTGGCAAAATAAAGAATTTCTGAGGGATGATGCTATAAGTGGAATAAAAATATGAATTAATTTTTGATCTGGGTCTCCAGAAAGAAAATTGTTGACATTATAATCTGATCCCTATGTTTTACTCTATTTGTAAGATAATAGCTCGTGTGATTATTAGTAGAATCTTGCTCTCTAGACTGTCATGGATTGATTATCATAGTTCATTGTTTAGAAAAGAAGAATGTCAAATTGAATGTACAAGAACTGAAACTTCACTATTCAGTGGCCGGAAATGTGAAAAACAAATACATTGTGAAATGTGAACGTATATGTAAATATAGCAAGTTAACGGTGGTTTCAACAACTATTATCTTGGGATCACTTGGTTTTCAGGAATACAAGCCAGATGTGCTTGTCTATTTTAAAAATGATCATTGGAAACCTTCAGGTACCGCAATAAAGACCTCAGTACCAAATTTGTGAACAAGAGACTTTGATGCAGTAGCTAGTAAATATGCATATGTGTGTAATGCTTTTACTTTTCTTCTTCACTTCAGTTTTTGTAACGTGATTTGCATGTTTTGTTGTTGTTTTTATGCAGGGTGATCCTCTGAAGGTGAAAGTAAACAAACTGACCTCCACTAAAACTCAACTTCCTTACTCCTACTATTCCCTTCCTTATTGTAAGCCAGAAAAAATTGTAGACAGTGCAGAGAATCTTGGGGAAGTACTTCGTGGTGATCGTATCGAGAACTCTCCCTATGTGGTCAGTCTTTCTTATGGTCTTCTTTCAATTTTTCCTTTCTGTTGTTCCTTGGTCAATCAACACAATTCATCCTCTTATTCTTGGGTCAATTTTCAGCCAATAGATAATAAACCTTTTATGATGCATAAAAATTAAGCCACTAACTGAAGTTTATTGTGGCAGTTCAAAATGCGAGAACCGCAAATGTGTAACGTTGTTTGTCGTATGACCCTTGATGCCAAACTTGCAAAGGAATTCAAGGAGAAGATAGATGACGAATACCGAGTGAACATGTAAGCCACCTGTTTGAGGAATCTGATGTATTCTAATATTATTGCCTTACATGACTAATTTCCTTGTTGTTTTTCAACAGGATATTAGATAATCTCCCTCTAGTTGTGCCTTATAAAAGACCTGATGTTGATTCCTTGGTGTATCAATACGGTGTGCCTGTTGGTCTGAAATCACACTTTGGTGAAGTAAGTATTACCTTGATCTGCTTTCGCAGTTGCAAATCTCTTTTCTTTAAGTAACTTCTTGACAGCTTTTCTTCCTTCTGAATTGTTTGCTTAGAGTAAGGAGGAGAAGTATTTTATCTACAACCATCTGACATTTACGGTGAAGTTTCATAAAGATGAAGAGAATGATGCTGCAAGAATTGTGGGATTTGAAGTCAAACCATTCAGGTAATATAGTGTAGTGTTCTATATTGTGCCTCAGCAGTAATTTGAGCCTGTTGTTGATGTTGGATTTCCTTCGTGCATCCAGCGCTAAGCATGAATACGAGGGTAAATGGGATGATAAAAAACGGCTAACAACCTGTGATCCTCATGCAAAACATACTATAACCAGCTCTGATTCTCCTCAGGAGGTTGAAGTTAAGGAGGAAATAATCTTCACGTACGATGTTGAGTTTAAGGTAATCTTTTGCATCAGAAATGGCTATAATTATATGATGGAAATCTCGCTTTATGTCATTGTGCCTTTGTCCTTGCCTTGCAGGAGAGTGAAGTCAAATGGGCATCTAGATGGGATACTTATCTTTTGATGGCTGATGATCAAATTCATTGGTTCTCAATAGTAAATTCTTTGATGATTGTTCTTTTCCTCTCCGGTATGGTGGCCATGATTATGCTGCGTACCCTCTACCGTGACATCTCTAAGTACAACCAGTTAGAAACCCAGGAAGAAGCTCAAGAAGAAACTGGATGGAAATTAGTTCATGGAGATATTTTCAGGCCTCCAACAAATTCTGATCTACTCTGTGTTTATGTTGGAACTGGTGTTCAGTTCTTTGGGATGATACTAGTTACCATGATCTTTGCTGCACTCGGATTCTTATCTCCGTCTAACCGAGGAGGGTTGATGACAGCTATGCTTCTTCTCTGGGCATTTATGGGCCTGTTTGCTGGATATGCTGCAGCTCGTCTTTACAAGATGTTCAAAGGAACAGAGTGGAAGAAAATTACTCTTCGAACTGCTTTCACTTTCCCCGGAATTGTCTTTGCCATTTTCTTCGTATTGAATGCTCTAATTTGGGGCGAGAAATCATCAGGGGCCGTGCCATTTGGAACCATGTTTGCATTAGTGTTCTTGTGGTTTGGTATTTCGGTTCCTCTTGTATTTGTAGGTAGTTATGTAGGGTTTAGGAAGCCAGCTATTGAGGGACCAGTGAAAACCAACAAGATTCCAAGACAAATTCCTGAGCAGGCCTGGTACATGAACCCGGTTTTCTCTATCCTAATTGGAGGCATACTCCCATTTGGGGCAGTATTTATCGAACTGTTTTTCATTCTAACATCAATCTGGTTGCATCAGTTCTATTACATATTCGGGTTCCTATTCCTCGTGTTCGTAATCCTAATCGTCACCTGTGCTGAGATTACGATTGTGCTTTGCTATTTCCAGCTGTGCAGTGAGGACTATCTCTGGTGGTGGAGATCATACCTGACATCAGGGTCATCAGCACTCTACCTCTTCCTTTACGCTGCTTTCTACTTCTTCACAAAGCTCGACATCACAAAACCAGTATCCGGTGTTCTCTACTTTGGGTACATGCTGATTGCTTCATATTCTTTCTTCGTGCTGACTGGGACAATCGGTTTCTATGCTTGTTTCTGGTTCACAAGGCTCATCTACTCCTCGGTGAAGATTGACTAAATGATGGCACTTGAAAGTAAATGTTTATAGTCCCTCAAGAAAGCTCATTGAGCCCATGGGGTCGTTCTCAAAAGTGTATGTCACCATTGTTGCTTTCAAGGTTATGCTCCGTTTAACCTTCAAACTCCCTAATCAAAGAAGTTATCTTGCTTATCTCCTTCGCATTTATACATTTGGTTTTGTATGAAGACTCTAATAGGATCCTAGAGCAATTCTTATACCTGAACTGTCCCATTTTAGTTATAACTTGAAGAATTTTGTAATGATACTTTTGCTGATGAAATACTTCGCTAAAATTATTATCTTGTAATGCGCTGATTTTGCGTTCTCTTACCTGTTCCATAATATAGATGGTTTCACTGCAATTAACAATCTCTACTGTTCTTACAATGGCAGAAACTTTTGTTGCTTGGCTATTTGCTGTGTAAAGCAAGCACCCAAGAATTTCTTGTCTATGCAGTAATCCTTGAGGGTTGTTCTTTGTGTTTCAATTTTCAGTTTTAAATTTTTTATTTTGTTTTGGGTTTTTTATTTTCGATATTTGTTTTGAAATTGTTGAAAACATGTTCTTTTTGATATTTTGAAAATTTGTTTACCAAAATAGAAATCAGGAAAATGAGTTAACTTTGAAATTTTGAGGATTATTATTTTGTCATTTTATATGTAAAAAATGGTTGATTTGTGAATTACAATAATTTTTAATTTCAATATATCAAATATCAGTCATTGCTCTATTCAACTAATGTTTTGTTACTTTAGTAATATTTCATCTCAAACATAAAAAACAGGTAATAAACAAATAATATATGTGCAACTATAGATCTAGAATTAAATTGAGAATTTGGTCAAATAATTAATTGAAGCTGACTTGAATGGTAATTTACAAAATGGTAATTTATATAACATTTGTAACATATAGCATCACTTACTGTCATGGTTGAGGAGTTGGAAATTCACTCGGGTGACTCGAGTTTGAATCTCACTTCCTATAAATTTATTCAAAAATTTTGCGTGCATTTTAAAATAAATAAATAAATCATTTCTATTGTAATGTATTGAAGCCGACTTGAATCCACAACCTCCAAATGCAACATACACTGCCAAGTGAGTTGTGGGCTACAGTTGGTAAAATTTCACATTTTTAATATTTTGGTTGGTTTCCATTGAAAATAGTCAACACGACTTTAGACCGTTTTGCATTTTCTTTGTAAAAGTTTATCCGCAGTTTTGAAATTTCGTTTTCAAAAATAGGTAAGTAGACATGTTTTCAGTATTTTCGAAAACTAAAAAAAACCTGAAAACAACAAAGAACTCAATCTTTCATCTTTAGTTGTCATCTGGACTACTGTATCTTGTTTAAAGACGTGCTCCCTATGACTCTATGCCCAAATTTGTCTTTAATAATTAATATTATGGAGTACTCTTGTATCTACCTTAGTTTATAAAGCCTTCTCAGGGTAGAAGATGCCCAAAATAATTGTCAATCCTTCTTCCATCAAAGATCACTGAATAATGGAGAAGCAAGATGGGAGGTTGAGAAGATCTCGGCCAAAAGTAAATGACAGTACACTCCAATCCAATGCATGGACCGTGGACAGTTTTATCGCAACCCGAGCACGATTTGTTCAATAAATACATTTTAACGTAAAAAATAAATGCACTTTGCGTGTTTTGCCATTTGATGGTCATATTAAATCAGCAAAACAAGGCAGACTGCTTGAGATTTTACAGAAACAAAAGTTTAGGGACTAATTAGAGACCAAAAACATCAAGAAAATGTAAGCTGTTATCCGAAAGCACTTTGAATTACATATTCAATCAAACAGCACTTTCACTCGAAGGTTTTTGGATAAATGGTCATAAGAACAACAGTATATGTGAATACAATAAAATGGAGATTACTACACCCAAAATACCTTTACAGGGAAAGAAGAAGATATATAGGACACTTAAACAACCATTTCAGCTTCTCTAACATTTGTAGGAATCCCCACATCCAACCTCATTGTTGGCTTGTACTGCTCGGGCACATCAGCACCGGCACGTACACATATTTCTACGACAGCAGGGGCCTGTCCGTAGAAGTTTCTGAGCTCCCTTTGCAGTGGCTTGTCAGTAACAGGAACATGCCAAACATATCGGGGTGGAATCAAGTCATCAAGAACTGCTGCCTGCCATCCATGTTGCCCGTTGCGCTGCTGATGTTTATGAGCCCCACAGTTCTGTGCTTTGTGTCCAATGGGGCCCACGTGCACTTCGGGACAATACCCACAGGCTCTAACTGGATACATCTTCATCAGCCTGGTGGCCCCAACCCTCATTTCTTCCCATGCTTGAAGTGTTTCCTCAGCAAGCAATACTGTTTCTTCTTTGCTGCATGGGGGTAAAATTTCAGTGTCAGGTATTTCAGCTAATATTGATGGCCTTGGAGTATCTGGGTCGGGATCTGGTAAGTCACTTTCATCTGCATCGACAAATTCACTTTTTCCAATGCGTATGATTGGTTTTCGTCTTCTTTTTGTAGGATATTCGGGCATGTCAACTCCTGCCTGAATGCAGAGCTCCGCTACTGCTGGAATTCTTGGGATGGAGAATCTCTCCTCGTGACGCATACGTTTCCCCAGACGATCATACAGGTGGTAAGCCTCAACTGGTACCAATACGTCTTCAACAGCTGCTGCATTCCCCCACTCATGAAGTCCTTTACGAATTGAAGTGCCTGATCCTCTACAAGACTTAAAAGGATGCCCAACAGTTCCAACATGAATTTCATTACACCACCTTCAAGCGTTGCAACATTGGAGATCAAGATGTTTGAAAGAAGAATTGTGAGGAGCCAAAAACGCTTAGGTGCACGTATGTTATTGTTATTGAACAAGATTTAAATCCTTTTCTTTCATGATACTAAAGAGCCCTATGCAAATCTCGCTACCAAACATATCATAATAGTCGGAGATTCACCATGCTAAATAACCAATAACAATACTTTGCAACTACTTTTGGCAGCCCATTATCGTCATATGACAGTGGAAGGCTGGAAGCAAAGAAATTAAGCACCACATTTTACTTGCTGGAAATGTTTTAATAAAAATTATCAAGCCCAATTCTTCCACTAAATATTAAAACATTTTCCAAGTCTATAAAGCTCTCCTGAGTGAATAAGAAACATAAAATAGGGCAGAGAATTACTTGCAAGCATGAAGTGGAACCACTTTCAAGAGCTTCTTGAGATTGTTAATCAACGTTATCCTTGCATTAAATACCCTGTATGCAACAGGAATTAGCCTTTGAACCACCAATCCTCTTTTTGGAGGAGGGGCACCTCTTCTCTGTTGGCCCTTACCGTTTTTCATCCTCTCTCGGGCAGCCCGTCTTAGCTCTACTACGGGTATAGGAAATGGCTTCTTCTCTTTTTTAGAATGATAGCGAGGAAAATCTGCATTTTGAGGATGATTGCATCTGATAACCAGTGATCTGAACTGAATCAAGTGACTTGATGCACTTTCGAACTTCAGTTGAATTGCCAAATTACTGAAACTGTGCTGCAAGTGGAAATAAGAACAACGTCCATCAATGTTTAAAAAGACAAAAATAAGCATAAAGGCATTTTTCAATTGTGAGGTGAGGCGTAAGCCTCACTACAAACCAAAAAATAGACAAAAACTTTTAAAATAATATCAAAAAGTCAATTTCAACAATAAAAATACTAAAATAGTCTACTTCATATCTAATGTAGCATCTACATACATTATCCAAAATTAGTAGTTTAATACTCTAAAGTCTAAAGTTCAGAAACATGCCATAAGATAAGAAAATCCTAACAAAAAAGCACGACCCGACGATCAAAAATATTATATTTGAGAACATTTTTCACTCATTTTGCAATTGAAAAAGGTTAAACTAAATAAGTTTAGAAGTTTAAAGTTTGTATTTATTGTTTATAATATTAGATTAAATAAAAAGGCCCAAGTTTCAAAGTATATATATGAGGCTCACGCCTCACACCTCATGATGCACAAGCACTAAGGCGTACACTTCAATGGATGAGGCACCCGCCTCACAGAAAATGCTATTTTTTCAGCGCCTCAATGCGCCAGATGTGCACCTCAAATCCGCCTTTTTATTCCGCGCCATCCATAATTTCCGTAATACACTCTACATGCATCTACTAGCACTTGTCAACTATTAAGAGCTAAATATTTTATCAACACTGCAAAAAGGCATAAATCTCAAATTAAACCAGCTATATAATAAATAATATGTTATTATTTATGATATATAGTATTAAGGTATATTAAGTAAGGAGTATTAATACTAAATCGTGTTAGGTAGAATCTTTTAAAACTCTTATGATCGTGTCAAATTAATTATTGTTACTAATTTTAACTTTAATAGTGAAAATAATTATTCATATGAAAATTACTCGATTGCTTGTTTATTAACTTATGAGTAAATTTTGTAATAGACATTTTCAATTTTTCTCAATTATTAAGTGTACATGACATTTATGTAGCAAAACGAAAACTCAAGAAGACCTTGAAAATGTGTTTGAACCATATAAATATTTTCATTGTTTTGTCAGATTTGAACAAGTGGGATTTCTTTTTCATTTGATAAGGATTTAAATTAGATTTTGATAGAAGTTGATGAATTTGTATGGTTAAAATTTTGTAGGTTTAATAAAATATTTGGTTGAAATTAATTATTAACTTTGACTTAGATTAAAATCTAAATTAAAATCAACACCAAATGGGGGTTTAACTACGTTCATCATATAAGTGAAGATTGAATACTTATTTATATATAAATATGTTTTAATAACTTACCTCTTATTGCACTTGATTAAAAAAAAATACACCCTTCGTCTTAATTATATAGGTTGTCTTTCCTTTTTCGTTTGTCCCAATTATATAAACTTATTTCTTTATTGAGAAGTATTTATTTTGTTTATTTACTAATGTACCCCTATTTATTACTTCCAATATAATAGTTTTGATATTAAATAAAGGTAAGTTGAAAATTTTCTTTACAAAAATTACTTTTTCAATGACATTAAATATATTTTCTTAATCTGTGTGAAAAGTCAAACAAACCTATATAATTGAAAAAAAATAGTAATAAATTATGGGTAAATATATTGACACCACACTTAATATTAACCACATTACACTTTATAATTTTTATATCTTGTCTTTAGAGACGATTTTCATCCAAAATATTTGTTAAGAGGGCGAAAAATACTTATTTATCTCTCATACTTTTAAATAATCAAAATAAATAATTAATATAAAAGTTTAAAAAAATATTTGCACATCTTTTCAATGAAAATTAGTAGAATATTTGAATTGAAATCGTGATTGGAAACAAAATATGTTAATTAATTGAATGTTATGAATAATAATGCAACGAAAAAATTTTGAGGACATAAGAGCAAAAGTAAACAAATATTAAAGATATTCCTTGAAATTAAATTTTGGCATAGATATTAAAAAGTGTGGTGTTAATATAATTAATCATAAATTATTTTCTTCAAAGTGACCCTCATTTTAGCGTCCAAATAAATAACTCTATATTTTTTATTTTGATTATTCAAAAAGTTATTGGTTTTAAAATGTATTTATTTTAACATAAACCGTAGTTTACCAACTACTCATCATGTTGATTATTTTAACCATTTCCATACTATTTTTATTGTGAGATTATCTTAATTCTGCTACAATATTATTGGAATATTTTATTGTATAAAAAAAATTACATCTATGTTTGATTTACGTTGTAAACTTGTAATGATTCAATTTTAGAACTGTATAAACATATGTATTGAATTACAATGTAGAGTAAAATTGAAAAGAGTTATCAATAAACATATTTTACAAATTATATGCATTGAATTAAGGACCTTATATTGGAAATTGAATTTATTGTTCAAATAAATCAAAATCATTTGAGAAGTCATTTAACATTTATTCATGTGGAAATATAATTTTTTTTTTTAATTAAGGGTATTATAGACATAAGAAAATCAGAAGTAATGACATAATTGGCAATTAAAAAATTTTCACTCTCATGTTAACGTCCAAATATATAACTCTATATTTTTTTATTTTGATTATTCAAAAATTTATTGGTTTAAAATGTATTTATTTTAATACAAATTGTAGTTTACCAATTATTCATCATGTTGATTATTTTAATCATCTCCATACTATTTCTATTCTCATATTATCTTAATTCTGTTATAATATTATCGGAATCTTGTATTGTATAAAAAAAATTACGTCTATTTTTTATTTATTTACGTTGTAAACTTGTAGTGATTCAGTTTTAAAACTGTATAAACATATGTATTGAATTACAATGTGGCATTAAATTGAATTTATTGTTTAATTAAATCAAAATCATTTGAAAAGTCATTCAACATTTATTTATGTGAAAATATAATTTTTTTTTTTAATTAAGAGTATTATAAACATAAGAAATATAGAAGTAAAGACAAATTATATGCATTGAATTAAGGACTTTATATTGGATATTGAATTTATTGTTTAAATAAATAAAAATCATTTGAAGAGTCATTCAACATTTATTTATGTGGAAATATAATTTTTTTTTTAATTAAAGGTATTATAGACATAAGAAAAATAGAATTAAGGACATAATTGGCAATTAAAAGATTTCCACACATCCATGCTTTTATATATTAGTGATTAAAGGCTACTAGTCTTTACTTGTAACATTTACGTCCTCAACCTTTTCCATCGCATTTTTATCATCTTTTATCCATAATGAGAATTTCCTTCTGTAACTTGTGTTACATTGCTATAAATAAGGACGAAAATTTAATCACAGTTTCAATATTTGTTTCTGTTTCTTATTTAAAAATACAAGTGGCCAATAAGTATTTTATCCTCTCTTAATGTAATATTTGGACAAAAACCGTTCTTCAGAACAAATACGCTAATTAATGGAAGGCTAAAGTAAGAATGAATTGAAAAAAGTAAAGTATATAAATTTTACAATGGGTGAAAAGGTCAGGGACCTTTCATGTAATTAAAATGTGATAGAGTCATATAAAAAAATTGGTGTGAATATAGCAGGCATTTATTTAACCTTCAGAGCTGCAAGAAACTACTGTAATCAAAGCATGGGGGAACAAATTGTACCTTCAAAGAATCGAACGAACTGAGACCTTGCTGTGTATTGCATTTTAGAAGATCAAATTTTGGAGATATCCTCCTTTTGCTCTTCAAAAAAATAGTATTGCTAAACTTGGAATGCAGACAACCACATTCCATTCTCTGAAATCAGGAAAACATTGTGATTTGTATCCTAAAAACAAATTGTGACTAATTAATTAGCTAATATGTGACCGGAAATAAGTTGTGACCTATAAATTTGTAATTTGTGATCGAAAATTAATTCGTTTTTTATTGATCATAACTTATTTCTCTATCACAAATTATAAAATTATTTGGTCACAACTTAATTTTCGATCACAAATTACAAATTTATAAAAAAATGATGCTTGCCATGTCCGACACGTTTTGTTTTTTCAATAGCCCCCAGCGCCCCCAAAAAAAAAAGCAATCCAGAAATAGAAAAGAGACGAGGACGGAAATGAAGAAACTAAAATAAGAAAATCAAGTAAGAGAAACTCAGCATTTCATCTTGTCTTCAATTGCAAATGATGATCAATGAAGAAATAAGTTAGAGAGGGACTAACCAAGGGACAGTAGCGCAATCTGACCTTCAGATTCTATTCAGCTCCTCCACAACATGTGAAAACCAATCTAGAATGAACGGAAATATGGAGATAGAAAAGGATCAAATGAAGTTCAAATAACAGACAGATGCGCAAGTTTACACATCCTTTCTACAGGTTTAATAATGTGAATCAAATGGTTACATAAATAGTGATAAAAATGCGTAGAGACGAAGTTAAAACGAATATGCAAACTGGACAATGCCCGGCCATAAATAAATTCTGAGAAAGTGGGAAACAATTGCAGGAAGAGTGTTGAGTCATGGATAACAATTCATTGGCCTGTCCTAATAAGAGCAGCAGCTGCACCAAATTTAGGACAGCAGATGAACCAAGCCTAGCCTAGTCTTTGTTTAGTCTCAATATTCCTCAGGTGACGATCTTTAAATATTCTCATATGAAGAAAATAATAATCTCAAACAGGACAAAAGAAATTTACATTGCGACGACATTTCTAAACTTGTTAAAACCAATCCAAGCAGTCTCCCAATATACATCAATTTTTACCCCTGATGCGGAGCCACATGGGGATTGCCCCCACTGAATTTTGATCCTGGGTATTTCACCTATTACAGTTGAGGGCCGGCCAATTTTAAAGGCAAGGAGAAAACCATACACAACCGCATCAAAATGTCGAAGAAATCACTGTTGCTAGAGGAATATTACCATCAAGAAACAACAATTTTGGAAAAATAAATAAATTATAAGGAGTTGAGTTGTGATTAAATCATTCGCAAGAATCAGAACGAGCGCAATTTCAACATATAAAGCCCGTTTTTACACTAATAAAATCCGATACTACCTTCCAAGTTTGGTGATGAAGATGTTGAGTAGGAATCACAGCAACGAAAGATAAATTGGTGCCACTGGGGGATGAATATTGTTCAAATTTTTTGAGTATTACCGAAGAAGATAACCTTAGCCAGTTGTCTCCCTTTGCTCGTGGCTTTTAATTGGGTTCACGAAAATTTTCCTTGCGGGAAAATAGGGAAGAATACGAGGAAATGCATGAAAATACCCTTAAAAAATTTATCAATTTTTAAAAATATCCTAACAATTTTATATTTTTTAAAAATAGCCTTAAACACTATAGTCTATAAATTACCGCAAATATCTTTATATATCATATTTCAACAAAACTCATTAAGATTTAAAAAAAGTTACAACCTAGGCCTTGAAATTTTATTAATTTTGTTTATGATTTTATTTAATTTTTATTCATTCATAGTAGCACCATCACTTGGTATCAGAGCCATATGGCAGATCTAAAAGATGAATATTATATGACAAAAAATAAAAATGAATATATAATATATACATCAAGATTTATAATTATGCATACATTAATACTACCCCATAATTATAAAATAGAAATCTTGAACACTTTAAAAGATTTATATAAAGATGTAAGAAGAGAAATATATGATCTAATAAATTTCGATATAATAAAAGAAGATTTTATCATAAACGAAATATTAGATTTAATTCACAAAGATATACTAGAAGAGTTATATAAAAATTATAGAAATGGATTATCATAGAGCGAATCCTCAATTAATTAGATATCTAGACATATAAACAAATGAAAAATTAGATTTAATAGTAGAACAAAGAAGAAATTTAATGGACCAAATAAGAGAAGAAAGAAATATAAAACGACAAGAAAAATTAAGATTAAAATTATTGGAGAAAAAGAGAGAATATTTTGATAGAATTTTAAAACAATTATCAAAAATTCAAACGATTTTAGAAGACAAAGAAAAAACTAGAAAAGAGAAATATGATAAAACAAACACATTGGAAGACTATCTAAAATATTATAGAATATATCATAGAAAATTAATGATTGGATCAATAGAAGAATATTGTGAATATTGTTATAAATAATGTATATATGTGAATGACATTACCATTATATCCCTGTAAACTTTACAATATTACGATTGTGCCATTGTCCACTCCTATAAATAGGAGCCTATACTTACCAATTTATTAGACCAATTCTTGAAGAGAAATTCTCTCCTTTAAACTCTCTCCATTTCTCTCTCTATGTTGTTCAAATATTTTGATAGTTTTATAACACGTTATCAGCACGAGTCTCTAACCAATTGAGTAATAACGAGAGTATGCTCTACAGTTGCATCTAAATGATGAACCTCTGTATCAGAAACCTGATTATTACTAACCAATGTTTTCTTTTCTCTCAAACTGAAAAAGAATGATTCCGGCCGATCCAGATATCCGATCGACGATCGGCCACTGCCATCAGAACGGGCTTGTCAAGGAGAAGACTCGCCTAAAATTTGGCGCAGAACCAACGGCTGAAACAAAAGATATCGACCGAAGAAAAAAATCTGAAAAACTGTGCAAAAACAGATATCTGACCGAAAATTGAAATGCTTATTTCGGACGATTCTGAACTCCGATCGACGATCGGCCAGCGACATATCAACGGGTTTTTCTAGGAGAAGACTCGACTGAAATTTGGCGCAAATCCAACGGTTAAAACGGAAGTTATTGTCCGGAGAAGAAGATGCTGGCGGACTGAAAAATGATGATTCCGGCCAAACGGTTGATCTTTTGGAAAATCGGAGACCACCGGCATGTTCAGGACGCCGAGGCACATATTATGGTGATGGGTTAATTTTTCCGATCACCGGCGCGTGGCGGCCGGCGGCGGCGCGTGGCGGATCCGGCGATGACGAAAGGCAGTTTGTCCGTTTTGATGAATTGGATTTTTCTATGATCTTATTTTTCTGTTTTGTGCAGTTTTTAAAATTTTCCGGCGGTCGAACATGACGATTTTCTTAAAAACTGTTTTTGGAGCAATCCCGACGAGATTTTGAACTTCGGACCAAAAGTAAGTTTGTTCTAAATTAAATTTTAAACCTATTGACGATTTCAATTTATTCATATGAGCAATATATTAAAATATGGACGATTTTGCCCTTGATAATACATACAAGTATAATAATCGTAAATTAACGATTAATATGTTATCAATTGAATTATATTATGCTGCCACCTACATGGTTGGTTTTACCACCTACATGGTTGGCTTTACCCGGTTTAATTATTTCATTATGTCGATTCCGCCTATATGGCCGGTTTAATTATTTCATCACGTTGACACCGCCTATATGGTCGGCATATCAATTGAATACATATAAACACCTCAGTTGTTGGTTAATTCTAACATATTAGAGGGTTGTTGTCAACATATATACTTGGTGGTATAACCCCAGTATCGTTATTGTTAATATATATATACAATATTATTGTTATTTGACACTTCATTAAATAATACCAGAAGTTATCAATACTAAAGTTAGAAAATATTTTATCAAATGATACCAGAAGTTATCATTACCAAAAGGTTGATAAATATTAATAAAATGTTTTATCCAATGGTACCAGAAGTTACCAATATCTGAATTTGAATGGGTGGATGAAAATTATTCAACAAGAGAATGTTGATGTATGATAAGATAATATCACATGATAGCACGGACATAGCTAATGTGAAAATAATCTCATCAGTATTATGAGATGAATGTTAGATGATAAGTGCCTGGAAAAGTTCTTGCACGAGCACTTATATATTCCAGAAGAAGTACATATTTACTCCAGAAGAAGTAAAAATTATCATCTAAACATACTGAAATGATATTATTATTGCTCCTGAAGAAGCATAAACGAGACATACATGCAAAATGCAAAAGGGGAAAACATTTATGATCCTCAAAATTAGAGATGTGTTTCGGGAGTAGCCGTATCCTACCACCTCTGACCTTTTGAGGAAATAAAGAAAAAAGGTGTGTTTCAAGAGTAAGAAATACTCCATACTCTACCACCTTAAATCTTTGAGGTACACAAGATTAAAACATTGATAAAATCCTAGAAATTTATGGTGTGTCTCAAGAGTGAGAATACTCCGTACTCTACCACCACCTATTCTAGAGTTCACAAAGATAAATTTACATTAACCGGACTCCATTTTCGCTTGATTCCCCTTCCTTGCGACCAATCTATCTTTACTCCTGCTGGATCTTGTATTGGAATATATGATTGCAACTTATCCAGCAGTTCCTCGATAGTAGGAGCAGAAATAAGGATTCTCCTAGAAAATGGAGATATGAATCCCTGTTCCACAGCATAATCAAGAAATGTTAGCAAACCATCAAAGAAATTGTTTACATTTAAAAGCCCTATAGGCTTAGTATGGAGATCTAGTTGAGCCCATGAAGTAATATTAAAGATTTCTTCTAAAGTACCAAAACCTCCAGGCAGGGCTATGAAGGCATCAGAACCATATAACATGCAAGTTATGCGTTCATGGATAGATAAGGTTTGTACTTCATGCCCTCGTGTTTTGCCTGCAATATCAGCTAAAGGAGTAGGTATAACACCTATCACTCTTACTTTCTCTACTAGAGCGGATTGTGAAACACAACCCATCAATCCACTGCTACCTCCTCCATACACGAGAGTGATACCTTTCTCTCCCAATTTCTTTCCTAAATCCACGGCTGCTTCTAGATACCCAAAACCTTTTCCCACTTTTGATCCACAAAATACACAGATAGTTTTGATCTGTCGAAATTTTGGTCCTTCCATTTTTGAAAGTAAAGAAGGAAAAACTTACGAGAAAATGTTATTTTGGGATGCATGAACTATGAAAAATGTTTGGCTATTTAAAACCGAAAAACTTCACTATTTACTGGTCGTTTTTCGAAAAAGTGAAGATTTACTTTTGACAAAATCATCCTACTCACCTTTCGGTGATTTAATATTTTTAACCAGCCTTTATCAAAACTCGTGAAAGGAAACAGAAAAATATTTTATATGTGCATATATATCAAATGATTTACCTTGTATTAATGCTGCATAGCCAAAGCATCATTGTTTATAACAGCCTGGCAAACAGGATCTTTTGCTATTATATTTTTGAGACTATATCTCTCTTTATCGCTGATGAATTTAGCCCATAAAGATAGTAGCTCACGCTGCACATACCCACTAGGGTGCGTCTCAAGAGTCAATCGGATATCATCCAATGACTCCTTACTCAGTCCACCCTTAATGAAGTCTATCTTATCATCTCGATTTATGGATGAATATCCTATTGATTTACAACGGGTATCACATGTCCATCGAGCACATTTGTAGCAACTATTTAATCTTTTTGCTCTTCGCTTCTTTGCAAAAGTACTCTTACCTAAGCCAGGCTTGTGCTTAGAAAATGAATCTGGTAATTCACCAGCTAATCGAACTTTTACTTCGATCAACCAGCGAACATCTTCTGGCATGCCATGATCCATCAGCAACCTCATTCTTTCGAGCCTAATTCGATAAATTTTTCTCAAATCATTTACTGGAAGATTGGAATAATATTTGCGAATATTTGAAAGTATGATATCCATTTTTGATGGATCTAGCCTTCTTCCCAAGTCATCTATTTAAATGCATTATTCAACGCGTAAAAGAGCGATGGCTCCGCGTGTCAGTGATATTGATTCCATCAAGAAATAATGGAATAAATTTTTAAAAAAGGTGGGAACAATGAGATAATGCGTCGTTACCTTTTTCGATATAAGGGAAGATTTGGCGACAAGATTGAGATCATGAGATATTTCCTTGGATATTGTACCTGATTCTTCGGTATAATAAAAATAAAGGTATACTAATTTGAACTATACAGGAATATGTACTGATGAAATGAATACTGTATTGAACCAGAAGCTCATACATATGTACAAGTGAAATATCTTGCTGAACCAGAAGTTCATACGTACAAATGAAATATGTATATAGTATGAACCAGAAGCTCATAAATGAAATATACATTGTATTGAACCAGAAGTTTAGCGATATTGTTTTGAATCAAATATTCATACATAGAAATGAAATAAAACCGTATAGAACCAGAAGTTCTATAATAAACGGTTAGATTATCAAAAGTTTCAAATTATTTTCTATGAGAATAACTTATTCAGAAATTGTTTATCATACAACAATATTCTATGTCAAACAGGGAATGGCTCAAGAAGCTTTATTATTTGTAAAAGTGCGATATGTATACACTCCACCAAAGCGCACTGAGATATATGATTGAAATTACATTCCTAAAAGAATGACATGTGTTATGGCATTTTAGCCGATTGATAATATTTGAGAACATTATGGTGAAAACACGCCTGAAGCGTAATTATGCCTGAAGCATAATGACTATCGATTCCAAAAAATAAATATCTCTTGAATGATTGAAATGATCCCTTTGAGGCTAAATACTCAAAGTAAGTAAAAGGGACATAGTTAAATGATGAGATATTCAGGTACCTGATGATAGAACATATAAAGAGATCTCTCCACGTTATATTGAGATGGAATCGATAAATAAGTCGACTGCATACCCTCTTATGAAATAAGATTGATGAAATTATAATTCTTTGGCCAAGTATGAAACCCTAATGTAGGGATTATTGTTCAAGGACCTGAAGTCCAAATGCTTAAATGTATAAAGCCAGTAATTATATGTACAAATGAAAAAATATTTCACAGTCGTAAAAGACGACTAGTTGCGCGCGAAATTTTTCATAGAACTGGCATGACATATGGTGGATAGACTATAGTCTAAATCACTAGCTTGAGCTCCTTGATATACCAATGAGTGAGATCAAAATGTATGATTCTCATCTCGGTACTTTGGGAGTATTCTTTGATGTACCAGTTGATCGCGGTACGTTGGGATTTCAAGTAAAATGATTGTAGATTATATGTCGAAATTGATATCTATTTCAATGATTGATTATGCTCCTGCAAAATTATAAATTGCAGTTTATAAAGTGCAAGAACATACATGTATAAATCATTAAAAGATTCAATATGCCTAGATTAGTATCACTATAGAATGATACAAATGACTCCATGATATAATATGTTGAAAGTGAAATTGGAGTGTACTATTTATGACATCTGGGAAATTGATTATTCACTAGAAGTGAATACGAAAATGAATATTCACCAGAAGTGAATTTGAAATTGATTATTCACTAGAAGTGAATTTGAAAATGAATATTTAATTATTCACTAGAAGTGAAAGATGCAATCTATGAAAGTGAATTATAGATTTGATTATTCACCAGAAGTGAATTCTAAATTTGATTATTCACCAGAAGTGAAAGATGCAATGAAAAGATTCGTGATTGCACCAATATACATGTAATATTCCATGAAAGGAATAAATACGCGTTGCACTCTTTTTCCCTTAGCTGAGGTTTTGTCCCACATGGTTTTCATAGCAAGATTTTTAATGAGGCAACAGTTGAGGCGTATTGATGAAAATTAATGAGAATAATGTACTCTTTTTCCCTTGAGGTTTTGTCCCACAGGGTTTTCCTAGCAAGGTTTTGGAGACATCATCATAGCTATCAACAAGCTAAAACTCAGCAACACATTGTTATACTGGAATGATATCAACAAATGAAGAAAATCATACACATCTTATGAAGAATGTTATGATATCGGATACACACAAGAAGATTTTCATATATACACATTCCAGACGAAAGATGATATCATTATTCAAAAGGTTCATGAATACTTGATTGCACACTTCAGGGGGAGAATCATGTTGTCATGCTGTACTCTTTTTCCTTCGTCCAGGTTTTGTCCCACAGGGTTTTCCTGACAAGGTTTTAACGAGGCAGCGGCTGTACTCTTTTTCCTTCGTTCAGATTTTGTCCCATTGGGTTTTACTGACAAGGTTTTAACGAGGCAGCACTGAAGCACTGAAGAACTTCAAAGATTCAATACATGATTTGTTCTACTTGAACATTAAGACTCAACGATTGACGATGGCCAATATCAGGGGGAGCAACTGTACTCTTTTTCCTTCGCTCAAGTTTTATCCCATTGGGTTTTCTTAGCAAGGTTTTAACGAGGCAGACAATTGCGTAATATGTCATTCAAGGGGGAGTTTTATAAATAATGTATATATGTGAATGACATTACCATTATATCCCTGTAAACTTTACAATATTACGATTGTGCCATTATCCACTCCTATAAATAGGAGCCTATACTTACCAATTTATTAGACCAATTCTTGAAGAGAAATTCTCTCCTTTAAACTCTCTCCATTTCTCTCTCTATGTTGTTCAAGTATTTTGATAGTTTTATAACAAATATCAAATAATGAATTATAAAGAAGCAAAATATGAAATAGAACTTATTTTAGAAATCGAACATATTAAAGGAAGAAATTAATGACAGAATTTCCAGAAATAAAATTTGAAAAACAAATAATAGAAAATATAAGACTTCCAGTTGGATCTTATCAAATAAAATGAGCTAATACAACTATGTTTCAACCATTAAGCTCATGGGGAGAATCTGATGGATTTCTTAACATGCAATTAAATTGGATAAGTGCATTTTTATGGCAAACATATAAAAACATAAATTTACAAGATAAATTAGCTATCGAAAAATTACAACAATTAAATATACAAGACATGAATATCAGAGAAAAATTACAAAATATTCAAAATAAACTAACAATACAATTTAAAGAATTAAAAGAAATGATAGGAGAAGTTAAAAATATAGATGAAAAAATCTTAAAAGAATTCCAAAGAAAATCGGGAGAATTAATTAATCAAGATAAAATTGGAATAATTATAGAAAAAATAGACAGGTTAAATGAAAAAATAAGTAAAAATGAAAATGAAAAAATCATATCAATAGAAGAAAGAATCAAGAAGTTAGAAATAAAAATAGATGATATGTATGACAAATTATTTAAGGTACAAAAAACTCAAAAACCAAAAGTATAAAATGTCGATAAGAGAATATATTGAAGATCTAAAAATATTAATAAAATCATTAATAAGTGACGTTCAAGAAGTAAAAAATGAATTGAAAAAAGTAAGAAATAATATAAATATACTAAAACTAGATATTAGAGAATTCAAAGAAAATAATAAAAGCAAAGATAAGAAAATAGACAAAAAATTCATAGAAAAGGAAATACTTAGAATAGGAAAGAAACATTTTGAACAAGAAAAAATTATAATAGAAGCTGGAAGTATGAATGATGAATTTAGGAAAAACATGTTACCAAAAATACTAGAAGAAGAATTAGAATTACAAAAATTTATGGAAAAAACTTTAGGAAAATTAAAAGCCGAAGAAAAAATTGAAGAAGAACAAGACAAAAATGAATGAAGAATTATATTTGTTTATAGAAAATTTTGACCAGTTAAGCATAGAAAATTTTAATGAATATCAAGTTTTAATGAATACTGGAGGAGCACCTAACCCACCTCCAATAGGAACTTCCAAACAAGAATTATCAGATCCAGATGAAAGTTATGCACCCTTATATAGTAAACCACACCGACAATACTATGATAGAATCAGAGATAGACAACCACCTAAAGGAAATAAATATAAAGATAGATTTGAACCAAATAATAATTATGATAAACCTATTAATCATGAAGGAACAAAATTAGATCTAGATTGCAAAATAGATACTAAAAAGCCTTATTAACTTGGCCAGATTCAATGATACTATTCTTTTTATACAATAAAGATGATACATGGGAAAATACTGATAGAATGATAATTTTTTTAGTAGCGTCTTTTGAAGGACATGTTAGAAATTGGTGGGAATGAATAAGTAGTGATACAAAAGCATTAATAAGAAGAAATGTACAAACAGAACTAATAAAATCAGATAGAAAGGGAATAAAAAAGTTAGTAGATTATATTGCGGATGAATTTTTACGAGAAAATTGGATAAGTAATTTTGAAGCAGAATCAATAAGAGAAAAAGATAATACAAGAGTAATATTAATAAATTTAACAATATGTGATATGTGTAAAATTAAAGAATATACTTGTGAATTTAAAGAATACTATTATGTCCAATTCTATAGTAATGAAAACCAAGAAGTATATAGAGATATGTATTACAATAAATTACCAGGTTCATGGGGAATATACTTTAAAATAGAATTTGAAAAATTTATTAGAGATAACCCTGGAACACCTAGAACATTAGGATCAAGGATAAAATTCATATTTGAAAGATTAGCATATATAAGTCAACAAAGACAATTATTAAAGAAGTCAGGAAAATTAACTAGAATATGTTGTAAAGATATGGAAAAACCTACCCAATGGGGATGTAACCCTGAAAGAAGAAAAATTAATAAAAGAAAATATAAAAATAGAAAGTTTAAAAAATTCAGGAATTTCAGGAAAAGATATATAAAACCTAAGAGAAGATATTACAAAAGAAGGTATAATCCAAATAAAAAACAGAAAAATAAAACTTATAAGAAGGATAAAAGTCAATGCAAATGTTGGAATTGTAGAGAAATGAGACATATAAGCCCTGACTGTAACAAAAAGAAAGTTAAAATATTACAAAAAGAATATCTAGAAATAGAAAGTGAACTAAGTGAAATATCAGATATTGATGAATACTATGATCAAGAAGTCTATATAAGTGAAACAGATTCAGAAAGTAATGAATCAGGATTAGAATAAAGAAATAGAAGAAATAGAAACAAATAAGAACATAGATAAACAAGAATATGAAGGAATAGAAGGTTATGGATTAAAGGTAACTTTTGATAATAATAAGTTCAGGAAAATACAAAAATTATCTTTAGATTTGAAAGTGGGAAATATTAGATAGAATATGGAAAATAGAAAAAGTAGCAATAAATGAATACCATAAAATTGAAAGGGTAATAGATGTTAGAACCACTCAAGGAACACACAAATTAAATCTTTTAACAAAAAATACAGTTGCAGAATTATTAACAAAGATCAATAGAAAACAAAGTGAAAAGATTCAATATGTTTACTTAGCAGGTATCCAAATAATGTTTAAATCCCTGTTTAGAGAAGGATTAGATTCACCTTTAACTGTAAGTTTACATGATGGAAGAATAATAAATTTAAAAGACAGTCATTTAGGAACAGTGGAAGAAAATCTAGCATATAAGAAACTAATATTTACATGTTATCCAAAATATTGTATATCGTTAAAAGATAGAATCTTTAATGAAGTTTTAGGACTACATTTCAAATTACATAAGGATGATAAAATGGAACCATGATATAAAATTATGACTATATAATACAGAGCATTATACACATTTACTAATTCTAATTATGGAAACATTTATTCTAAAAAACCTTATATTGAAATTCATAAAGAATGTAAAGATTTTGGTAAAGCTGTAGAACCAGATAAACAAATAAGTTTAGTTCCAAGAAACTATGAACTTACTATAACAAAAAATAAACCAGAAATCATAGAGTTACGAGAAGAAGAATACCCCAATAATAACATAACATTTGAAGATGACAGATTAATCAGGAGATCAACAAGTTTACCTAATAGAAAACAAATAGAAGAAACTAGTAATACAAAAGAAATAAAACTTAATAGAAATGCTGGAAATATGAAAATAGAAGGTGAGTATTTTAATGGAATAGAACATATAAAAGGATCAAATATATTAATTGACACAGGAGCTAGTGAATGTCATATAGCTTCAAATAGAAATAAAGGACTAATATCTCATAGAACTGATCCATATAGATATATAAATTTTGATTGACAAGTACATATGACTGAACTTGAAGAAAAAGTACCAATCAAAATAGGAGGAATAAATCTCCTAGTACCATGTCATGTAGATAGTAGTATGGTAAATCCTCATGTATTATTAGGAATGAGCTTTCTAGATGGACTAGAAGATTATAGTATAAAACGTGAAGGATTATATATAACTCATAATAATCAAATTATATTATGTAGAAAAGCTGAATAAATGAATAACCAAATAAGTTTTCCATTAGCTGTTTATATACAAGTTACAATTGTTGAAACAAATATAATAACCTGTACATTAATTGACACGAGAAGTGATATAATAATATTCAAAAGTTTCTTAATAAAATCATGGAATACTAATGGAAAGATAAAAATTACAGGAGTAATAGGAGAAAGTACTCATATAATTAATAATGCTGATAAAATTGATATAATACTTGGGAGTAAACAAATAGTTGTAAATAAAATATATAATTATAACAAACTAGAATGTGATATATTACTAGGAAATGACTTTATACAACAATTTCAATATTATAAACAAAATAACTACATGATAATGTTACAAACACATTGTGAACATTTACTAAAAATACCCAGAGAATTTCGACCTTATAGAGTTCAGCCAACACAGCGTGGTGATAAATGGGAGAAAAAAACCAATTACACAAAATGATACAAAAAATAAAAGAATAATGTATAAAAAAAGTCTTAAAAACGAACATACAAACAAACATGGAAAAAATCATTGATCAACTAGAAAAAATTTGTGGAGAAAATCCATTATTATTTTGGAAACCACATCATCCAAAAGCTAAAATAGAATTAACAGAAAATGTTATTATAAGAGTTAGACCAATGATGCATACCATACAAGATACACAAGAATTTAAAACTCAGATAAAAGAATTACTTAACCAAAAATTAATCAGACCTAGTAATGGACCCCATAGTGGTCCAGCTTTTATGGTCATGAAACATTCCGAACAAAATAGAGGAAAAGCTAGAATGGTGATAAATTATAAAGAATTAAACAAATATACTAAATTTGATAGATACTTTTTACCAAATAAAGAGGTACTAATAAATCTTGTAAAATGAAAGCAATATTATTCTAAATTTGATTGCAAATCAGGATTTTGGCAAGTAAAAATGGAAGAAGATAGTATTCAATATACAGCATTTAGTACACTCCAAGGTAAGTATGAATGGATGGTTATGTCATTTGGTCTAAAAAATGCACCACAAATATATCAAAGAAGAATAGATAACATATTTAGAAAATTTAATGAATTCTTAATTGTCTATGTCGATGATATATTAATATGTTCTAATAATAGAGAAGAACATAGAAACCATTTAATTAAGTTTATAAATGAATGCAAAAAAGAAGGAATTGTTCTTTCAAAAAATAAAGCTATAATAGAAAAAAAAGAAATTGATTTTCTTGGATTATCTATAACACTCATACTCTTAAGTTAAATTACTTTATAGTCTAGGGGTCAATTAGATGTTGACCACTAACTAAGGATCTTGGGTGCAATTAATTTGGACTGCATATTGGAAACCCACGTATATTTTTTAGGGTTAAATTTCTATGCTATATTATATATTAAGTATGTTATATATTATATATGTTAGCGTGTATATATATATATGTATGTAATATATTATAATATAATATATAATTGGTATGATGCATGTTATGATATATATTAGAATATTTAATTTTAGTATAATTATTTCAAATCAATATTTATTACCTTAATAATGGTAATCAAATTTTGATATATATGTATATATCTCCATATAAGGAAAAATTGGAAATTTGATTTATAGGAAAAATGGTAAGATATATGTACGCATGGAAATTATGAATTATGAAAATAAAAATATTACTTCATATGGAAATAATATTATTTACTCCAAGAAAAATTATATTACTTCCATCTTGGCCAAAATCATGTGTTCAATATAAGGAATGATTTTGATACCTAAACTAGTTAAACTTCACCCTATAAATACCCCCCTCACGTCACTTCTCTTTACCACACACAAAAAAAAAAAATCATCTTTTCTCTCTCTTTCTCTCTCTATCAATCAATCATAACATACATATTATACATATATACATATATATATATATATATTATATATATATATATATATATATATATATATATATATATATATATATATATATATCGAAGCAAGAGAATTTTTGCACGCACAAGTTCGAAGCGTTTTAAAGTTATATCATTAATTCATCCACGAGACAGTAAGTATATACGTGTAATTTTACGTTATGTTTTTTTTTTAAATAATATGTTGTGGTCAATATGTATGTTCTAAGATTCAAACCGGAGTTTTAGTAGCGCTACGCATGCAAACTCATACCACCTATTTTCGGTATAGTTTTCATGTCTCCATTACGTATGAATTATGATTTCAAGACTTATGATAAACACGTGTATACTTATTGAGATTTTCTTACCCCCTTTATGTTTTCCCCTTTCCAGATAATTGATTGGTTCGAGAAGGTCAATGTGGAGATGGCGAGCGATAACGGATCAGAAAATAAATTAGACTTTTATCTATAGTTTTTACTTTTAAAAGTTCTAGATACATTTAATTACTGTTGGCTTCTTTAATTAAATTATTATGTTTAATTTGAGTTCTTTTTTATGACGATTTAAATATTATGAAATTATTTGTTAAATTATTTTTATCTTATGAGTTATGCAAGTTTCGTGACATTCGATTTGTTAAGGTTTCGGGTCGTCACAGTTGGTATCAGAGCGAAGGTATGCTTTCCTGTAGACTTTAATATCTTCAAAAAAAAAAAAAATTGTTTTGAAATAGAAGATAAATTATGTTATTTAGGGTTAAGTATATTTGTTTGTCTTATTTTTTTCTTTTTTTATGAAATTCACGTCACACCAAAAAAAATAAAATAAAAAAATAAAAAATTCACGTCGGTGAACAGTACCCGCCTACTGTTCGCGTCATTGTTCACTGACGTAAACAGTGCGCAGTCTTTTTGAGCTTTTGCTCTTGTATGAAAATTTATTTGGACTACCAAAATTATTTTAATGATAGTATGGGTTCAATTTATATGAAAATTTAATCGGGCTAATAAATATTTTTTTGCTATTATGTTGAATTGGGTTAATTTTATGTAAACTTTAATTGGGCTACTTAGATTATAATGTGTAATGATAATAGGTTAATTAAGCCCAACCTTATATGAAGATATGAATTGATGACTATTTTTCTAAGAAATAGTATTTTAGTTATGAGATATTTTAAGTTATCGCTCCGCTACGTCTCTCCACGTCTTGACTTATCGAACAAGGTATGTTACTTGTTTTTACAAGTTATTAGTTATTTGTGATTTCATTGTAAGCATGATAAGTATGAAATTTAATAATGTTACGTCATAAATGTTTTTTTTTTTTTTTGTTTCATATGATAATAATTGATTTTAGTTTGTTAGCAAGACATTGTAGTAGTTATGTGAGTTGCATGTATGCCTAGCGAGGAAAAAATTTTAGTCGGGTATAAAGCTTTTCATAATAAACAATAAGATGATAATGAATTCTCATACAATGATTCATCCCTTTATCACTAACTTTGTGTAAAAGCAAGGAAAAACTGTGGATGATCATTTGTATCTCCTCTCTAAATTCCAAATCCTAGTGCAATGATTTATCCCTTTATCACTACCTTTGTGTAAAAAGCAAGGGAAAAACTGTGAAAAATTATTGTTACTTTTGTTCGAGTTTTCTTGAATGGCACGTTCGCGGCATTAGAGGGCTTTGTCACCAGGCTATTAACATGCCTAAAGAAATTGGGTTTTAAGTGGGACCACAGTGACCCCTCCAATTTCTTCGAAGCCTTTTAATAGTGATGTCCAAATCAATAAAACAAAGACAATAGTACTACTAGAAAATAATTCCTCCTCTCAAAACTTTATGAATAAACTTTAAAGAAACACCAATGAAATTTCGATAATAGAAACATCCATTTATGAAACTTTTGAAAAAAAAAAAAAACTTCCATTCTTGAAAGAAATGTCATTATGTTTCCTTTCCTAAACTCGTCTCAATTCTTAATAATTTTTCCATTTTATTTAAGGAGATGGATACTCGCAGTAGAAATACAAACAATAGGAATGCCACTAAGGGCAATACCAATGACGCGCAATTTGCTCAACAATTCATGGAAATGATGCGAAATTTCACCCAGGCAGCACCGCCGCCAGCTCCAGTACCTCCTACCGAGGGCCAAAGGAATACTGCTGCTATTGTTGAGCAATTTAGAAAGCTTCAACCGCCAACTTTTGAGGGTGGTCCTGACCCGTTGGTAGCTGAAGATTTGATAGCTAACATTGAGAGGATATTTGACCTCATCGAATGTCCAAACCCGAAGAAGGTAACTTGTACAACATTCATGTTGCAAAAAGGAGCCAGACACTGGTGGGACTCAACCGCTAGGTCTAGAGCTTGCAACCACATATGGACATGGGATCAATTCAAGGAACTATTCCTTCAAAAGTACTACCCACCGAGTATCCGGAGCCAGAAGGAAGCAGAGTTTTTGATGTTGAAACAGGGAGCAATGACCTTGACAGACTATGAAAGAAAATTTGACGAGTTGTCACGCTACGCTCCAGAATTGGTTGACACCGAGCTCAAACGTGCAAGGCGTTTCGAACAAGGTTTGAGGGATGACCTTAGGCAGGCTGCGGTAACTTTTGAATTGCCTACATACCATGCGGTGCTAGCTTAAGCCCAATTAGCCAATTTCAGGGAGAATTCTTATAGTGATTCTAAGCAACAACAGTCCGGACAACCGGAGAAGCGTAAGTGGGAGGACAACAAGAAGCAACACTTTACAAAGAAAAATAAAAACGGCCCAACTCCGACTACCACAAAAGACTTCCCACTTTGCAACAAGTGCCAAAAACATCATTTGGGACAATGCCTCGTTGGAACGAATGCTTGTTTCCGATGTGGCGAACAGGGACACATATCCAAGTATTGCCCAAAGAACCCACTGAAAAGTAACCCACAGCAGAAAAATGGCAACAAACAGCAGAGGCAAGAGAATGCACCCAAGGGACAGGCAAGGGTATATGCTTTAACAAGACAGGAGGAGGACCACGACCGGAATGTCTTGGCAGGTAACATTCTAGTGTCCGGATTTCCTGTTTATGTACTAATAGATTCTGGTGCCACACATTCATTCATATCTTCTAAGTGTGTGCGTAGACTAGGCATGAGTATTGAACCTGTATTATTGCCTTTAGAAGTATGCATTCCATCTGGAGATGTGTTAAATGCAATTCATGCAGTTAAGACAGCAAGAATAGAGGTTGATGGTAGATACTTGGGAATAGAATTATATGTGTTAGACATGCACGAGTTCGACGTGATTCTAGGTATGGACTGGTTATCAAATAACCATGCCACAATTCGATGTTTCGAGAAGGAAGTAGTCTTCCAGATTCTAGGAGAGAAGGAACTTCGACTACTAGTAACAAAAGGGAGATCACTACCATGCATTATCTCAGCTTTGAAAGCTCGACAAATCCTACGATCGGGAAATGGTGCAGGGTTTTTAATGTCAATAGTAGCCAAGGAGGAGAAAACGGGTTTGATGGTCGGTGATGTAAATATAGTTAGAGACTTTCTAGAAGTCTTTCCGGATGAGTTTCCTGGAATGCCTCCAGAACGGGAAGTAGAATTTGCTATAGACCTAATTCCCGGGTCTGCACCCATTTCTAAAGCTCCTTACCGAATGGCGCCTAAAGAGTTGCAAGAATTAAAGGCACAAATCGAGGAACTTTTGGATAGGGGTTTCATACGACCTAGTGTGTCGCCTTGGGGTACACCTGTACTATTTGTCAAGAAGAAAGATGGTTCGATGAGAATGTGCATCGATTATAGAGAATTGAATAGAATCACTATCAAGAACAAGTATCCTCTCCCCAGGATTGAGGACTTGTTTGACCAACTCCGTGGTGCAGTTGTATTTTCCAAGATTGACTTGAGATCGGGTTACCATCAATTGAAAATTAAAGCTAGCGACGTCTCAAAGACAGCTTTCAGAACTCGGTATGGCTACTACGAGTTCTTAGTTATGCCATTTGGCCTAACTAACGCTCCTGGAGTTTTTATGGATTTGATGAACCGTGTCTTTCACGAGTTTCTCGATCGCTTTGTCATCGTGTTTATTGATGATATCTTAATCTACTCGAGGAGTCATGAGGAACATAAGGAACACCTAAGGATCATATTAGGAGTCTTAAAGAAGGAGAAGCTCTACGCTAAATTCAAGAAATGTGAGTTTTGGTTGGAACGAGTAATATTTCTTGGACATGTTGTCACATCCAAGGGGATAGAAGTAGATCCAAGCAAAGTTGAGGCTGTATCAAATTGGTCAAGGCCAACCAATGTAGGAGAAGTTCGTAGCTTCTTGGGGTTAGCAGGATATTATAGAAGGTTCATTGAAGGATTCTCAAAGATATCTGGACCGTTGACACAGTTAACACGTAAGGGTGAAAAGTTTAATTGGACAGAAAAATGTGAACAAAGTTTTCAGGTTTTAAAGCATAAACTAGCAAATGCTCCGGTCCTAACCATACCTGAAGGTGTAGATGGTTTTGTTATCTATAGTGACGCATCGAAGCAAGGTTTGGGTTGTGTGTTGATGCAACAAGGCAAAGTAGTCGCTTATGCATCACGACAATTGAAGACGCACGAGAAGAACTATCCCACACATGATTTGGAGTTAGCTGCAGTTGTTCATGCCTTGAAGATATGGAGACACTACCTTTACGGGGGTAAATGTGACATTTACACCGATCATAAGAGCCTCAAGTATATCTTCACCCAGAAGGAGTTAAATATGAGGCAAAGAAGGTGGCTCGAATTAGTGAAGGATTATGACTGTGAAATACATTATCACCCCGGAAAGGCGAATGTTGTAGCAGATGCCTTGAGTCGAAAGGTGCCAAGTCAATTGGCAACTTTGACCATGTAGGAACCATTATGGAAGGAATTCGAGAAATTGAGCCTTGAAGTGGTGGCAACACCTCCAAGCGCTGTAGCTCGAATGACAACTCTCTCAATTCGGCCAACACTCCATGATAGGATCAGGGAACATCAGAAGGCGGATCAGTCAATTGAATTTATCAAAATGGAAATCGATATGAAGAAAAGAAAAGATTTCACCCTGGACAAAGAAAAAACATTGTATTTGTGACGACCCGAATTCTCGACCATTCGAGTGCCACTAAAAGTGACTCATATCATATTATCGAGACTTAAATAGTAATGTAAAATTATTCAAAAGAATAATTAGAATCCCATAATTTTATTTTTGAATAAAAATAGAACATAATTTTCTTACATAAAGTTCAACATAATTATCTCATCAATCTTAACCACTTTTGCCACTTCCATGTTGACCGCCTCGAACCTTCAATTATCTGAAAATGGTAAATATCGTGGAGTGAGATTTATAAAATCCCAGTAAGTATACCAAGCATAAATTTTCTTTTGAAAGCATATGGATCATTTTCATCATAACATAGGATAGGATCGAAATACTCATAAACATAGGGAGACACAAGAATTTTACCGAACTTAAATGGCAAGAATTCTTATGTGTAGCGCTACTAAACTCCGGTCCCCTTAGCATAATCATAAACATATCATATGGAACCCATAACAATCTTGTGAGATTGATTTCATAGCAATGATCCAAACATTTTCATAAAAACATAAGATATACTTACTTGTCATAAAAACATACTTACTTTTCATAAAAACATAAGGTGTATTTACATTTCATAAAAACATACTTACTTTTCATAAAAATATAAGATATACTTACTTGTCATAAAAACATACTTACTTTTCATAAAAACATAAGGTGTATTTACCTTTCATAAAAACATACTTACTTTTCATAAAAACATAAGATATACTTACTTGTCATAAAAACATACTTACTTTTCATAAAAACATAAGGTGTATTTACCTTTCATAAAAACATACTTACTTTTCATAAAAACATAAGATATACTTACTTGTCATAAAAACATACTTACTTTTCATAAAAACATAAGGTAATACCTTTCATAAAAACATACTTACTTTTCATAAAAACATAAGGTATATTTACCTTTCATAAAAACATACTTACTTTTCATAAAAACATAAGATATACTTACATTTCATAACAACATACTTAATTTTCATAAAAACATAAGATATACTTATATTTCATAACAACATACTTAATTTTCATAAAAACATAAGATATACTTACATTTCATAAAAACATACTTACTTTACATAAAAACATAAGATATACTTATATTTCATAAAAACATACTTACTTTACATAAAAACATAAGATATACTTACATTTCATAAAAACATACTTACTTTACATAAAAACATAAGATATACTTACATTTCATAAAAACATACTTACTTTACATAAAAACATAAGATATACTTACATTTCATAAAAACATACTTACTTTACATAAAAACATAAGATATACTTACCTTTTAAAAGATTAAAATGAAGTGTAGTAGTAAACGAACCAAAACTTTCTTGACCACCTTGAATTTCTCTTACTTGTGGATTTTGTCAAGAGATTGAAAATAAGTGTATATGTGTAGAGTTGTGTGTAAAAGAGATGGGTTTAAATAGATGTATAAAGTTGGCATATTGTAAACATAATCATTCAATTCTATTAATTTTAACACATCCTTTTCTTAAAGTAAAGCACCATTCATATACTTTTCCATATTTATACAAATAATATGCTCTTCATGATTATATATAATGGAGTCTATCAATCATTCATATATTTTTCCATATTTATACAAATATTATGCTCTTCATGATTATATATAATGGAGTATATAAATCATTCATATACTTTTCCATTTTTTATACAAATATTATGCTCTTCATGATTACATATAATGGAGTCTTATCAATCATTCATATACTTTTCCATGTTTATACAAATATTATGCTCTTCATGATTATATATAATGGAGTATATAAATCATTCATATACTTTTCCATATTTATACAAATATTATGCTCTTCATGATTATATATAATGGAGTATATAAATCATTCATATACTTTTCCATATTTATACAAATATTATGCTCTTCATGATTATATATAATGGAGTATATAAATCATTCATATACTTTTCCATTTTTTATACAAATATTATGCTCTTCATGATTACATATAATGGAACCTCTCATGCTTGCATATATTTTCTTAATTTAAATAATAAAAGTAATTTTTGTATAAATAAATATTGGGATAACATTGAATTAAGTATTTGGACTTAATATACTTTAAATCAAGAGAATGGAGATATTTTTAGAAATTCGGAATTTAATTTAAAATCGAACGATCTCGATTATTTCTTGACTTGGCTATACGAATACGTCGCTGCGTTAACTTAATAAAAATGGGTGAAATAGTAGCGACACGATTTTCTATTAAAATAATTATTAATCGCGTAAAAATTCTTGGTTGCTACAAACTTACCCCCTTAAAATAATTTCGTCCTCGAAATTAAACTTACTTGATCTTATGATTTCTGAACACTTAATCAGAATCTCTTCTCTTCTTCTCTTAGGTAGTATCATTGCTACTATATTTAACCCACTGGACTTTGACTAAATGCATATCTTTGTTTTTCTTCAAAACATGGACTTTTCTATCAATAATAGACATATGTGTCTACTCATAAATTCTGACTCAAAAGGAAAATTCCCAATCGTATGTGATATTTCATCATGTCTTGTAGTACTCATGTAACCTGTCACTTATCATCGTATCATGTGACCTCAAATATTCGTATTAATATCTCTAAAATTTCAATAAATCTTTACTAACATATCATACCATAATAATTAGTCATTTCTTCTTATCACCAAATATCCCAAAGTAAATAAAATGGTTACCTGAATATTCCCTATGTAATATATCCAAACATATTATTCATCAATCAACATAATATCATCAGCTTATCTTTTCCATATTTGTAACCAAAACGTTCTGCAAAATTCAAATAAATAATTAGCTCCCAAATAACTAAAATTCTTCACTTAATTGTCACAACATTTCCCGCAAGGTATTTCTTTCACTTGTACATACTTATGAATTCTGATTCGATACGGTCCTTATTTCACTTTCACGTATTTCCGTATCATCACACCATACCTTACTTACTTATTATTATACCTAAAATATCAGTACCAAATCCAAGAAAATATTCTGTATCTCAAAATCTTATCATCAAATCTTCCTTTATCGATAAAATTAAACAGCGCATTAATTCTTGTCTCTTCTTTTCATTATTCTATTCCGCGCTTTCTTGCTGGAATCAATATCAGATGGATCCACTTAGTTCCTTTATACCTTTAAATAGATCATGTTGGGAAGAGGTTAGATCCATCAAAAATGGATATCATCCTTTCAAACATTCGCAAGTATTATTCCAATCTTCCTATGAATGATCTGAGAAAAATTTATCGAATTAGGCTCGAAAGGTTGAGGTTGCTGATGGCTCATGGTATTCCAGAAGATGTTCGCTGGTTGATCAAAGCAAAAGTTCGATTATCTGGTGAATTACCTATGACATTTCCAAAGCACATGCCTGGTTTAGGCAAAAGCACCTTCGCAAAGAAACGAAGAGCAAAAAGGCTGAATGGTTGCTACAAATGTGCTCGTTGGAACTGTGATACTCGTTGCAAAATAGTAGGATATTCTTCTACTAATCGGGATGATAAAATCAAATTCATAAAGGGTGGACTGAGTAAGGAGTCTTTGGATGATATTCGACTGACTCTTGAGACGCACCCAAGTGGTTATGTGCAACGTGAACTTCTCTCCTTATACGCTCAGTTTAACGAAGACAAAAATCGTTATAGTCTCAAAAATATAACTGCAAAAGATCCTATCTGCCAGTCTGTTTTACACAATGAGGTTGTGGCAAATCAGCATTGATATAAGGTAAATCTCTTGATACATATTTAAAATATTCTTTTGTTTCCTTTCACGCGTTTTGATAAAGGTTGGTAAAAATATATTTTCCTTTCTCGAGGTTTGATAAAGCTGGAAAATAAATCACCGAAAGATGAAAGCTTTGATAAAATAGTCAAAAGTAGGCTGATTTTGTCAAAAGTAAATCTTTACTTTTTCAGAATCAATCAAAAACAGTAAATTTTTCCGGCTTTAAATAGCCAAACATATTTCATAGTTCAGGCATCCCAAAATCACATCTTCTTGGTAAGTTTTCTCTTCTATACTATCAAAGATGGAAGCACCAAAACTTCGACAGATCAAAACTATTTGTGTATTTTGTGGATCAAAAGTGGGGAAAGGCTTCAGTTATCTAGAAGCGGCCGTAGATCTTGGAAAGAAACTGGGGGAAAAAGGTATCACTCTTGTGTATGGGGGTGGTAGCAGTGGTCTAATGGGTTGTGTTTCCCAATCTGCTCTTGCAGAGAAATCAAAAGTAATCGGTGTCATACATGTCCCTTTGGTAGATGTTGCAGGAAAAACACGAGGGCATGAAGTTCAAACCTTATCCATCCATGAACGCATAACTTGTATGCTATATGGTTCTGATGCCTTTATAGCCCTGCCCGGAGGTTTTGGTACCTTAGAAGAAATCTTTAACATTACCTCATGGGCTCAACTAGATCTCCATACTAAGCCTATTGGGCTTTTGAATGTTAACAATTTCTTTGATGGCTTGTTAACCTTTCTTGATTATGCTGTGGAACAGGGATTCATCTCTCCATTTTCCAGAAGGCTTCTTATTTCTGCTCCTACTATTGATGAACTACTGGATAAGCTGCAGTCATATATCTCAATACAAGATCCAGCAGGGGTTAAGATAGATTGGTCGCAAGGAAGGGGAATCAAGCGAAAATGGAGTCCGGTTAATGTAAACTTAACTTTATGAATCTTAGAATAGGTGGGGGTAGAGTACGGAGTATTCTTACTCTCGAGACACCCCTCTAATTTCCTAGGATTTTCCTTAATGTTTAAATCTTGTGTGTACCTCAAAGGTTCCAGGTGGTAGATTACGGAGTATTCTTACTCTCGAAACACACCTTTTTGAAGGTTTCTTTATTTCCTCAAAAGGTCAGAGGTGGTAGGATACGGCTACTCCGAAAACACATCTCTCAATTTGAGGAATTTCCCATGTTGCTTTCTTTTGCTTTTGCGTGTTTTCATGTATTTCCTTTCTAGGGTGACTCTTGTGTGTTCTCCTTATGAGAAAATAATAATATCTCTGTTATCATCTACTAAATCTCGTTTGTGATGTAAATGAACTTGTATGTCTAACTTCAATTCTCTTAGTGATTGCATACCATACTATGCTCTTAACTCCAAACGATAAAATTCTAGGCAGAGTTTTCCTTTGAAATTTGGACTTATCCAAATCGTAAGCATACTTCATAACTCACAATAATAACTAATTGTACATTTGATCACAATTTCATCAAACTTCAATATCATCATAAATATTCCAGAAAATCAATTCATAATTCCTCAACATAGAAATTTCAAATCATAATTTCTAATATCACCATATCAAGTCCTTATTTCTCAATAATTAAGAGCCTAAACTTTAAATCTCCAACTTCATAATTCTTCTCATAAAAATCTCAATAAAATCATATCACTTATAATCTCAACATCTCATCATAACTTCATAAAACTGACTTTCTATTTCTCGTTTAATCTAAACGATGAATAATTCGAAAATATTATCTAGTCCTTTCTGTTGACTTCTCATACTTAGTGACATGTCTAAAATCAATTATGCAAAGTCCATTTAGGGCTCATCATTTCTAAACTTGACGACAAAGATTATTTTGAAAATCATTCGTAAATCATATTTTTTTTTTTTTTTTTTCAAAATTGAAACTTGAAGAGTGGTACCAATAATCATCCACAGTTTTTCCTTACTTTTAAGCAAAGGTAGTGATAAAGGGATAAATTATTGAACCGAAAATTGAAACTTGAAGAGGAAGTACTAATAACCATCCACAGTTTTTCCCTTGTTTTTACACAAAGGTAGTGATAAAGGGATAAATTATTGTACAATTCATTATCAATTTTGTTTGTTTAATATATTATTCCATATATTTTGGGCCAAAGTTACAACCCAACTTAATTTCTAATTGAGTCAATCTTACTAAGCTTAATATGAACCAAAATTCATATCAATATCCTCTATGTCTCATGATTCTACATTAAAATGAATAAATTAAAATTTAGGCTTCTATCAATTCATATCATACTCAACATGTATATTTCACTTAAAGATTCATAACATATGAATATTTCATACTTAACATGTCTTAATAAAATCGTAAATGACTTGCAAAGCATATAACATACCTGGTTCGAGGAGTCAATACGTGGAGAGTGACATAGTAGAGTGATGAGTTAAAATATTTTAAAAAAAAATTATTATTAATCATTTCGCATCTTTACATAAGATTGGGCCTAATTAACCCAAATAAAAATTTATCGTCAAATCTTATTTTCCTTTAGTCCCCGAACTTCTAGAAATTTATCAAAGACATCAATATAAACATCATATCACTAACTAATTATATTCCATAAAATTTTCAGGACATTACAAACTCCCTTACTTAAAATGAATTTTGTCCTTGAAATTCGCACATCAAATTTCATCATACTTTTCAAAATCATAACCATACTTGACATGTAAAAATTCAATTTTTTTTTTTAAATGAATAGTGATTTCGTTCACTGTTCATCATGAATAGCACGTCGTTTTACTGTTCACGTGAATAGTGTTTTTTTTTTTTTTTTTTTTAAGAAATAAAATTTCAAAAATCTACAGAATCGTTTTTAAAACTCTTGGCTCTGATACCAACTGTGACGACCCGAATTCTCGACCATTCGAGTGCCACTAAAAGTGACTCATATCATATTATCGAGACTTAAATAGTAATGTAAAATTATTTAAAAGAATAATTAGAATCCCATAATTTTATTTTTGAATAAAAATAGAACATAATTTTCTTACATAAAGTTCAACATAATTATCTCATCAATCTTAACCACTTTTGCCACTTCCATGTTGACCGCCTCGAACCTTCAATTATCTGAAAATGGTAAATATCGTGGAGTGAGATTTATAAAATCCCAGTAAGTATACCAAGCATAAATTTTCTTTTGAAAGCATATGGATCATTTTCATCATAACATAGGATATGATCGAAATACTCATAAACATATGGAGACACAAGAATTTTACCGAACTTAAATGGCAAGAATTCTTATGTGTAGCGCTACTAAACTCCGGTCCCCTTAGCATAATCATAAACATATCATATGGAACCCATAACAATCTTGTGAGATTGATTTCATAGCAATGATCCAAACATTTTCATAAAAACATAAGATATACTTACTTGTCATAAAAACATACTTACTTTTCATAAAAACATAAGGTGTATTTACATTTCATAAAAACATACTTACTTTTCATAAAAATATAAGATATACTTACTTGTCATAAAAACATACTTACTTTTCATAAAAACATAAGGTGTATTTACCTTTCATAAAAACATACTTACTTTTCATAAAAACATAAGATATACTTACTTGTCATAAAAACATACTTACTTTTCATAAAAACATAAGGTGTATTTACCTTTCATAAAAACATACTTACTTTTCATAAAAACATAAGATATACTTACTTGTCATAAAAACATACTTACTTTTCATAAAAACATAAGGTAATACCTTTCATAAAAACATACTTACTTTTCATAAAAACATAAGGTATATTTACCTTTCATAAAAATATACTTACTTTTCATAAAAACATAAGATATACTTACATTTCATAACAACATACTTAATTTTCATAAAAACATAAGATATACTTACATTTCATAACAACATACTTAATTTTCATAAAAACATAAGATATACTTACATTTCATAAAAACATACTTACTTTACATAAAAACATAAGATATACTTACATTTCATAAAAACATACTTACTTTACATAAAAACATAAGATATACTTACATTTCATAAAAACATACTTACTTTACATAAAAACATAAGATATACTTACCTTTTAAAAGATTAAAATGAAGTGTAGTAGTAAACGAACCAAAACTTTCTTGACCACCTTGAATTTCTCTTACTTGTGGATTTTGTCAAGAGATTGAAAATAAGTGTATATGTGTAGAGTTGTGTGTAAAAGAGATGGGTTTAAATAGATGTATAAAGTTGGCATATTGTAAACATAATCATTCAATTCTATTAATTTTAACACATCCTTTTCTTAAAGTAAAGCACCATTCATATACTTTTCCATATTTATACAAATAATATGCTCTTCATGATTATATATAATGGAGTCTATCAATCATTCATATATTTTTCCATATTTATACAAATATTATGCTCTTCATGATTATATATAATGGAGTATATAAATCATTCATATACTTTTCCATTTTTTATACAAATATTATGCTCTTCATGATTACATATAATGGAGTCTTATCAATCATTCATATACTTTTCCATGTTTATACAAATATTATGCTCTTCATGATTATATATAATGGAGTATATAAATCATTCATATACTTTTCCATATTTATACAAATATTATGCTCTTCATGATTATATATAATGGAGTATATAAATCATTCATATACTTTTCCATATTTATACAAATATTATGCTCTTCATGATTATATATAATGGAGTATATAAATCATTCATATACTTTTCCATTTTTTATACAAATATTATGCTCTTCATGATTACATATAATGGAACCTCTCATGCTTGCATATATTTTCTTAATTTAAATAATAAAAGTAATTTTTGTATAAATAAATATTGGGATAACATTGAATTAAGTATTTGGACTTAATATACTTTAAATCAAGAGAATGGAGATATTTTTAGAAATTCGGAATTTAATTTAAAATCGAACGATCTCGATTATTTCTTGACTTGGCTATACGAATACGTCGCTGCGTTAACTTAATAAAAATGGGTGAAATAGTAGCGACACGATTTTCTATTAAAATAATTATTAATCGCGTAAAAATTCTTGGTTGCTACAGTATTACCAAGGATGGTTGTGCGTACCAGACTTCGAAGATTTGAAAAAGGAGATTCTGGAAGAGGCCCACTCCTCTCCTTATTCAGTACATCCAGGGGGCACAAAGATGTACCGAGACCTCAAGAGAGTGTTTTGGTGGAGAAACATGAAGAAAGAAATCGCCGAATATGTTGAAAAGTGTCTAATATGCCAACAAGTGAAAGCTGAACACCAGAGACCCTCTGGGTTACTTGAACCATTAGAGGTTCCTGAATGGAAGTGGGAACATGTGACGATGGATTTTGTAGTTGGCTTTCCAAAGTCGACAAAAGGTCATGAGGCTATATGGGTCATTGTGGATAGACTCACTAAATCAGCCCACTTCCTACCAGTACGGATGACTTTCACGATGGACCAATTTGCACAACTAGATGTAAACGAAATAGTAAGGTTGCATGGGGTCCCAGTCTCAATTGTGTCAGATAGAGATCCAAGGTTCACTTCGAACTTTTGGAAAAGTTTACACCGAGCCTTGGGTACTAAACTGAAGTTTAGCACAGCATTTCACCCTCAAACAGACGGACAATCTGAACGGACCATTCAGACATTGGAGGACATGCTACGAATATGCGTACTAGAGTTTGGAGGACAATGGGAGAAACATTTACCGTTAGTTGAGTTCGCGTACAACAATAGCTATCATGCTTCCATTGGCATGGCCCCATACGAAGCATTATACGGAAGGAAGTGTAGATCACCAGTACACTGGGATGAAGTCGGAGAACGCAAGATTTTGGGTCCCGAGATCATCGAACAAACAGTGCAAGCCATCGAGAAGATTCGTCCCAGCATAAAAACTGCCCAGGATAGGCAGAAGAGTTATGCAAACAGGAGAAGAAAGGACTTGGAGTTTTCAGTAGGAGATAAAGTTTTCCTCAAAGTTGCACGATTGAAAGGGGTATTACGTTTTGGCAAGAAGGGTAAGTTGCGACCAAGGTATATTGGCCCATTTGAAATCTTGCAACGTGTCGGAAATGTTGCATATCAACTGGCCTTACCCCCAGAACTTTCAGCAGTGCATGACGTTTTCCACGTTTCCATGCTTAGAAAATATGTCTCTGATCCAAGTCATGTGGTCAACCACCAGTCTATCGAATTACAACGAGGTTTGAGTTATGAAGAAGTACCTTTAAGGATCGTTAACCAAAAATTCCAAGCCCTTCAAAATAAAGTGATTCCACTAGTGAAAGTTCAATGGCAAAATCATTCGATTGAAGAGTCCACGTGGGAACGAGAGGTGGAAATGCGAGCCAAGTACCCGCAACTCTTTGACGAGTTCCAAGGTAAATTTCGAGGACAAAATTTATTTTAAGGATGGTAGATTATAACACCCATACTCTTAAGTTAAATTACTTTATAGTCTAGGGGTCAATTAGATGTTGACCACTAACTAAGGATCATGGGTGCAATTAATTTGGACTGCATATTGGAAACCCACGTATATTTTTTAGGGTTAAATTTCTATGTTATATTATATATTAAGTATGTTATATATTATATATGTTAGCGTGTATATATATATGTATGTAATATATTATAATATAATATATAATTGGTATGATGCATGTTATGATATATATTAGAATATTTAATTTTAGTATAATTATTTCAAATCAATATTTATTACCTTAATAATGGTAATCAGATTTTGATATATATGTATATATCTCCATATAAGGAAAAATTGGAGATTTGATTTATAGGAAAAATGGTAAGATATATGTACGCATGGAAATTATGAATTATGAAAATAAAAATATTACTTCATATGGAAATAATATTATTTACTCCAAGAAAAATTATATTACTTCCATCTTGGCCAAAATCATGTGTTCAATATAAGGAATGATTTTGATACCTAAACTAGTTAAACTTCACCCTATAAATACCCCCCTCACGTCACTTCTCTTTACCACATACAAAAAAAAATCATCTTTTCTCTCTCTTTCTCTCTCTCTCTCTATCAATCAATCATAACATACATATTATACATATATATATATATATATATCGAAGCAAGAGAATTTTTGCACGCACAAGTTCGAAGCGTTTTAAAGTTATATCATTAATTCATCCACGAGACAGTAAGTATATACGTGTAATTTTACGTTATGTTTTTTTTGAAATAATATGTTGTGGTCCATATGTATGTTCTAAGATTCGGACCGGAATTTTAGTAGCGCTACGCATGCAAACTCATACCACCTATGTTCGGTATAGTTTTCATGTCTCCATTACGTATGAATTATGATTTCAAGACTTATGATAAACACGTGTATACTTATTGAGATTTTCTCACCCCCTTTATGTTTCCCCCTTTCCAGATAATTGATTGGTTCGAGAAGGTCAATGTGGAGATGGCGAGCGATAACGGATCAGAAAATAAATTAGACTTTTATCTATAGTTTTTACTTTTAAAAGTTCTAGATACATTTAATTACTGTTGGCTTCTTTAATTAAATTATTATGTTTAATTTGAGTTCTTTCTTATGACGATTTAAATATTATGAAATTATTTGTTAAATTATTTTTATCTTATGAGTTATGCAAGTTTCGTGACATTCGATTTGTTAAGGTTTCGGGTCGTCACATTATCAATAGATAAAAGGGGGATAAAATTACAAACCCATATATCTAAGAAGATCGAAAGTTTTCCAGACAAATTAGAATCAAAAGAACAAATACAAAAATTTTTAGGATGTTTAAACTATGCAGAAGGATTTATTGAAAATCTATCAAAAAAGAGACATAAAATTCAAATTTTACTTAGGAAAACAAATACCAAAGGATGGAGTGATGAACACACAGAAATTGTCAAATCACTAAAAGAAGAATGTAAAAATTTGTCAAAATTAAGATTACTAGATGAAAAAGATAATCTGATAGTTAATACTGATGCCTCAGATAAGTATTGGGCAACAATATTAAAAACAGATCTTAATGAAATTTGTAGATACTCAAGTGGAATATTTAACCAAGCAGAAATAAATTATACTACTCATGAGAAAGAATTGTTAGCAATCATCAAAGGAATAAAGAAGTTTTCATTGTTTTTATTATCCAAGAAATTCATTGTTGAAACTGATAATTCTCAAGTTGCAGGTTTAGTAAAAAACAAATTACCACCAGAACCTCAATATAGAAGGCTCCATAGATGGCAAGCCTATTTGGCATTTTATAATTTTGATATAGTTCATATTAAAGGTGTCAATAATTATCTTGCAGACTTTTTAAGCAAGAATATTGCATTTGCAGATAGATAATATCAAACAATCTCTGATAGACGCCAAAAAGCGAATAAACTTCCTCATGGAGGAAGCTGAAGATATAAAACTTGGAATTGAACAACTTGCAGAAACTCTCCAAGGAAGTTTCAAGCAATTGATGGAAATCTCAACATTTCATCACAATTATACCAAAGAATTGAGCGATAACATAATTGAGATTGAATCTCAGTTTGAATTGTTAATTACCAAACAGGCTAATACCAAACAGGTTATGTCAAAAATACAAACATGTACATCTTCTGGAAGCAGTGGTGGACCAACGATTAAAAGAGATGAATCCAGTCCTAAAAAAGTTGTCATAAATGAAGCCAGTCCTCGAAAAATAACAATCAATGCCAAAGATGAACATACAAAGGTAGTCAGAATTCGTGCTGAAGAGGAAGATGATTCCCCTTTTTTACCAAAAGAAAACGAATATAAAACTACTGTTGAAGTTATATATGAGCTTCAAGAATGTGATTGTTATTACATTTCGTCTGGAGATCATGTTTACCCACGATTGATCGTTACTCAAGGAGGAGATCCCGTAATGACAAAAATGGCAGCAGATTATGGATTTCTGGATCTTATCTATCCAGGAAAAGATTTGAAAGAAATTGAAAATTTTGATGATTTACTAAAAGGAGAAATTTCAAAATTTGCCCAGGGGAGACCCATATATTTAAAATTTTATTCAATCAGTCCTGAGATCGATGGAAGGATATATTATCCTGCTGAGCATATTATCACCATTGGATATGTTGCTCGCAATTTTCAAATTGAAGTTGGAAGAAATACCAAGCCAGTACCAAACATTACAAGATCATGGTTTAGATCCCGAAGGGTGTTAGGAATTAAAGTTCTCTACCACATTGCCAAGAACCTGTATGATAAAAAATTCAAATGCATATGCCAGTATAATGGATGGACCTTACTCACTAATGGAGGAAAAGAAAAGTCAACAATCCTGCAAGAATACATCAACAAATTTGACACTCATCAAATCCATGGAAGCTTTGCCACCTTGCAAGAAGCATGCATAGCCAGGAATTGCCCCACATGCCAAAAGAATTGATGGAAAGATGGAAGCCACTTGATAAATCTGTTTTACTTACCAGCAGAATTGATGGACAAGTGGAAGCTGCGTAATAAATCTACTCTAATGCAACAAAACAAAACAATGTAGGGGCTATGTAAAAGACTAAAAAATAGAGGGGCAGGTGTCCCTATAATAAAAGAGGTCATGTGATGTAATAAATAAAGGGACATGTGTGTCCTTAAGTGTCATTATAAAGCTGTATGATTGTTAGGACAATGATGTAAGCAGTGACGAAATTGTGTCCAATGTAATGCTATAAATAGAGGCCTTCGGGCTAGTTGAAACACAGAACTCTCTTGAGCACCCAGTTTGTGAGAAAGCCAAAAATCTTCTGTCTTTGAAAAATTCTCATACCAATCCTTTGTCAATCTTCATATTATCAATAAAATCCCAATTTACTTATCATATTATGATGAGTTTCTAAATTCTTGTCTTCTAAATCCTATTTCCAAAAAGAAGATATATTATTAAGAAAACTCCCTACACTCTGTCCTAAAATATTTTCCATCTAAAGAGTTATACAGTGAAGGCATCCAGGTTTAGCTAGCTAATAACCCGTGAAGGCAGGAAGCCATTGGAGGGTGTGGAGCAGAAACCTATAAGCCTGAAGGTCACTAACAATAGAAAGAAAATACAAAGGTACTGAGAACAGGAAAAAAGGTTAGTATTCTTAATATATCTATCTTTACGGAATTAGGAGGAAGAAGAGCTTTTAATATGACAGAATTCAGAATTGTTAAATTTAATTATCAAAACAGTCCTTATAATGATGAATATCATAGCATAATTGAACCTTTATTCATGTATAAACAGTTTACTAGACCAAATAATGAAATAAAAAAGTTATATTATGTCTATATGCCATGCTTGTTAGCTATCTTTCCAACATTAAAAAGAATATTAGGATTAGAAATTACAAAATCGATTATTTACTTTTGGCTTGACAGTGATAATACTGAAATAAATAATGAATTATATTTAAGATATGTGTTTAGTAGTGATAATGATTATGATCCTGTAATAGATTATGACAGTGATGGAAGAGATGAATCTTTCTTTACCAGTTTTTGAAAATCTTAATATCATGAATAACAGTAATTATATCATGAAAAAATTCAGAACTAAAAGAGGTCCATATAAAGTTCAAAAGCATATCAAAAGTAAAAAAAGACATTGAATATGAAAATGAAATTAATAAAATAGGATACCAAGAGCAACTCTATGCATCACAAGAGATATTAAAAAGTTTTAAAGAAAATTTAAATAAAACTTTGCTAGAGGAACTGTAAGATCTATAATGATACATGATATTCAAGATATAATTGATAAATTAGAAAAGAGAAAGAAAAATATTTCAAAATATAATATACCATTTGAACCAAGTATAGATAGCATGACTGACATAGACATTATCAATTCTCAAACACTCATAGAATTTGAAAAATTACTTGAAACTTTATAAATTATTTATCTCTGTATTTATAATGCCTGGATATACTATTGAAGGATTAGACATTTTGTTAAAAAAAATAATGGAAAAAATAGATAACATTATATCTCATTTAATAGATATGGATGAATCATCTGCACAATATTATATACTTTCAGAAAATCATGATCAATACATTATAGATTATTCTGACATATTAGAGATTAAAATAGATTTAGAAAATAAAATAATGACAAATACAGTCCAAACCTAATGCCAAGATATACAATAGAAGGACTAGATAACCTTTTAGAAAAATTGAAAGATAAAATGGAAGACATTAAACATCAAATGGAAAATGAAAACATATCTTCTGAAGAATATAATAAACTCTTAGAAAAATACGAACAATATATTGCAGATTATTGTATTTTACTAGATCAAAGAATGGACTTATATCAGAGAATTTTGTATAATAATTTACCAACCCGATAATTTATGGATACTTCACAAGCATCAACTTCTAATAACTGTAATCATAAACTATATTTAGATAACAAAGAAATTTCATTTTTATTAACTATTGCTGAAAAATCTAAAAAGATACATTCTGTTGGACAATCTAAATTAAAAGAAATATATGAAGATATTGACTATGCTATCTTAAATAGAATATAATTTAATTCTGTTGAAACAGCAAAAAATATAAATACGGTTCATAAAATTATAGAAGAATACGAAGATATAGAAGATGAAGTTTCAAATGGAATAACATTAGGATATATAACAAAGAAAGAACATCCTAAATCTTTTGAGAAATTATCACAATATAGAGTATTTTTAGAAGAACTTAAAAGATTAAAGAATATGAATATAATAAAAAGTATTGAATTAAATCAACCTGACTAATTCAGGAATATATCTTGCAAATAAAATAACTCAATTCATTAAGGGTAATAAAGACATTTTGCTAAAAAGGGGTATTTTGAAAAACCAAACCTTCAAACAAGCTATTTCAATAAATCTCTCGGAAGAATACGAGTTAAATGTGTCAGTAGCAATTGAACTTCACACATTGTCACGATTTAACCACCGAACTTCTTTATGCTTCCAAATGGTCACTCAACTTTGAACCGTCTCTTCCCATCAACCACCAACAGCTGTCGTGTAATTTCTTGTTAACGTGAAAGACGGAAAACCTACGTGAAACTTGACGATTAGCCAAATTTTCAACTGGAAGCCAAATCAGCCATGAAACCCGCTAAAACCAAAAGCGAATTTTGCTTAAATTAGAATTATCTTTCATTCTATTCTATCCCAACCAAACCCTAATCATAAATTCCCCAAATTAGAAATCGAAATTGAAATTATAATTCTCAAAAAAACTATACCTAAAAAAAATCTGATTCACCTGCATTCCGATTCCCTGGTCGACGAGTACGGAAGATTTGGAAGCTGATAGGGAAGGCAAATGGATGGGACGAACGAAGGTAAGATCCAACTGTTCTTGGAAAGTTGTTAACTATTTAATAAATTTGAGAATTTATTGGAACCTTAAAACAAATGTATGTTCTTGTTTTGGAAAATCATAGCTGAACAATGCTTCCATTTGCTGGAAAATATTCTCACGTTGGTTTACTGTTGAATGTCCAGTTTAACATTTCTAGTGTTTTTCCTACTTTGAGTTAAATTTTTAATTTAATGTTGAATGTTCAATTTCCCATTTATTATGTTTGAGTAATGAATTTATGGTCATTGTAAACCCTATTTTGTGGCAAATAATTCTTCTTCATTTTAGCATTTGCATGAATATCATAGTTCATATTCAGTGAGCTATTTTTTGATTGATTTACAAAGATATGAAAACTTTGACCCCGAAGACTTTGTTGACCATTGTTATACGGTTGAGAGGTACTTGGCATGTTACAGTAGCATAATGAACCCAATAAATGGGTTGCATTTATGGCCAGAGGTACAAATGGATGATATCATACCCCCTACGTGGACTGTACCTAAAAAGGGAAAGCGACAAGTAAATAGGAGGAAAGGGGCTAACGAGGAGGTGATAGTACGTTCGCAAGAGAAAACCTACATGAGGAAAAAGGAACGGTTGAGGATGACATGCTCAATATGTGGAATGTGCGGGCACAATATGCGATATCACTTAAAGGATAATGCACCAACTGATGTGAGAAAAATGTTGCTACATGTTTTCTTAATTATAACTGATCATATCTAAAAGGTTTTATCGCATTGCAAGATTGGTTTGAAGGTGATTTAGAACTGGTTGGAGCACAGAGCGAACTAGAAAATACTGAACCATTATGGGTATCTCATATTTCCATTCTAAAATGTTTCTTATTTGGTTCCAATATGTGTATTTCCTATCTCTTTTTCCTATTTGCTCATCTATTACTTACATTGAAGTTTATATACTACATATAAGACATGAATAAGTTTGATCTTTTCTTGCTTACATTTATCTTGTTATTTCGATAATGTGAACTTTTCTTTTATTATTGTGCAGGGTAAACTGCCCGCATCTAGGAGAGGGAAGAGAAGGCATAATGTTCAAACGGCCAACAAAAATGAAAACATGGGAAGTTGCTTCGAGTTCATGCCTACCCCCATGGTTGCAAGCGAAGCCCAATCTGAAGTTCTTCGATCCAGACCTTCAGTTACGTTGCTTCAACAGCCACTTCAATATCATGCCCCTTGTGAGGATTTCGACTTTGTTGACACTCAAGATAATGAACAACACATATGAAGTTCTCAAAGGAGCTGAAATTTTTTTGAGATTAATAGAGATCACCTAACTTTTTTTTGTCAAAATCAATGTGCCGTTCAATTGTGAATTTTTTGAAAAGATCCAATTTCTTTTTTGTAGTGTTTATGTGGATCAATGTACGGCATTTTTGGTGATGGTTATGTACAAATTAACAAATTGTTAGAACAATTGTGTTGGCCTCTTTGTTGGCTTATTTCGAAATGATGATGGGAACTTGTGTTTATCAATATTAATTTCATGATTAATTGTACTTGTTTATATGAAGTAGTCTTAACCTGGTTACCTATTAGACTACATAGGAATTCTCATGAAATGTGAAGCAAAATGATACCTAAGATGGGAAATTAAAATATAAACATTCAACAGCATACCACACAACCATTTAAGATAAAAATTGACGCAGGACGAAAGCAAGCAAGGAATTTCAAAAGAAATCCCTAAAAGATAAAACTTGGAATCCACCAAAAAGAATGAGAAAATTCTCAAGAATTTTATTAATAATCTGAATGAATGAATAAAACAATGAATTAATCCTCTATATATAGGGCCATAAAAGAAGAAACGTGTTCTAAATCAATTAGAAAAGTGTAAAACATATTCTAGATTAACTAAAATAAACAAAGAAACATATTCTAAATTATCTAGGAAAGCATAAAACCTAAAATAAAAAGAATTCAAGATAAACTAAATAACACTAAAATACTAAAACACTGTTTTTGCTGTCTGAACGATCTCAAATGCCCAAAATTCATCCTATATCACAACAAAGTAGTAAGTCCAATTTTTCTCGTCGAGCTACCCAAAATAGACATATTATGGGCCCGAAACGGAGGTCCGACGTCAAATTTGCAAATTTCAGTTACGTCCCCTTTCGGTCTAATTTTGTCTCGATTATGTCCTACATCAGACCATTCCACCTCCAAATAACTCGACCTCGAGTTATAATTTAAACTCGAAAATTTCCAAACTATTAGCCACTGACAACGTCTTGCTCCTTTGAATTTAATTTTTTCAAATTCGAGGATTAGCACTCCAATAAATTGGCCAATTGAAATATGTGATTTCATGAATAAATCATCATCATCATCATCATCATCATCACAGGGTTGTTCCTTTAAGACATAATAGCTAACATGTTTAGCATGTAAGCAAGTTACCGAAATTGTTTCCTCAATTTTTAACTTTTCAATTTTATCCTCATAAATAAAATTCACATTTTTCTCTTGAACGTTCTTCCTCCCACCATCGAACACATCTCCCATCTCAATACAAGTAACGCCCTCTTTTTCCTTAAATTCGAACCACTCAGTTGATTCTTCTTGGGTTTGGAATGGGTCAACTGAGCGAGCTTGAGTTGGATGAACAAAAATCTGAGTTTCAGTTGGGACGGAAAAATGGGCTTCATTTAGGGGTGGACGTGGTTCGGTTTGATTCTGATTCCAGAAGAACCAAACCAAACCATAAACTAATGGTTTTTTACTAATAGAACCAATTGTTTTTTTAAAGATATGGAATCAAACTGGAACCAAACCACTCGGTTCTGGTTTGGTTTGGTTTGATTTTGGGACCATTACTTGAATTTTAAATAATAAATGCAAATTAAAACCTGTTTATATCCGCTTCTTCATTAGAATTCATCTACAGCAATACTAAATTGAAAATGAAATTTTTAGTTAACAAAATAAAAATTTAGAAAAAATAACATGTTATTCCAAGTCAAAGAAGAAAAAACTCGCCTAAAGGAAGCTCGCTAACACGTTGAAACTTAGAGAATCAAACATAAAGGCCATTTAGACTTATAGTTACAGGTTACAATGAAATTCTGAGTCCCATTCTACTGTAGTGCCGTGTGAGTTAGGGATGGATTTGCAACTTGAGTTTGAGTTAACTCTTGAGAATTGACGAATTGAGCCGAGGTTTATATATATATAAATTTTAAAAAATAAACATCTATGTCGTCGATGGTGACTAAGGAGTGCAACGATTGCTGTGTTATAGGAGTGCAAGTAAAGTCGTGTGAATGCGTGTCTATAATTGAAAAGAAGAAAAATGAATTAAAATTAGAATTTAGATTTATGATTTAAAATCTTTGTCTAATAGAAAATGAAATAAAATGTATGGTGAATAATATTTTTGTACATTTCACATTTATAATTTCAGATTTGAATATTTTGGTGAGATGAGTATCCACTAATTTGTAAAAAAAAAAAATTCATATATATAAAAATTAAGTTTGGTTCTTGGTTCTGGAAAGAGAACCAGAACCAGAACCAAAATCAAATGGTTCTTGATTCTAAGAACAAAACCAATATTTTTTTTTTTTTTTGTAGAATCGAACCAAACCGCTTGGTTTGGTTTGGTCTGGTCGGTTATTTTGTCCACCATTAGCTTCATCTAAGAAAACATCTTCACCTACAGAGATGTTTTCTTTTGGTTTAGCTTTATTTATGCATTCCTAATACTCTTTTCTAAGGAAATACCTCCATCTTTATAGATATCTTCTTCTAATTCTTGGATGTTAATACGAGTATCAAGTTCCTGAAGATCGATAGTGAATTCTTGTACAACTTGATAACACTGCTGAAAATCTTGATTTTGAATGCAAAATTGTTGTACATAGTTTAGAGGAAGAAAACATTTGATCATTAGTTTCTTCATTCGCCTCCATGATAGCACGGGAGCCTTACCTTGGCACCTCCTATCCATCTGTAATTTTTCCCACCAAAGAGCAGCGCCGCCCCTCAATTTAGACGACACTAGTTTCACTTGCCTCTCTTTTGCGACCTCAGTAAATTCAAAGAACCTCTCGACTTCAGAAAGCCAATCCAGAAATTCCTCAATCTGTAATTTTCCATGGAACAATGAGATGTCTGCGCGAATTCTGTAATCTGGTTGATTTCGGATCTGTTGATGGTTTCTTGGATGTTCTGAGAATCATCCTTAGAATCTTCATCGCTGAAAGTCTCGAACTGCACAGGCCTCACCACCCTAGGTGGACGTCCACCCCCATGACGGCCAAAGGCAACTCCCTCGACTCCATCTCGGTTGGCAGGGGCAGGGGTAGGGGCGTTAACAAGGGGTGCGTTGGGGTTAGGGAGACGCACCAACAGTTGTTGTAGCATGCCCTCCACTCTCTCCAGTGTTTTCCACCGCTCGTCAATTGCTGCCCATATATCTGCATCACCTTCCTTGCAACCAGCGCCGCGAGGGACTCTTCCGGGTTCGTTGTTGGCCATTGAACAAGGTAAATCCTCGCTTTGATACCACTTGACGCAGGACGGAAGCAAGTAAGGAATTTCAAACGAAATCCCCAAAAGATAAAACTTGGAATCCACCAAGAAGAATGAGAAAATTCTTAAGAATTTTATTAATAATCTGAATGAATGAATAAAACAATGAATTAATCCTCTATATATAAGGCTATAAAAGAAGAAACGTGTTCTAAATCAACTAGAAATGTATAAAACCTATTCTAGATTAACTAAAATAAACAAAGAAACATATTCTAAATTATCTAGGAAAACATAAAATCTAAAATAAAAAGAATTCAAGATAAACTAAAAAACACTAAAATACTAAAACACTATTTTCGTTGTTTGTCCAATTCGTCTCGTCGAGCTACCGAAAATAGACATATTATGGGCCCGAAACGGAGGTCAGACGTCAAATTTGCAAATTTCAGCTACGTCCCTTTTCGGTCTAATTTTTCCTCGATTATGTCGACTCGACCACATTGATCATAATCACTACATATTGGCTACAAGGCACAATGTACAACACAATGGGAAATTGGACATTCAACATTAAACAACACAAACAACTCAGAAGCTCCATCTCTAGCCTCCTTCTCATCCAAATGCATATATATTACTTGATTTACTATCACCCCAATCAAAGTAGCGGCACTTCTCCACATGAATTGTTTGGTGAAATTTGAAAAACCAACACCCAACAACATCCAAGTAAATACAACTGATCAAATGCAGACATCAGGCTGTTTCTGGGTACCAGCAACTAGCAAAGTCGATAGCTCATATCCAATGCCATCAACAGTTAGCTCTAAACATTAAACAATCAAAGGTATCAAAATTCCAGCTTCCCAACTCCACATATATCAAAGCCTTGCAGACTCTTACACATCTAGAAATTATGGCATTACTCTAACAAAAAAACACATTTCACCTCACGGGCAACCCTTCTTCTCCAAAGAACTAGTGAAGCAGCACGAACACTGAATTTCAAATACACAACAGATGTGTGAGGCCACGTTTCTTCAAACCAACGATTATTACAGCAGCTAGAGTTTGGGATCTCAAGTTTGAATTAAGGGTTCGAATGAGTGTAAAACGGGAAGTCAATTTCGACGATGCCTGGGTTGGGGGTCTGAAATTTGGGGGCTTCTGTTGAATTAAAATAGGAAACCATAAGCAAAATTCCTTTTTGGTTTTAGTGACAGTCGGGTTTCATGGCTGATTTGGTTTCCAGCTGGAAGTTTGGCTAATCGTCAAGTTCCACGTGGGTTTTTCGTCTTCCACGTCAGCAAGAAATTAGGTGGTTGATGGGAAGAAACAGTTCAAAGGTGAGTGGCCATTTGAAAGCATAAACAAGTTCGGTGGTTAAACCGTGACAATGTGTGAAGTTCAGTGGCTATTGAAACATTTAACTCTAAGAATACATACCAGAGCATTTACATATGGAAAGTTGTTGAAAAGTGTGTAAATTAGTGGATCCCATAAAAATGTGTGATTAAGAACGAATTTGAGGAGAAAGTTGGAAAAATTTCAATCAAACAGGGCCTTCATGTTTTAATTCAAAACTCGGGTTTTAATAAAATAAATATATTTTATTAATTAAATAGGTTAATGTCACAAATATACAATTTATAGTTACAGTCACTGATCATAAATTATACAATTAATTGATCATAACTTATTTCTCTATCACAAATTATAAAATTATTTGGTCATGACTTAATTTTTGATCACAAATTAAAAATTTATAGGTCACAACTTATTTTCGGTCATATTTTATCTAATTAATTAGTCACAATTTGTTATTAGGTTACAAATCACAAGTTTTATTGGTCAAAATTTATTACGAAATCACAAATAATTAAATTAGTTGATCAAGCTACATTTTTCGATCACAAATTATCGATTTTAATTATCCACGACTTATTTATCTATCACAAATTATAATTTTATACGTCACGACTTATTTCACAGTCACCATCTATCAAATTAATTGGTAACGATTTATTTCTCGCTCACAAATTATGAAATTATTTGGTCACGACTTCTTTTTCAATCACAAATTACAAATTTAAAGGTCATATTTTTATTTTATTTTTTTTTGTTACAAATCACAAATTTTTTAGGTTGCGACTTACTTCTCAGTCACAATCATAAATTCTACAGGCCACAATTTCTTTCTTTGTCACAAATTATAAATGTAAACGATCATGACTTATTTTTGATCATAATTTATAAATTTCTTAAGTCACAACTTGTTTCTCAGTCACAAATCACAAATTTTATAGATTTCCACGAGTTATTTTTCAGTTACAAATCACAAAATTTATAGATTACGAGTAATTTCTCGATCACAAATCACATATTTTATAGGACACGGGTTAATTTAGTGAACAATCACTGAACTTTATTATGATTACTATTACTCACTCTTCTTTAACGGGTTACCCAATGCTCGCTAATCTTTCAACTTCATTACTCAGCCACCATTCATTTAACACTCCTCTATCAAATTGGACGGAAAATACACGTGGATAATAAAAATTAAATGGTTTAACTGGTGGACTGAAAACCAGGACTTTACTCAATACCTGAAGCAATCAAATACATGTCTTCTCCCAAATCCACCTTCTTCAGCCCTAAAATAAAATACTCTACCAATCAAATTAGGCGTTGAAATCGACTTCTCTTAGTCTTCGATATTCTTCTCTTCTCTGATAATGGAGGCAACAAATGACCTACTAGACCGACATATGGAATACACCAACTTTATGGAAGAAGCGGATGATGGGCAAGAGGAAGCGCAAGGTAATTTCTACATTCTTTTGTTGAAACATGTTTTTTTTTTCTTATGGGTATGTAAATGATTCTACATTGACCATTTTGAAATATTCAATTTTCTAATAGCCAGTCTTTTGCATTCCAATGACAAACAATGATGGTGAAGATTTGGTACCTCTAAAGTACCTATTAAATGACTCAGAGAATGATGTGGATGATGGTGGTTTTCGTTACCAGAGTAATACACCAGAAAAGGTTTTGGTTGGTTTGAATGTAGACTTTGAACTTCAAGTAGTTGGAGAAGATGATGACTCAAAATTGGATATCCATATTACCTATCTTTTGAGGAGTTGCATACTGATAATTGATAAGTGTATTTTATGCACTTATTTATCTGTCAAAATTAGGATATTATTTTGTTTTTCTTGAATAAATTATATTTAATTGTTATTATTTTTCATTATTTCAGGTTTTATCTCAAAATCAAGAAAAATGAGAAATTGGAGCAAAAACTCAATTTTGGATGCAATTGGAGATAAAACGAAGACAAGGGATCAACTTGAATAATTTGGAAATAAATGAGGCTCAAGAATTAAACCTACCCTAATGTTAATTGGGCCTCAAAACCAATTGCAAGAAAACTCTATTGGCCCAAATTAGGAGTGGATTTTGGAGATATATAATTCTTTGTTTATTGGAATTGAAGGGGGGCAGCCGAGAGAGATAGACACGGAGAGAGGCTGCTGGCAATATTTTGGATCAAATAAAAAAGAGGAAGCAGCCGAGAGACAAATTGGGGAGAGAAAGTTAGGCAGCTAGGGGCGAGAGATATACATATACACGGCTACATTGGTGGAGGCAATTGAGGAAGGCACGACTGTGGTTATATACAAAAGGACTCACGACTGTGCTTGGGGAATTAAGGCTGCTGGGAGTTTATGAAGAAGACAAGAATTTAGGCTCAATAAGGGAGTTCTTCTTGGAATATATACACAGAAAATTCAGCTGAATTGTAAGGCTTTGGGGAGAGACCAAAAAGTGGTGTTTTTGGATAATTGGGATACATATATACAAGCCTACGGTTGGTGACTTGGAGGAATTCACGGAGGTGCGTGCAGCTGGTGGAGAAAAGCAGTCGACTGGAAAAATAAAGGGGACTCGTTGGGTGCAACAAAAAAATGCAGTGGACGACTTTGGTGATCTTGGTGGTGTAAAGCACTGCTAATTTTTCAACTCTTCAAACTCTGGATTTTATTTTCATTATTTATTATTATTTTTTTTATCATGAACATGAATAGCTAAATTGTTAATCGGGATTGACGATGGAAAATCTTTCTTGTTTGATTTAAATTCTCAAGTTGGCGCTTTGATGTTCATGTATTCATTTTATTGTTGCTTTTAATGCTTGAGTTGCTTGATCACCAATTCAAGATTTAATGATTTTTGCATAATCCGAGAGGTGAGTTAACAAGTAGATCATGTAATAAAGTCCGAAAATTTCAACAAAAAGATAGAGATATGAATTTGTGATTGCTTGTGTCCACTTATGAATTCCTATTTAATTTAATGCATTTAGCTAAGGAGAACTCTGACCCACTGTAGAGTTATATTGTTGACTTAGTTAAATAGACCTAATTTGAACTCGAGAGAGGTAAATTAGATATATGCATGAATTCGACCAAATACAATTTTAGAAAACAATTTGAGATGAGAAATTAAGCTAGAACATTATTTCTAAATCGTTAGTCCCGATATTTATTTAATTATTTGAAAATCCACCACTTTAGTTATTACTTTTACTAGTTGTCTACTCGTGCGATGCACGGAATATATAATTTTTAAATCATAATTTTAAAAACATTTTGATTCAATCATATCAAATAAAAAACATAATTTAAATGAAATTTCAATACAAAATGTTATTGAATTTGAAACTTTAAAAAAGATAAAACTATTCAAAATAAAAAAATGTTACATGTACATTTAGTATACCGCGCCACTCAAAATTTGACATTCATTTAAATTTTTTATATAATTTTTTTTTAAAACTTTTATTTACATTTTTCTCTGAAAATTTGTCTACTTCATCATCTATTTCCCTTTTAATAAGTTATAATTTATTTATTTATTTTCAAAATATATTGATTCAAAATCTTCATTTTTAACTTAACAAATTTATATTGCATGGATTTTTTATTTTCAAATATATTAATCCGAAATTTTCAATTTCAATTTAACATATTTACATAGATATGACATTTATTTATATTCAAATATATTAATACAATTTTTTGATTTCATAAATAGACCTAGTTATATTGTTGACTTAGTTAAATAGACCTAATTTGAACTCGAGAGAGGTAAATTAGATATATGCATGAATTCGACCAAATACAATTTTAGAAAACAATTTGAGATGAGAAATTAAGCTAGAACATTATTTCTAAATCGTTAGTCCCGATATTTATTTAATTATTTGAAAATCCACCACTTTAGTTATTACTTTTATTAGTTGCTTTTAGTTAAATTTTATTTTTATTTTAATTGCATTGTTTATTTCATTCAATATCTATTTTATTGTTATTTTGGATTCTCTTGCAATTTTATTTTTTTAGTTAGTTTTTGTTTTAGTCAAGAAATTTTAGAATCAAAGTAAATTTATAACGAAAAACATAGTCCTCGTGGGATCGACAATCCGAACTCAAAAGTTCACTTTTACTACTCGTTAACGATATCGTGCACTTGCGATTTCAAACCAACAATCATTCTTCAGGTGAGGAAGATAATTATCGTCTCCCTACTTATGGTGTTCAATGGAAAAGTTTAGTCCAAAACTAGAGGTTGGGAAAGAATTCAAAGACATAGAAGAATTTAAGAAAGCAGTTAAACATCATTAGTTTCACTAGGCGTAATCTAAAGTTTAAGGCGAATGATGATAAGAGAGCACGGGGAGTGTGCAAAAAAAAAAAAAATTGCAAATGAAAGATTTGGACTTCGTGGAATCATAAGAAGGCTTGTCTACAAATTAAGTCATTCAGTTGAGAGCATACATGTATACGAGACAGAACAAAAAGCCATTGTACAGCTAAGTACAATGTTGAGAAGTGCTTAAAGACTTTCAAGGTTGCCCCTGATTGGAAATGGAAGATTTTAGGCTTAGGCTACGTTCTCTTTGGCGTTTTCCAGCCATTTTTCGTTTTCCATTTTGGAAAATACGGAAAACGCGTTCTCTTGCGCCGTTTTCGAAAAAAAAAATTCGAAAACGTTTTCAAAATTTGTAAAGGAAATGGAAAACGTGAAAATCACGCTTTCTGCATTTTCCGAAATTTATACATATTAAGTGGAAAACGTGCATTTTTCCACTTAAAAAAAAAAAAATTAAATAATCAAAAAAACTTGAAATTTGTCAAAATTTGTCATTTTTAATTACATTATTGGTCCCTGATTTTTAAAATTTGTCATTTTAATACTCAAATTTTGAAATTTCTTTCGAAAAATACCCTAATTTATTTGCAACTTAGGTCCCTCAACTTCAGATTTTGTTGCACATTAGTTCACAAATTTTACTTTTCTTTCAATTTAGTCATTCTCGTATTTGCTTTATAGGTCATTATCTTCAAACATGTATAACTTTTGATGTACAACTCCGAATTGCACTCTGTTTTTTGCGTCGAACTCCAAATTCAACCATCTTTCTGATGATATATCATTTTCTTAATTATTAAACATTTCTTTTTTACTTTTATATTGTAGACACTTATTTTGTAAGGGCATCATTAATTAACGTAAATTGATTTTTGCAATTTTTATTGAAACTTAAATTTTAAACGTTATGAGTGCTTACTAGAAGGATGTATATATATAAATTATTAAATGAAACGATTACTTTAGAAGGGAAAATTACTACCCAAATGTGGAACGATTACTTTAGAAGGGTAACATGAATTTTTGAACTTCTTTGGTATAACCAAATTTTGTGATAGGGGTTATTTTATTTATTTTTATTGTGCAACTCAAATATGATATCTTTATTTCATTTATATTCACAAACAATATAATTACAAGTATACAGAAATAATTTTCTTCAAAATTTTAAATAGAACGCGTTTTCCAACTTTTCATTTTCGAAGAGAGTTTTCAAAAATAACAAACCAAACGCGTTTTAAGCAATTTCGAAAAACAGAAAACATTTTTGAAAAATGAAAACAGGAAACTGAAACACAAAGAGAACGCAGCCTTAAATTGCAGTTTTTCTAAAGGAGATTTTGTGAGAGGTGCTTGTTGCAGTGTACTATATGCCAATGGTTGATTTACCCAGCAGCATACGCAGTAGTGGAGACAGAGAATTCTAGAACTTTGAGATGAACCATTAGCAATTAGGGTGAAGATTTAAGGATTGTGAATAGTAATAAATGGACATTTATAACTGATAGAAGGGATTGCAAAAGGTCATTGAGGACTTGTACCCTGATGTTGAACATAGGTTTTATGTAATAAATAGTATATTACAATCAATCGGGTCAACTTAATCCTTAGTGCTATAAATTACTGTAAAGTTTCGAAATGATATTCAAACCCAATTCTCGTGCTGGATTTTTAGTCTTTCAAGTGTCGTTGAAATACAATTTTTTTGTACAAGTCAAATTTATTTTTTTACTAATGAAATTTCTATAACTGGTGAAAGTGAAACTTTAATTTAAAATTTTTGGCTACTATGATACGTAACCAGAGTCGGACGTGTGTTTTTTAAGGCCTGATCAGTGTATTCTTCAAAAAAAATGGGCCATGGGCTCCACGGGCCCTTGAATTTTTATTTTTATTGAAAACAACGATAAAATTCAGAAAAATGTACTAAATAATATGAAAAATTCACCATAAAATTGCAAAAAAGTAAAAAAAAAAATAAAAAATGCAAAAGTATTAATTAATATAAAACAATCAACAAAATATGATATCCAAATACTTATATTATATAATTGCAGGGAGAATTTGAGGCTCACAAGGGACCATTCACGAATCATCAAATATTGTTTTGTAAAAATTTATTAAAATCCAAAACAATAGGGGGGAATTTGGGGCTCATAAGGGTAGGGGTGGCAATGGGGCTGGACAGTTGGTGGGTTCGGCTTGGTTCGACTCGTTAAAAGTTTGGCTCGGTTCGTGAAAAAAGGGGCTTGGACTTGGATCGAACAAAAAAATTTGGGTGTTGAACAGTTCGAGATCGGCTTATGAAGTTTTTTGACTGGCTCGTGGACAAGCCCAATTGGCCAAAATGCGAGCCGGCCCATTTCAGACTCGTCTGGCCCGTTTCTCACGAGCCAGCCCATTTAGGCTGGTGAGAAGCCCGTGCAAGCTCGTGAGATTTGTTTTAGTATTCGAAAGTTAGAATACCAAAAAAAAAAAAAAAAAATTAAAATTAACGAGTCCACGAGCCAGACTTGGGCCGGCTGTGTGGGAGATGAGCCGGCCGTCGTCTCCCACACGAGCCTTGGACGATCCGGCTCGTGGGCTGGACCAATCTTGTCCTTCATGGGTCGAGCTGGCCCGACTCGGCCCGTTTGACATCCCTACATGAGGGAGGGACCAGCAAATATTAAATCAAAATAAAGTATGAATGAACACAGTGGGGATATGGTGTGTATTAGTGTGCACATCATGGAACGCACTATCCTACATGGCGTGCCAACTAGACAAAAATGGGACCCACATACTTCAATTCAAAAATCAGTCAAATTAAAACCACATTCACCTACCTGCCTGTACTTTTATTCCCCCCCCCCCTCCTAGCAGGTGGTATCACCCCCTCCCCATTACCTCTCTCTTACTTTATTAATTATATCACTGTTTTTCATCTGAAAGAGAAACCATTCCTCTGATTTTTTTACGTGATTCCACCTCTCTTCTTCCCTAATCTCTGATAACTTGTTCCCGCTTTATTTTTTTCCCAGTTGCTTCATCGTTGTCTCGCCATTGTACTCCAACCGACCGTTTTAGGTATGTAAGTTTTTATATTTCTGTTAAAGGTATGTAAGAATGGAGTTGGCTTAACATATTCAAGATTCATTTTTGAGGAAATTATGAAAAAAGAAATGTAGCTGGCCTGTAATGGAAAATAACTCAAAAAAATGGATTTTTTTTTTTTTTTTTTTGTATGAATCGATTGAAGATGAAGGATAAATTATTTCTAATTAATATTTTTTTACAGTTATGCTTATTGATTCCATATTTCGAGATGCATTGTAATTAATTTTTTACATTTGAAATTGTTAATGATAATGAACAATGCATTGAATTTTTTTTGGATGAATCGATTGAAGCAGAGGGGATTAATTATTGGTAATATATTATTTTTGTACAGACACGTTTATTGATTCCCCACTGTTCGAAATGGATCCTAATTAATTTTTTACATTTGAAATTGCTAATTCTAATGTTCCCATCATAATAATTTTTCCTTTCTTCTTATCATCGAATATTCCCAAAATAATCAAAGAATTACATGAATATTCTCTCTACGTAATATACCCAATAACATATCAACATAATATCATTAACTTATCTTTCCAATATTTGTAACCCAAAATTCAGTAAACAAATATCTTCCAAATAACTAAAATTCTTTACTTAAATGTCACCACATTTCCTGCAAAGTATTTCTTTCACTTGTATATACGTATGAATTCTGATTCAATACGGTACTCATTTTACTTTCCACGTATTCTCACACTATACCATGATTATTATTAAAACAAAATATCAGTACCCATAATCCAAGAAAATATTCCAAATCTCCAATCAAATCTCCTTTATCGATAAAGTAAACGGCGCATAAACTCTTGTTCCCTCTTTTCCATTAAAATAATCCTGCTCTTTCTTGCTGGACACAACATCACGCGGATTAACTCAGATCCTTAATGCTTTTAAATAGTTCGTGATGGAAAGAGGTTGAATCATCAAACAATGGATATCATCCTTACAAACATCCGCAAGTATTATTCCAGTCTTCCTATGAATGATCTGAGAAAGATCTATAGAATAAGGCTCGAAAGATTGAGGTTGCTGATGACTCATGGTATTCCAGAAGATGTTCGCTGGTTGATAGAAGCAAAGGTTCGACTATCTGGTGAATTACCATCAACATTTCCAAAACATATGCCTGGTTTAGGCAAAAGCACGTTTGCAAAGAAACGAAGAGCAAAAAGACTGGGTGGTTGCTACAAATGTGCTCGTTGGAACTGTAATACTCGTTGCAAATCAGTAGGATATTCTTCTACTAATCGGGATGATAAAATCGAATTCATAAAGGGTGGACTGAGTAAGGAGTCTTTGGATGATATTCGACTGACTCTTGAGACGCACCCAAGTGGTTATGTGCAACGTGAACTTCTCTCCTTATACGCTCAGTTTAACGAGGACAAAAATCGTTATAGTCTCCAAAATATAATAGCAAAAGATCCTGTTTGCCAGTCTGTTTTACAAAATGAGGCTTCTGGCAGTTCAGCAATAATATAAGGTAAATCTTTTGATTCGCATTTAAAATATTTTGCTGCTTTCTTTCACGCGTTTTGGAAATAAAATATATTTTCCTTTCTCGAGTTTTTGATAAAGCTGGAAATAAATATATTTTTCTTTTCTCGAGGTTTGATAAAGCTGGAAATAAATCACCGAAAGGTGATATCTTTGGTAAAACAGTCAAAAGTTGGCCGATTTTGTCAAAAGTAAATCTTTACTTTTTCAGAATCAATCAAAAACAGTAAATTTTTTCCGGCTTTAAATAGCCAAACATATTTCATAGTTCAGGCATCCCAAAATCACATCTTCTTCGTAAGTTTTCCCTTCTTTACTATCAAAGATGGAAGCACCAAAACTTCGACAGATCAAAACTATTTGTGTATTTTGTGGATCAAAAGTAGGGAAAGGCTTCGGTTATCTAGAAGCGGCTGTAGATCTTGGAAAGAAACTGGGGGAAAAAGGTATCACTCTTGTATATGGGGGTGGTAGCAGTGGTCTAATGGGTTGTGTTTCCCAATCTGCTCTTGCAGAGAAATCAAAAGTAATCGGTGTTATACCTGTCCCTTTGGTAGATGTTGCAGGCAAAACACGAGGGCATGAAGTTCAAACCTTATCCATCCATGAACGCATAACTTGTATGCTATATGGTTCTGATGCCTTTATAGCCCTGCCCGGAGGTTTTGGTACCTTAGAAGAAATCTTTAACATTACCTCGTGGGCTCAACTAGATCTCCATACTAAGCCTATTGGGCTTCTGAATGTTAACAATTTCTTTGATGGTTTGTTAACCTTTCTTGATTATGCTGTGGAACAGGGATTCATCTCTCCATTTTCCAGAAGGCTTCTTATTTCTGCTCCTACTATTGATGAACTACTGGATAAGCTGCAGTCATATATCTCAATACAAGATCCAGCAGGGGTTAAGATAGATTGGTCGCAAGGAAGGGGAATCAAGCGAAAATGGAGTCCGGTTAATGTAAACTTAACTCTGTGAATCTTAGAATAAGTGGGGGTAGAGTACGGAGTATTCTCACTCTCGAGACACCCCTCCATTTACTAGGATTTCCTTAATGTTTAAATCTTGTGTGTACTTCAAAGATCCAAGGTGGTAGATTACTGAGTATTCTTACTCTCGAAACACACCTCTTTGAAGGTTTTCTCTTTATATCCTCAAAAGATCAGAGGTGGTAGGATACGGCTACTCCGGAAACACATCTCTCATTCTGAGGATCTTTCCATGTGTTTTCTCTTATGCTTTCATGTGTTTCATGTATTTCCTTTCCAGTGTGACTCTTGTGTGTTCTCCTTATGAGAAAATAATAAAATTTCTGTTATCATCTACTAAATCTCGTTTGTGATGTAAATGAACTTGCATGTCTAACCTTAATTCTTTAGTAGATGCTTATCATATCATGCTCTTAATTCCAATTGATAAAATTCTGAACAGAGTCTCCCTTGTAATTTGGACTTATCCCAAAACATAAGCATACTTCATAACTCACAATAACAAATAACTCCACATTTGATCACAACGATCTAAAATATTGAAAACGATTCCAACACTTCAATATCATCAAAAATATCTCATAATTCCATTCATAATTCCTCAACATAACAATTTCAAATCATATTTTTCAATATCACAATATCATTTCCTTCCATACCTTAATTGGCTCAAAAGATTACTCATACTTATAAATATATGCCATGTCTAAAATCAATTATGCAAAGTCCATCTAGGGTTCATCATTTCTAACTCGAGGACAAAAATTATTTAAAAATCATTCTTAAATTATATTATTCCCATTATGCTCAACACTCGTTTTCTTTCTTAAAAATTTTCTCATAATCATACATTAAAGCATATAAGTTATGACAAAGCATAACAACATCATTATTTTCGAAGAAATACATTCTTATTTCTCATGAATCATAAATATCCGAAATACTCTTCATTCTTTCTCATAAATCAATAAAATGAGTATTCGAAATACTGAAATAACTTTAAACATCATAAACTTCTTTACCTCGGAGTTGGTGGAACGAATGATGGCAGTGGCAATCTTCATCAATAAAAATCTTATAATGGAAAATATTTCTTAAAATTCTTTTTTTTGAAAATTTTACCAGTCTACAGAAACGCAGACTAGCTCTGATACCAACTTGTAGCGCCCCGAGTTCCGTATACCCGGTTCACTACGTCATTTTCTGTCTAAATTTTTCGAATAATATTTTTGCGGAAGAAATAATTGAAATTCATTTTTGGCAACATTAAATAAACTGTAATGGCCGATAAAATTGAAACATTTATGAAACCATTTGAAATAGTAAATCGAACCATTAATTTTGTAAAGAAATTGACAATGTCATAATTTCTCAAATAAATGAACTTCTCTAAATTATTCGATTGTTTGGAAAAATACGGAAATCATTAACGTCAAACTTTCAACCGTTTAACGATTATTGCCACCATCATTCATCGCTCGCCACCGTCTCCGAAATCTGCAAAACTGTTAAAAAGTAGGGTGAGTATTTCATGGGGGAAATACTCAGTAGACTCATCGCAAATTAATTTAATTTATAAGATGATTAAACACATAAATCCCGGCTCTTTATAAAACGAGCATTGATAGAGCTTCTTTATAAAACGGCTCTTGATAAAACTCATATTGTGCATTACAGCACGGAACATATTTTGCAAATCATAGGCTCTTTGAAAATAGCTCTTTGAAAACCATATACTTATAAAAACATTTTTATTATGCCAAGCATAATTTCTTTTGAAAGCATAACATAAGATAGGATTGAAATCCTCATAAACATAGGGAGACACAAGAATTTTACCGAACTTAGGTGATAATAATTCTTATGCAGTAAAATCATAATAACAGTAAGTTTTCATCATAACATAGGATAAGATCTAAATCCTCATAAACATAAGAATTTTACCGAACTTAGGTGGCAAGAATTCTTATGTAGTAAGTATACCAAGCATAATTTTCTGAAATTCATAGGGATCAATTGCATCATAACATAAGATAGGATCGAAATCCTCATAAACATATGCGACAGGAATTTTACCGAACTTAGGTGACAAATCCTCATAAACATATGGAAACATAGGAATTTTACCGAACTTCGTGGCAAATCCTCATAAACATAGGAGACACAAGAATGTTACCGAACTTAGGTGGCAAGAATTCTTATGTGTAGCGCTACTAAAACTCCGGTCCCCTTAACATATCATAACTTATCATATGGGACCCATAACAATCTTGGTAGATTGATTTCATAGCAATGATCCAAAAAAACATTTTCGTGAAGCATAGGGTATACTTACTTTTCGTAAAAACATAAAGTATATTTTCTTTTCATAAAAACATACTTACTCTTCATAAAAACATAAGGTATATTTACCTTTCATAAAAACATACGTGCTTTTCTTAAAAATTGACTTTCACAAGTCACATGACATTCATATGAAATCATAATTTAAATCAATTAATAAGTGCGAGTCTACCTCAAATCCGACGAGTGCAAAGTTGAGCGGGAATGACTTCAATTTCTTTGAATTCTCCGTACGCTTCGTCTTAGCCAATAAGTCACTTTAGTATATCGAATATATAGTTCAAAATGATAAATTATAATTTGAGGACTAAAATTGATGTTTTGAAAGTTAAGGAACTAAAATGAATACTTTTGAAAGTTGAGGGATTAAAATGAATACTTTTGATAGTTGAGGGACTAAAATGAATATTTTCAAAAGTTGGGATTTAAAATCAAAATAAAGTAAATCAACAGGGACTGAATAATAGATTTTAAAAATGAGGGACTGATTAAACTCATTTAAAACTTAAGGGCTGAAATTGATAAGTTTAAAAGCTGAAAGGACTGAAATAAAACATTTTTAAAATATAGGGACTGATTTGAAATAACTTTAAAACTTCAGGGACCAAATTGCAAATTCTCGAAATCAAAATATTAATATTAACAATATCATTTCTCTCTTCATTTCTGATCGAGAGAAGAGACAGAGGATGGCGACGGCGATGGAGGAGACGCAGCGACGCCAGGCCACGAGCGAGGTGTTCTGCCGGTGATTTCGCCGGCGCTGGTTACGAGGAGTGGAGAGGGTGCAAAATAGGATAGTTTATGGGCTGATTTGGGGGCGATTTTAGGGTGAAACCGAAGCTAGGGTTCGCAGTTCTTCCGACCAAAATCCGGTTAAGATGGCGGCAGTCAAGGTGAGTAACTGGGCTTCATCTATTTCTTGGTTTGGGTTTTTATTTTGGATGATTGATTTGGGACTAGGTTTGGGATTCGGTTGGGTGTCCAACTGAAGGGCAGTGTGCGATCGGTGGTTTTGACATTGATGATGATAAATGGCGAGGTGGTGGTCTGAATTGGTTGTAGTGGCTTGAGGTAGTTGGGCGTCAAGGTGATGATTCTGGTGGAAATTAGCTGTAGATTGGCTGCAGTTGGTGGTGGTTGCCTTGATTGGGCAGACTGTGGCGTGGTGGCAGTTTGGAGCTGGTGGTGGTGATGCTGCAGTGGGTGCGTGAGTGGCATGGAGATAGCAGCTAAGTTCTGAGCTGATTGGGTGCGAGATTGATGGTTAAATCAAAGCTGGAAATCGAGATCGAAGTTGTGGCTTCCGAAACAAATAACGAGGTTGCTGTTTGGTGATGATGATGATGAATCAGAGACTGGTTTGGAGATTCGGCTATGGCGGATTTGAGGATGGCGAATTGGAAAAGCAGGCTGGTGGTTGCAGCTTGTGGTGATTCAGTGGCTTGGTGGTTGGAAATCGTGATGAGGCAGTGGGGTTGCTCGAATGGTTCCGGCAGTGAAGGTGAAAGTGATCATACAGGTTGGTTTGGCTTGATGATGATATAGGGGATTGAAATTGTGGTGGGTGGAGTTGTGGATTGTTGGTTGACAGTGGTGGCTGCATTGGTGATGATAACAGTGGCCGGTTTTGGAGTTGAGTTGTTTTGAAGATTGATTTTGATATTGAATGTTCAATTGGCAGTGAGGGTGATTTCTGAATGGTGATGAAGATGAATGCTTTCGGCTATTAAGGTGATGAGAATGATGATGTTGGAGAATATTAGATGTAAAGGTGGAATAAAATGTGAGTTGCCATGTGTGTGATGAATGATGAAGATTCTAATGGTATAAAGAGAGAATTGTGGTGGTGTTCAACCGAGATGGTAGTGATGATGAATGGAGAAGGAAAATAATTTAAAAAGAAAAAGAAAGAATAAAAATAATTAATGGGATACTAGCATAATTAGGCAAATGTTTAATTTAAGATAATTAATTAGATATCTTTAATAATTTGGAATTTAAAATGATTTTGAAATAATACTTTGAATAAATAATTAAAATAACATAATTTTAGAAATTCGGATTTTAATTTAAAATCGAACAAATTCGATATTTCTTGACTTGGTTAGACGAATTCGTCGCGGCGTTAACTTCAAAATAATGGGTGAAATAGTAGCGACACAATTTTCTAAATATTAAAATAATTATAAAATTGCGTAAAAATTCTGGGTCGCTATAGTAATAAAGGGGCAAACTAGACAATCTTGGGTAGTGACAAAATTTGTTGCAACACATAATCATGGACTAACAACTCCTAGCAAAGTACATTTGTTGTGGTCACATAGGACTATCTCGGCTAGCAAGAAGGCACTTACGCAGCAGTTATCTGAAGCCAATATTCCGGCATGTCAAAAAATGCCACTTATGGAAATAGATGTGGGAGGTCCATCATCTGTTGGGTGTATGCCGAGAGATTTATTGAACTACAAAGCAAAATTACGTGAACAAAAAAGGGGGGCTAGATGCAGAAGCACTGATTGAGTACTTTGAATTTGAGAAAGATCCAAACTTCTTCTACACTTTTGATACCGATTCAGAGAGCAAGTTGGTTAGGTGTTTTTGGGCTGATTGTGAATCAAGAAGGGGGTACGCATTTTTTTGGTGATGCGGTTGTCTTCGACACAACATATAACACCAACAAATACTCAATGATCCTAGCGCCATTCTGGTGTCAACCATCACCGGCAAACTATCATTTTCGCATGTGGGTTACTAAGTGACGAAACGACAGAATCATTTGTTTGGTTGTTGTCAAAGTTTTTGGAAGCCATGCCAGACAATAACCAACCGGGGGTGATAATTACTGACCAAGATGCCGCAATTGCAAAAGCAATTTTTATAATATTTCCTTCGACGCTTCACATATTTTGTTTGTGGCATATTGATAAGTGCTATATTAACGTTTATTTTATGCACTTATATCCTTGAATTAGAAATAATGTGATTCTATCTAAGTATTATTAATGCATCTTATATTTTATGTGATATATGATCATAAAGGAAGAGAAAAGAAGGAAAAGGGACCAAAATGCACTTAAAATTGAAGATTGGGGGACCTTGGGTGCAATTTATTTACGGCCGCAATGCAAAAATGTCACGGCTGTAAGAGTGTTCGTTGAATCAAGAAAAAATCAACAGAAAAGGATTTACAACCGTAAACAAGAAGTTACGGCCGTAACCTTCAAATATGCAAATTGGCAAGACCTGTCTTACGGTCGTAAACTAAAAGTTATGAAAAATATGCAGAAACCAAGTTACGGCCGTAAAGGATTTGTCACGGCCGTAACTTGCCTGTCAAAAATTTCCTTATTTTGAATTTTTCCATAATTTTGGGATTTCTTGAGCCCAAAGTTAGGGCACGAATTTGAGGCTATAAAAAGGGAATTTCATGACAAGAAAAGTGTAGAAAAAGTGTTGAAAGATGAGCGGCTTGCTTGGAGATTGGAAGAAGAATTAAGCGACTCGAGAAGGTGAATCAAGAGAGAAAAATTCCAGAGTTCTTCATGGCTTTAAGCGGCTAAGTTCTCCACCTAGTTCAAAGGGGACGTTGTATTTTAATTCCTTTGTTCATCACTTTTCCAAACTAGTAACGTAGTTCTAAATTCTTTACTTTGATTTGTTGGATTTTTATGCGTTTTTAATTCAATCAATGCAATTCTTTATTTGATTAAGGCCTTATCATTTAACTTGTTGTATTGAGATTTGCTATTTTGAATGATTGGATCCGTAATCGTCTTTTTGTTCAAATCATAGTAGCAAGTGGAAATTTAATATTTCCATAGAGAATTCCAACTTAGGTTAATTGTCACGAGCTTGTGTGATTGATAATCTAATTCACCCTAATTCTTTTCAACCATTATATAGTTGTTGTCTTAAATCTAAAGAGCTTGTTTTAGGTTATTCAATGACTAATGTTTGATTAGAGAGCTTATTCTAATTAAATGCAACTAAGGGAGAATATGAATAGTTAGAACTTATTAACTATTTACGGGTGATAAATCAAAGAAGAAATTGAACTCGCGTTACTTGGAAAGTGATAACATTGTGATAGAATACAACTGAACCTGAAAACTAGGATTTGTCAATAATTGATTTATATTCTATTTAATTTACGTTTTTATTTTATTTTCAAGTTATTTATAATATTTGAACTCAAAACACCCCCATCTATTCTGATTGACACATCACTAAATTAGTTCACGTTCCTTGTGGGAACGACTCTTACTTCCGCTATTACAATTAAATTTGATGATTTGCAAGTAAGATATTAATTTAAATTTCGGTGCGTAACGACGCGCATCACATATCCTGAACAAATTTTCTGAAAAATTAATGCCATGATCTACAATGAGCAATACCACCAATTGGTGAATATTATTAAACAATCTGAGTCACCTGCGGAGTTTGAACATCAATGGAATGAAGTAATGAAAACGAAGAAGAAATAACATTCCATGCTGCGAGGCATCACTTTTGACTGCATTTATTCAGCGGTGCTCGTGCTAGTAAAAAAAACTCGATCTCAGTGTCCACCTGAGTGTCAACACTTCTTGCGTTTTAATTTAAGGCGGAATTTCCCTCCGAGGGCACCACCCCGGGTTCGTGATATCACCCTGTCCACTGCACTGACCGTGTTCCATCTGCTGACCCGAGGCAAAGAACCTCAAATCCATTTCGTGAGGAGGAGGAACCATGCTCTTAGTCGAATTGCTGGTCTAGTTATAGGAGATAAAGGGGAGTGAAACCCTTGGTGAGCGGATCCTCGGGCTTTCCTCTCCAAAAGACCAAGATATTGGAGGGGATTCATCCTAGCGAGATGTTCGAAATTCATCCATGCATACGCAATCTCCGCTATGTAATGAGTGGCTCAATACCATGTATGGAATACGTCATTGGTGGGTGCCGATGTACGTGAAACATTTATTTAGGGCAGGCATGTCAAGTAGTCAAAGATCTGAAAGTGGTCACTCTTTTCTGAAGAAATACATTAGCAGGGATTGCACACTTATGGGTTTTAGACATGCTTTAATCGGGCATTGGTGCATCAGCGACACAAAGAGTTGCATATTATACATGTTGATATCAGTGAGCAACCAAGAATTAATGTGCATGATGTGATGGAGGAACAAATGGTGCACGTGTACACCAAAGAAATATTTCTGAAGTTTCAAAAGGAAGTGCAGCAGAGTAACCACTACATTTGTTCAAAAATTTCAAGTTCATCTGATGTTAAAGTATATGGTGTGGAGAGTTTCGAAATAGGGAGAACATTTGATCACCGTCGAGAGGTAACTTACTACACTGCCACTAATTTTCTGTCTTGCTCATGTCGCATGTTTGATTTTGAAGGCGTCTCTTGCCGCCACATGCTAAGATTTTTGGGAAAAACAAAAACAAGTTTTTTTGCTACCCGAGAACTACATTATGCTGAGGTGGACTGAAAAGGCGAAATGTGGGTCTGTGTTTGAATCACCAACTGGATGTTCGCTTCAAGATGACACCAGTCGTTCTCTGATGGCACGTCATGCATTGTTGTCCCACAAAGCCACGTTAGTGGATCACGCATACCTCACAGATGCTCGTAGTACATTCCTTTTGTGTGAGTTGGAAGGCCTGTATAATCAATTAAAGGAGCTCGACAACAACGTGTCTCCGATGAGTATGAACAATGGTGCTAGCGTAACTGATGTGATCCCGCGAGGGGGTCACGACGGACACGCGGAAATGAACGTCGGGAAAGTTCCGAATTCAGGTTGGAACAGACGGTAACACTACGACCCGAGCCTCACGACGCAAGAACCAGGGGCGTATCAAACCCGAGACCCGTTACGATGCGGAAACCAGAACCGTAATGGTTTGAACGCCACAAGGAATGTCCAGATCCTTGATAAGTTCGATTGTTGAACGCCACAAATATCTCACAATATTTGATAAGTTCGAAGGTGTTCAATTCAGAACAATATATGAGGGAAAACCACTCAACACAATTTTCATTAATCAAAGTCTTAATAATCTTTTTGTATTACAATGAAGACGCCTTTATATAGGCAATCAGAATAAAGATCTTAATCTACTTAGGAAACTAAATAAAATCTAATCTAATTAGGGAATAGATAAAACTTATCAAAATAGACTCCTAAAATACTAAAATAGGAAAAAGGAATTAAAATATAAAAAGGAAACAAAAATCCACATGATTTTACGCTAATCTGTATTTACGGCCGTGACAACATTCCTTACGGCCGTAACTGTACTTCTGCTTAAGGATTACGGCCGTGACCATAAACTTACGGCCGTAACTGTTAAAATCTTGGAATCTTTAATTTCCACCCGTGGCTGACTTACGGTCGTGACCAGCTAGCTTACGGCCGTAAATACGAATCTGGTCCATTTTGACTTGATTTGATCTTTGAAGCTCTCCGAACCTGTTTGAATTCTTGTTTTGGCTTGAATTGTAGTTCTTTCCGTCAAGCCCGCCATGATTCTCATCAGTAACTCATGATGTGGTCCATCTTGTTTGTGAGCCTAATTCTGTGAGGGCCAAAGGCAGTGTGATGTGTTCTGGACCCTCGACAATCGGAGTCATAGCAGGCTTGACGGAAAAAGTTAAATATTCAAGTCAAATAAAAGTGAAATCCAGTCAACCATGTCAGAATTAGATGCATAATATGTTTTTCTCGATTAGAAATGAGCCACTAAGCAAAACTCATGGGAAAAAGCCCTTGAGCCGACTGATTTTATGGCCAAATTTCATCATTTGGGGCTTCAAAATAGCAAGTCAATTATGCAGACGGAAATTAGGATTTTTGCGTATTTTTAGGTTAAATTTTGTTTTTAATTATTTGTTTGCCTATTTTAGAATTTTAGCCTAATTAGAATTCTATTTTGAGTCAATTAGCGGCTATGTTATTTTACTTATTTATGTTCCTTTCCATTCATTGTAATTCAGATTTGAGACTTTGATTTTGATATAAACAGTTTTTATTGATGATTCAATAAAATTTATAGATGGATTCCTATGTTTTTCGAACTTATCAAGAATATTTTTTGTGGCGTTCAAATACCGAACTTATCAAGGAGATTGGACAATTCCTTGTGGCGTTTCGAAAGTCGTGGTTCTTTATTCCGCATCGTCGAGCCATCGCGTCGTGAATATCGGGTCATGATTCATCTGTCCAACCACAACCTGAGTTCGGAACTTTCCGGCGTTTCTTCCGCGCTTCGAATCTCATCATTGTGGAAAACGCCTGAAGTCATCAAAGGAAAAATCAATCTCCACATCAAACAGACAGTGTAGGGTTTGCCATAAGCAAGGACACGATAATAGAACATGTCTATATCGAAGACCTGACAGGTAATTCCAGAACTTCAGACTTATTTTTGGTGCATCAAGTATTTTATTTCCTTGTGAAATGTATCTTGTAACTAATTTTCTCCCTCCAGTGCAAATGACTTCGACATAACACAAGGAAATGAAGGGGACGCACTTGAAAATGGAGAACACACACATCAAAACGGAGACGATGGAACCTATACGAGTATTGGTAGCAGTTATCAATACGATGGTGGTGGTGCAGTCTAGTTCCTGGGAGTTTGTTAAAAAGTGTATTAATTGGGTGTTTAATGAACTTCTTGTACCTTTGTTTATGTTATGACCTATTCTATGACAGTTGAATCTTCTTTGCCTAATGAATTATTATTTCCCCTGGAGAGTACAAATGATGCATAAACCGATATGCACAATTCAACTGTTGCACCATTAAGGTAATTTGGGTATTTGAAATCTAGCAATGTGCCAATCTTCACAATATACATTGAAAAAGCTTCTGGTTCGAATCACAAAATTATTGGAACACCAACAATAACATAATTTTGGAATTAGATGATGAAAGCTGCAAATTAACATCTAAATTACCACCAAACTTCATACATAATCAAAATTAATAGTAGTCGAAATAACGAGGGAGAGGTTAATTTTCAAACCTACAGAATACAACAACAACCACGAGTACCCATCAACTCAAACTTTCTACTAAAATTGCAATGTTCTGGTTCAACTCAAATAATTGTCGTCGTTGCACATCGCTGCAATCGCATCAACGGGCACGTAACGCTTCAAGCTCATCGACCCAGTAGAACCCGTCACACTTCACACCGTCCTTCCAATTTTTGCATTTCTAGAACATACGATTTGAGTTATTTTCAGTTCGTGACATATACAACTTCATAGGGGAGCCACATCGTAGACAACATTGCATATTTTTTACACTGGACATCAACATCGTTGAAGAATTCGAGGATCACAACACTGTTAGATGAAACCAAGAAAAGTAAGCAGTATACTGGAAATAAATTCATGAAATACAGATTACATTTTGAAAAGGAAAATAACTTGACCAAAAAATGGTGAAATCAGAAACGAGATGGGGGGGGGGGGGGAATCACGCAATAATTTCATGAAATACAGATTACATTTTGAAAGGGAAAATACCTTGACCGAAAAATGGAAAAAAAATGGTGAAATCGCACACGAGATGGGGGGAAATCCCGTACCAACCACGCAATAATTTCATGAAATATAGATTACATTTTGAAGGGGAAAATACCTTGACCGAAAAATGGAAAAAAAAAATGGTGAAATCACGTGCTGGGGGGAAATCACGCACCTGAAAGTGGTGAAATCGCGCACCTGAAAGCTTCTGGTTCTGATGAGTGCTTTCCCTTTCAGATGAAGAACAATGATATATAATAAATAAAGAGATAGGTAGTGGGGAGGGGGTGATACCTGTGCTGGGGGGGAATAAAAGTACAAGCAGGTAGGTGGATGTGTTTTTAATTTAACTGATTTTTTAATTGAAGTATGTGGGAACCATTTTTGTCTAGTTGGCATGCTATATAGGATAGTGCGTTCCATAATGTGTACACTAGTACACAACATATCCCCACTGTGAATGAACATGCGTCACATTTATCACAACTGAAGGAGGAACAATTGAAGGAAATAACAGTCACTAAAGAGCAGATGCCCATTGTGGAATTGAATGTCAGCAAAGTAGAAGCCAATGATTTTCCCAGCATCCCCCTCTGTATTGAAAGAAAATTATGTTGAAACAGGAAACTAAAATCTAACCATTACAACAGAATAATACTGTTAAGAGTGAAATCTACATTCACTTAAATATGAAAACAAGGCTACTCCTTAATCTTCTAATATTGGAGCACGAGACTCACCATTCACTTCGATATTGGAGTCTGAAAAGCTCAATATTCAATAGATATAGAATTGTTCTCCTGTCAGACATCTGACACCTTCTCCACCTTCTCCTGCCAGACATCTGGCAGGAGAACAAAACCATCAATAGATATATGCTAAGAAATTTCAATTATAATTCCAAAAAATCTTTATCTTTATATCTTTATTCTTTATACAAGTAAGATAGTCATAGTAAGTAAAAAAATACGGTGAAATTGGTTTATTTATATTTGAGAAAAAAATACGTATGATTAAAAAGCGATTTGAGAAATTGTGTTATTTATAAATTGTAATGATTGCTTAAATAATAGAGTCTTAAATGTGATCTCTTAAATCTTATTGAAAAATAAAAGTATAATTTGATGAGTTAAAATTAAACACACGTTTATAATTATTGTGATTGATATTTTTAGAAGAAATTTGAAAAAATGTTAAACACGAGGTAAATGAAGAAATTATGAATATTATGGTAAAAATAATTAAGATTTTTAATCGTTATAAATTTTAATCGTTATCTATCGATCCGCAGCCACTGCCTTCACAAATCTACAACCACTAGATAACTTATCACACCACCACCACCACTGCAACACCACACCACCACGACGCAGCCAACATCCCCAGTACCATCACTGTTACCTACACCATACTGCACCCCACACAAACATCATAGCTGCACACCACAAACACAAACACCACCATAACACACCACCACATACAAACACCACCTCATACACCTTTAGTAGGCAACCCTTGCTCGCTATCTCAAAGCTGCGAATCACCGACCGCACTGGAGATGCACAACACTCCATCAAAGTTTGAGCAATCCCGTAGCATCACGCTTTCGACGATGCGATTCGCTGTGCAATGTAACCAGGTTCTGCCGACTGCTGTGATCCACGCTGCACAGATATCAACGATCTTGCAGCTTCATGAATCACAGAACCACACTATTTGATCCGTCGCGCACCACAGCTGGTGCTTCTGGTTGTTATGATCTACGCTATGCAAAGATTGGCGATTTGGCTGTAATGGACAGTGCCTGATGCATGGTGGCACCATTGCAGATCTTGGGGTGGGATGGGGTGTGTGTATGTGAGAGAGAGAGAGAGAGAGAGAGATGAGCTGAATTAGGGTTTGAAGTCAAGTAGGATGGATAATGTAGGTTAAATGAGTTTATTTTAATTTAATAATATAATTATTAATATTAATCCTTGAATTATTACTTGCATTTTGGATAAAACATTATTAAATTTATTTATTTTTTGAATTATGTAGTTGAAATGTAGGTGTGGAGGTAATTTTCTCACTAGTTTGTATTTGACGATGCATAAAGATTGACCAATGACATCCATTAATTTTGCATCATACCAATCTACTCAATGGGGGAGCCAAGGATGGACCATTTACAGTCCCAAAATAATATGGGATAATCCCACAAGATAACAATTTTTGACATTGTTTAAAAGCACTGTATAAATACTGGAAAAGTTACAAATGAGAAATACTATAGCAACATTTTTAATATTTGAATTTCCATTTTATTTAGAAGAGATAATTTATCAATATGTCAAAAATGTATTGAAGTACGACAGATTTTGACTCAATGATATTAAGTTCTTAAACGAGTCAATAAATCAATTTCTCATCGCTCTTTTTTATTAGAATTACGTTTAAATTGTGGTTGAAGAGACCAAACCGAGTCACTTGGAAAGTAAGCCTTTTTTTACAATTCAATTCAAAATGCGATAATAACTACAGAGAAATCAAACCAACTTCAAGTCAAGATTCATCACTACAAGAATATTGAGCAGAAGATTAACGTAAAATTATGTTGCAATAAAATTAGTTTTTATTGTAAAAATTAAAATCAGACAAAAACCATTACGATCTCAATTCTGATGCACAGAGTGAGACGTATTTTATATAAAATCGCAGGGATGGGTATCGGGTGGTTCGGTTTGGGTATATCAAGAACTGAAATTGAGCCATACTTTTCGGTTCTTGTAAAATGGAACCATTCGGTTCCATTGAACTGCAAGAACCAAACAAGAACCAAACCATTCGGTTTCGGTTGTACAATAATATTTATTTTTTGAGGCCTCATTGTAACGACCCGGTCCCACTTAACGGGCTATCCCGACCTTTAGATGACGGCGTAATGTCTCCACTGTACCAACACCAAACTTTTTAGCATGCTTTGTCCTCACTCGCACGCTCCCCGAGAAAACTTTCAAGGAGGTCACTCATCCTAGAATTTCTCCAAGTCAAGCACGTTTAACTGTAGAGTTTCTAACAATGAATTTTCGAAAAAAAGAAAGTGCACCTTATTGGTATGAGTAGTACATATCATTTCTTTTGTGCTTTCTTAGCCCAGGTGTTACGATCACCCCTCGTTAGACTCGTGACGTCCTCGTCGCGCTTAACCTATCTGAGGATCTGTTGCCAGGCGTTGGGATTCTAGAGGTGGCTCTCGCCCTATGACGTAGCACTTAGTTCCCGATTTCCGGTTAGCGGCCGACCCTGATACCATTTGTAACGACTCGGGTCCCACTTAACGGGCTGTCCCAGCCGTTAGATGATAGCGTACTGTCTCCACTGTATCAACACGAGTATTTTCAGCATACGTTGTCGTCACACGCACGCTCATCGAGAAAACTTTTCAGGAGGTCACACATCCCAGAATTTCTCCAAGCCAAGCACGCTTAACTGTGGAGTTTCTAACGATGGACTTGTCGAAAAGAAGGTGCACATTGTTGGTATGAGTAGCACCTATAATTTCTTTTGTACTTTCCTGGCCTGGGTGTTACACTAATCGAGGAGTATCAGGCCTCGAGAAGTGAGCCAATAACTTGAAATAAACTTCTACCGAATATATCAAGATCAAAGATTTTGAAAATCCTTTCAACCAGAAGAAAAGTATAGGATTCTCCATGAAACATAAGATATTCATAAACCAAAATAATAAACAAATGGCCTGAAAAGTTTTTCGAACATGGCAAGAAGTCATTTGTTTAGTAAACTTATGGGATGAGTCATGAGTTTTAAATGCATTATTATTAATTGTTTTATATCTGTATTTAAATATTTAATTAACTCTATCGTTGTCATTTATAACTTCGCTTATTAATAAGTTAGTCTTATTCTATTTTCATTTACTAAGAATTTAAGTCCAAGTGTGAAACTAAAAGTTACAATGAGGTAGAGACGTAACAAATTTCATAAAAAGAACTTAATCATTTTCTCTGTACCCAAAAAAATTATAAACCCACGTGAAGGTGGGCCCTCTGTGATAACATTCTCTGCAATTTACACAGTAGACGACGAGACAATTTGTCATAATCATGCCGCCCTAGGTAATCCACTTGTATTGAAGTAGGTATTTTTTGCATTGAATGGAGTACCATGTGATCCGCATATCACTTAGGTCGATATTTTACCGACCTTAGAGAGGGGAAGCTGATTCATAAAATTATGAGATCGGAGCTCGGAGGTCGGGTGGACCTTTTGTTCCACGACTGGAAGACCTAAAATGGATCAAGCCCATTTTATTTAAAGCCTCTTTTCAAGGGCTGAAAACATGTTCGCCAATGTTACCGAACTGGGCCTTGTGAAATAAATTGTTGATCAACAATTGTGAAGAAAATTATTTTTGGCCCTAACCGTTGGTTAAAATTGACGTGCATAATTATATTCTAATAACGTACCTTTTACATGCATAAATTGGACATGATTTCAACTTACCAAAATCGAATATATGAAGTAGAAAAACAAAAATGCATGAATATGAATTCGATCGAGGCAATAATTGAACTCTTTATCCTTAAGACGATAATGCTCCGCATGAGTACTAACGGTTTTTCGGCATTCGTCTTCCAAGATACAACGACCACGTCCTGCAATAGGAGCACTCCAAATTGCGTAGACCAATGAACTTTTCTTATATTTTGAACTCTCTTCTCATGAAACTTGACTCCAAATCGATGCAAAATTATTTTGAAGTGAACATGCATATCATAATGCAAATATGAAATGAAAAGTGATGAATTGATAAATGATTCAATTGATGAATGGATTAAAATCCAAGCATATGTGATCTATTTTTAATAGTTGAAAAGTTGTGTTCCAAAAAATACAACCCTTTCAAGAAACGCATCTTTTCAAATTTGTCTCTAATTAAAAAGACACAACTATTGGAAAATAATAATTTCAAAAGTCACAATCCTACATTATGAAAAGACACATCTTTTCATTTAAATTAATTCTAGAGTATTTTATAATATTCTAAATAATTTTCCAATATGTCACAATTTTAAGTGGCTTAATTTTTCATTCATTACTAATGGTTTCACTTAAATAATCACATAAATTGGTCAAAATCAATTTTTTCAACAATCCCCCATATGAATGAAAATTAATGTAAAGACTATGCAGACACGAGAGTACACGCGGAAAGCTATTAAATCAGGAGAGGTAGCTTTTGGCTTTGAATCTGTCTTAGTGAAATACTATCGGATTTACTTAGCTAATCGGTGAACATGATGTCTTGAACTATTCAGCCATTGGTGTAAATCAAGATAATAGTACTCACACAATATCTTCTCTAACCATTTCGGTTCTCAGGGTTGTGTTTATTTTGGCCTCGAACAACTCTTGATTTCATAAGCGCTTTAGAGAATTCAAGCCTTGAAACATTCTCTTGGAAGCGACCCCACTTCTCACTTACATAGGTGATCTCCTATTAGGAGTGGTCTACCTACCCCACTTTGGTTTATCCAAGATATAGAAATCATTAAAAGTTAAGCTTAACATAGGCTCTCTGCAGAAAGCACTTTGGTTTGATCATAGGAATGGGTAGGAATTTAATCCTAAGTGCTTAACTGAATCTTCATAACTTAGTTATCTCATTGAACCAAGTTCTTGAGATCTCTAGTCAGCATTATTGAGTTTTCATTACAAAGATTACATGCGTAGTCGACTTTAATCTCATCCCCTTCGATCAGCAGTTTAATGATTTCTTGTTAAACTTTTCGATATAGTAGATCCACAAAATAATACCATCGGAGATCAACTGCAATAAAGACGATCTATACCGTTTAAGACACAATCAATCAATGTTGCAAGTGTTGATTGGTTATTTTTGGAACTCTGAAGCCAACATGCTTCTCTCACTTTAGTTGAAGCTTTATTACAATTATTCATAACCCCCCCCCCCCCCCCCACAAGATTAGGATATCGAATAAATAAACTTTCAAAATTTCTTGAAATAAAATACTTATTTCTCACTTTTTCTAAAGCTCTAGTTCCAAAAAATTCATCTTCAAATTCATTATGATTTCGAACATTTTCAAATACTGCACTAACATAGTAAACACATTTATTAGTGGATATAAATCCTTACAATGGATGTCCATGTCACAATATGGTACCAACAAATTTTCTCGAGAATAGTGCAATTCAACAATGTTCAAAATTCTCGTTATTATAATTTGAAGAAAGTAAGGTCACCCCCACACTTCACAGGTAGTCCCAAGTTCAAGTTTTGATATATATTCGAACAATAACTCAGCATGATTGAGATAAGATTTGAAATCCAGCACTATATGGATTAAATCTTAAAATCAAGAACCTTAAGGACTTAGATTTTTAAAGTCGAGAACTCGAAGGACTATATCAATAATCTTGGAAAACTTTTAAGGTCAAAGTTACAAATCTCAAGTCCTTGAATACTCAATATGCAATTAAATCCTTAATATAAAAATTGCAACTCAAGTCCCTTGACCTATTAAATTTCCAATTACAAGTCCTTTTCATCAAATCACCAAGGTTTCAATCATTTTTTGTTCATTATGAACCATTCTTATACTTCTAAAATTGGCATAAGGGATTTCTACCTTCCAATCTTCATAGAACATTTTTCTATAATTTATAAGGTATAAAGATCGTAACTTGTAAAATAAGTTACCACCACAATTCCTCAATTAGGAATACATGTGCAAGTAGTAATGTTACCCCTCACAAATCTTGGGTTAGGCTTGAACTTACAGTTCATCAAATCTTTTAAAATTCGATGATAATATCATTAATCACATTTATTGAATAAATAATTTATTCAATCTTTAGTCGACATATAATATGACTGGAAATATTAATATCCCGTGAAAGTCCACAAATTTCCATATGTAAATAATTGTGCACGAACTTTGATGCGACTACAAATTGATTACTTTATTAAATTTCCATTACTGGATTATGACAAAGCCAAGATGCCTCGAATTAGAATCATCATGTCACATGGATTGCAAATCTATATAATATATAAAAGTAGCTGAGTCAACCCCGGTCAACTTCACTGTTTCCCTCCAAAACTCTTGTATTGTGTGCAGATTTTATTTATTTTTCCAATTTTTGGGAACTTCAATACTTATCATGTTCACACTACTCATATCTCCTATCCAATAATCAACTTCAAAACCCACTTCAAAAATAGTTGGGTCTTCAATATTTATTTATTATTTTCAAAATCGCTGACGTCTATTTAAAGTTTTCAATATTTATTGTGTTTATATGGCTTCTATTTCCCGCCGCCTAATTACACTGGAAAGCCAATTATTATTTTTTTCCTTTTTCGCTTTTTCAGAATTTGTTTCATTTTTTCCCCCTTTTCAAAATCTGTTGATTCATTTTTGTTTTTTATATCATTTTTTTTTCCATTTCTCTATATACAACTTATTTCATTTCTGTTATATATAATTTTTATGAAGATATACACAATAATAAAAGATTCAATTAAATGGTTATTTCTTTGAAAAAATGTGTAATGTTTAACATGACCGCTCCATTCTACCTTCTATTTTTCACGTTTTATGATTCAAAATTTCTGGTGCGGTGGTAATGCTTATTAGTTATTAATATTACAAACCAGTTGAAAATAAAAAATCGTAAATTATTTTTTGAAAAAGTAAAAATGATTGACACTACTATTTTCTTCAAGACCTGTGATATTTTGAGTCGTTGAGCATAGATTTGAGTTTCTGACAAAAAAGAAAAAAATATTAAAACAATAATATTGTAGAGAAAGCTTCGAAATCAATATAGAATGCAAAATTATTTTGGACTAATAAGATGATTTGTTAATAGTTTATTTATATTATATTCTAGATTTCTCTGTTGGGGTTGCAATGTGTTAACTAATATTGGGCTATTTAGAATAGTTTTTGGTTGGATAGATATGTTAATTGTTTCGGCCGTTAAGTGAAGAAAAATATATTATTCATGGGTCAGTATATATATTTGATGAAAATGTATATTACATTGTATAAAAAATAATAAAAACAAGAAACTAGAATTATTATTATTATTTTTAAATTTGCTTTTACCGAGAAGTTTTTTTTTTTTTTTTATGATATAAGAACGATAATTTGTTTGATTTTACTTATTTATATTTGGCCTTTTTTGTGTCAAACCCTCTCTTTTCATAAAAAAAAAAAAAAAAAATGTGTTCTTCTAACATTTTCAGTCTTGCAAATAAATATTTGTATTCAGTTATACAAATCCAAAGTAAAATTTTTAGTTAAAAATTATGTCGAAATTTTATTACTAGATAATACTCTCTCCGTCCTACAAAGATAGTCCACTATTTCGGTTTTGTCAGTCTCAAAAAGATAGTCTACTTTATTTTTTAAGAGTGAAATTAATGTTTTATATTTCATTTTGTCCTTAATCTGTGTGAAAATGAGTAGAGAACTATCTTTATGAGACGGAGGGAGTATTAAATTATAAATCACATCATACATATAGTTTTTTTTTTTTTTATAAATAATCTTATTTTTAGTTATTTAGTACATCTAAAAATTGGAGCTCTTTTTTATAGCGTATTATTAAATATTTTTATAGATAGTTACATTTAATACGTAATTAATTTCTTATAATAATTGTGATATTTTATTGGTCTTAATTTTATGGATAAATATTTGGTTCAGTCATACAGATCCAATGTCAAATTCTCAATTAAAATTATATCTAAAATTTATACACATTCTTATTTTTATAAATCACGTTGTATTGAAATTTTTATAACTAAATCCTATTTTTAAGTTATTTATTGCATATACATATTAAAGTTCTTTCCTATGTTGCATTATTTATCAAAATTATTTCAATGACAATTACATTTAATTCTTAATTAATTTTTTATTCCAAAAAGTCTCATATCACATTTTTTAACATTAACGGTTAACAAATTTATCTATATTGTTTGAAATGATATTGTTATTAATGGTTTTTGTCCTAACTGTTAATTTTAAATTTTCAAAAAGTAATTAACCATACCAAGATATTCTTTGCTATATTTTAATTCAAATCTTATGATATTTTTTTTACAATAATATATAAATTGTCTCCCAATTTACTTAACTAAAAATTGAGATGATCAATAATAAATTATAATTTCAATTAGAAAATAATTACGTTGTATAAATATTGAAAACCTAAAATATCATAAATTTGATGCAATATCTTTGTCAACCTCGCAATTATTATTATTATTATTATTATTATTATTATTATTATTATTATTATTATTATTATTATTATTATTATTATACATGTTTTTCATTGTCAATAATCAAAATATTGAATTTTATCTTTTATATGCATGGTCTTATTAACTTTTTCATCTATTATTTGAATGTTCAGAGTACATGAATACCGGAGATCCTACATTTAAGTGTTTATTTTGCAAAGTAGATTTTTGGTTCAAGGAGATAGTGAATAATCGTTACAAAACTTGACGATCATATTTTATAAGGTCAAATTCTATCTGACAGTAATGTAGGACACAAGTTCTTTATTCCAAGGATATCGTTGAGTCATTCGAATTTTAGGATACTTATTAGATTTCAAAAAAAAAAAAACAACTTTCATTGATGGTGTCATATGCCATGACTATCAATAAGAGTCGGGCACAATCATTTTCGCATGTATGACTTCTCCCTAAAAGGTTGATATTTATACATGAGATTAATAAATGATGAACTTATCACTTATTTGTGAATGTTATTTATTTTGTTTAAGGATTCATTTAATTTCGAATAGAATTATTTTTATTTAGACGTTTCTTCTCGTGCATCGCACGGGATGATTAACTAGTGGTGTAAAAAACGGAGTTACCATTTAAATTTCATGAAATTGCAAGTGTTAGCAGTAAATTAATAAAAAATAATAATAATAAATTGCAGAATGCATACTAGAATGAAAAATCACCAAAATCATTCATGTCCTATCATTTGGACTGTCAAAGTTGTACGTACGAATAATTGATAGCCAAGTTTAATACCACAATAACAATGTTAAAAGATGGCAGTTACGCTATGCATCCATGCAATTACGTGAACGAGTCTCTTTTGCAGATCTTTAACCACAGAATATAATATGCACCAAGATTATCGTCTTAAAATTATTGATTAAAATTGACATGCATAATTAAATTCTAATAACATATCTTTTACATGCATAAATTGGACATGATTTTGACTTACCAAAATCGAATATATGAAGTAGAAAAACAAAAATGTATGAATATGAATTCGGTCGATACAAGAGTTAGACGCTTTGTACTTAAGACGATAATGTCTCGCACGGATGTTAACGATTTTTCGACATTCGACTCCCAAAATACAACGACCACGTCCCGCAATAGGAGCACTCCAAATTGCGTAGACCAACGAACCTTACTTATATTTTGAACTCTCTTCACATGAAACTTGACTCCAAATAGATGCAAAATTATTTTGAAGTGAACATGCATATCATAATGCAAACATGAAATGAAAAGTGAATGAATTGATAAATGATTCAATTGATGAATGAATTAAAATCCAAGCATATGAGATCTATTTATAATAGTTGGAAAATTGTGTTCCAAAAGACATAACTCTTTCAAGAGACACATCTTTGCAAATTTGTCTCTAATTGAAAAGACACAATTATTGAAAAATAATAATTTAAAAAGTCACAATCTTAATCTTAATATCTTAATCTTAATCTTAATCTTAATATATATAAAAGTAGAATTGTCGTCACCAAAATACACACATAGTTTCCCGCTGAAAAAACTTTCTAAATTTAGAATTTCCCCCCTAAAATTAGTATATTAAATATATTAACAATTATTATTGTACATGTGTCATTAATTGTATTGACAACTGTTCTATGCAATAAATAACATCAAAATATTATTTTTTTCTATTTTATTGTTATTATTTTAATAATTATCGTATTATTTTGAAAATCGAAAAATATGCAATATGTGTGTCAAATTAAAAATCACAGTGAAAAGTTTAATACAAGCTAAAAAGTGAGAGCAAATTGTAAATATATTGTTCGTAAAATCATATAAAATATTAAAGGTAGAGTTTTATTTTTTATTTTTCCTCAATATCTAATTCATTTTAAATTATATTATTTAAGTCCTATAATATTATCTATAATTAATTAATTATATTCATAAATGATTAATTTCTATTCTGCTTTTTTTCTCATCAAATTAAAATAAATAGTAACTATACGAATTTTCAAGGCAAATCCAATTAAGTAAGTTTAATTTTTACAAATTTAAAATTTCTTCAATTCATTCATCATTTTCACATCATTTTTATTTATTTACTAATTCTGTTTATTTTTCTATTTTTCATTATAAATTTAAATAACTAAAATATGCAAAAATATATTACAGATTTTAACAATTAATTTATATAATTTTGATTAAACAATTGATCGATCAGTAATTTTTACTAAAATAATAATGTAACAATATGAATAAATAAATTATCAGTTTGAAGAAAAAAGAATCAATTAATGTAACCATATTTATTAAAATTAATGATTATTTTTTTAGAAAAATACTTGAAATTAATAATTAATGCTTAAAAAATCAAATTATACATAAAAAGTCTATCCTACACCTCTTTTGGAAAGAATATGATGAAGAATAATATATGGAAATAAAAGTGTCAGTCTTAAGGAGAATATGTAAGTTGATGTTTACACATGTATTGTATGAGCCTAATTTTGTGGTTCAAAAGTTTTTTTAAAAAAAATAAAATTTCATATATTGAACGTTAATTTCAGAAATGGAGTTGATATGTTCACAGTATAATCTTTAAAATACTTAATTAATGGCATGTTTTTCCGTAAAGATGATAAAACAATTCAACGGTTTACAATTTTATTAAAAAAATAATTATATGCCATAAAAAACTGGTAAAATTTTATTTCTTAATTTTATTAGCATATATAGTGATGTAGGCTCGCCTACGATAATTTTTAACAACTCAAACAATCGCCAATTTCTCAAGAAAGGATTGCAATTCAAAAAAAAATCCCAAACTTTTATTTTGAATTCAACCAAAAACCTAGAACAATGAAGGAAACGTTTAAATAGAAAAAATCTAACGGGCTTTATCCAACAATGGGTTGTGCTCGCCGAAAATAAGTAAAACAAACAAAATAATGATAAAAAAAGGACAAAACGTAGTTTTTCACTTAGTAAACGACTTCAAACGGCTAAAATCCATCGTTGTCACAGCATAGCAGTATATCTTGTAGGGCTCGTCGAGACGATTCCGGAAAGTACTTATGAGCCCAAAACGGACACAGTATGACAAAGTTATGGTCATTTAAAGTCGCGAAGCCCAACACCTCACTTTTGGCGATTCCAACGGTCCATAAATGCGAGGGCCTAATCCTGTACGCCATCATCTCCACCGGGGTCCAAGCGATTCGCCCTCGAATCGAAAGGGATGATATCTGTATCCTCATCATCAACGAAAGGAAACCAAATGCTTAACGTTAAACACATCCGCTGTCCGAATGTGGCTAGGAAGATTCAATCTGTAGGCATTATGGTTGATCTTCTCTATGATTTCCACCGGACCAATTTTTTTGGAGGCCAACTTACTGTACTCATGAGCCGGGAAACGGTCCTTAGTCAAAACGGCCCAAACAAAATCCCCCACCTCAAACTCCACATGACGCCGCTTGTGATCAACAAACTGTTTGTAATTGGCAGTGGACTCCAAAAGTTTCTCGCGAGTTTTCTGATGAATCTGCTACAGACTATCCACAAAATCAACAGCACTGCCATGAAGACGGACCTTACTAGGAAGTGTGATCAGATCAATGGGACCGCGGGGCACCAAGCTGTAAACCACCTGAAACTCCGATTAACTGCATGGTTGTGAGCAAATTCCGCCTAAATCAAACAACGATCCCAAGACCGAATACTATCACCTACCAGGATGCACAGTAGTTCTCCTAGGGAGCAATTTACGACCTCCGTCTGCCCATCAGTCTGTGGATGGTAGGCCCTGCTAAAATTCAGGGTAGTATTCACAAGCTTCCACAGGTTGCGCCAGAAGTGGCTCAAAAACCGAGTATCCCTATCAAAAACAATGGAAGCGGGTAAACCATGCAATCTGTAAACCTCCCGAAAAAATAACTGTGCCACATGCACCACGTCCGCTGTTTTCTTACAGGGAACAAAATGGACCATCTTTGAAAAACGGTCGACAATAACGAAAATTGAATCATTACCATACTGTGTCCGTGGCAAACCCACCACAAAATCCATGCTCACATCTGTTCAAGGCATGTCGGGAATAGGAAGTGGCCTATACAACCCTGCATTGGTAGCGCGACCCTTGGCCATATGACAAATGCGACAACGTTCGACATACCTGGACACTTCACGTCGAAGAGTAGGCCAGTAGAATGACGCTGAGATCAACACAAAGGTGCGGTCACGACCTACATGGCCTTCCCCATGAGTTTCCCCAATGATCTTGAGCCTCAAACTACAATCCGGAACACAGAGCTGCAATCCTCGAAAAAGGAAACCCCTATCCAATATATATTCTGAAGTCTCACCACTCAGAACTTTCTTCAGAACGGGGCAAAAAAAATGGATCCGACTCATAAAGGTCAGTAAACGTATCAAAACCCGGAACAGCCACCAGTATTTGACCCAATAACGAATGTCACTGACTAAGGGCATCTTCCACCTTATTCACTACACCAGATTGGTGCTTGAGGACAAATGTGAACTGCAGGAGATAAGATATCCAGGTGGCGTGACGAGAAGAAATGGAATCTTGTGTCGAAAGATGCTTCAACGCCTCATGATCACTATACAACACAAACTCCTTCTGAAATAAATAATGTCGCCGGTGGCGAACAGCCTGCACCACTGAATAAAGTTCGACATCGTACGTACTATACCGACCACGAGCACGTGATAATTTTTTACTGTAATACGCCACTGCATGCCCATCTTGGCTCAGAACAGCCCCAATGCCGACCTTTGAAGCATCACAATGCAAGGTGAATGGTTTATTAAAATCTGGGAGGACCAAAATTGGAGCAGAAGTTAGCCGCTCCTTAATACACGAAAAGGCTTGTTCCACTTCTGCCGACCACTGAAAAGTGGAACCCTTCATACAATCTGTGAGAGGGGCGACCAGTGAACTAAAATGAGGAATGAAGCATTGGTAAAATGACGCCAAACCATGAAAGCTCTGCACCTCAGTCACTGTGCGTGGTCGCGGCCATAATTGTATGGCCTCAATCTTAGCCGAGTCCACCTCGACTCTGGCTGCAGAAACGACATAACCCAAAAACAGCACACGGTCGGAGAAAAATACACATTTCTTTTCCGCTGCAAAAAATGAATCCCGACGCAACACTGTCAAAACTTCCCTCAGATGTCGAACATGCTCATCCACTGTTTTACTATAAACCAGAATGTCGTCAAAATAAACCACAACACATTGTCCAATAAAAGGACGCAATACCTCGTTCATGACACGCATGAAAGTACTTATGGGCCCAAAACGGACACTGTATGACAAAGTTATGGCCATTTAAAGTCGCAAAGCCCAACACCTCACTTTTGGCGATTCCAACGGTCCATAAATGCGAGGACCTGGTCCTGTACGCCATCATATAGACAAAAAGACTCACTATATATATTTTATTTATATTTTCATTAATAATTTTTTATTGACATATAATTAAATATGCATTTAATTATGTTCAATTAAATGCATCACATTTAAAAATTAAAAATTATTAATCATGCAAATGATCTTTTGAGTTGAATTCAATGTTCATGGGCCACAAATCTTGAGGTTGATTTTCACTTTCGTGCATCGTCAATATTGCCTAATTTGTTATATTTATATATAGGATCGCATATATTTAATTTGGTGCAATTACTTTATATTATGTAAATTATAATATTTCAAGAGTTATTATTTCTATTCACGTTAGTGAAAAATATTTGGACGAAAATTCTCAATTTATTCTATAAAACATATATTTGAAAAATTGCATTATTTAATTTAAATTTGAGCAATTGTTTAAATATGTTTTGTTTATAGTAACTTTCGTGTATCACACGGGGTATGAGCAACTACAAATTGTACAAATAATATATTATTTGAAAGAATTTTCCAAATTTGATGAGAATTGTAATTTAAATCTATTTTGAGCATACATTGACAGTCTATATCATTAATCATTGCAAATTACGTGTTCAAACTTTTTTCTATTTTGTAATGATATTTATAGTAAAATCATTTCATATTATTCTTCCGTGCAACTCACGAGTATGATACTAGTATATATATATATATATATATATATATATATATATATATATATATATATATATATATATAAGTAAAATAGCCGTCACCAAAATACACACATAGTTTTCATCCAAAAAAATCTTTCTAAATTTGGAAATTTTTTTGCTAAAAAATAGTATATTAAATATTTTAACAATTATTATTTTATTGCATGTGTCATTAATTGCATTGACATCCGTGCTATGCTATTAATAACATCAAAATGTTATTTTTTCTATTTTATTATTATTCTTTTAATAATTATTATATTATTTTGAAATCGAAAAATAAATAATATAGGTGTCAAATTAAAAATCACAGTGAGAAGTATAATGCAAGCTAATAAGTGAGAGCAAATTTGAAATATATTGTCTGTAAAATCATATAAAAAATTAAAGGTAAAGTTTTATTTTATATTTTTTTATTTTTTCTCAATATCTAATTCATTTTAAATTATATCATTTAAGTCCTATAATATAATCTATAATTAGTTAATTAAATTCATTTTAGTCATAGATGATTAATTTCTGTTCAGGTTTTTTTCTCATCAAATTAAAATGAATAATAACTATACGAATTTTTTAGGCAAATCTAGTTAAGTTGGGTTACTTTTACAAACTTAAGATTCCTTCCATTCATTCATCATTTTCACATTATTTTTATTCATTTACTGATTTTGTTCTTTTTCTTTTCATTATAAATCTAAATAATTAAAATATGCAAAAATATATTACAGATTTTAAAAATTAGTTCATATAATTTCTATTAAACAATTGATCGATTGGTAATTTGTATTAAAATAATAATGTAACAATATGAATAACTAAATTGTCAATATTCTAAATAATTTTCAATATGTTATAATTTTAAGAGACTTAATGTAACACCCCAAGTTCCAAATCTTAAACCTAGGGGTGTTAACTTTTCTTTACTTAAATGCGGAAAAGAAATCATTTAAAACCTCAACATTTTCATTTTTTCTATTATAAAATTTTTTCTATTATAAAATTTCGGCAGAGTCTCCTCTATAAATTGGACATAACCAACCTGTAGAGGGACATCAAAACTATTTTAAAGTACACATCTCAACTCATTCAATCTCAAACATCATCAAAACCATTTCAATAAGTCCCATTGTTGATTCCAAGTAAATAAACTTTAGCAAATAAAATGAGACGTAATTTAATCTCTAATACTACACTCATACTTATTCAAAGCTAATTTCAACCAAACAATTAATAATAATATATGAATTAAGGAATAATTAATGAGAAACTTAAATAAATTCTAATTTAACTTTATTTTCAAAGGTTGAAGGTGGGTATAGCCTGAGTCTGTCACCGAGTGCCCTCCTCGTCTCATCTAACTTTTATCACCTGAAATATTGGGGAGGGATTGGGGTGAGCTAAAGCTCAGTAAGTAAACTATGCACGTGATGCATGCTCATGGCATGAAATACTTAAACAATTCGAAATATGCATTCCCATTTACTTTACTTTTTAAAGTCTTTCATACTTTTCAAACTTTCACTTAAACATTTCCAAAACTTTAACTTCATTTCCATCGTGAGCTCACTTAGTGTATATTCTAGCCAATCAGAATGCAGTGGGCACTTTTCTTTATTTGGAACCAGGTTATCACTTTTCCACCGCATAGCGGTTTAAAATTTGCCACCGCCAATCGGTTTAGCAATCATCACCGCATAGCGGTTTAATATTTGTCACCGCCAAGCGGTTTAGCAATCGTCACCGCAAAGCGGTTTAATATTTGCCACCGCAAAGCGGTTTAATATTCACCACAACAACAACGGTTTAATTCGGGTACGCCGGTCCCTCGAGCCCCATTTCCCACTCGCACCTTTCATGGCATAGAAGTACACCCATTCTTTCTAAAAAAATCTTGGGATACATAATTTTTGAACAAACTTGCATCTGACACATTTCTTTCACTTAAAAACACTTGACTTCCCAAAGTTCGATGCCAATGCAGACTTGATGATTAAATGACATGATAACGTGCATGCTCGAACATTCTTCTTAGTAACATATACTTTCATCAAGTAAATGAAATTCGTCAAACCAAGTTACAAGACAGTCATTTACACATTTTACATTTGCATTCAACTTTAATAAAAATAGGGGAAGTTTACTTATTTGACATCCTTAGTATTTAACGTTATCTTGACTTGCAAGTGGAAGAGTCTCAGATGCCCGTCACGTCAATGTTTCCAATAATCCTAATTTATATCCATTCATTAAATAAAATATACTTTTAACTCGAAACACATTTGAAATTCTTTTTAATGCTAACCAAATCCCAACGGAGATGAGCACTTCTATTTGATTTGTAATTCAACTCAAACAGAATTTAAGCTAAGTCAACATACCATATTAGTAACTAACAATAAAATTTTAGTTCAAAACACAATTACTATCCTTTTAAAACTAACAATACTCCTAACCAAAGTTTAAACTTCAATTTAACCTAATGTGACTTTCCGTTTAGATTAAAGCACACAAAACCAGAAAAAGTCTACCATGTTTCCAATTCATAAGATCATTAAATTTTAAATCTCTATGTTGCATGAGAAATCTGAACTTACCATTAAACTCCCGTATAAAACTAAACCAACCAAAACATAATTTCTATTATTTCTAAATTCTAGGAAATGTATATACAATTAGCATGTTATTTATGTATTCACATCTACCCTTTCCACATAAGAAATCTATATATAACTCAACAGTAAACTGAATTTAAATCAATTAAATTTCAAAATTTAAACCAAGTCTAAATCTAAATTTAGACACATGTATATCTATGCATTATCCAAAATTCCAATTAATAAATTTAAAATTAGACTATAATACGAATCTGAAAATACACAAAATATACATATATAAAATTGTCCCTAAATATGAATTTACAATAATAAGTCCAAAATCATAGATAAATCTAAAATCAGAAAATTTAACCAAACAATTTTTAAAAATCTGAAATTTATGCTCAAGGACGACATATACATCAATATATACATATATAAACATTACCCATTTTTAAATTTCACGTGTAAGCCAAATGGTAATCTAATTTCCCAAATTCAAAAATCTAAAATTTGTTTCATAAGTTGAAAATCTGCAGGTAATATATATATACATACATAAAATTTCGTATATTCATACAATTGTGTGCGTGGGTGTAAAACCGTGTATATGTGGAATGTGTGCGTGCGTGTATTGTGCATGGGTGAAGAGGGGAAGAGATCATCCTTAGGCATCTACTCAACTCTAAGTCTTCAAATTTATATCTTTGCAAGAATCAAATTCATTGATATTTCTCGATCTAGATTTCATAATCATTTTAAATATTTATGATTTTTATTAAGTATACAATAATTCTGAAATTACTTATTTTTGAAATTATTGTTTATTGAAATTGTTGCTTAATTATTTAATAGTTTTATGTGCTTTAGAATCTCTTGAATTATTGTTTCTATGCATGATAACATGGTGTGTTAGTCAAAAAGTTAAAGTTAAAGCTAAAGTTAAAGATAAAGAAAAAGAGATATAAATATAATATGTGATAATACAATATTAAATATTTATTTTTCTTCAAGTTTATATTTTTGTTTTAGTTTAACGATCTTTTTAATTACCAATATAATATCATATTATGGAAACAATTAAATAACTAAATATGAATTATTGTTGTACCCTTGCAAAACATTGAATTATTATGGATTTTGGATTTATGGACTTTGGACTATTATAACCAATGCTCTATTATGGATCTTGGACTCATGGACTTTGGACTATTATAAGGGCTCTTCACAAAAATACCCTACTTTTAGGGATCAAAATGAAATTTACTTACATTTTATAAAACTTGAAAATTACTTATAATAAAATTTTAAAAATTGAAAAATACTTATGATACTTTTTAAATATGTTAGTATCACAGTATGCTACTTATGATTATGTTGGTATTACATTGTAATACTTATGATACTTCAAATTTTTTTAGTATCACAATATAACACATATGAATTTTTTTAGTATCACAATGTGATACTTATGATACTTTTCAATTTTTCCTAATATTACAGTTTGATACTTTGTCTCGGATATAAAATCAAACACTTATCATAAACTTTTTTTTAGTATCACAGCTTGATACTTTTACAAATTTTTACGATACTTTGTCTCGGACATAAAATCAAACACTTTTCATACATTATTTCACTACACAGATTAGAAGACACTATTTGTAATACATAACAAAATCTGGACAAAATAAAATTGAACACAATAACAAATCTCCATTATTGCTGACCAATTTTACGCATCTTTTGCATCAGCTTCCATCACAATGTTCTGATTTGATTTGTAGTACTGTCCGTAGGCATCTAAGTCAAAACCTGTGATAACATTACTAATGCAGCTGGAGTCATGGTATGGTATTGAGAAGGCGTCGGAGGAGATGGTCAGCCTAGTATACCTGCTCGTTTGTCAAGTGAGAATATTCATACGTAAAATTAGCAGTGGCTGGAGCAGCAATATGGATTACGAATTTAAGAAACACCAATTTACTGTTTGGCTGTGGTTCGATGGTGTATGATCGTGATGGTGGTGACCTACCGGCGGTGTTTGGCCTTCACATTAACAAATCTTGGTGATGGTGGCGTCGGCGAATATTGCTTGTCGTTGACTCGTTTGGAGGCTGTGGATGCAGCAGGAGGTTGGAAGAAGACGGTAACTATTTTTCAGATTTTTTTTTTTTTTTTGTAAAAATAAGTTTTGTTAATTAAAGGCAGTAACCTGTGCAATTATCCCCTATTATAACCTATACTCTATTATGGATCTTGGACTTATGGACTTTGGACTATTATAATCTATGCTATATTATAGACCTTGGAATTATGCACCGTGGATTGTTATGAACTTTGAACTTATGGGTTTATCATTCTAAATTAAAGATAATTTATTAAATTTATTTATCTTGATTTTATATGCACATTATATTCATATTATATCTTTATTATATTTGTTAGTCATTCATCAAATAGCTATATTTCTTAACTTGATTTTATTTTGTAGTCTTACATACATGGTCAATCTCACAAAATTAGAATTTATGGCTCTTGATATTTCTGGAAAGAACTATATTTCATGGATCCTTGATGCTGATATACATCTTAAAGCCGATAGCCTTGGGGATACCATAAAAGAAGAAAATACCGCATCCAATCAAAAAAAGGCCAAGGCAATGATCTTCCTTCGCCATCATCTTGATGAGGGATTAAAGGCAGAATATCTTACAATCAAGGATCCTCTTAAATTATGGAATAATTTGAAAGAAAGATATGACCATCAGAAGACAGTCATACTGCCAAGAGCTCGTTATACTTGGATGCATTTGAGGCTGCAAGATTTTAAATCAGTATCTGAGTATAATTTCGCATTGTTTGAAATAACTTCCACATTAAAATTATGCGGAGAAAAAGTTACTGAAGAAGATATGTTAGAGAAAACTTTCTCTACTTTTCATGCCTCGAATGTTATCTTGCAGCAATAATACAGGGAACGAGGCTTTAAAAAATATTCAGAACTGATATCATGTCTTCTAGTGGCTGAGCAAAATAATGAGCTCTTAATGAAAAATCACGAATCTCGACAGACCGGATTAGCTGCACTACCTGAAGCGAATAAAATTTCATATAATAAACAAAGACAAGACCATGGTCGCAGTTACAATCATAGTCGTAGTCATGGCCGTGGTCATGGTCGTGGCAATGGTCAAGATCGAGGACGAGGACAAAGATACACTTTGCAACATGGAGGACAAAATTATGTTCGTCCTCACAATGGTCATAATAAACAATCCTTCAATTTTAGAGGAACAAATTATGGAGAAAGTGGGGAAAGTTCCCAGAAAAGAAAGATGTCAACAAGATTGACAAACAGTTCATGCCATAGATGTGGTATGAAAGACCATTAGGCACGTACCTGTCGGACAGCAAAATATCTTGTTGAATTATACAGAGCCTCTCAAAACGAGAAAGGAAAAAATGTTGAAACAAACTTGGTTTTTCAAGGAAATAATTCGCACCATTTCTCATCAGAAGTAACACATCTCGATGTTGATGATTTCATTGAACAACTTGATGAGAACATTGCTAAACATGATAATAATCGAAGTTGAAAAGTTATTACTTGTAATTTTATGTATTCATGTATTTCAGTGTGTTAACGGTACTTTTTGATAATTTTTGCACGTTGTTTTTAATGAAAATATATGTGATAATATAATATTTTTTTTCTCAATATAATTATTTTGTGTGTAACTGTATTTCTCTTTGTTAATGAAGAAATTGACACTTCTGATTTATTGAATGGCTCCAAGATCATTGATGGAGATATTTGCTTAGCAGAAAGTGCATCAACAAATACAATACTCAGAAATGAGAAATATTTCTTGAATTTGACAATGATGACAACTAATGTGAGTACAATAATAGGATTTGCACCTATTATTAAAGGATGGTGAAAAGCAAATATTGTACTAAGTGGAGGAACAAAAATAGCCATCCAAAATGCATTATTTTCCCCTAAATCATCTAGGAATCTGCTAAGTTATAAATATATACGAAGTAACGAGTACCATACTGAGACTGTCGAAGAAAGTAATAAAGAATATCTTTATATTACTTCTATTATCTCTGGTAAGAAATATATATTTGAAAGGCTACCCGCTTTACCTTATGGCTTGTACTATACAAAAATTAGTACAATTGAATCAAATGTTATATTATGCCAAAGGTTCTACGAGCCAAAGAATTTTATAATTTGGCAAGACCGGATGGGACATCCTAGGTCAACTATGATGCGAAGAATTATTGAGAATTTAAAAGGACATTCATTGAGTAATCAGAAAATTCTTCATTGTAATGAATTCTCATGTGCTGCTTGTTCTTAAGGAAAACTGGTCATCAGACCATCATTAAATAAAGTTGGGTATGAATCTCCAATATTTTTGGAATGTATACAGGGTGATATTTGTGGGCCCATTCACACTCCATGTGGACCATTTAGATATTTTATGATTTTAATAGATGCATCTACTAGATGGTCACATGTGAGCTTATTATCCACTCGCAACCAGGCATTTGCGAGATTACTTGCTCAGATTATTCGTCTACGAGTACAATTTCCGGATTATCCAATTAAGACTACTCGTCTTGATAATGCTAGTGAGTTTACATCTCAAGCATTTAATGATTACTGCATATCGATTGGGATAAAGATTGAACATCCGGTTGCTCATGTTCATACTCAAAATGGTCTAGCAAAATCATTTATTAAACGCCTTCAATTAATAGCTAGGTCATTACTTATGAGAACAAAACTTCCCGAATCTGCTTGGGGACATGCTATACTACATGCCGCAGCACTCATACGCATCAGGCCAACATCTTATCATAAATTCTCCTCATTACAAATGGCTTATGTTCAGGAGCCTAATATATCCCATCTAAGAATTTTTGGTTGTGCGGTTTATGTACCAATAGCCCCACCACAACGAACAAAGATGGGTCCTCAAAGGAGACTGGGAATATATATTGGATTTGAATCTCCTTCTATAATAAAGTATCTTGAACCCAATACGAGTGATGTATTTACTGTACGATTTGCAGACTGTCATTTTGATGAAACAATGTTTCCAACATTAGGGGGAGAAATTAAACAGCTGGAAAAAGAAATAACATAGAATGCATCATATTTATCCAAACTAGATCCTCGCGCAAAGCAATGTGAACAAGAAGTTCAAAAGATAATCCACTTGCAAAAGATAGCCAATCAATTTCCAGATGCATTCACTGACCTAAAAAGAGTGACTAAATCACACATTCCAGCTGAGAATGCTCCAGTCCGAATTGATGTCCCAGAAGGACAAAATAAAGCTAATGAGTCTAAGATACGCATGAAGCGTGGTAGACCAATCGGTTCCAAGGATAAAAATCCTCGAAAGAAAAAGGAGTATATAGTCGATAATTATATTAAGGAGGCAGAATCTCTCGAAGATTCCAAAGACATAATTCAAAAAAAAAAACCCCTGAAGTGGTACAGGTACCTGAAAATGATGAAAATAAAGAGATCTCGATAAATTATGTTTATACGAGGAAAAGATGGAATGGAGAAGAAACAATTGTCGACAGTATTTTTTCATATAATGTAGCGCTCGAAATTATTAATGATAGCAAGGATGATGAACCAAAATCCATCGAGGAATGTAAACGAAGAACTGATTGTTTAAAATGGAAAAGTGCAATTCAGGCAGAATTGGATTCATTGGAGAAACGTAAAGCTTTTGGAACTATTGTTCAAACTCCTAAAGGGGTTAATCCTGTAGGATACAAATGGGTATTAGTGCGAAAAAGAAACGAGAAAAGAGAATTCGTGAGATATAAAGCACGACTTGTAGTACAAGGATTTTCGCAAATACCTGGTGTCGATTATGAAGAAACGTATTCCCCTGTAATGGATGGAATTACATTTCAATATCTAGTTAGTTTGGCAATACATGAAAAACTAGATATGCGCATGATGGATGTAGTTTCAGCCTATTTATATGACGTGCTTGACAATGACATCCACATGAAAATTACCGAGGGATTTAAAATGCCTGAAGTATATAATTCGAGACATCGAGAATTATTTTCAATCAAATTGCAGAGGTCATTATATGGATTGAAACGATCCGTCCGCTTGTGATATAATCGCCTTAGTGAATATCTACTGAAAGAAGGATTCAAGAATGATCCTATATGCCCTTACATTTTTATAAAGAAGTCAATGAATGAGTTCGTAATTATTGTTGTATATGTAGATGACTTAAATATTATTGGAACTCTTAAAGAAATTCCGAAGGCAATTGAGTACTTAAAGTCAGAATTTGAGATGAAAGATCTTGGAAAGACAAAATTCTTTCTCAGCTTTCAAATCGAGCATTTATCAAATGGAATTCTTATTCATCAATCAACCTATACAGAAAAAGTCCTTAAACGATTTTACATGGATAAGGCAAATCCATTGAGCACACCGATGGTTGTTCATTCATTCAATGTGGAAAAGGACCCATTTAGACATCGAGAAGATAATGAAGAACTTCTTGGTCCTGAAGTACCATATCTTAGTGCTATAGGTGCACTACTATATCTTGCCAACAACACACGACTGGATATTGCATTCTCGGTAAGTTTACTAGCAAGGTATAGTTCTTCTCCTACACAAAGACATTGGAATGATGTTAAATATGTATTGAGGTATCTCCGAGGAACAATTGACATTGGTTTGTTTTATTCAAATGAAACTAAACCGGAACTTGGTGGGTATGCTGATGCGGGATATCTATCAGACCCACACACAGCTAAATCTCAAACAGGTTATTTATTCACTTGTGGAGGTACTGCTATATCATGAAGATCCACAAAACAAACATTAACTGCTACTTCTTCTAATCATGTTGAACTACTTGCAATACATGGGCAAGTCGAGAATGTGTATGGTTGAAATCAATGACTCAGCATATAAGGGAGACTTGTGGTCTCTCTTCAGGAAAAGGAAATCCAATAATTTTGTATGAAGACAATACCGCGTGTATAGCTCAACTAAAGGGATGTTTCATTAAAGGTGACAGAACGAAACATATTTCACCGAAATTCTTCTTCACACATGATCTTGACAAGAATGGTGAAATTGATGTTCGACAAATTCGTTCAAATGATAATCTAGCTGATATGTTCACAAAATCATTACCTACTTCAACATTTGAAAGATTGGTAAATAAGATCGTGATGCGTCGACTCAGAGATCTCCAACAACATCATCAGGAAAATTAGACACGCGTTGGATTTCTTTTTAACTGAGTTTTTATCCTATTGAGTTTTTTGAACAAAGTTTTTAATGAAGCAGCGGCTGTACTCTTTTTCCTTGGTTAAGATTTTATCCCACTGGGTTTTACTGACAAGGTTTTAACGAAGCAGTACTTCAGAACCTCAAGTTTCGGTACATGATTTGTTCTACTTATCATTGGATGTCATTTCGAACATTAGACTCAATGATTCACAATGGCCAACATCAGGGGGAGCAACTGTACTCTTTTTCCTTCGCTCAAGTTTTATCTCACCAGGTTTTTTTTGTAAGGTTTTAACGAGACAGACAATTGCGTAGCAGGTCATTCAATGGGGAGTGTTATAAAATATTAATATTAGTTAGGTATGAATGGCCAATTACAATTATACTCTTGTAAACTTTACATATTACGATTGTGTCATTGTCTACTCCTATAAATAGGGGCCTAAGTTTTCATTCTAAGGACACACCTAATGAGAAGTATTACTCACTCTTTCTATCTTTCTATTCTCTTTATTTTACTCTAATTTTACAACAAAAACCAATTTTTTCAACACTAACATACGCTGCCGACGCGAATTTGGTTTTGATATGCATCGACTGTATCAATTCGCATTCTGCAATTGGCTTAATTGATTAGATAAATTTAAAAAATAAAAAGTCAACAGAGCTACCTGTTTTTCTGGTTGCTTATAAATCCAAGAGTCGTATGTTATTCGTATTTATAAATTATATATACAGAGTATTATGATCAACATTTATCTATATTTTGTTAATTGAGATTTAGATTTTGATTATATTCGAATTTTAATTATTTTTGACTAATAGAAATACTTTTAATAAATGCTTTTGTTATAAATTATTAGAAATTATTAAGAAATTCCTTTGTAGATCTCTACCTAATTTCTTACCTAACTCCCACCTAATTAATATTGTAAAGAATTATTGTGAATGACTTTATCTTCCTATAAATAGAGGCATTCATTGTTGTATTTCACACACCTAATGGAATGAGAATTCTCCTCTTTATTCTCTCCATCTCTTCATCTCTAATTCTTGTTTAGATTTTGATAGTTTTATAACACGTTATCAGCACGAGTCTCTAGCCAATTGAGTAATACGACGGGAGTATGCTCTACAGTTGCATCTAAATGATGAACTTCTGTATCAGAAACCAGATTATTATTAATCAACGTTTCATATTTCAAATCTAGTGTTTTTGGTATTAGAAAATCATTTATACATCATAGATTAGAAAATCAATTCCAAGTCCATAGAAAAAATTGGAGAAATTGTGTAACCCGAAACTTTCAAAGCAAATTCACGCACCGTAACGGATTGGACTATTATGAATACCTTGACTGAAAGATATGATTCACTCACTCATGAAAGGTAATTATTTCATTACGTTGATACCGCCTATATGGTCGGTTTAATTATTTCATTATGTTGATACCGCCTATATGGTCGGTTTAATTATTTCATTATGTTGATACCGCCTATATGGTCGGTTTAATTATTTCATTATGTTGACATCGCCTATATGGTCGGTTTAATTATTTTATTATGTTGACACCGCCTATATGGTCGGTTTATCAATTGAATACATATAAACACCTCAATTGTTGGTTAATTCTAACATATTAGAGGATTGTTGTCAACATATATACGTGGTGGTATAACCCCAGTATCATTATTGTTAATATATATATACAATATTATTTTTAATATATACTTGGTGGTATAACCCCAGTATTATTATTGTTAATATATATACAATATTATTGTTAATATATACTTGGTGGTATAACCCTAGTATTATTATTGTTAATAAAATATTGTTATTTAATACTTCATTAAATGATACCAGAAGTTATCACTACTAAAGATAGATAATATTTCATCAAATGATACCAGAAGTTATCACTACCAAAAAGTTGGTAAATGTTGATAAAAATATTTTATCCAATGGTACCAGAAGTTACCAATATCTGAATTTGAATGGGTGGATGAAAATTATTCAACAAGAGAATGTTGATGTATGATAAAATAATATCACATGATAGCACGGACATAGCTAATGTGAAAATAATCTCATCAGTATTATGAGATGAATATTAGATGATAAGTGTCTGGAAAAGTTCTTGCACGAGCACTTATGTATTCCAGAAGAAGTACATATTTACTCCAGAAGAAGTAAAAATTATCATCTAAATATACTGAAATGATATTATTATTGCTCCTGAATAAGCATAAAACGAGTCATACATGCAAAACGAAAAAGGGGAAAAACATTTATAATCCTCAAAATAAGAGATGTGTTTCGGGAGTAGCCGTATCCTACCACCTCTGACATTTTGAGGAAATAAAGAAAAAGGTGTGTCTCAAGAGTAAGAAATACTCCATACTCTACCACCTTAAATCTTTGAGGTACACAAGATTAAAACACTGATAAAATCCTAGAAATTTATGGTGTGTCTCAAGAGTGAGAATACTCCGTACTCTACCACCACCTATTCTAGAGTTCACAAAGATAAATTTACATTAACCGGACTCCATTTTCGCTTGATTCCCCTTCCTTGCGACCAATCTATCTTTACTCCTGCTGGATCTTGTATTGGAATATATGATTGCAATTTATCCAGCAGTTCCTCGATAGTAGGAGCAGAAATAAGGATTCTCCTAGAAAATGGAGATATGAATCCCTGTTCCACAGCATAATCAAGAAATGTTAGCAAACCATCAAAGAAATTGTTTACATTTAAAAGCCCTATAGGCTTAGTATGGAGATCTAGTTGAGCCCATGAAGTAATATTAAAGATTTCTTCTAAAGTACCAAAACCTCCAGGTAGGGCTATGAAGGCATCAGAACCATATAACATGCAAGTTATGCGTTCATGAATAGATAAGGTTTGTACTTCATGCCCTCGTGTTTTGCCTGCAATATCAGCTAAAGGAGTAGGTATAACACCTATCACTCTTGCTTTCTCTACTAGAGCGGATTGTGAAACACAACCCATCAATCCACTGCTACCTCCTCCATACACGAGAGTGATACCTTTCTCTCCCAATTTCTTTCCTAAATCCACGGCTGCTTCTAGATACCCAAAACCTTTTCCCACTTTTGATCCACAAAATACACAGATAGTTTTGATCTGTCGAAATTTTGGTCCTTCCATTTTTGAAAGTAAAGAAGGAAAAACTTATGGGAAAATGTTATTTTGGGATGCATGAACTATGAAAAATGTTTGGCTATTTAAAACCGAAAAGCTTCACTATTTACTGGTCGTTTTTCGAAAAAGTGAAGATTTACTTTTGACAAAATCATCCTACTCACCTTTCGGCGATTTAATATTTTTAACCAGCCTTTATCAAAACTCGTGAAAAGAAACAGAAAAATATTTTATATGTGCATATATATCAAATGATTTACCTTGTATTAATGCTGCATAGCCAAAGCATCATTGTTTATAACAGCCTGGCAAACAGGATCTTTAGCTATTATATTTTTGAGACTATATCTCTCTTTATCGCTGATGAATTTAGCCCATAAAGATAGTAGCTCACGCTGCACATACCCACTAGGGTGCGTCTCAAGAGTCAATCGAATATCATCCAATGACTCCTTACTCAGTCCACCCTTAATGAAGTCTATCTTATCATCTCGATTTATGGATGAATATCCTATTGATTTACAACGGGTATCACATGTCCATCGAGCACATTTGTAGCAACTATTTAATCTTTTTGCTCTTCGCTTCTTTGCAAAAGTACTCTTACCTAAGCCAGGCTTGTGCTTAGAAAATGAATCTGGTAATTCACCAGCTAATCGAACTTTTGCTTCGATCAACCAGCGAACATCTTCTGGCATGCCATGATCCATCAGCAACCTCAATCTTTCGAGCCTAATTCGATAAATTTTTCTCAAATCATTTACTGGAAGATTGGAATAATATTTGCGAATATTTGAAAGTATGATATCCATTTTTGATGGATCTAGCCTTCTTCCCAAGTCATCTATTTAAAAGCATTATTCAACGCGTAAAAGAGCGGTGGCTCCGCGTGTCAGTGATATGGATTCCATCAAGAAATAATGGAATAAATTATTGAAAAGGTGAGATAATGTGTCATTACCTTTTTCGATATAAGGGAAGATTTGGCGACAAGATTGAGATTATGAGATATTTCCTTGGATATTGTACCTGATTTTTCGGTATACTAAAAGTAATAAAGGTATACTGATTTAAACTGTACAGAAATACGTACTGATGAAATAAATGTTGTATTGAACCAGAAGTTCATACATATGTATAAGTGAAATATCTTGCTGAACCAGAAGTTCATACGTACAAGTGAATTACGTATATAGTATGAACCAGAAGCTCATAAATAAAATATACATTATATTGAACCAGAAGTTCATACGTACAAGTGAAATATGTATATAGTATGAACCAGAAGCTCATAAATGAAATATACATTGTATTGAACCAGAAGTTTAGCGATATTGTTTTGAATCAAATATTCATACATAGAAATGAAATAAAACCGTATTGAACCAGAAGTTCTATAATAAACGGTTAGATTATCAAAGGTTTCAAATTATTTTCTATGAGAATAACTTATACAGAAATTGTTTATCATACAACAATATTCTATGTCAAACAGGGATTAGCTCAAGAAGCTTTATGATTTGTAAAAGTGCGATATGTATACAATCCACCAAAAGCGCACTTAGATATATGATTGAGATTATATCTCTAAAAGAATGACATGTGTTATGGCATTTTAGCCGATTAATAATGTTTGAGAACATTATGGGGAAAACACGCCTGAAGCGTAATTATGCCTGAAGCATAATAACTATCGATTCCAAATAAAATAAATATCTCTTGAATGATTGAAATGATCCCTTTGAGACTAAATACTCTTGGTGAGTAAAAGGGACATAGTTAATAAGAGATTTATGTACTTGATCTCTATATGTTATATTGAGATGAATTGAAATGGAATCTATGAATAAGTCGACTGCATACCCTCTTATGAAAATGAGGTTGATGAAATTATAATACTTTGGCCAAGTATATAACCCCAATGTAGGGATTATTGTTCAAGGACCTGAAGTCCAAATGATTATTGTTCAAGGACCTGAAGTCCAAATGCTTAAATGTGTAAAACCAGTAATTATATGTACAAATGAAAAATATTTCACAGTCGTAAAGGACGACTCGTTGCGCGCGAAATTTTTCATAGAACTGGCATGACATATGGTGGATAGACTATAGTCTAAATCACTAGCTTGAGCTCCTTGATATACCAATGAGTGAGATCAAAATGTATGATTCTCATCTCGGTACTTTGGGAGTATTCTTTGATGTACCAGTTGATCGCGGTACGTTGGGATTTCAAGTAAAATGATTGTAGATTATATGTCAAAATTGATATCTATTTCAATGATTGATTATGCTCCTGCAAATTAGAAATTGCAGTTTATAAAGTGCAAGAACATACATGTATAAATCATTGAAATATTCAATATGCCCAGATTAGTATCACTATAGAATGATACAAATGACTCCATGATATAATATGTTGAAAGTAAAATTGGAGTGTAACATTTATGACATCTGGGAAATTGATTATTCACTAGAAGTGAATATGAAAATGAATATATTTAATTATTCACCAGAAGTGAATTCTAGATTTTATTATTCACCAGAAGTGAATTCTAGATTTGATTATTCATCAAAAGTGAATTCTAAATTTGATTATTCACCAGAAGTGAAAAATGCAATATTTGATTATTCACCGAAGTGAAAGATGCAATATTTGATTATTCACCAGAAGTGAAAGATGCAATCAATAAATTAGTACAACATTGCTTAATATAGCATGTTATGACATCATGAGCTATGAACGATTTATATAAAGCTCATCATAAATTATAAGATGAAAAGATTCGTGATTGCATCAATATACTTGTGATATTCCATGAAAAGGAATAAATACGCGTTGCACTCTTTTTCCCTTAGCTGAGGTTTTGTCCCACAGGGTTTTCCTAGCAAGGTTTTTAATGAGGCAACAGTTGAGGCGTATTGATGAAAATTAATGAGAATACTGCACTCTTTTTCCCTTCGCTGAGGTTTTGTCCCACAGGGTTTTCCTAGCAAGGTTTTTGAGGCATCATCATAGCTATCAACAAGCTATAATTCAGCAACACATTGTTATACTGGAATGATATCAACAAATGAAGAAAATCATACACATCTTATGAAGAATGTTATGATATCGGCTACACACAGGAAGATTTTCATATATATTCCAGAATAAAGATGATATCATTATTCAAAAGGTTCATGAATACTTGATTGCACACTTCAGGGGGAGAATCATGCTGTCATGCTGTACTCTTTTTCCTTCGTCCAGGTTTTGTCCCACAGGGTTTTCCTGACAAGGTTTTAACGAGGCAGCGGCTGTACTCTTTTTCCTTCGTTCAGATTTTGTCCCATTGGGTTTTACTGACAAGGTTTTAACGAGGCAGCACTAAAGCACTAAAACACTGAAGCAGCGAAGCACTTCAGATTTCAGTACATGATTTGTACTACTTATCATTGATGTCATTCTGGATATTAGACTCAATGATTAATGATGGCCAACATCAGGGGGAGCAGCTGTACTCTTTTTTCCTTTGCTCAAGTTTTATCCCACTGGGTTTTCTTAGCAAGGTTTTAACGAGGAAGACAATTGAGCAATAAGTCATTCAAGGGGGAGTGTTATAAATTATTAGAAATTATTAAGAAATTCCTTTGTAGATCTCTACCTAATTTCTTACCTAACTCCCACCTAATTAATATTGTAAAGAATTATTGTGAATGACTTTATCTTCCTATAAATAGAGGCATTCATTGTTGTATTTCACACACCTAATGGAATGAGAATTCTCCTCTTTATTCTCTCCATCTCTTCATCTCTAATTCTTGTTTAGATTTTGATAGTTTTATAACAGCTTTCATAATTATTTGTTATATTTTATGCATATTTGTAAAAACAAGACTGTGGGTCCAATCCAATTATAAATCCATGTTACATATAGATAAGAGGACATTAAGAATTTCCAACTAATTGAACTGCAAACATTAAGTTTCTCTTATCTTCTTGTCACAAATATTTTATGTATACATACATGAAGTGGTCAAATTTTAAGCATAATATATACTAATCACGTGTACGTGGTCAAATTTTAAACATAATATACTCACGTTTACGTCAAGTATTGAGTACTTAAATTAAATCGGTCTGTTTATAACTTGATCAGTGAGGACCGATTGACCCAAGTCACGGATGATCGAGCCTTCTAACTCTTGACTATTTCTCTTTTTTTGATTCAATGTACGAGTTAGATAATTCCTTTGTTTAAGATATTTTCTCTCGATGCAACTTCTATTGTATCACATGCCCTTTGAAATTCAAGGTGTATAATGTATACACACGTCTAATGGATTACTAAATCTAATAGAATAATCCAACTATAATGTATATAAGCAATTATGACATCAATTATTTAGCATTTGTTTGGTTCTATTTTTTTCGGTTTATAAACCATATTGCACGAAAATGGTGTCCAATTTGACCGATAAATTTTTTTACTGTAAAAATTCTGTTTTAAATGCTGTTGAGTCCAACATATGGCTCTAAAAGGCCTGCAGGAAGCCACACCGGTATGTGAGTATTGTTTATAAACCAAAATGGCAATTTTACCGAACAGGGTGTTAGATATTTCGTGCAAAAAAAGAAAAAAACATAACCCTTGTGCATAATGAAACCTACCCTAGCATTGGTGACTGGTGTAATAAAAGAAGAAAGAAATTGATTTAATTTTTCTGTACAAAAAATGGTTAAATAATTTGCATGCACATGGAGCTTGTGTACAATTAGAGTAACTATTTGAGGGGCAAAAAAAAAGAGAGAGTTGATTAAATAAGCAGAAAACAAAATCTTCAAGATCTTGGGAAGAATTTCCATCTTATACTTCAGGACCAATAAGTTTTTTCTTATATGTCTGGGTTGTTTTGCTACTCAATCTATTTCAAAATCTTCAAGATCTTGGGAAGAATTTCCATCTTATAATTTAATATGTTATTATTCAGTATTTAAAAGTGAATTGTAACCTGATTTGAGATTAAATAAATTGCAAACCTATTTTTAGTAGTGTGAAGTTAAAAACAAAGTTAGGGTGTGATCCACTTTATAAAAGTTGTAATTACATAATACACAACTATGTAAGTGTTATGATATGAATGCAAAACTAGCAATGAACAATAAAGAACACACAAATATTACATGAAAAATCCTAGAACATGGAGAAAATCCATGGGCAGAGGAGGAAGAATTCACTATATGAAAATATGATAGTACAAGAGATTGTATTCTGAAGACTCTTACTTATAACAATTTCGAAATCCTAAATTACATACATGTCAAAAATAAAATAGGTCCATGCAAAACGAAAATAAGACAAGTCTCTCAATCTGATCCCTCAGCTACCATCACGTTCCCCTCCATTTTTTCCATAATTTAGTTTCTCAACAAAGGTCGCACCGCGAACTTTTCGTATTAGGGCAAACGGAATTCAAGTAACCATTTTCTAACAATCTCCACATTGACACGAATTTCAATACAAAAATAATAATTCTACACCTCTTTCACAAAACCTCTAAGGGCAAATTCAGCAACAAATATCAACTAGTAATGCTCAAACTTGACTATAGAGAGTGACTTGGTCATCATATCAGCAAAATTTCTTAAGTACTAATTTTGTTCATAACAATATCACGACGAGCAATAATATCATACACAAAATGATACCGCACATAAATATTCTTTGTCCTCTCACAAATATCTGATCTTTTGTGAGAAAATAGTGCTATGACTATTACAAAAGACTGGTAATCTACAAATCTTCACTAAAATCACCAAATAATCTCTTCAACCAAATAGCTTCTTTACAAGCCTCTGTAAAAGACATATATTCTGCCTCGGTAGTAGATAATGCAGCTGTAGTTTGTAAAGTATTTTTCCAACTGATAGCACAACATCCAATAGTAAATATATACATGTAAGAGATCTTCTCTTGTCAAGATATCCATCGAGCAAAATCATAACCAAAATACCCAATAACTCCATCCGAAATTCTCCTAGAATGTAAACAAACATTAGTAGTGCCACACAAGTATCTAAAAATCCACTAACTTCTTTTCAAAGTTCTTTACTGAATTATCCATGTATATACTAATTGCATATGACAAATCTGGACATGAACAAACCATAGCATACATGAGTAATCCAACTTCACTAAAATATGGAACTCGTGACATGTAATCAACATCATCATCTGATTGTGGAGAAAAAGTAGATGATAGTCTGAAATGACTCGCCAATGGAGTACTAACAGGTTTTCCATTCTGCATATTGAACATGGATAGAAAATTCTCAATGTATCAATATTTCTGACTAAAGTATAATTTGCCTACTTTCTATCTCTTAGAATCTCCATTCCAAGAATCTTTTTTGCTGCTCCCATGCTTTTAATTTCGAACTCCTTACTGAGCTAGACTTTGACATTTCTTATCTCTTCTTTATCCTCAGTTGTTATCAACATATAGGAGCAAATATACAAATTAACAATCACCACTCTTCTTAAAATATACACAACTGTCATAACGGTTCTTTTGAAACCATGAGCAGTCATAAAAGCGTTAAACATCTTATACCACTATCTGAGTGACTGTTTTAGGCCATGCTCTTCTTTTCGTGTAACTAAAAAACCATTTGGCTACTGCACATAAATATCCTAATCAAGTTCTCCATGTAGGAAAGTCGTCCTCACATCCAACTGCTCAAGCTCAAGATCATTGATAAGTGAATTTTCTACAGTTATTTAGATGCTAAAAATCGGGAATTATATTGTCATTTAAGAAAAAAATTTACTGATTTAATTGATATTTTTTTTTTTTCAGTTTTTATTCCAAAGTTGAGAGAATGTAGAAATTGAAGCAAATAAAAATCGATTGGAGACTATTTGGACTTAAATGTACAATGAAGAAGTTTATGAAGCCAATCGAGAATCATAATTGGAGCTAAATTGGAAGAAAATAAGAGATGGAGGGCTTAATTGAAGACATTCAAAACTTAATAGGTTGAATTATGCAAATCAGAATACAAAGGACTTACTTGCAATTGCATGGAATGACCAACTTGTACATAAACACAGTCAGGGAATTGATGAGAAAAAGTGAACCAAGCGATCGTGCCTTATAAAGGCAAGCAATCGTGCGGTTGCATGTAACGAAAGCAAAAACACACTCTTGTCTAGCAAGCAATCACACCTCTTATGTCCAAGCGATCACGTGATTCTCCGGGAGGAGGGGCATATATTCATTCCTTGGTAGCTTAACACCCCGATGCGAGCTAACATTGAAAATGAGCAGCGCATGGTGCACTATACTTTGGATGAACTCAGCACCTAGCTACTACGAGTCTGAGCTCAATTGAACTTTATATAAATGGCAAGATGGCACAGGCTCCACCATGCATTTGCATGGCCTTCTGAGTTTCAACAGTCAGACCGACCCTTGGGAAGTACTTGACCTTCTTTTATGTACTTTGCTTTAATTTTCTTTAATTTATTTTGTATATATTTGGGGCAATGTACTATTCAAATTTTGGGGGTGGAGTTTGGGTGTAGCTCATTGATTTAACTTCATTTCTTTTCTAAATAACTGATATTTCATACTTTTTAAGCTGAGAGTTTGTCTCTTTAGTCCACTTGATAACTGTGTGTACATTTGATATTTGAAATATTTTTAAAAAAAATTTTGAAAATTTCTAGCTGACTTGCTTGCTTTATATGATGTAGTTCGGATTTAAATTGCTGCTATAGGAAGAATAGATATCAGTTAAACTTGAGTTTTCATTGAACTGTTTATCCATGTTAGAGTTGATAAATCAAAGCACATAGCCTTTATCATATTATTACTTGTATATGAATATACTCAGCATATGTGGGGAAATCTTATTATGTAATCCGATCTAGAATTGATCCTATGATTCATAACCTTAAATCTATAGATCTTGACCTTGAAAGTAGAACCAAGAGCAGTTTGGGAATGAAAATATTAGTATAGGTAGGCATAAACATTTAAGAGTCTTAAGTTCCTGAAATATACCTTTGGCTAAAGGGGTTTTGTCATCGAGTATAAGCCAACACTAGCTATATAAAAATAATCTTATTCTTCTCTTTGTAGCCTTAGTGACTCGAACAATTAATCTTTTAAGAGTGTTAGAACTTGATATACCCTAAAATTACTTGATTTAGGAGTTATCACCCCAAAGCTTGTGACACGAGTCTCTTCGTAGCCTTAGTAACTCAAGCAATTAAGTTTTTAAGAGTGTTAAAGCCTGATACCCTAAAATCATTTGATTTAGGAGTTATCACTTTAACGCTCGTGAAACAGGTCACTTGGACAACTTAAGAAAGAGAGGACTTACACATAAGATACAATAACATCTTTTACTTTTCTTTGGAGCCTCGATGACTCGGGTAAACCTTGAGGCTAGAACTTTAGATACTCTTAAAAGCTGAGATAAAGCGCTTGGTATAGACCTTGATGCTAGAACTTTAGTTACTGAGAGTGTGAAAGTGAGAATTGATTACCATCGATCTTTTTATGCAGACTTGTATCTAACTTTGACTGCCTTGTGTGGAATACATTGTATTAATATTTAGAAATCACATAATTAGAGGGAATCTCAAGATTGGAGAGAGAAGTATGAGGAAGTGAACATACATGAGAGATGCAAGCAAAAGAAAGATAAAATCATTGTTTGATCACATGGGATCCAGAATTAAGTCACACTATGTTAGATATATTTTTATATGAGTATGCATTTGGGATTGGCTATTCATGTTCACATGAAAAGTTGAGCATCGGATAAGTAGAAATAATTTTGTTGTGTTGTTTAGAATTCTTGTGTTGTTGAGCTTTGTAGTTGTAGTTTAGTTTTTATTTTGTTCGAATGATGAATAATTGTTTGATAAGTGTATTTTCTACACTTATTTAGATGTTAAAAGTGGGAATTATATTGTCGTTTAAGAATTATATTATTGTTTAAGAATAAATTCTACTAATTTAGTTGTTATTTTATTTTTCATTTCGATTTTTATCCCAACGTTGAGAGAGTGCAGAAATTGAAGCAAATAAAGATCAATTGGAGGACTATTTGGATTTAAATGTATAATGAAGAATTTTATAAAGCCAATCGAGAATCATAATTTGAGCTGAATTGGAAGAAATCAAGAGATTGAGACATTCAGAATTTAAAAGGTTGAATTGTGCAAATCAAAAGACCAACAACTTACTTGCAATTGAAGGGAATGAACAACTTGTATAGAAACGAAGTCAGAACATTGAAGGGAAAAAGTGAACCAAGTGATCGCGTCTTGTAAAGGCATGTGATCGTGCGATTGCATGTAACGGAAGCAAAACCATAATTGCGTCTACCAAGCGATCGCACCTCTCATGTCAAAGCAATCGCGTGCTTATTCGGGGGCCTCAGCTTGCTAGCGCTTTAGTGACGATAGAGCATTTCAATACCACATTTGCTCAGCTCTCCAAATTTGTACCTGGATTTCAGATGTTACCTAAGCTTAGGATAGAGGATCAACCTCTATAGGCGATGATCTAGACGAGTTCTTAAATGATCCTTAGGGTCATTTTTTGTGTTTGTTAATGTAATTTTAGTTTCAAGGATTTTAAAGTTATTTTCAATATTTTATGGATTTTAATATTATATTCGATATTTTATTATTAATTCATCCAAATTATTGTTATTTATGTAATTTAATTAAATTATAAAAAATTATTTTCACCATTCTTATAAACAAATTATCAATTTTGAAAAGATAAATGAAATTTATTCTACAACGACGACAAAGGTCATTGGAGTTTTGCATATCTACAACGACTACTTTTGTCATCTCAACAAATTCTCAAAAAAGCGACGATAAAGGTGATTGCAGTAGATTCAAGAAAGAGCGACGATTAGAGCATGAGTGACGACCTCTATCGTCACACTTGATCTTGAGAAAGAACGACGACATATTTGTCATCGTAAGAACACATGAGGCACGAGCCTACTGCAATGACAATTAGTGACAAATTTTTCGTCGCAATAGGTTAATTACGACGATAATTTTGGTTTCAATGACAGCATTTGTCGTTGTAAGTCCTTTTTCTTGTAGTGACGTGTCTAAGTACAATAATTGTGACGAAATTATTTTTGGAGAACAAATTTCACTGGTCTGAGGACAAAAACTGTAATCTTGAAAACAAAAAGGACTCATAGTAATGATCCCATTCTAGAATCTTGATCATACAAATCCCACTTTAATAGGAATTCAGTCAAATATAACAGCTGTAGCATTTCATCACCCAGTCATTTTGTAAATCAAGCAACAATTTTACAATATTAATGGAGCAACCTTCATATATAGGAAACAAAAGAAAATTATATTCATAATACATTTATGAAACAATATTCGTGTCATTTTACTCGCAAGAAGCAGCAGAAGTTGGTAAGATTTCAATTATGTGTTCATGAACACCTTGTTTTTTTTTTCCTTGTACTATCTTCATAATTTTGCTAGAATTCATCCTTTCAATGGACCACAGCCCTCTCCTCTATACGGGGTGGGGTTGGGGGTTGGGGTAGGTGGGGTGTAAGTGTGAGTGGGAGAGATATAATGAATGCATTTATGGGTTCTTAACCGATCGAGTTTTGATCTAGGTTCATATATAGGAAATAGGACCATTCCACTCTCTCTCTCTCTCTCTCTCTCTCTCTCTCTCTCTCTCTCTCTCTCTCTCTCTCTCTCTATATATATATATATATATATATTTCTCACATACATACACACAGTGGGGTCTCTGATCTGACTACATGAGATGTATAAATGTAGCAAAGGCTAAGAGTTGAACAGAGCCCTATTCTATCATTGGTGCATCAATATCTTTGTTAAGTTCTATGCTCCAGAATATTAATTACATTTCATTCTTGTGAATTGTGTTACAGAAGAAAAGATAAATTTTTGTTTGAGAAATTAAGTGGAAGAAGGTCAAATGGAAATCCAGAAACTCTTCATTTTCTGCTTAGTTCTCTCTTCTTTCACCAAAATTATCGCTCTCACAAAAGAACAAGAGTTGGATCGTATCTCGACTCTTCCTGGGCAGCCTCCGGTCACATTTTCGCAGTTTTCCGGCTATGTTACCGTTAACGAAAAGCACGGCCGAGCACTGTTTTATTGGTTTACTGAGGCTACCAGTAAACCGGAGAACAAGCCTCTCCTTCTTTGGCTCAATGGAGGTTAGTTTTCCGTCCTCGGTGATATGTACTTAAATTCGAATAATGCTATTTTACCCACCCCATTTTACTACATCGGGTGCCCCTCTCACATGGGTGGGTGTAGAACTTGCCTCATAATGAGCGGCATCACCCCATGTGAAGGGGGTGACATACATTGTGATAGAATGTGATGTGTAGAATAGCAATATTCTTTAAATTCAACTACATGAATCCTTTTTCACTATTCTGTCGTGCTAGAAATATATTCGATTCGACGCAGCGTACCAAACATTTCGAGGATGTTCATAATAGTAATTATTCCTTTTAGCTATACATTAATTAAATCCACAATCTTAACCAAATTAGTGTAATTTTCAATAAACCTTGACCACATGCACGTTTCTTCCCCATTAAACCAAACCCTACTGCATTCCACGTGTCAACTCCTCCCATCCACAACCGGCGTACATTAGCATAGTCTGACTACATTGTGCTAATGTGCACCGATGTCACCTTCAGTACACAGAAGAAGCTAAACGCTTGCTGTTTGTATTTTGTACCAGAAAAGCTGATAAAAACAAAAACCCATTTGGGTTCTCGTGATCACTCTTTGTCTGTGTGTATTTTAGTGCTGTATATTCTTTTTTTTCTTCTACTTCTGAACTTGAAATTCTTTAGCTTGCAAGTGCACAATTTTTTTTCCAGAAAAAGTGTCTGTCTGTTCCTTAGGAAATGGAATAAGCTTATGTATTTATTCACAACTAGTGAAGTCAAGTAACTTTCTGTCACTGTGAAGGTTATATCCTCTGTATCTACTATATAGTATTGTTAAGGGCTGCCCTCAGGCATAACTCAATTGATTGAAAGGTGAGATTGAAAAATTCCAGTCGAGTTGGCAACTACAAGGTGAGTTCAAATTCTATTAAAGGTATGGATGAAACTCCTTGTAAGTGCAGTTAAAAAGTAATTTTTCAAACTTACTCCACTGAGTCACATCCAGCGATTTTCATCATCTACAAATCCCGAGGACAAGGGCTATGGGGACTCATAAATGCAACTTCTTAGAAGTCATGTCAAATGGATCTTTAGTCGTGTCTAGTCTTGGATTCTTGGAAACTCGAGCAACGCTTGAGATTAGAGGTGGCAAACGGGCTGAGCCGCTCGTCGCTCGTCGGCTCCGCTCGCGAAAACACGAGCCGAGGGCAGCTCGGCTCGTCAAAAGACCGGGCTCGTGGACGAGCCAATCAGCCCCGTTGAACCACGAGCCGAGCCGTTCAACGAGCAGCTCGCCAGCACGAGCCACGAGCTCGTGCCGACGAGCTCAACGAGCCGGCTCGTTTATAAAAAAAATTCGTTTTTTTTACCGTTCAAAATTAAAAAAAAAAAAAAGCAATACAATATTAATATATAATATATTACAATTTACACAAAAAAAAAAAAAAAAAATATTTCAACTAATTCTCTAATAATATTAATAACTAACAAACACTGTTTTTTTACTTATGAAGTTATTAATAATTTATTTAATACATAACTTATTACTTATTAGTTATTAATATTATACTTATGTTTATAACTTATAAGTTATAACTAATTAAGAATTTATATCAATAATATTAAATATATTAATATTCAAAATTTCAAATATTTTAGATATCGATTAGATTGTCAACTAAATCTAAATCAATGTAAGATCATAAGACGGTAAGACAAGGGTGGTTTTTTTTTTTTCAAAAAAAAATAAATGGTAAGACTTGAGAGGGATTTAAAAAAAAAAAAAAAAAACGAGCTAAACGAGCCGAGCTTTACGAGCCATGGGCCGAGCCGGCTCGGCTCGGCCCATTGCCACCTCTACTTGAGATGCAAATCCTGGTCAACGCTATGAAACAAGCATTGACCAGTGCGACAGCTGACATGCCCGAAGAAGCTAAAGTATAAATTAATGAAAATTGTTCATCGTCTTGTCTAAAACTTTAAGGTATTAAAAGTCTGATAATTCACACTCCCCATGTATTTAATCAAATGCTTCCTTAATTGGTAATATACGAATAACTCGATTTTTTATTATGTTTGACACACTTTTGAATGAAAACAGAAATAAAATTAATTATTTGAACGACTAGAGTTTGTACATATTATATATATGGTAAAAGGGAGAAACTTGATAAATGCACTCGTGTTCAAGAACTATAACATGACAGTGATGATGATGATGATGATGATGATGATGATGATGATTTACGTGATCTAAATGTCTGAACCAAACTAAACAAGAATTTTAAATGAAAGCAATTTATTTCTTAAGTTCTTTTATAAATTTTGAAAAAAAAGAAAATATGGGCTGTCTTGTAGTTGTGCATTAATAATTGAAGATGACTACTCAAAACACACACACAAAAAATGCAGTAATGAATATTGGGTTGTTGAGCCATATAGGAAACAATAAAATAAACTCGAAGTAAATTTATCCACTTTTTCATCGTATATTTTATAATATCCATCAACTTTTATTAACTTTTAGCAATATCAATCCTCCCTTTTTTTTTTCTTCCCTTTTTTGAATGATTTTTTGGAGCTAAATACTGTTTATAAACAGGTTATGTGACAACATTTTATTGGACAATTTATTTGAAAAGTCAATAATTTTGATTGGTCAAAAAATTTCGTCAAATATTTTTGACTTTTCAAAAAATTGGACCAACAAAATTTTATAAAAAATTGTTTATAAATTGTTTACCAGATAGAGAAGTGTAACTGTATATTCTCTGTAAACCTTTTCTTCATCACATCTATTGATTTAAATTATTTAATACATCATGACCAACTTGCTTCGTTCTTGCATTGATGACCACCATCATTTATTTCAAGACATGCGTGCATCAATGTTTTCATACTTATTAAAGACGGACGAAATGTTCGGTAGTCGGTATGTAGTATTAAACTGAGAGTGTGTTTGATATTGTTTAAAAAGAGTTTTTCAATTAAAATTTAATTGAAAAGTCAAATATTATGTGCTTGACTTTTAATTGATGGTTGAAATTGAATAATGTAGGAAAAAAATTTAATGAAAACCAAACAACGGCTGAACTCGTTAAATTAATATTGATCAACAAGATTATGCATTCTTTTTCTAATACTAGTGAAAAGTCGTACTCCGTACGAGAAATGTGTAGTTGTTGTATTATTTAGCGTCATTGAATTAACCGAATCTTAATATAATCATATTATGTTTTTTCTATAAAGAATTATTAGCAGAAGAGACATATTAAATCATAGAAGGCTGTATAGTATCATATAACAATTAATTAAGACTACATAAAAGTTACAATTTATCCTCTTGATTTTCTTGCGTTAATAGAAAAAAATGTGTTATTTATTCTCTTGATATTGTTTTCATCTTCACTCAGGTTTTCTTGCATTTTTGTGTGACATTATATAAATAAATAAATAAAATAAAGAGGGGGAAAAAAAGTTGTTCAAAAAAAATCAGTTAATAAATAGTAATGAACCATCAAGTTTGAAAAGGGATGGGACAATTGTGAATAGTATTACTCATTCACTCTTTTAAGATATGAGGGATATAAATATATATGTTTGACTGCTCAATTATTTGAGTAAAATTGAGATTTACAAATGTTGAGTCACACGGTCGAAAACTGATTCCCATGCCTTTCACTGTGAGACCATGTTGTAATTTAATTTGGTAATTCTAATAAATTAGGGGTATATACAAGTAAAAAATATTGTATTATGCAGGACCAGGATGCTCATCAGTGGCTTATGGAGCATCTGAAGAAATAGGTCCATTTCGGATAAATAAAACCGGTTCATCTCTATATTTGAACAAATATTCATGGAATAAAGGTACAACCATAGTTTGATTACACATACCCATTATTTACTACACTTATTGTGTGTGTGTGTGTTTTTTTTTTTTTCATGTGTTCATATAGTTAGTTTCATGCTTTACAGTGGCAAATATTATTTTTCTCGAATCGCCAGCCGGAGTTGGGTTCTCTTATACAAATACTAGTTCTAATCTCAAGGACTCCGGCGACAAAAGGACCGGTAAATAAAGTATTTTTCTTTGTATGACATATATATGTTTGAAAGTTCATGTTTAGACTTAGAGATTCATCTTAAAAGGCCAACGTTGTTAAAAAGAATAGAACAAACATTATAAATTAATCTATATTTTCATCTTTATTCGATTTTAAATTTTATCCCTCGACACTTATCAATTGGCTATCATCAATCATATTTTCCCTTTCATGGTCGCAGCTCAAGATGCCTTAGTTTTTCTCGTAAAATGGATGTCAAGGTTTCCGCAATACAAACACAGAGATTTTTACATATCGGGAGAGAGTTATGCCGGTAAACATTCAAACGATTATTCTTCTCTCCAAAAGCAATAAATCTCGGAAATTTTCTAGTAACATAATTTTTTTTTTTTTTTTATGGCCCCCACAGGGCATTATGTACCACAGTTAGCAAAGCAAATATATGATCATAACAGAAGATCTTCCCATGCAATCATCAACCTTAAAGGATTCATTGTGAGTTATTTTCAAAAATTCGTAAAATCGCCATATTTTTCTTGAAGAAAAACATGAAATTGTATTCGAAACATGTGCACAGGTAGGAAATGCAGTAACAGACAACTACTATGATAACATTGGTACTGTTACATATTGGTGGAGTCATTCTATGATATCAGATGCAACTTATAATTCGATTATCAAATTGTGCGATTTCAAGTCAGAAAACTCATCCCAAAAATGCGATAATGCCGTAAATTACGCTATGAATCATGAGTTCGGCAACATTGATCAATACAGCATCTACACACCATCTTGCAAGGCAATGGAGGATATTACTAAGCATTCTATGAGGCTTAAGAACACTCTATTACGCCCACGGTTTTCTGGGTACGACCCGTGTACTGAGAACTATGCAGAGAAATACTATAATCGACCAGATGTACAGAAGGCTATGCACGCTAATACGACAGGGATACCATATAAATGGACTGCTTGCAGGTACTTGAGCCTCTTTTCTTTAACGCAATCGTTACAAATTTATAAACAACAATATTTCCGAAATCCCTTTTTACTATACACATTTTTTCTCTCTACTTTTCATTTCCAACCACACATATTACCTCAAAAATATAAATGAACCAATTTATAATTGCTACGGACTCACCGCAGCATGATTCAAGTTCTTGAGGAAAAACAAAATTGAAGGTGTGTTTGGCATTTTTTAAAAGGAGTTTTTTTAAATGAATAATGATTTTTAGGAGAATTGATGGTTGAAATTTAGTTAAAAAGTCAAATATTGTGGACTTGACTTTTAATAGATGGTTGAGATCAGGAGCGGAGCCAGGGGTGGGCCAACTGGGCCCTGGCCCAAAAATTCCTTTTAGAATTATAGGCCTTAAAAAAAAAAAGAAAAAAAAATTAAAGCAAAGCTCATCCCAGATGAAATTTGGCCCAGCCCAAACAAATGGGCTGGTTCCGCCCATGGTTGAGATTGATTACTATAGAAAAAGGAAAAAAATTAAAGAGTACCAAACAAAAGCTGAACGTTTCCACTTCATATGACAGTGACGTGCTTCTAAGGAACTGGAAAGACTCTGAGGTTTCGATGCTGCCTACATACAAGAAGCTGATTGCTGCGGGGCTCAGAATATGGGTTTTCAGGTACGACTATACCGTCATAATTTATAAAAATTGAGAATTATAAGTACTTCAGAAACATTAAAATTCTTTGATTTAATGCAGCGGGGACACAGATTCGGTAGTACCAGTAACAGCAACTCGATTTTCGTTGAGGCATCTAAATCTCAAAGTAAAAACTCCATGGTACCCTTGGTACTATGCTAGTCAGGTAGTAAAAATACACATGTACAAGATAATTAGTACAAAATATTGATGCTAAACTAACTTGATTTGTATGCAGGTAGGAGGGTGGACTGAGGTTTATAATGGGCTGACATTTGCCACAGTTAGAGGAGCAGGACATGAAGTACCATTGTTTCAGCCTAGGAGAGCTTTTCTTCTTTTAAAGACATTCTTGGCCGGCAAAGATTTGCCCAAATCTTGAACAGTTTGATAGAGAATGTAGTTTTAAGAAGATGGAACATCACCAGTTTATCCTTCCCAAGATAAAATTGTGGTGGAGGTTACTAGAATAGAGGTCATTCAATTCAAATTGTAACTAACTTATAATTCTTCGGCTTGAGTTGTGTGTCATACTTGTTCGATCCCAATATGTCATATCTTCAATGCATTGAAGGTTGATGAATGCGAAAAAAAGTTGTGAAGATAAGTGCAATCTATAATGAACAAATATTGAAAAGTTTAGGAATGACAACGGAATGGAACGTGTTAGGGTAGGGGCAGTTATTCCCCTTCCCTTCCCCGTTCGGATTTTTCTCACCTTGCCACGGCGCCGTTTACCATCCATTTTTTATTTTATTAAGCAGTTTTATTTTATTCATGTCTTTAATTGTGAAAATCATTAATGTTTGATTATATGATTTTTCTAAGAAAATGTCCCATCAAAGAAAATATTTTCGAACTTTTTGTGTTTGGTTATCACATTTGAATTAGAAAATATTTTTTAGGTACAATCATGCAAAGTTATACAAGGCCATTTTCTTGGAAAATCTTTTCCAACCAATTTGCTAAGAAAACTTTTTCCAATTTACTTGAAAAATCTTTTCTTTTTCCAACTTGTGAATCAAACATAGCCAATATTTTGTTCCCTCTCTTTGTACAATAGTTCATGTTTCATTTAAATGATGATGATGATTATTTTCTTTTTTGTGTGATCACACACTTATATCTTGAAATGAAATTTAAACGGGGCAAATAACTAGACTAGGATCATGTTTCTCGTACTCGCCCCATCCTCGTACCAGGGGAAAGGATTGGAGCCCACGGGTACTGGGTTTAATAGATTTTTCTACCATCCCTAAATACTGTTAGATCCTACACAATAGGACGGTGGGGTCAGCTATTTAGGGATGGCAACAGGGTAGGGAATCCTCGAACCAGTGGGTACCCGATTCGAATGGGACGGGGAATCCCCGATAAAGACGGATATGACATGAAAAAGTATCCCCAAATCGGGGATGGAGATGGCAGTCCCCACCCAAACCCGTCCCTAATTAATAAGTCCAATTAAAAAAGTTCAAAAAACTTAAAAACATCCAAGCCCAAAGATATAATACTAGGCTCAACTAGCTATCTCAAATGCCAAATATTTCATTTCAAACCAAACACTACATTTCATTTGAAATTTTAATTGTATTCTCAGATTATATTGACTCGATGACTTTTCTCTTTCAAACGTGGACATTAGACGCCTATTACAAAGAATTCTAATTCACTTTCCATAAGTATTTGGACTTCATTCAACTTATCAGACA